>JAILYA010000012.1:0-600000 GCA_021437795.1 Rhodamnia rubescens | reverse complement strand
ACAAAAGCTCATATTGATCCCAACCCGACATTCAAACTAAAGCAGTATCCGTCATATATTTGCTTCTCAAGTCATTCAGATGGAGTATGGTACTGTCTCTGAAGACTCTTTCATTCAAAGATTTGTATGACATGTGTAGAGGACCAAATAGATTCGCCACATGCGTCATACTCAAAAGAGATGCAATTGACGACATTTTCCAACATGATCTTTATTTTCTTCACACCAAGGGTCTCCAACTTGGCCTCCAAATGGTCCAAGACACTTGATCGGATAGAGATGAGAGATTGGTTTCTAAATATGCTCCAAGAGATTCAAGATGGGAACCAGAACTCCCATAAAATCCAATGATCTTTCCACCGGTTGCTGGAAATGAAAACTTCCTTCCGATTTCAGTGCCGAATGGTCCGTGTGTTCTTTTATTACTTTGAAATGTGAGTGAACGGATGATGGTAGAACCCAAATCATTCGCAATATATCCCGAAACCGAAGTTAGATATCCAATCAACCAGTCAGATTTATCTGTAACAACCATATAAAGGGTAGAGAAAAGTTAATGCAACAAGTCAGGAAACAAAAGCATGGTAGATGAAAATGACTAGTGCATGATCCACTTTCTTGATGATTGAGATGATGATGCATGATCAGAGACATAGTAGATTATCTTGCCTACTTCAACATCACATCATCATATATTAGATGAAAAAGATAATCCACATATGCTTATTTTGCGGAAAATCAATTGTTTGAAAAATAATTTCCTAAGACCGATTCACCGTATCGCTTACAAAAATTAAACTAAGGAAAAACATTTTGATCATAATGAAAATGTTTAGGGATAAGTGTTGTTGATAAAGAAAATGTTTTCCGTCGACTAATTTTTAAATGATGGAAACACAAAATTGTTTTAGGAATCATTGATTTCTATGAAACAAACGCAATAATGTTGCAAACAGTATTTCTTGGGTAAGTCATTGTTGGTGCTCTTTGTCAGGAAAAGAACTCATTGTTTGAACAACTATGCCCAGAGAGAATAACTAGATTTTGTGCTAGAGACGAAAATCAATCTGCAGAAAGTCCACAGACGAGGAACAATTGATTCGCTCTCCCTTAACAACCGTTTAAAATACAAAAATTTCAAAGGGTGTTCAAATTTATGTTTAATTTTATTTTAACAAATCTTTGTCCTAGAAAAACTTGCCTCCTATTGATTGTGCGTCATACCTAAGTTACAAGGTTAACAGTTTATCATATCCTTAAAGACACCGCCTTCAGAAATGGCACGAGAAGCTGCATCATCGAAAATAGAAGGGATAATGTTTATATGACACCGAATTCCTGCTAGAGTAGCCTACCGTGTTTATTTTGCCGCAGTCACTTGCAACGTGTCCAAAAGAACGACCCTCCTCATAGGTGATATTAATAGATTCAATTGCAGAACTAGAGACTACAACAATTCGTCTGATATCTGTACGCTTGCCATCATCCCACCGGTTTTCTCCATTTCCAAATGGCCCTACAACTTCGAAGGGATATGGACGAGAGACGGGGCCAAAATAAGCTCCAATCGAATCCAGAAAAGCACCACACCTTCCATGAAAACCAATGATTTTTCCATCTACTTGTGGAAATCTGAAAAACTTCCCTTTCTCACTGCCAACTGGCCCATATGCTCTTTTATTGCTGTGGAAGGTAAGAGAGTTGATGACCCGATAAGAATCTTCTGTAATGTAGCCGGACACTGAAATCAAGTATTCATTTGGATAATCTAAAGGTACCTGCAACAATTGCAGAAGAGCAAAGTGAGTATCAATCACCCTTGAAGAACGAAGAATTCTATGCTCTCTAGATGTAAAATTCCTGGAAGAACTGGAGTACCAGTTAGAGGCTATGTTACTTGTATTCCTTCTCTTATAATGGAGCACAGTTTTGCATTTTCCACTGGTCTTATATCCTAACAATTCAACTCCATCTAGAACCCCCGTTGCTTTGCACCATAACCAAATGGCATTCTTGACGATGACAAGCAATGAACCAATCTCAGATTAAATGAGGCATCAGAGTAAGTAGATGATACAAGTGCAATTATCTTCCTCTTTTTTTTTTTTTTTGGCACCCTAAAGACAAATATTAGGAAAATTCAACAAAACCATCAAGATAGTGGGAGCTGATCAAGCATCATGGAAGTACTCAGTTGATTTGTTTCGAGCAAGTCCATCTTCTATGACTCAGTGACACCACTTTTTACAATCTCCATTTCATAAACGAACAGTAGCTGATAGTTTCATGGAGAACAGCATAACTGTATGAAAATACTGCAAATCAACAGAGCGAACTGTAAGCTAAAGGACTCACCGCCCATGCTTGGCCTCCCCAAGATCCACCATGTCTTGGCGAGGACACCAAACACCCATTCTGATCATAGTCAATAGTAATGGACTCAATCACTGAGCCAACAACAATTGTTATTTTTCTTATGTCGCTGAATGTTTGATCATCAAAAGAATCTCCGCCATGGCCTCCAACTGGTCCTACAGAGGGACGAAGAGAGGAGAATGGATCTAAACTTATTCCAATTGAATCAAGATATGTTTCCAGTTTCTTGCGGAGGAAGACTTTGCATTACCCATTAGCGTCATTATTCAAATGCAATCCTGATATGTTTCCAGCTTCATTAAGCGAATCCCTCCACTTCTGCACCAGCAAATCGTCAGTGTGGGTGGCCAAACACCTTCTGAAATCATCCCCGAATCGCCCCCTCTGTTTCCGAACGTCCCTTGGCTCAACATCGTAGAAAATGGGCAAAACCACGTGACCCTGTCCGAACCTCCTGTGGCACTCCAGAATCTCCACCAGCTCGTTCAAGCACCATCTCGAGTCCGCGTAGTTGGTGGTGAAAACTGTTAGAAAGTCCAACCCAAAAGCTTTGCTGTTAGGTGGAGGAGGAACTACATGAATATAAAGAAAGATATAAGGCCCATTCTTAGCGATGTGGAACTTACAAAGTCAACAAAAACGACGAGAGAAACCGTAGAATTGCGGATGGCGTCAAGCAGCTTGGACTCGATGGAATTCCCCGGTTTCCACCTTGTCATTGTCCTTGAAGTAGTAGATCCCCGCCTGCTTCAGCGCGCGGAAGAGGTGGGCCACGAAGGTCTTCCTTATGTCCTCGCCTCTGAAGCTCACGAACTCGTTGTGCTTCCACCGATGAACCGAAGAGGAAGAAGATGGAATGCTTCCCTCGATTTCTTTGATACCCATGAGGACAATGTGTGATTTGAGTGAGAGACTGCGAAAACGCTTGGAACTTTTTCTCTCGCAGGCAAAGCGCATATACAAGAGAGCGTAGCCGCAAGTGGTGAATGAGAAGGGACGAAAGTTCAAAGCTTCGCCATCCGCAAACCGTCTGCTTCTTCAATTGAGTGTCCAGACCAGACCAGCCGGCGAGGGACACTTCATTTGTTCAAAGAACTGGACTGCAGAGCTCGAGGGTTTGAATCGTCAAACGAGATCATTAACTGATGGCTTTTAAAAAGCTTGAGCTTGGTCTGCGCGACAGAGACGTGTCTGAAATCCCAAACATGGATTTGAAGCTTCAGACCTGCGTGCGTTGATTGGTGGAAAGAAGATTCTACGAATCAGTCGACATTTACCGACGTAAACAGTAAACACAATCTACATGGCTGCATGTAAAAATTGATTTTTTATTTCACCGAAAACTTCTCTTCGTCAACTCTTTCCTTTCCCTTCTCTCCATGTAGAATCCAGAGAGTTAATAACGACTAATTTCACATAATTTTTTGAACTTTTAGACGCGATAAGTTATTAACGTGTAATATATATATAGAGACTAATTACAAATAAAATACAATTATAAAAATATTCTATTATACATATAAATTACACATTAATATAAGTAACTTACATAGAGTTTAGAAGGCCCCGTTTAGTTCAAAGATTTGGCCAAGAGACTTTGAGAAACTGCAAATACCTTTGGGTTAAAGGTCTTTTTTATAGTGCCTTCGACGTAAATGTTGTTTGGTGAAAAATGAACTTTATAAAGTATTTTTTCTTTTTGAAAAAAAAGCGACGGTGGTAAAGGCGACCGGTGGCCCCGGCGATCGGCGACTAGAGGAGGCGACAGGCGGTTATTGGCGGAGACAGGCAGCGGCGGCGGCGCGCGACCGACGAGAGGTGACGGCAAGCGAAGGTGACAAAATTAAAATAAAAAAAAAATTAGTTGCATTTCGCAAAAGTCTTTTAGCCCAAAGTATCTCTAGAGGTACTTTGGGTTAAATGACTTTAGAGAGCATTTGAGATGCAATTGCATCTCCCCAAAGTGAGTTAAAAAAAAGTAACTAAATACCATTTGCATTTGGCCAGGGACTTTAGAGCCCCAATGCTCATTTCCAATATTGAACCAAACAGAGCCTAAGTTGCATGGAAGTAATTTCACATATCGATAGTAACTTCCTCTACTCTTCCTCTACATTGATGGGTAATTTTCAAATATACGTTCAAACTTATCGGTGGTAAGTTAAGAGCTCTAAAATTATCAAAAGACATATATATCTTCATGGTGTGCTTTGAAAACTTAGATTTTCTGTTATACATGTATATCAGAAAATCGAAGTTTTCAAAGCACACCATCAAGCCTCCCATCTTTCTTAAAATCTTGACCTTGGTTTGTGCGACAGAGACATGTTTGAAATCCCAAACATGGATTTGAAGCTTCAGAACTACGCGCGTTGATTGGTGGAAAGAAGATTCAACGAATCAGTCGACATTTACTGACATAAACACAATCTACATGGCTGCAAGTAAAAATTGATTTTTTTTAATCGAAAACTTCTCTTTGTTCACTCTTTCCCTTCCTTCTCTCTGCGTAGAAGGCGAAGAGCTTCCAGAGAGTTGGCACACATGGCAACACTTCGATTTCTGTCGGAACTTGATTTCTCCGTTTCTACTTAGAAAAAGATGTTAATTTTTCTACTTCTATTCTAAAAATTAATTTCTCATAAAAAAAAAAAGTGTTCGATAACAAAACAAAATTTTTACTTTTGAAACAGAAATTCGTTTAGTAACGATTGAAAATTTCTACTTTTAGAACATTATTAACACAAAATCTTTTACGAAAATCAATCGTCGGTGGCCGAAAATTTCTACTAAATGAAATTTCTTTAAAAAATAATTTTAAGTATTGAAAATATTATTTACTTTTTCAAAATGAAAAATTATTTTTTTCTTTTTACTCCAAATCAAGAGACTATGACAATGGGCGACGATCGGCTGCGAGGCAGCGGTGAGCAGGTGGTGGTGGTCGATAGCCGGCTATCGATGGGGCCGGCAGAGAGTAATGGGCGGCGGTGGTAAGTCATGGTTTGCGATGCGGCGATGGGAGGAGGCGAGAGGTGGTCGGCGGCGAGGGCGGTAGTCGTCATGTCTACAAAGTGGGGAGGTGGTCGGTGGCGGTGGCCGGCGGTGAGCAATGAGTGGCGACGGCGGAAGCATGGTTGGGAGAGAGAGGCGCAGAAAATAAAAAGAAAGTGGAAGTGAGAGAAATATTGATATCTAGAGATTTTACTTATGAAAGAGAAGTAACTTATTTTAGGGCACACACGGCAATACTTTTGCTTTAGAAATCAACTTTTAGTCAAAAGTTAATTTTTCTATTTCTCGCTTCCGAGCAAAAATTGATTTTTATACTTATACTCAAGAAGTTGATTTCTAATTAGAGAAAAGTGTTTAATAACATGACAAAATTTCTGCTGCTAGAACAAAAATTCGTTTAGTAACCGTTGAAATTTCCACTTTTGCAACATTATTAACGCAAAATATTTTATGAAAAATTATTGTCGACGGCTGAAAATTTTTTACTTCATTTTAAATTTTTTAATTCTTTAAAAAAAAATTATTATTGATTTTTTACTCCACCGGCCGGAGACGGCAACCTAACGAGGACCGAGGGTGGCGGCGACGGCAGAGGGGTGTTTGGAAGAGAGAGGCGCTAAAAATGAAAAGAGATCAAAGTGAGGGAGATATTGACGTTGAGAGATTTCCGCTTTTGAAAGAGAAGTAATTTTTTCTAACTTTTAAAATTTGCTCAAAAACAACTTTGGAAGTATAAGAGTGTGTATGATAACAATTGCTTCAAAAATCAATTTCTAGTCGAAGTTGATTTTTTTACTTGTACTCGAAGTACAAGTTGATCTTTTTACTTCTATTCCGAAATTGATTTCATATCATAGAAATTTATTTGGTAACGGTTGAAAATTTCTACTTTTAAAATATTATTAACAAAAAGTCTTCTATGAAGAATTATTGTGGGCCATTGAAAAATTTCTTAAATTTCTTTAAAAAACATTTTTTTATTAAAAAATATTATTTACTTTTTAAAAATAAATATTTTTTACTTCGGCAAAAGGAGATGGTGACTCGGCAACAAGAAGGGCGGTGGCGGTGGGGAACCTGTGGGCAATGGTCGGTGATCACGGTCGATGATGGGTCGTGGACGGCGATCACAGCCGGCGGTGGGCGATGGTCGGCGGTTGGAGATGGTCGCAGTGGCGATGGGCGGTGGCCGGCGATGGTTGGCGATGCCGAGGGTTAGCGATTGTCGGCGATGGCGGTGGGTGTTGGTGGTCGAAGTGGGCAGCGACGGAAGTCAAGGTAGGCGGCCCCGATCGAAAAGAAAGTGAGGGCGTAATGAAAAGAAGGTAAGACGAGAAGCTCTTTGTGTGGTCTTTGTTTTTTGTCCAAGAATTACTTCTTGAGTTGAGAAGCTACTTTTTTTAGCTTCTCAAATTGGGGAAAACAAACTTCGAAGTACAAATTTCTTTGAGAAGTAAAAGTTTTTATCAAACGGTTTTCTCGTGTAGGTTATATTACCAAATGGATTTCTACTCGAAGACTTCCTGACGAAATCTACTTCCAAAAGTGTTACCATGCGCACCATAAATGTATTGTTACGTAATCAAATGGATTTCTATTTCAAAAATTACATTACCAAATGGATTTCTGCTCTAGAAGCTCTCCAACTAAAGCACTTACGGAACATTACCAAATGGATTTACCCTCGGAAGCACTTTTAGAGCATAAATTCATTTTTAGAAATATTACTATGTGTGTTTTAACATCTAAAATTAGCTCAAAAATAATTTTAAAAGTAGAAATTTGCTTCAAAAGTAGAATTGTAATTTAACGTAACCAAACGGATTTCCGCTTCAAAAGTTACATTAACAAACGATTTATGCTCTAGAAGCACTTCAAGTAAAAATCCATTTATATAAGTGTTACCATGCGCACCTTTAATGACGACTAATTTCAAATAATTTTTTTGTGAAAAAATCCACTGCATATATCCCCGACAACTATAAAGTTTGTGATATTATAATTTATTACTACTTTACCAACTGTTCTCAATTGATTACTCTTTGGCCTGTGTCTTTCTCTATGTGAATGCCTAAAAAAATGTTCACTACATGTTTAGTCACTTTGTAGACTCGAAAGCAAGTTTCATTAGATAGTTTTGAACATTTTAGACGTGGCAAGTTATTAACGTGTAACACACACACACACATATATATATATATATATATATATATATATATATTGACTAATTACAGTAAGCATGCAGATAAAATACAATAATAAAAATATTCCACTCTACAAATAAATTACACGTTAATATAAGTAACTTATATAGAGTTTAGTAAGTTGCATGGAAGTAATTTCACATATCGATAGTAACTTTCTCTACCGTTCCTCTACATCGATGGGTGATTTTCAAATATAAGTTCAAACTTATCGGTGATAGGTTTCGAGCTCTAAAATTATCAAAAGACGGTAACTCTTAAATATAGTTGTTTATTTTTCATTAAAAAAAAAAGAGCACTTTTGATATGTATGTTAGAAAGTCAAAGTTTTCACGATAATTAGTGACGTTCACTACAAAAAAGGAAACCAATAGAAATTTTCATATGTGATTGTTTCGCCATAATTTCTCCCGCAACGAAATATCTTTCATCGAAATTGATTTTTTGGTTTTTAAACATAGGAAAAGGATCATATGATGATTCCGAACAGGGGCAATCCAGGATAAATCAGGAAATCAACAGTTTCAGTTTCCAATATAAATATACAAACTCAAACCTAACTGGAGTTAACTTGACGGAGAGGCATAGAAAGTACAATTATTACAAGCAAACCAACATAAACATGCATCGACGGAGTTTGACTCAACAACGAAGCCTAAAGATGCTATGGTATTGTGCTTTGGGGTTTGACTCGACGATAAAGTACCAACGATAAACATATACGTCGGATTTCGACTTGATGATGAGAATGTGAAAGCCACAACTAAGGAAAATAAAGTGCATTACATGAAAGTAAAGGTAAAGATAAATTTGTTGGGGAGCTTTCTTGTGGGCATTTTGTGGTATATGTAATGGTTGAATTGTAATTACTTCTTGACCGTTGTGTTCCTCAAATAATCTCCATCGACTATATCTATGTCCCCCATTCTTCGTGAACCACTTGGTCACGTTCTTGGGTAGTTACCATCACCGTGTGTAGAGAACTATGTAACCACCAATGGTCCTCTGTCAACGGTTTAAATCCTTCCGCTTATCTTCATCGATCATGCCCACGTTCTCTATGTCTTTGCAAATCCCACGATTATGCTCTTAGACGGTTATCCTTTTAGCGTGCAACCGTCGATGACCGTTCCATCACTGAGTGTTCAAACAGCAACCGCCCCATTGTTGCCAACAAAATCGATGGTTATCTTAACTCCGACATTGTATTCGACAACTGGGCACTTGACATCAATAAACGCCGTCATCGATTGGCGCATGAATGCTTCTTCAACAACTTAGTGTATGTATGACGTTGTTCATGTGCGCATGATCTATTTACGTCCTAATATTTATCTTGACTCTTCTTCGCGCACTAAGCACATGTGTATTGATGAATAGATTAATTTAGTATCAACAGTGATCAGTGACATTTCCTTTAAAAATTAGTCATTTTAACCCATTGATAAGTTCCGGAAATAAATACCCGTAAATTAATGAAACGATCGGTACTTTTGAAACAATCTTATAAATGTTGGAACATGAACTCAGAAAGGTCGGTAATTTCATATTATATTTGTTTACTTTAACAAGTTTATAAAGCTGTGCAATAAATGCTGGTAAATTATGGTTAGATCTTATAATTCAGGACATAATCTCGTTCCATGTGCCATATAAATTATATAAGATCTTGCTCAACATATATCATGAAATATGGCGCAATGGTAATGGTGAGACTAGTTGATGAAGACGTGATTCCCTGTATAAACGCTTTTACACATTTTATTCTGGCAGGATACATCAAACCAACCTATTGACTCTCTAGTTTACATTTATATGTAAACTCAAACATCGACTGCTCGACGCATGGAAAGGTAGAGCTTAGCATGTCAAGGCTCAAAATGTGCTCCAAGTGAATCAAGATAGCGTCCAGACCTCCCATGAAACCCGACGATCTTTCTACCGACTGATGGAAAAGAAAAGTACTTCCCGTCTTCCACACCAATCGGCCCAAAAGTTCTTTCATTGCTCTGAAATGCGAGGGAGCGAACAAGAGTGTACCCGCAAAAATCTCCAAAGTAACCGGAAAATGAAATCAAGTACTCTCGAGGATAATCGAGTTTAACCTGCAAAAAATTCCAAACGCAGACATATTTAATCCCAACCCCCCAACTTGAAAATCCGCATAAACAGAACACTCGGGTTGATAAGTTGTATTTTGTTAGACAATGTAATGGCCAAATAGATAACACGGGCTGATCAATCCTAGACCACTTAAACCGACCCTTAGCAACGACACAGAAGTTGTACGTTTATAAGATTACGTAAATGTCTGACGGCCATACCTTGAGCGTTTTATGTCCTCCACCTCCACCATGTTTAGGGCCCTCAACCCCAGAACCATTCTTGTCGTACTCAACTGTAATGGAGTCAATAGCTAATCCACCTTTCACGATTATTTCTCTCACCCCCGTGCCATCTCCATCCTCCCAAGGACTCCCACCTTGACCTCCAAATGGCCCAATGGATTTCAAGAGACGAAGATCAGAAATTGGTTCGGAGTAGACTCCTAGCGCATCAAGCTGGACACCAGACCTTCCATGGAATCCAATTATCTTGCGGCATGTCAATTCACAGCTAAAGAAGCTTCCTTCTTCCTTACCAAAGGGTCCATGCCTTCTTATATTGCTTTCGAACGTGAGTGATTGAATAACAGAACAGTCATTTCTGATATAACCTGATATTGAGGTTAAGAACTCAAGAGGGTAGTCCAAGTTAACCTGCAGAATTAGGAAGTATCTGTTGAATTAAGCTGTCACATCTATCTATCAGACCACGTAGGCCTAAGCAAACACCGCATCGACGTATAACCTAGAAGTTGATACTAGAACCAAGAATTTCTAAAGCTAATGTATGGACGGACTACTACTCTAACATCATACTTTTCAGCTCAACAATCGAAGACGATAGGTCTTTAACTTCCATTGCAGAGGAGCAAATGGAAAGCCTTCATAAAAATTCTTGTAGAATCGGGAATGGGGCTTGTGTGTGCAGGTGTGTGTGTGTGTGAGAGAGAGAGAGAGAGAAAGAAAGAGAGGATCAACGGTATTATGAATAAAAAATATTCGATGAACTCACCAGAAGAATATCTCCGTTGCCACTGCAACCATGTGCAGAGGACCAAATAGATTCGCCATTATCGTCATACTCGAAGGAGATGCAGTTGACAACGCTTTCCAACATCACCTTTATCTTCTTTACACCGTTAAATTTTCCGTCGTCCCAGGGCTGTCCACCTTGGCCTCCAAATGGTCCACTACGCTTGATCGGATACAGATGAGATATTGGTTTGAAATATGCTCCGAGAGATTGAAGGTGGGGACCAGAACTCCCATAAAATCCAATGATCTTTCCACCAGTCGCTGGAAATGAAAACTTCCTTCCGATTTCAGTGCCGAATGGTCCATATGTTCTTTTATTACTTTGAAATGTGAGTGAATGGATGATAGTAGAACCCGAATCATTCACAATATATCCCGAAACCGAAGTTAGACATTCAGTCAACCAGTCTAGATTTATCTGTAACAACCATGAAAAGGGTAAAGAAAAGTCAATGCAACAAGTCAGGAAACAAAAGCATGGTAGATGAGAATGACTAGTGCGTGATCCACTTTCTTGATGGTTGAGATGATGATGTGAAAAATAGTAGATTGTCTTGCCTACTTGAACATCATATGAACGCATCTTAGATGAAACAAGAAAAAAAGATAATCCATGTGAGCTCATTTTGCAGAAAGAAAAAATATTTTCCTAGATAGAGAACAATTGATTCACTCTCCCTCATCGACCATTGTAAATGTAAAAGTTCAAAAATTATTTAATTTCATGAAGGTACTTATTTTAACAAATCTTCTCCTATAAAACCTTGCTTCCTGTTGGTGGATATCATTTCCATCTAGACACTGCCTTCAGCAACGGCATGATAAGCTGCGTCATTGAAAATAGAAAGGATAACGTTTATCTGACACCGAGTTCCTACTAGAGTAGCCTACCGTTTTTATTTCGCCACCGTCACTTCCACCGTGTCCGAAAGAACGACCCTCCTCATAGGTAATACTAATAGACTCAACTACAGAACCAGAGACTACAACAATTTGTCTCACATCTGTATGCTTGCCGTCATCCCAGCAGTTTTCCCCATTTCCAAATGGCCCTACATCTTCGAAAGGGTATGGCTGAGAGACAGGTCCAAAATATGCTCCAATGGAATCCAGAGAAAAGCCACACCTTCCATGAAAACCAATGATCTTTCCATCAACTTGTGGAAACCTGAAAAACTTCCCTCTCTCCTTGCCATAAGGCCCATATGACCTCTTATTGCTGTGGAAGGTAAGAGAGTTGATGACCCGATAAGAATCTTCTCGAATGTAGCCAGACAATGAAATCAAGTACTCATCTGGATAATCTAAAGGTAGCTGCAACAATTGCAGAAGAGGGAAGTGAGTACCAATCACCCTTGAAGAAGAATAGCATAACTAGACGTAAACATTGCAAATCAACAAAGCGTGACTGTAATCATGGACTTACCTCCCATTTTTTGCCTTCCAAAAACCCGCCATGTCTCGGCGAGCTCACCAAACACCCATTCTGATCATAGTCCGTAGATCCACCATGTCTTGGCGAGCGCACCAAGCACCCATTCTGATCGTAGTCAATAGTAATGGACTCGATCACTGATGTTACAATGATCGTTATTTTTCTTATATCACTGTATGTTTGATCATCATAAGAACTTCCACCATGGCCTCCAAATGGCCCTACAGAGCGATGAAGAGAGGAGAACGTATATAAAGGTATTCCGATTGAATAAAGATGAGGATGGGTTACCAACTTCTCTAATATCTCTTGCCACTGATTTTTCTTCCTAGAAAGAAAGGAACCAAATCTCTTAAGAACAGTGGGCAGACCGCCTGCATAATGCGCAAGACTCTTGGACAACTCTTCATACCCTTCTTTAGGTTGGTCTTTGCAGAAGGTGTGGTGACGCATGAGTTGGAGTGACTCTTTAGAACCTAGTCCGGGGAGCATGATCCTATCATCTACTTTGAGATCTCCCAAAAGCCGTTCTTCTCTTGTAGTTATCAAAATTCTACTCCCACATTGGAACCATTCTCGATCTTCAGCGCCAAAATACTCAATTTGGTCCTTGTTAGTGATGTCATCAAGAACTAGAAGGATCCTTTTTCGACATAGTTTATCTTTTATCTCATTGGCGTTGCCGTAGAGATCATCCATTTCTAGACCTTGTACCTGCAGGACATCATGGAGAAGTCTCTTCTGAAGAAGTAAAATAGTACCTTCGTTTGCATCTCCAACGTTTTCAAGAAAGCTAATACCTTCAAATTCCCTGAAAAGGCGATCACAAACAACTTTGGCCACAGTTGTCTTGCCAATTCCTTCCATTCCCCATATTCCAACCACACGGACATCATCCTCTGACCCAATTTGCAGCAATGATATCACATCGTCTACAAAGGAATCTACTCCAATAGCACAGGGGGAGCTTGCTCTGGGTATAATCTTGAAGAGATGTCCTACAATTTGCTCGATGAACTCGGCTTGATCCCTGTAGTTGCATGGGAAGACCTAGTTCAAACATGACTAACTCTCGCATGGAGAGGCCATCGGAATATAAGCAACAAACACATGAACTCAATTCAATCAGTAGTTAAGTTTTGTTAAATTATTAATCCATCTTCTAGAGTTTCCCAGATTTTTCCCTGAACAATTATCTTCTTGAAGTGTGTTGAATACTCTCACTAAGCGCATTTAGCCTGGAATCATGGTTCGTGGAGTTGAGATCATAGCTAGTTATTCACTCGGAAAGCAACTTCTTCTTTGTGACTATTAAAACAGGCAACAAAGGAAGGAGGTTCTACAATTACTTGCTCGTCAATCAAAGATAGGTGGTCAATTCCAAGTACCGGGCGGGCACGGATTCTGGTGTGCTGATCCTCGCCTTTCCCGGCGATGGAGAATCTTTAGCATGACAAAAGCCGAGAAGACATAGCAGATAGTATCTGTCTCACATTGGCCTGAGCGTGAAGATCTTTAACATAAGGATAACTCTTGGTGTACTTAAGATTAGTGGCCAACAAATTGTCGGTATGTAAATGAAAGACGCAATTGAAGCAAACATCTCCGACACAGGCAGAGATAATTTGCTGAGCATGTCGGTCAAAGAGGCTTGTAGTGCCGAATTCTTATATGCAAGACCAACTAGAAAAACTAAACCCATCCCTATACCTTTTCAGTCCTTTCTCATCCAGTAAGAGTTCTACTGTTTCCTTGTCCACCCCATGCCATGCTGCACACTTTCACATCAATTTACTAACACCAAAAATCTAACGACATTCAATAGTGATATCAGAACCTCCCTCGATTGGTATTGGATGTGTAAAAGAATTTTAGACTCCGACAATATTTTGCAAAAGAGATTAGGATGGGAGAGTGGGCGAAGAACTGAGCAAGAACAAATTTATAGCGGTAATAGACAGGTAAGCCAAAATCCTATTTTATAGCGCAGGGTTTTGAGTAAAAGGACATGAGATAATCCGTCTCTTTGATTATAGTAATTTATTTCCTGCCGACGTAATAGATGACCACGAAATCTTTTTGCATTGTTACAACATGTTTGTTCTATTCACCCGCTACTAAAATCACCCACCTAATTATCCCACATCAAGGTCGAACTCTACCTCACGCTCGCTATCCATTCCTACTTTCAATGGAAATGACAATGACTATTGGAGTACTAAAATGACTACTTCATTGATAACTAAGACTTACAGGACATCATTGAGAAAGGATATGCGGCTCCAAAAGAAGGTGCGTGCGTTCCGACAAAGATTCAAGGTCCTTGTAATCCAGCAAGCGCTCTCGAAAATGATATTTCCAAGAATCATTGGTGCGAAGACCGCAAAAAAGGCATCAGAAGAATAGTTCCAAAGCAAGGTACGCACCATTAGACTTTCAATCTTTTAGAAGGGGATCCGAAAAATTGCTAAAATACAAGATCATGAGACCATCCAACAATTTTGTCCCCTCTATCGAAGAATCTCAGGATTTAAGAATCCTGTCAGTAAGTGAATTAATTGGCTCTGTAGAGGCGCATGAAAAATGACCGATGGTTTAATAGGAATAATCATTTGAAAGTGTCTTTTTAGTCTAAAAAATGGTTGACGGAGTTCATGGAAAAATAAAAGAGGAGGAGAGAACTCTCCAAAAGATAAATTTATGTAGTATTTACAAGAAAACAAATCCCTTGGAGAAAGATTACTGGTTTTTAAGATAAACGAATCACTTGCAGGAAGAGAAGATTGAGCAAATGTATGTCACATACCACCAGCTCGTGAGGAGTCAACAGCGCAAGGAGAAAGTGAAGCATCAAATTCGACCACTCAAGACGTAACACTACCATACTCACCTATGCAAGAAGGACCTACCCCAAAATCTCCGATATGGAGGGTAAAACCTCTCAGAAGACTTTATTACACATGCAACTTTACCGCTTTAGAACTAGAAACTATAAAAATATGCTTCCAAAGAAGAAGCTGGGATAGAACTTATGGAGGAAGAAATCAAGATGATTGAGAAAATTGAATTTTGGGAGCTCGACAATCGCTCTGAAGTTTAGCCGAAGGTATTTGCAACAACTAGGTATCGACTATACGGAGACTTTGACTCTCGTTGCTAGCCTCGACATTATTTGTGCTCTCATAGCCTCAGCAGAAACAAGTTAGAAGATCTATTGGCTCGATGTGAAATCAGCAATTATAACTAGGATATCTTCAAGAAGAAATCTACATGGAACAAACACCAGGTTTCATCGTCCAAGGCAAAGAAAAAAAGGTCCTTGGACTCAAGAAAGTCCCATACGGATTAAAATAAGCACTACAAGAGTGGTTTAGCAGCACTGACGAATACTTCACGGAATAAGGATTTAAAAGGAGCATGAGCGAGCCACCGCTCTCCCATCAGACTCTAAGGTAAGCCTGACACTCTAATTATCTCTTCATATGTTTGATACAAGAAATGCAAAGTAATGGAGAAATCAAGCTCAAGTATTGCATACCAAGTATAAGGTTAAGATAAATCACGAAGGCACTATCGAGGCCACGTTCAAAACACTTCAAAGCATGGTCGGAGGAGTCATCATGCAACAGATCAAGGAGTTGTTTAAACTATCGATCCATTTTCTAGAATTTCCTAAATTTTTCTCTAGAGAGTCTGAAGTTCCTAGGAGAACTCTTGTAGTAGTTAAGATTAGTGGCTAATAAATTGTTCATGATTAAAACATGCAAATAAAAGACACAATTGAAGCAAATATCTCTGACGCGACCAGAGATAACTTGCGGAGGCATGTCGAATAAAGAGGCCCATAAATAGGCTTGTAGTTCTTCATTCTCATATACAAGACCAACTGGAGAAACTAGATCCATCCACATACCCTTGTAATCCTTTCTCGTCCAATAACCTTTGACGGGTTGTCCCCACAAGCACAGATAGATAGACACCATCACATTAAAATCAGTAAATTATCAAAAAAAAAAATATCCTAGATCTATTTCATTCTTAGTAATTCGATCATAAACATTTCAATTAAATTAATTTAGTTCTAAAAACTTTTAACAGTTTATCAATTTTGATAGAAAAAATCACCGATACTGGATATCAAGACGATCGCCACATAAGATAATCAGATCTTAATATATATAATTTTAAAATTTTTTTCTTTTCTTTCTTTCTTTTCCTTTTTTTTTCTATGAAATTTTGCAAGGGTCAAGGGCCGACCCTCGCCCAAATTTGGCGACACCCCTTGCCAAAATTAGAAGAAATGAAAGAAAGCAAAAAAAAAAAAATTACTCAAAATTTTTTTAAAAATTATAAAGTTGCCCACTCAACTAAAGTGCATGTAAGTGATTTTTGATTAAAATTTGTTAGAATAATTAAATTGATCGAATTAAAAGGTCGAAGACTTGACACCCAATCCAAGTTCGTTCAAATCGAGCAACAATACGAGCTTTCGTAGTGAACGCAACTGATAATACGACAAAGAAGACAATGCTCTCGAGGGAGATAGCGACAGTACCCGTTAGCATCGCGAGATAAATGCCATCCCGACAAATTCCCAGCTTCTTTAAGCGAATCCCTCCACTTCTGCACCTGCAAATCGTCCGCTTGGGTGGCCAAACACCTTCCAAAACCATCCCCAAATCCCCCGCTCTGTTTCCGAACGTCACTTGGCTCGACGTCGTAGAAAATAGGCAGAACCACGTGGCCCTGATGATCTCTGAACCTCCTGTTGCACTCCAAGATCTCCACCAGCTCGTCTAAGCCCCGCCGCGAGTCCGCGTAGTCGGCGGTGAACACGACGAGAGAGACCCTGGAATGGCGGATCGCGTCGACCAGATTGGGCTCATGGAAAATCCCGGCCTCCACTTTGTTGTCCTTGTCCTCGTCCTCGAAGGAGGAGAACCCCGCCTGCTTCAGCGCGCGGAAGAGGTGGGCCAAAAAGGTCTTCCTTATGTCCTCGCCTCTGAAGCTCACGAACACGTCATACTTCCACCGATGAACCGAAGAGGAAGAAAATGGAATGCATCCCGCAATTTCTTCGATTCCCATGAGGATGATGCGCGGCTGAGCGTGAGACTAGGGAGAAAGCTCCAAACTTTTCCTTGCAGATGAAGAGCACATTGGATAGAGAAGGTGCAAGTCGGTAGATAAAGAAGGAGCGACAAATGGAAGCTTCGCCATCAGGACCCGTTCTGCTTGTTCAATGGAATTGTTCGGACAAGCCGACGAGCGAGGTTCCATTTGTTTGAAGAAATGAAGAAGACTTGTTCGCTCGAGGACGGGAGTAGGTTTGACCTTGTCAAGAACCAGACCATGAGTAAAGCAATGGCGTCAAGAAACATCAACTACGTTATTGGTTGGCAATCTTGCCCTGTGCTCTCTAACTTTCCAAGGTCAAAAGTAGTTTGAAACAGTCCAATTACCAGAAGTTAGCTTAAGAATGTAGCGATTGACTTTTCCTAGTAAAAAGGAAAGAGGAAGTTTTAATATGTTTTAGAAAGTTTAAGTTTTCACATTAACTTGAACCATTCTTCTAGATGATGGCAACTTTTGAATCTGATTAGTGACATTTCATATAAGTGTTGATCATTTAACACATTGGTTAGTTCCACAAACAAATACTCGTAAACTACTAAAACAATTCGAACTTTTGCATCGATCTAAAAAAGGGTTGGTAGATGACCTCAAAAAAAAAAAAAAAGTCGGTAATTTCATGTACAGATCTACGATACAAGCATGCTTCATCTTCAGAAACACACTGCACTAAGTTCTTTCAGACACCAAGCGACATGTATTCCTACTGAAGGAGATAACTCTACCTCTTCCAGCATGACATAGGAAACATTGCCAGAGGACCGGTTCATTCATTCAATCAGAAAAGGCCAAAATTCAGGAGATCATCGCCTATAGCAGATGAATCAACAGTATATCCTCCTCGCCGATGGGAGCATCCATGGAAATGGCAAATCTAACTCGGGTAAGTATTTGGTATGTGATCCCGCACGAGACAAAATAAATAATACACTTCAAGACTTAGACATATTTCGACAAAAAAACTACATATATTTGGTTGAATTCCTAAAATTTTCAACTTTAGGTTATATCAAATACCCAAACTTTTTTTTCCATAAAAATTTAAACTTTGTGGATTTCCCAAATCGTCTATCCATTAGATTTATATCCTGTTTGCACCGTTAAAGTGCACTTTGGCCATGTTAACTTTCTTTTTTTATTTGACTTTCTCTTTCCTGCTATTCAAAGAAGAATATGTAACCGGGCCATACAATGACCTAAAACGACCATTAGGTTTCCTTCTATCTTTTTAGAGAATCAGAATGAGTTATGTCTTTTAATTTTAATTAACATGTATTTAAAAATAAAAATAAAAAATCGCGTTGGCGGTATGTCCACTAAACCGGTGCTCGAACACGGTTCACTTAGGAACCGGGGACTAGACCGGGACTCAAGAACGGGATCAAACCCGCGGCTTGGTCCATCACCGGTTCTCCATTCTTCACCCCTAGTGATGATGACACACGACTTTAATCGCGTTTGAGTACGAATAGGCAATTGCTCCCTTGGGTAGAGAGAGAGAGACGAGTGTGTGTGTGTGTGAATCAAAGCTCGGTTTTGAGTTAATTGCTCACTTACATAGAGAGAGAGGGAGACATGTGTAAATAAAGCTCGTTTTAAAAAAACGAAGCTTCACGCTCGGTCATGGACTTGGTCATCTATCTTCTTCTTCTTCGTCATCAAGTTCCTCAATTCTCCTTCCAACCCTAATACAATAATCGTGGGCAATTCAATAGCACATGCGTCCGGCTGGCCCTACGGTTCCGTGTACGAAGAACGGGCCTGCCGCTATGAAGATCAACCACAACGGGCTAGTTCAGTTTCAGCGACGTCGGTCGAGAGGAAAGTCTCAAGATCCAGATCCGTTGGGTGCACTCTCAGGAGGGTCGAGTCCCAGCGCGAGGCTGCTGGCAGCGGCCACGGCCACCAGAAGCCCAAGATCTCCACCGCACACGACGGCGGGAGGGTGAGGTGCAACAGGATCTTCGACGGGTTCACAGCGATGGCCTCCTCGTCTTCCTTCGCAATGGGTGTCGGCAGCAAGTTGTTCAGCCGATCAAGGAATGGCCCACAACAACAGCAAGTCGTCTGAGACGGCCACCCTTCACGGAAGGGCGAGGGCTTGCAAGAGATGGACAATGACATGGTACTTGGGCCATGATGAGGGGTAAGAAAATGTCAAAAGGAAAAAAAAAATGTTAAACAAAGTTACACGTAGACTTTACAGTGTAAACTGGATGAAAACCTAACAGCAGGGCAGATTTGTGTACTCGTAAGAAGTCGATGGTTTTTAATCGGACAAAGAAAAGCTGAGGTGTAGATTTGGATCTAAACCTAAAGTTAGGGGGTTACTTAGGGAATTAGGCCGACATATGTTTAAGAACTTACATACAAGTATGACAACTATTTGCTAGTTCGACATACGGGGAAAGGGAAATACAGGGGGTGTTATTTTCTCTTTATTTGTCGACGATGTTTTTGGATGTTGGGCTAGAAATTCTTCAGGACAAGCAATTGCTTCAACGACTATGCAGACAGAAAAATGAAATTGAGTAAAACAGAACCAAGCAATTAGGGTAATTACCTGCTGGAAGTTGCACACTTTCTTTTGAAAGGCGTATTTGTAACGTTCGGCACATAAGCAACCTCCATCTTTGCTAAATAACTAGATTTAAACGCTTAATCGCAAGACTTGGCATATCAGGTGCATTTTCAAGCGCTGTACAAGTGTACATCCTGTACTATCCGACAATTTCAGAGACTCAAGTCCGTCAAGTCCCTGAATCTTACATATTTCTCACAAACGCAAACTTATCCATTTCTTGACCTCTGCAGCTTTGAAAGGCTTGGTAGTTTTTCAATTTCTTTGCACCAAGAAATGTTCAGCAACTCTAATGATTCCGTCTCTTCAAGCCCTTCAATCTCACGTAGACTTCTGCAACTTCCAAAAGAAGAATGAGAACTTTATTATTCCCCAATCTCTGCTCAAGCTCTTTGATCCCCTCAGAGAAACTTGCAAAGACAGAGTGGTCACCATTGAGGACGTTAGTGACCGGTAAACTCTGCAAATATTCAAGACCCCTTGTGTTGCAGCAATGGCTCTCAGATGTCTTTTGACAAATATATGGTATTCAAATGGTTCGAGAAGTTGGTCGTACACGACCTTGGCTACAGTAGTCTTACCTAACCGATGGTGGATGTAGAGGCAATAGCAGTATTGTACCGCTGCATTGGCTAGCTAGTGGTGGTGGTGGTTAAAGCAGTGATAAACCACGGTGATGCGATGTGCAAATGTCAGTCAATACTATATAAGCTTGACATGTCATAGTATTGACTAGTAATTTACAATAGCAATGATCTGTTTTCCAGATACATACTAGCAAACCAAGCATGCGTTCGCCAGGCCAGAAAATAGAAATCCACAACATAGCAAGCCACGCAAACTCATGAGTCAAAAAGCTACCCATCAACAATGTTCTTGAGTTCCCACCCCAACACACATTAAGAGCATCCCTCCATCCTTGAATTGGTCTCATGGCTGTAATGCTTCTTGCGCCAAGAGAAGGCTTTTGAGTGCCGAACTCATGGGGCGGAACAGAAGATAGAAAAGATCACATGTATCCTTTCTTCCCTGCATTTAACCATTGGCGCCATCTCCTTGAGGCGCCATCTACTAGAAGCATAATCTTTACTCTCTAGAGAAAATTGGTATGAAGATCCTTGAGTTCTTGATGGCTTCTAAAAGATCAGGGCCAATCTCTCCTCCTTGAAGGAGCTTCCTCACTGTCTTTGAAGGCCCTGACATCGGCATCTATAGGGCTATCATAGAGAAATTCAGTGAAGCCTTTGTCAGTATCTGATAACCTAAAGCACAAGAAAACCTCATAATCGTACCCTGGCGTAGCAGCGACAGATAAATTGCTATTTACCTGGACAAGGGAGGCAGGCAAGTAGCTATTGACTTGTGGCACATTTTACAAACAGATTGTGCGCTTCTTTTCTTGCAGAAGTCGCTCAAGAAATAAACGGAGAAGACAACCCAAATTAACATCGCAATACAAGCAATCCACGTTGACCAAGAGAGCAAGAGGTCGCAACCGAAGTACATAGTCTTCAAGTTAATTTGCAATTACATTTAGACACAGAGGCCCAAATGGCAAATTACAGAGGAAAAAAATAGAGTAGGGGTGGATCTTTGCGTATACGCTCACACTCAGAACAGCAAAAATAATCTTACTTATTAGCCAAATAAACCATCATGAATACGTCAATTATTCAGCTTCATATTTAATACCCATAAACGCAAAGCTAGACCCAAAAAAAAAAAAATACTTTTTTTTTAAAAAAACCCCCAAAAAAAAAAGTATTGCCGAATTAGGTATGGGTCGTTCGAACGATAAGCATTGCCAATCATTCAAGATCTCAACGAACAAAACTCCATTCTATTATTTAGAGGGACAGGGGAAAAGAAAGAGGGACGGAAAAGAAAGCCAGAGCAAAGCAGAGAAAACACAAATCAACCGAACTCAAGTTGCCATGATAATTCTGTGTACACATGTACAATCAATGGATCAAAAAGGAGATCGTGCACTGCAGTCACTACTCACTGCTTTGCTCTTCCCATCCGAGAAAAGAAGAAAGAAACTGCAAAGCGAATAAACACTTACCCCCGGCAAAACTACAACTCCCAGACACATTCATTTGCTCTCGCCCAAACCCATCAATCTCTTCAAACTAGGAAAAAGCGTCGAATCGTTCGAAAAAGATGGCTTCTTTTCTTGCTGCAGATGCTCTTCGACCATCTCCACGACGGACCTCGCGGACAGGGGATGGAAATGGACGCTCCAGTTCGACACGAACTCCTTCGCCAAATCCCTCCTCTCGCCGTCCTCCATCCTCTCCCACTTCTTCTGCAACTCGTCCTCACTCAGCGACAAGTAGCCGCAGAGCTCGGAGAACAAGAGGGCCCTGCTCTTGCTCAAGGCCTCGTCTTTCTGCTTCTTCTGGGCGTGCACCCTCGCGACCTCCTCGGCCAAAGCGGACGCGACCTCAGCGGCGCCGATGTCCTTGCCCGTGCAGGACACGGAGACGACGATTGATTTGCTGGCATTGAAACAGATGGGGTGAAGGCGTGATTTTGGGGGGTCGTGGCAGGGCAATTACGGGAAGAGGGTGAATTCTTAAGGCCATTGGAGGTCGCCTGTTTCGGAGAGAACGAGAATTTGAATAGAGGAGACGGTCGGGACGAGAAAATGCACTGATTGCGTTCCTAGGGTTCTTCTTACTGGTTTGATGATCTTCCACCCGTCGTTGGATTTTACCAAGTGCGCTTTTATACGATTAACCAATAAAAATTAACCTCACATTCACGTATAATTTTCAAATTCAGACCCAAAAAAAAAAAAAACGTATAGCTTTCTTATAATATACCAATTGTTTCTGCCTTATATGAAATTCTACTGATCATCATGCGGATAAATTCTAATCATGTTAAAATTCTTAATTTTCCTCGTTATGAAATGAGAATGTTTAGGCTACGAAATTACTAGTTTTTTAAATATTTCGTAACATTTAGAGAGTGTGTACTCACACTTATCGTTGCTATTAATTATTTCGATGTGATTAGCGGATTTTAATGAAGGGAAAAAAAGTTCCGACATTAAACACTAGCAACGGTATATACAACAATTGACGTACTCACAAGAAAAATAAGTGTGCAATGAACGTATTCGAGAGACCAACCTCAACCCGGACATGTCCCGTTTTCTCACCACCTCCCCACCAAAACAAGAGAGAGAATAGGCTCACCTACAATACAAGGAACAACAAAGGTTCAGATCTATGTGATCCATAAGCTTCAAAAATCTGCCAAAGCTTATGCGTGCTCGATACATCGGATTATCTCATCCATGCTCCACATCAAGATCACACTAAGTGAATAGATCTGACAAGACAAGGAATCGTGCGCAGCTCTGAATAAAATCACCACCATGGTTAAGGCAAGGCACCAGCAACGGCAACAAACTAGACCCTCGAATTCGGATTCCTAACATGTCGTGACAGAAGTGTCTCGATGGTTGGTTGGTAAAGCTTGTCGCTAGTAGTGAAGCGACACTTCACTTTAAACTCTGTCGGTAGTTCATTGCAAGCCACGGAGCAGCTGTAGGTCTACCAGCAAATCAATTAAGAATCTCAAAGATTTGGGTCCATTTCACATGATTAGGTGTGAACCCTTCCTCAATGTTCAACCGGCTAGCTTCATCACCATCTTTTACAGTCACCCTTGCAAGATGCTTTCTAGTTCGTCACCATCTCTCCAAGCCATGACGGATTAATTGGGACAAAATATCGGCCCACGTATCAGGCACACCTGGCAGGCACCAGTGCATGCAATCTTGGCCCCAAACAGCCACTGCGTCCTTCTTTCCCAACCAAATGGCTGGGTGGGCATCGGCTCTGAATTCACTCAAACGTGTCAAATCCAGCAACTGAATATCCGTTCCTCGCAGCATGCTCTCGATCAGATTATTCAGCAGTCTTGCTTCTTTGTTCACCCCATTGTTGCTGGGATCAAACCACATATCAAGCTGTCTAGTTGTTAGTACTCAATCCCAAAGTCAAAGCTCTGATCGTACTATTGCGATATGTAGAGAAGTTCCAAAGTAGCTCATAAAGAGAAATGGCCAGAGGCCGAGCAAGCACAAATTATGGAAAGTATCTACTTAAATCTGTTATTTGATGTGTAAGAAATCTTTAAGTATGGAACTTGATCAGCAAACATACTGGAACAGGAGTATGAGAGAGCAGTGAGGCACAAAGAGTGCAAGATTCCATTTTCGTACCTGAGAATCCTGGAGTGGCTCATTGAACAGGCAACTGCCATTCTGATTCCAGTCTCCGCCGTGGAAATGCCTTGGCGACTGTAACCGCCAGAACTTGAGGGTCTTGTTAGGGATATTCCTTCGTATATGCAAAACCATGTTCTCAAGAACAACTTGGAGTCCATCCAACATCTTGAGGGGTGGGAAGATCGGACGTCCAGCCCGATAAAAGACTAGAGGTGTATCTTCCGGGAACTTATCAGAACCCCACCTATCAAAGGAAAATGGGCTCCATATAAGAAATGTTCAGGGAACGCTTATACAGGCAAGAACAAGCGATTAATATTAACAGTTCTTAAAGAGGCTAATAGTGACATGGCGGCATCTCAGATTCACGAGAACCACAGCGGTTAGATTGGTTGACTTTTGACTATTTTCCAGCCTATGTTATCTCAGTTTGCTTCTTCAAAAAACCACCAATGGGAATTATAATGCAGAGACTTAACTTTTCTCCTAAAACTTCTCTTACTTCTTTCCGTACTCTGGTCTTCTTCAGATACCATATTCACTTATCTCAGCACTGACCCGATCTGACAATAAGGCTCCTTAAACCACCCATGTAAGTAATCACAGAGTTCAACTGAGTCCATAAAAGTAAAAATACATAATGCATAACCGGAATACACCAGTTGATCCAACCTGACAAAGTTGAAGATAGAACAAAAGACCTCAGGACACACAAGAAATGACATGAGCTCGCTTAGAAATGAGGAGATAATGGTCTTCACGGCAGACAAAATCTTAAGACTAAGCAGAGTAATGATGTATCACCTACACAGCCTAAACATTCTAGATATTTAAAGGGCAAAAGCCCACACATTTCACTAGAAACATGATATTAGTGCAGGGAAAGAAATGAAAGCATTAAGACACCAAGGATGCAAAAGCATAAAAGAGATTGATCTCAGTGAACAAAACTAAGCGACGGGGAAATTACCAGTGACCAGTATTGAAAACAAGGACATTGTAGAAGTCATTGATGTGGGCCCAGTCATCAGCAGGAATGTCCACATCTACTCGATAAAAACCTTTTGATCCATGTCCTTCGGCCAGAGTGGGCTCTTTCGGCTGCCACCTTCAATTAATCAGTTATAAGCACGTGAGGTTGGAAGTACAATGCTTTATAAGCAAACTTTGCAGATTGATATAAAAGAAATTAAGCAACATTGATATTTTCTAAAGTAGGTGATCCAATTGGAATTAACAATTCCAGTTCCTTGAAAGCAAGAGCAGTTAGACCGAGCGTCAATTAGCAACTCTTCCAGATTACAGCAGCGTGATCTTCTGGTATATGATGGCCCATCCTATACCATACCCCTCGGGCTTTTTAAACACATTCTAACGACAATGTTGACAACTACCTCTAAGACAAAGTCAAAAGCTCTCCCTCAAAATCCTTACACTTGCTAAACAATTTCAGCAGTTTCTACAAAAGAACTCTGTCCCTAGGAATATGGCGCAGGGACACCACGTAGTCACCAAATTCCATTCCAGAAAATTGATAAAAGTTCTGATGGAGAAGAAGCTTGTCTGATGAAAACAAAAGGAGCTGGGGATGAGTATCCTTGGGAACTCTGTTAATTAATCAAATATGCCACCGACATGACATTCATCAACAACCGTCTATGCTTGAGAACAATAGCCACATCAATCATTCAAGATCATCTCTTCAACAATGCAACGATGCGAGCGAAAAAATAAAACTGCTAATCAACAAAGGTCTTACTCGTATTTAGCTAACAGCACCGCTCTGTGATATGCAACTGTGACGTTGAACTTAGGGAAAAAAGCTCCTCTCCAAGCCCCTTTCCTCTTCCACTTCTTGGCACCCGCGTCAGCCGCCCTCAGTATACAAAGAAGCGAAACCAAGAAATTCTCATTCAACGAGTCCCCCACGAACCCAATGTTCTTGTTCCTCATCAGACCCAGGAACCGAACCGGGTCGATCCGGTCCAAGCTGCAATCTTTAGGGACCCATCTCCAAGAATTGATCATACCCATGTTTTCTCTCTGGTTCCTCAAGCAGTTCCAGGCGTTTCTGTGGAACGGGCATGTCTCGTCGTACACGGGCTTCCGGGGCTCCCGGTCGAGGACCCATCGGCCGTCGAAGAGGTTGCAGGAACGGGAGATCTTTTCTTTGGGAGGAGGAGAGGCCGGGGAAGTGAGGAAAGCGGAGTAGAGGAAGAGGATGATTAGGGTTAGCAAGATTGCGTATGGGAAGAGCGAAGAAGGTGACTTCAGAGAAGGCGCTTCCTTTTTCTTGGCAGCAGCGGGAGAAGGCATATCAGATCTCCTCGAATTCCCGTCTGATCACTGAGAGAGAGAGAGAGCGAGAGAGATTTGAAATGGCGGATCCAATTTTTCCTTTTCTTTTTTTTTCGACCAAAAAAAAAATTTACTAAGGACTTCATATTACAGTTATATGACAGTTAAGATTGAAACAAATCAACAGAAACTGAAAATTTCCAAGAATTAACAGGCAAAATAGAAAATTTAAGAACTAACAAAGTGTGAGCCCCGCCAACAAAAATGACATCGCTCCTCGCCTTGAGATCGAGCATCCACGGCCATAATTTCAAAGCTCGAGCGGCCATGACTACCTACCTTAAGCTCGAGCAAAGACTCTAGATTAAGTGTTCATGGCCATAAGACTCAATCAATCTCGCGATTGGTACACATGAATATTGTCATTAGACCATCGTTATCATATGGGAAAATTTCAAAAAAAGACTCAAAGTATCTTAATTTTCTTAAATAAGGGTTTGAAATGAACCTTATTTCAAATAAGGGCGTAAAGTTGATATTATTTCAAATAAAGGCCTGAAGTGGCCATATCAATCTAAAAAAAAGGCATCTTACTATTTGTTTATGAGCATTTTTGTCCTTTATCTTTTTTTTTATTATTATTTCTCCTTTTTTCTTTATTTTTTGGCCTCTTTTGTTTTTTAAATTTTTTTAAAAAAAAAAGAAGAAGAAGAAGAACTAGCGATAGCTAGGGCAACCTCTCCGCCAATGGAAGCAACCCCATCGCCGATGGGGTGGTGGGCGGCTTTAGTGGCGATCGGGGGTGCCGACCCTAGCACTAGTCCTCGCCGAGGGTCGGCCCTAGCAACTAGTCGGCGGGTCGCCCACTCTAGCCTATATTCTGTCTATTTTTTATTATTTTTTATTAATTGTTTTTTCTTATTTAAGTTAACTGAAAATTATATTAGCATTATATTTTGATGAAAATATCCTTAATCAACCTGGAGAATTTGGTCGGTGGCCGCCGACTAGTCAAGCCGGCCCTTATTTGAAACAACAATGATCATTTTTTGCTCTTATTTGAAACAAAAAGGGCACTTCAAGCCTTTATTTAAAATAATATTCACTTCATGTCATTACCTGAGAAAATCAGAACACTTTGAGCCATTTTTTGAAATTTTTCCTTATCACATTAATCGTGCGATAGAAGGCCTGAAATGCTTGCCGTTTTTTCCCTTGCACTTTACCTCTTACACTTTCTGTATGTTAATTTGTCCCCAGATGGTAGATATCAACATCAGGTGAAGTCGAGCTGTCCTTTAAACATGTGCGAATGGATTCCATTCATCCGTTGGACCACAGACATTCTTCGAGGTCAAGTTTGCCGCTAAGAGCATATTTCTTTTGGCGGTGGAGATCACTAAACTACTACTGATGCCACACAGCATCACAAGCCAAAACAACACCAGTAGTCACTCAAAACATCGCCACCATAATTGCCACAGACAAGCTACCAGTCTACCACCAGCTTACATCGGCGACTAGACGTCGTCGCGAGTCGACGCCCCTACCAGCATCTTCAGCTTCCTGTGAGCGCTGAGGCCCCTGCTCCTATCATCACCACCTACCATTGCCGCCTGGAAAAATAGTTTTGTTTACGGTTTAACAGATCATATATCTCACAATTATCTAACCACCTTAGCAGCAAAAATGTAAATAAAGATGCTGGTAGGGGCGTCGACTCACGACGACGTCTAGTGGATTTTATTGAAGAATCAACATCTTTAAGGGCAAAGTCACCGTCTATAAACGATTTATCTAATAAAAAGCGAATCTTCATATCGTAATTAGGCTTTAGAAAAGCCAACTTCTAGCCACAAAAGTAGACAGATAACTAAGTCCTTTCCGAATTGACATTAAAGCAGAGAGATCTCTGCTATATCAGGAGCAATAAAGTCATGAAATCCCATACAATCAGCGGCAGAGAAACATTAGCAACAGGATCTAAGCTGCATTCAGCTTGTCTTCACAACATCGTAGAATGATACAGGCTTCTTCTTAGTTCCACAGAATTCCTGAAAGCAAGAGAAAGATAGGCAAGTGATAGCATTCGTCTCTAAAACTACTTTAAAGAATTAGTGCTCAAATGAAAAAAGATATACCTCAACTACAGAAGCCAGGCGTAAAATTGAAGCTTCACCCCACGGACGGCCCATCAGTTGCAAACCAATTGGAAGGCCTTGCTTATCATATCCAATCTGCGAAATTCACAGAAAAAGTAACAGGATGAGCTAGATATAACTGTACTAGAGTTGATGAATAGAGTGACTTAATGCATTTGCAAAAGGTGCAGTTGGAAGCAAATCCAATTTGCTCCTCAGCTGGCTCAATGAGCTATGACTCAATTTCTTGCCATAAGGTTAGCTGTCAGCTGTCTAAAATGGCGCTTTTGTGCAAATGAAGAAAAGAATTACAGAAAAAGTTCACATGAAATTGCATAGGTAAACCCAGTGTCACTCACAGGGACAGAAATGGCAGGGAGACCTAGAAGATTTGCCGCGATGACAAATCGCATGAGGTAACCTGAAACAAAGAGAGTGTGCATAAACTACTCAAGAATTGTCCCTTGTGAAGAATGTCACATTGATGAGTATCTGAAAACTTGTCATTGCAATAAAGCAAGCATGTGCACGAAGCTTATGGTTTCAATGCAATTTGTGTGAAAAGATGGCTACTATCAAACCGGAGATTAATAATGCAACTAACAAACCTGTAACGTGCATATCCGTTTCCCCATATTTAAGGGCACTAGGAGGTATTTTAGGCGCTGTCATTCTGTAATAAACAATTTATGTGTCAGTTGAAAATTTATTAGAAGAATTAAGCTAACATTGAAGCACTGAAATCTCAAAATTTGAATGGAGTGCGATTCTGATTAGGTCTGCCAGGACATTTAAGCAGAGATCACAAATTGAAATCCAATTAAGCATACTACCGGCTTGCTCCTTCTCAAACTTGGATGATTGACAAGTCAAAAACTACGCTTAGATTAGGCTTGCCAAGTCCAATTCCACATCATCAAGCACCGAAACTGGATCCTCGAAGGGAAACATCAAGTTGAGCTAGTCACACTATTGACATACCCAGTAGTCGGCGTCACTATGACATCGACTTTCTTGAAGATCTCCATATGATGGTACATTATTCTTCTCCTGAAATCACATTTCGGCATCACCACCATGTCTAAGAATATATTAAGAAAGAACTGAATGAGATTGCGAATGCATTTTCAAATGACCACATGGAAGACATATACCTAAAGTGAATAAACTAGGTTCAACGGTTTCAATAGCTTCAGCTATGATATAGCTAATCTAAAAACTAGACATGAATAAGTACAGGTATTCTGCCTAGTGGAAGACCCTGGGAGGTCATTATATATTTACATGATGGTTCCAAGTATCTCATGTCGAGAATAACTTGCAATTTCTATTTTTTTCCTCACCGAAGACACTGGGCAGCAACATAATCCGATGCAGTGAATGATCGGAACAGTGTCATGCTAGTCCGCGTATCATAATTCAACTGTGTACCTTTCCTGAGAAAAAGAGAACAGGATATTCAGTCCCAAAATGAAATCTCAAATATAGAGAATGAACAAAACCTTCTAATATTCCCTTCTCAGCTGTGTCCATTTCTGGTCAGACTGATGATGATGCTATTCCACAGGTAGATTAGAGCGGCAGACTTACCCGTCCTCACAGTCAGGATTCAATCCAGTTAACATCTCGGATCCTATTGAAACTAGATGAGCAGTGCGCATCTCATGCAGCTCAGGTATAACAATCTCTACCACCTTGCACACATATGAGTCAAATTAGGAACTCAGCAATATACATGAATGAAAAGACAGAATTCTGCCTTGTGCAGTGAACTCGACAAGAGAACCAACTCATTAGCGGGAAAAAGATAGTAGGTGGGAAAAGACAAATATGGAGAGAATCAAGTTACTTTAAGCTTTAGAGACATACAACTCTATAAAATAATCATGTAACTTCGAAGGCCTATTCAATTGAAGTGGAACTTACTTCACAGCCATGGGTCTTGGATAGCTGATTCAGAATATCCTCACATTTGTCGGAGATATCAGTTGAATGAACATCATTGAACCACTGCAAACATTAATTCGTTCATCTTATTGGAAAGGGGAAACAGAAAAAAAAAAAAAGGAGGAAAAATTCTAACTATTGGAATCTGCTATTACTGGAGTATATTTTCCAAGACGCAATGACCCCACGGCATTCAAACTTTCCATAGATGGGAAATTTGGCAAGCAAGGTGGTGACTGCAAGAACTAGCACAGGTTAGTAGTATTACGACTATTATCACACAAAACAGGTTTTCACAACCTACATAGAAAGAAGACTTGGCAGTAAGAGATCAATCGAGTGAGTAGCATCAACATGTACTTCTTCAAAGTGCATGTCATAAATCAGGCATAGCCGCATTTTTTGTTAATGAAGATAATAGACTTACAGGGTTCAAAACATTTCTGGCCACAGGATTGGATCCCAGGATTGCAGCATACCTAATGTAACATTGCCAAGATAAGAATTATATGATAAATAAGAGAAATTAAAGAAGTGATTGAAGTTAAACAGTAAGGACATCAAGAAAACAGTCGGAAACTCAATTGTCGCAGAGATCTTGTGTGATTGTTGCTTCTACTTAGGTAGATGAGCCCTACTGTTATGCCTAAGGACTGCACCATATGGTTCTTTTGGTGGTTGAGACTGCGGGAGAGCTATGAACAATGGCAAGTGTGACCTGCTAGAGGTCGCCGGTGGAGTCTCATAACGAGGCAAAAGTAACTGTGAAGACATTCAGATCTTCAATTATGAGGACTTTATATGATTACATGGGATAGAAGTCACTTCAGCTTTTTAAATTCCCAAGAATCCAAATTCATCCATTACTGCTGCTTCCTTTATGGTTTGAACTGTCACCGCAAAGTCAGAGAGAATCACATGCTTCCCAAGTCAAATAAGTTCTTAACATGTCTTTGTTTATGCAGTGTCATCTGAAAGTTGGAAAATAAACTTGCATGCTAACCTGTTCCAACCTAGGGTACAACAATTTGAATCCTAAGACAATGAATAAAGGAAGAAACAATGCTCCCAAATGTTGTGATTCGAACTCAAGAGTTTTCCCTGAACGAACTCATCTCCTAATAAGTCAAGACAAGCGGCAAAGAAAAACTGCCAACACCAAAAAATTGATGATCAATTCTATGCCTACAACCACAAAATTTGTTGATTTCCGTATTTAGGTTATAAACATTAAACTTCTAAGAGCTGAGGGAGTAGCACCTAACATCCAGCTAACAAGAACAGAATACTTACACTAGCGTGATGTCTTCCACTGATGATGCAATTGGTCCAATAATTTCCACGGTCCCGGACTCGCATAGAGAACTGCAAAAAATGGCAGCTCTTCTAAAAAACACAATATCACCATGATTCACACTTTTGTGTGAAGCCTATACTAGGTCCCTAGCATTCATAAAGGAAAAAGTTCAAAATCTAACCCTCTAATATCTGTTCGCCCATATGTTGTTTTCAGTCCAACTACTCCACAAAGGGAAGAAGGTATTCGAACTGAACCTGTCTTGTTATATGAAGTCAGTGTCAGCATATAATACATGGTAAGCACAAGCCAAACAGTAGGACACTAGTACAACCTCCACCATCTGTCCCGAGTGCAGCGGAACAAATTCCAGAAGCAACAATTGCTGCTGGTCCAGAGGAAGATCCACCAGTGTATCTATCTGGGGCATGAGGGTTCCTTGTTGTTCTGCAGATACATAACCAATGAATTTTATGGTAAAAGTTGGCAGACAAAAACAATATACTCCAGTGTGTATGAATTGAGGAACAGATATGCGCTAATTCGTATATATGTAAAAGGGAGGGCAACTGAATCAGATTGAGTGGTGGATACATCATTTGTTTTGATGAATAAAAGACGAGAAGCATGAACCATCTCAAGATCATTTTGCACCAGATTAAAGGAGAGGATTGAGAAGGTAGACACGTTCTAATGAGAAGAAACTTACTAATCCCTAGGATGAGCAGTATTATCATTGGCCAATCATGTGGAACGTGGAAATAAATTCTTTTTACTTGAAATATTAGTGTATGTGACATATCCAAACAACCCAGGTATTAACTTGTGGTTACATAGACTGATAGGAAATGTAAAATGAAATGGCTTTAAGCATGACAAGGTCAACATAAGCAGTCTCGAAGCACTTCGGGATTCCTCAGGAAAAGTCACCTCTAAAAGAAAGTTCCACTGGAAGATTGACTACCATCGAGAACATACATTGACTACACCATCACTGTAAATAATTCTCATGAAATATGAGGGACAATTTCTATGGAATTTTAGTTTTGACAAATTCATAATACGTCAGCAACATGCCAGCACATGGTGAAATGAATCTGCTGATCCATAGAACATCATGTGCATGTTTAAATGCTCTTTAAACTTTTTCGCTTCCATGCCTCGTAATCTAGCTTGTGAATTCCAAGTTCCACATAATAAAACTCACCCATAATTTGGATTGTTTCCGGTTGTACCCATGCCCAACTCATGCATATTTGCTTTACCCACCAAGATCACACCGCAGCTACGCAATCGAGAAACACATACTGCATCTTCATTATTCGAATTAGTTTCATCCATCCATGTTGTTGCACCTGTCCATACAAATTGTCATATACACAAAACTAAAGAGATGGTGAAATTATTTTGGAAAACGACAAAGACATCAACCAATTTTTACCCTTCGTTATATAGGGGTGGCAACCTATGTCGTCCTTAATTGCCATGAAAATCCCATCCAAGATAGATAATGGCCTCCCTGCATCAGAAATGCCATTAATTCACAATGCCTCCCCTGCACCAACTAATGGCAGTGCACTGCACACCAAGCAGTGACCATATTTTGAAGGTGCAAAAACAACTGTTCACTGAGTTAAGCTCACGTTCCAGTAGATTGTCCTACCTTCCTCAAACCTCTTCGTGGAAGCAGCAGCTTGTTTCCTGACGTCCACAGAGTCAAAAGAAATTAGCAAAGGAGCCGGAGGTTTCTTATGGCCAAACTCCTCAATGACCGTAATAATCCGCTCTGCCACCTAACAATCGACAGTAAGACTTTGTGTTTCGCTCAAGCTGTTAATAAAGAGACTCCTCATAGGTTCTGATATGGACTTACCATGGATGGGGTTACAAGTTTAGAACGATAACCATACGCATAATCACGTATTTTCCAGTAGCGAAATTGAGTGAGATCCCTGTTCCAGGAGTTGGCAGGATCATACTCCGGAAGACATTTCAATGCTAATTCTACTCGATCTTCAGGTTTTCCATCTTCATCCAATAAGATGGTACCAGGCTCCGGATCTAGACATTAATAGCTTCAGCACATCATATATTTCTTATGGGAAGGATGCCCTCTACTTGAATCTATTCTAAGTTGCATGTTAATCTGCTAATGCCCAGTGTGCCCTCTCCTTACTCCCCCTATACAATGCATTTGCCTGCAATAAATGCACTGCAGAGCATGCATAGGCTCATAACAATAGGGGAAAAAAAAGCAGGGGAGAGCTCAAAATTACTTCAGAAAATGCCTCTCGTTTAAACTTTGGGATAGCAATCTATTTAACTGAATTTTGTGATAGCAATCCCATTTCCATTCCAATCATCCATCATCTCCATCTCCCACCTGTTTTATGTTAACTCACAAGACAACCACTAAAGCTAACTAGTTGTGGGGAAAAACCTTGAGGAGGATATTCAGGTTTATACATTGGTGGCTCCGGTATCACAGTACTCCTAAGAAACTGCCAATTACGAGAGAAATCCAGTCATATTCAATAGTCCGGCATTAAAGAGAGAAAATTTGCTTGAAGAATGCAGTATGCAAGACGAAAGAAAACCGCACCTCAACCATTCCATTCTTCTTCTTCAAGTAAGCGATAATAGTAGGGCCAATTAGTGGCGCCTCGAGTATCTTGACAAACAGCCTGAACGTGAGACCGGTAAGATGTGGAGCTGCAAGTCAGCCAAGAGGACTCACCTAAGTCAGAATCTTGGCGAACTCATATTTCACATGACCCAAAAACTGATAATGTCGATTTGCAGAAACTGTGAGGAAAAGCATCAAAACTTAAAAGGAAAACGTAGTACTAACCGTCAATAACTTCAGCCTCATACTTGACTGTAGACGAGTCGAGCTCTTCAGCTGGTACCATTACGCGCTTCTTGCCCATGTCGAAGTAATTCTACCAGGGAAAAAAGGGTAAGACAGACGACTGAAAAATGTGAGCAACCACCGGATCTTGTGGTAGTCATAGGAACGTATGATCAAATATAGCTTCATGCTCTATTGATCTGTTTAATTGAAATACAAATTAAGACATGAATTCTGGACTAGACAACCAACTTGCAAACTGGTAACTGCGGAGAAGACGGACAAAATGAAGCCAGCAGTGGACAGAAAGTGCTCGTCAGTCGAACAAGCAAATGATCAAACACCCATTACACACAAGCTCGCGATCAGATCTCCGGCAAGACAGACACCCCATCGGCACACCAAAATCACGCACTATCGTAATGGTCGCCTCACATACCTTGAAAGAAGAAATCGCTCAAAGGCGCAGAGAAATCCTCGGTCCTCTGTTTTCCTCGCCAGATGTGGAAAGAGGTTGGGAAAGTCGTCAACGAGCGAGTCGTTTAGGAGTGGTCGAGGTCAGGGAGAGAGAGGGGAACAATGCGGAGTCGTTGCGAAAGCGATGGCGTTGGATTTTGGCTTTCGATTACCGTATTAAATTCTCGATTAGGTGGCGGCCTCCTCGAAACCGCCCGCCGAGTCAAGAATCCGCGCCGTCTAGTCCACTGCGTCCCCTTTGAATTGAACCGAGCGTCATAGTTCTCACTCATTGCCATGTGAATAGAGGAACAATTCATTGTTTTGGGGTGTGGATTAAGTAGTCAATCCGCGAGTTCGAGCGTTGACTACGAGCGCTCCCTGATGGGGAATTGAAAAAAGACAAACCAGCATCACCGACCCTTAACCGCGTTGACCCGAAGCGTAAATGACACGACAAGCGCACTTGTTTTTGGCCGAATAAAACGATTCGACGACCCCCACGAATCATCGTCATGCTTGCCTCTGTTAGTAAGCGAAACGAAGCAGGTCAAGCTCCATTATCGAAGTCCCACGGGGAACATTCAGCTTCATCGATGTCTCCTGATCTTTGGGGTCGAACTCGAAGTACAACTCCGAGGATCACTCTGTACTCTTTTCTCGTGCTTTCCGACGGCCGGTTCGGGATGGTTGGAGCGGCACCCGACCCGGTGATGCCATTTTGCTCATCAACCGCCTCCAACCTCAATGATGAGAAATTTGCTTGGTGAGGGGAGACGAGATTGGAGTTCTGAGTTAGGTGAGGAGAGGACGATGCTCATCAAGTGATGGGCGTTTCCTGCAGAGGCGTAGCTCATCTACCTTACACTCAACAAGTGCCACCTCAAGTTAGGAATCGGATGAACCAAAGCAGGAACATCTAAAAAGATTCAATTTTTTCCCCACCAAGTCTCTCGTTTTCCGATCATAAGCATAACTTTAAAAGGCTTTAGGACATAAAATTCGAAAATATTCTCTTGAGATAAAAAAAAAAAAAAATATTTTATTTTAACTTAAAGGAGATGGCAATGGAGAAGATAAACTACACGTCAACTTCGATTAACTACTTTCGAATATGCTCGTATAATAGTAACCCGCGCTTAAAATGAGTCATTAGAGTTTCGATTCCTATTGGGTCGATCTGTATATCGCATAATGTCCGAAACCGAATGAACCAAAGTAGGACATCTACCTCACACTCAACAAGTGCCACCTCGAGTTAGGAATACAAAGCAGGACATCCGAAAAGATTCATTTTTTTCCGAGCAAATCCATCTCTTTTTCCGCATTTAATTTCGATAAAGTTTACTTTTGATCTCCTTTTCTTTTTCGAAAATTGTGGAGCGCTTGGAGAATGGAAAGTATACTCTTGTTTTTCTCGTGATATTGAGCGACACGAAATGAGAGAGTATGTTTAAAGTTGCGTTTGTTTCATGAAAAATAAATAATTTTAAAATATTTTTTTAAAAAATAATTGCTTACAAAAATGAATGAGCCAAAAAGAATTTATTGGACATAAATTACTGTTGATGATGAAAATATTTTGAATTAACTAATTACTTTAAAGGATACAAGCAATTTTCTCTTTTTTTCAAATGTTTTTCCGATTTTCATTTTTTGCGAAACAAACGAAGCCTAAATGTAAATTTTATTTGAATTTAATTCCTTTACTTACTTCATTTCTTGAACTCATCATTGATGTTGGCCTTTACGCTCCCGATGTCTTTTTTTTTTTGGTCAAAAGAAAAAAAACCATTCATTAATCAGAATAATATTCGGAAGTATACATAATGCTTTCAAGCTCTTAGAAAAAAGCAAATGACAAAGAAAGCAAATAACAAAGTATATTCTCGCAACTAGAAGCATACTTTTATCCTCCAAGAATAGATGTATATTCTTAAAATTTCGGCGGCCGATTCCTAGATACAAGGATGAGCACACACCGAGAACTCCCACACCAATTGTAGCGGCTTGCGGTGCCCATCTAGGTTCGATATCCCATTATCATCGCCGAGCAATAACATCAACATCGGTTTGTTGGAAGAGCGCAGATCAAATACCCGTAAAGAACTCCCATATCTATATTTAAATCTAGTTCGGGAGAGTAAAATCCTTGAATATAGACCTAAGTCTAGACCACGAGAAGAGAGTGGCATAATATTAGAGAGTGATGGTTGTCGACTAGACTAATGGTTGAATTGGTTTCCACATTAACCTAATATTAGCCGATGTATGCCTAAATTTATCCTCAATTGTTCTAAAATAGTTGTTCGAAGGAAATTGAGTGTCGGTCCCGATGTCGGGATGTCATATACGTATGTTGTTATATCCGTATAACGTATGCCGGTTCCGATGTTCTTGTCTTCTTTACATATTTTGGAAAATTGTCCTAAAAATTCAAAACCTATTGCATTTTTATTAATTCAATCATAAATCTTTTGCATTTATGACAATTCAATCCTAAATCTTTTTTTGCTAATTCAATCCTAAACATTTTGTATTTATGCTAATTTAGTTATTCCAACAAACTTTGTGTTGGCCAAAGACCGACATGGATGTCTGTTGGGTTTGACATGGACGCCTGGAGGCGACGCAAACAAATTTTAATAATATTTTTATATTTTATAAAATTATTCTTATTCTTTTTCTTTTTCTATCCACCGGTTGCTACGTTCAAAGGCTAGGGCCGGCAAGGGCTTACCGGCATTAGGCAAAGTTCGTCGGCCTCGGGCGAAGCTCGCCGACCGTGGGCGAGGTCGGCCTCGCCCAACCATGGTGGGGCACGACAAACTATAATAATACTTTTATATTTTATAAAACTTTTCTTTTTGTTTTTGTTTTCTTTCTCCTTTTGCCATTCGCTGCTGTCAAAGGCTAGGGCGGGCAAGGGCTCGCCGGCCTCAAGCAATGCTCGCCGACCCCCGGGCGAGGTCGGCCTCGCCCGGCCATGGTGGGGTGCGACCTCGCCCAACGCCGGGAGGACTCGTCGTCGCCGAGAGAGCCCTCGCGGTGCTGGGCAAGGTCGCACTACGAAGGCCAGATCTGGGAAAAGAATGAGCAACTCCATTTTCATCAATTAGGTTAGAGCTCAGAAAGAGGCCATTCTTTGCTAGAAGAACCACAGAGAGTGGCGTTTTGATGTAAAATCCATGTGAATCGCAGCATCAGAAAAAAGGCACAAACTCTTTTCTCATAGGGACTCATCGAACTCACTCCCCCACACCATTCGCTTCCTCAGAAATCATGTGCAAACCATCTGGATCGTTGATGAGTTTCTTTCCCTGCGAAGACACGCTTTTTGCTGAAAAAGCTCAAAACTTCGAGGGGTGATGGTTCAGGTTGACTCAACACCTGTACATCAAACAGCTACGAAGGACAAGAAAAAGCCTGATCGTGATCGGCGACTAATGGCTAATTCAGGTTGTACCGCGGATCAGAAAGAGGCCATTCTCTGCTAGAAGAACCAGAAAGACCGGTGTTCTGATGTAATATCCATGTAACACTCAGCCTCTACCAGCCCCGATGGTCCTAACATCTGGGGATCGGCTGGAGAAAGAAAAAAGAAAAAAAAAAAAATAAAAATAAAAATAAAAATAAAACAATTATTTTATAAAATGTAAAAAATTATTAAAAACAGTCCAAGTCAAAGTTGGTCGGAATGACTAAATTAACATAAATGCAAAAGGTATAGAATTGAATTGGCAAAATTAAAAGCTTTAAAACTGAATGAACTGACAAAATGCAATAGGTTTATGACTTTTTTGATAATTTTTCCTTATATATTTCCTTCGATTATGTTATATACACATATTAATGTTTCAATAAGTGAATCCTATATACATATAGGCAATACACGAATCTACTAACATTTTATAACATTATTAAACATGCAAAGTTGCTAATCCATTCTTAATAAATTGTTACGAAAACAAATGATCGAACAATAGAGTAAATAGAACTAGAAAATAAATAGGATGCCAGATTTACGTGGTTTGGTGACTAACATCCTCGGGAAAAGCAACATAGAATTTTACTTTTGATCAAGCGATACCATAAATAGTACAACAACACTTGAGTCACTCAAACACTCTTAGTGTTTTCTAGTGTCCAATTAGATAAAATAACTCGGATAGTGTTTATTTATCGCAAAACAATCTCTCAATTTACTGCAACATTTATTGGTTTCAACACTATCGAATTTGCTTAAGTGTGATTTACGAGAAGTCGCTCTTGGATATTTTTCATGAAGTACGTCCACTTCTCACTTAGGCAAGAATTGAATCCAAAAATAATAAACTTAATCAAATTAGAAAAATTACTTGAAGTGGGAAATTTTCATTTTCTAGCTCAAACTCGAGACATATCATCAACAACGAAGAACTAAGGCAGATTATCAAGGCGAACATCCTTGATAAAATGACTGAATGTTCAAGAAAAGTACCTCTCTACGTAGATATGACTCTGATAAATATAAAGGTACGTGTCTAATTAACGTTAAGAGAAGTGAGCGGTAATGGAGCCCCGAGACGATATTACTCTATCATATAATTTCATTCTACCAAACTTTATTATTATTTACGTTAATACCACGAAAAACTTGAAATCATTATACTTATGATAAATTTATCCCAAATTAATTTTGGCCACTATAAGTCCCAAATGGGTATGCATTTGATAAATTTACCTCAAATAAATTTTTTGGTTACCAAAAACCTCAAACTAGTACACTCGCGACAACCCTCCTTTAATTTCTATCAAATTTTACCGTGAAATCGCTTATCTGGATGGTACATGGTAATAACTCAAATGACATGGCTAGTCCACTTGCAAGTCCATATCAATTTGGGATAATTTTATCACGTATACCTGTTTGGGGTTTTTCGTGATCCTAAAACTTACTTGAAGTAAATTTGTCACGGGTGTACTAACTTGAATTTTCGCTAACTCAAGAATTAATTTAAGGTAAATTTACAGCAATTGTATTGATTTGAGATTTTCTGTTGTGTCCACCTATATTATTATAGATATAGGCATGACAAATTCGTAAGCATAAATGAAATAAGTAGGGGGGAGGGAAGAATAACCTCACTGAAAGTGCCATCGCCTGTGGGTCTCGGGAAAAACGGGCTTAGAACTTCAACAAGAAGTTCCAAAAAGGTTTTTGTTATTTATGTTTTTCATATCTCAATCATTAAAGTGCGCAACATTGTCTTTCCCCATCAATATTGATGAAATTAGCCCATAGGATAAGATTCCCTATTTGATGGAACAAAAGAATCCGCATAAAATTCCAGAAACTTCTATACATCATACCTTAAAGTTCTTCGTACATCAGCCTAAAGTCAATGATATGTCCGCCCATGCATTCATATCCGGAGGATGTCTGAACTTCGTTGATGTCCACATTGGATCAATTCTCGCTCTAAAAAGGGTTAACAAATTTTGTGATTATACACGGCAGTGGATGTCGACACTTTCTAATCTTGATTGTCTTTGATTATTGGGTCTTGCTTTGCTGATCGTCCACTATCGTTTTTTGACAATGGACGGTCCAATGCTAGTCACAAATTGTTTTGTGGCTGACGCATAATAGCAAAAAAAAAAAAAACTGAAATTTTTTGTGATAAACCTAGCACGGTCACATTGTCAAATAATCATTTTTTTGGTTATTTGAGACAAATCGCAAAATCTTATAATGAGAAATGTTGGAACCAAAATAATAATGGTGACTTTGGAAAAAACTTAGGACGATGGCACAAAATAAAAATCGGAGGAAGAATTTCTTTTATTGGAACATAAGATACTCGTCCTACAAACCGAAGCTCACTTGGAATTATGTGGCTAGATTACAATGCTTTGCTTGTCTTCTATTTATTACTAAAGTTGCACTATTCAGAAAACTATTCACCTATGACTTTCTCCTCCAAGACTAAAGTAGCATTCAATGCAGAAAAAGAAAGTACCAAGATGTCTACGAAAGCCATAGCAAACATCTTTTGACAAACATAAAGCAACAAAAAAGTCAAAAAGTTACTAATAAGAAGACAAACTCAATAGTTAGACATAAACTATAGCTTCATGTCGAAAAAACTCTTCAAACACTTCAACATCATCTGCCTTGCCTCATATAGCATTTAATGAAGGAGAAAACTTCTTCAAGTACACCTCTCCGACAATGTTAAAACTTACACGATAAATTATTTCTCTTTTCTTCGAGCAAGCATTTACTCCTTAAGAGCTATTCAAGCATAGCTCACAATAAATCATATTGATTTCTTTTTATCTTCAGTCTTTATTCTCCTTTCCTGACGCCCACCGTGAATCGCGTAACCAACAACTAAATCCAGAAACCATGACAAAAGTGCTCAAAATCAATTTTATCTTATTGAAACAAGAAATGCATCCTATCTAATAAAGATATGTTCCACTATTGCAAGATATAAAACCCCAGTTTTGATTTATGGATGAAAAGAAAGATTCATGCATGCCGAGAGAGAGAGAGACTTTGGCATGTCGTATGAACGTTCTTGATCATGCGTCAATGAACAGTGCCGTTTTGCGCTTCTCCAGCAAGCGAGACAACTCACTTCTGAAGGAAGTGCGAACAAAAAAGTGAAAAAAGAGAGAAAAAGAGAAGGTACACAAAGTCATGTCAGTCAACGAGTCAACGCACGATTCCACCCTATAAATTCCGCGCACTTAGCCAGTGTTAATCCGACTGCTCTTCCAACCCGCACACACAATCATAGTCCTTCGGTCTTGTTCTACCTCTCTCTTCTTGCACGAGGTGCTGAGCCAAATGGAAGACACGCTCTCAGAAGCCTTGAGCTCACTCCCTCCAGGATTCAGATTCCATGCTACCGATGAGGAGCTTCTGATTCTTTACTTGAAGCCCAAGATCCTTGGACAACCCGACGGACACTACTCCAACATAATTCCAGAGATCGATGTCTGCGAATTCGAACCGTGGCAATTGCCAGCCATGTTCGATCACATGTTCAATGGGAAGGAGCTGGTTTTCTATTGCCGCTTCAAGCGCAAGTATTCAAACAGCAGGCGCTCCGACCGCACGACCAGTACCGGTTACTGGAAAGTGACCGGCAAGGAACGGGCCATCATGAGCGAGGACACCAACGAGCAGATAGGAATCAAGAAGACGCTGGTGTTCTACGAAGGCCGCGTGCCCAGAGGCAAAAGGACCAACTGGGTCATGCACGAGTATCACCTAAATTCCAAGTGTTTGGGCGATAATCACAGCGAAGGCGAGGTAACATTTTGGCTCTCATTCATTTGCGCAGCACCTTCGGTTCCGAATAACATATGGGACACGCTTTCTAGTTCCGGGTTGTTTCTCTATTACTGATGTTGCTCATGCGTATATACACATGCAGATGCTGCCTTATGTGGCATGTCGGATCAAGATCAAGAAGGACAAGAAACTGATGATGGGTCACGCTCCAACAGTCAGCCCTGAAGGCTATTCAAGCAGCCCATACACAAGCAACGTATCAGACACCCCTGGGAATCGGGAAGGGGACTTGCTGAGCTTCTGCAACACCCCCAACAACGAAGTTGCTGATAACCAAGGAGCTGCTGATGCTCAACCCGAGGTGAAAGTTGTACAGCTTATTTAGGATCAGATTTAGTCCCAAGTCCAATAGTGCATTTCAAAGTCTCAAAGACTTCTTGGTTTTCTTTTCAATGACCAAAATACTAATGATTGCATTATAACAGAAGCAAACCGGTGGGGCTATTTTGCATTCCATACTTCAAGATTGCTTCTGTAACAAAAGAGAAATTATACTTAAGATGGGTTGTTTTATATAATCTACATGATTTGAATGCAGATGTCACTGGAAGAGTTAATGAATTTGCTCCCTCCATTGGGGACAGTGGATGACTACGTATCAGACTACATCAACACTCCAACCTATCAGCCTCAGCCACAGCCAGGAGCGGCGGAAGGATCATCGCCCTTTTTTGACTATGTACCCATGCCATCTCCATGCAGCGACTTCGGTCTGGGCTGGGGCAATGTGTGAGGACTTCTCTACTACAACGTACGACAATGGTCGGTAATGATTCGGAAGGAGTGCGCTTGCGTGTGTATTGTGTATTGTGTTTGTTATGTATTCAGTATTGTGAAGGGAAACGTATGTAGTCTCGGAATGTGTGCCTGCCTTCTTTCGAGAGTGATGCTTTTTATTTTATTTTCGTCAAGGTTGTGTTGTCTGCTAATTAAGATGTAATACTTTAATAAAAATAAATGTTACGTTACTGAGGGTATTTGCCTATGTTTTATCCTCTTTGACAATGATGCCAAACTGGTGGAGTTAAGTAGGTGGCAGAATGATTAATAAAGAGAGTTGCTGTGCCTTGATAATGTGACAAGATCTGTCATTATTTTTGATCTCACGATCTTTCAATTAATAAGTGCTTTATGAAAAACACGCGGTGATGATGCGTGGATCTACGATCGAAATAACTGATCGCACTATCACACTCTTACGACAGCACTTGCCTTTGATAAATGCCGTGGAATCTGGAAGTGGGAGTGGGATGGGTCGGATCAGTCGGAAAGAGGCCAGGAAAGGAAGAAAGAAAGTGAGATCTTTTGACTTTAGTAGGATAGAAAACAAACTGTCCCCAAGCCTTCCAAAGGAAGTTCTTGAAACTTGTGCAACAAGTGTGAATATTCTCACTTTGGAACAAACCAATCTGACTCCAAGACTTCTCAAGGAAGGCCTTTGAAAACTTCCTCAACAAGTGTGGATATTTCATCCATAGAAATTCCAATGATGCATTGAAATTTCCTCGCGATTAGCAATAGCCACAACCGTGCCAGGGTGGCTCCTGAGGGCCTCGCGCTTTTGTGCGTCTTGTTGGAAGTTAATTCATGATAATGACTGGCTGTGTTAGTTCACTTTACTAGATTTCGAGTTTAATTCCGTAGCAAATACCGTGTAGCCGCCTTCTTCTCGCCGATCAAAGAGATTTAAGGTATTGAATATCTTCCAAACATTGGACCTCGCCAAAGAAAATTTTTTCGAGGAAAATGGTTCGCTAACAGTTTTACAATACCGTCAATTATTTCGACCATATATCCACACATCATCACCGCGTGTTTTGCATAAAGCATTCATTAATTGAAACATCTTAGGGTTAGAAATAATGATTGTCTTGTTAGACTATCGAACTAACGGCTTTTGCTGATTTGCATCCATGGGAATTTGAAGACTAGAAATATTTTATATACAAATTGATATTTTTTAGAAGATATACTTAACAAAAATTATTCACAAGAAACGAATTACCAGTTGACAATAACAATGAGCTTACATGTTATAATAGTAGAAGAAGTTAGACATCAATCGCCATATTAAGGATTGATGACAATTCACATTTGATCATATACTTACACAAAAGCAATCCTAAATTCTTATTCATTTTCCATTTATTATGTATCTATGCAAGTATTCTCTACTCTTGATTTTTCTTTTATAATCGCATGCATTACGGAGTCATTGAGTCATTGAATTTGATAGAGCTTGCTCGGTTCTATTTCAAATCAGGTCATAAAAATTTCTTTAAAGTAAGTGCACTAGAAATCCTTAAATTTGTCATGAAAAAGTAATTGAACTATAAAATTTGCAAAAAGAGTAATCAAATCCTAAAATTTGTCAAATTGATGAAATCGAATTCTTTGGTTAACCCCGTCCAATTTGGCCAACAAAAAATGTTGACATGGCTCTTTTTATTATTTTCTCCATCTTATAAAGCGCCGACGTGGCTAAAACGACATCGTTTTGGGCTCAATTCTAATTGTTAATGCAACGTTTATTTAAGTTATATAAAAAATAGTAAAATTGAAAAATAAAAATACAAGAAGAAAAACGTACGCGAGGGCCGAGGGCCACCACTTTCTACCGACCCCCGTTATTGGCGATCCTCGGCCAAGGCCTAGGGACCCTCGCCAACCATTCCCTCATAGTCGGCGGCCCTTCCCGGCGATGGTGAGGCGGCAATTATTGCTGCGAGTGCTTGCTTACATCTTCTTTCTCCTTTTTTCCTTTTTGTATTTTTTTAAATTTTGCTTATTTTTAATATAACCTGAATAAATTTTGTGTTAAAAAATCAATTTTGGACAAAAACGACATTGTTTTAGCTTTATACTCATGTTTTTGCCATGTCGTCGCCCAATAAGAGAGAAAAAATAATAACAAAACAAGTCACGTTAGTGTTTTGCATTAGGCCAATTGAACGGAGTTAACGGTAAGTTTTAGAAATTGATCGCATTTTTTTGCAAGTTTTAGGGCTTAATTATGCGTTGGCTAAGACCGATCCGATCCGCTCCGATCTCACTTAGAAATCAGGAATCCGACTGAAGGACCAGCTCCTAATTTCTAGGACCGAAATCACTAGATTCACAAGAATTCATGTTTTTGAAACGTGTTAAACAAATTAAATTCCACAACAATCAGGCCTCATACCTTTGTTGGAGCTCTTTCCCGCCACAACAATTAGCCTGGTTAGGGTTTGCCGATTAGAGGACAAAGGAAAGGGACAGAGGAGACGTGAGCGTGACTCGTGGGACGAATAAGGAAAGACCGCTAAGGTTTGAATGAATTAGATTATTAGGTTTAGAATAAAAAAAAATTAAAAAAACCGGTCTGATTCCCGATTCGGACCGGCGCTATCGGGAATCGGACCTAAATGGGCGGTTCGATCGATGTATGTCGTTCACTCTTATCTTTCACCATAAATTTTAAGACTTTGAGGGCATTTATCTCAATTTTTTATTTTAAAAATACCCAATGATCACTGTAAAATAATAAAAATGACGCTACCTACATCTTGTTAATCACGTTAGCACTGTCTTTTCTGGAAAAGAAAAAAACTATATATAAATCTCTGTGGAGGCAATCGGAGAAGAACGACAATGGGGGATGAAGTGTCAAGCATAGCACTCTGGATCAAGGCTTCATCTTTTTTTCTTGCATCCCGTGTTCGTTCGAGATTCATTACGACCCAATATGATCCCTGAATCACTCGTCAATCTTACTTGGTGATTTAGTTATGTCGACGCGATTTCTGCTCGAAATCACAAGTAACGATTGACGAGTCCTTCATGGGTCGTATTCTCCAACACCCAAGTCGATTCTTTCTTTGCCTCGTCTCGGTGGCGGCTGTATCAATTGCAGGTAAATATCAGAGTTCTATCTTGCTCGTTCTGGACTTGTGCAATTTCCCGTTCGCTTTGGAGTAAGTTTTCAGATCTCTGCTTTTCGAGGGGGGGTTTCTGTTTCTACTTCTTGTGGCGGTACCTCCGAGGCTGAATTGGATCTAAACTTGAACTTCGCTTCAGATAGCCACAACTGATCTGTGGTACCTATGCAACTCTTTTGCCTTTTCAAGATGGTTTCAACTCTTTTGCGCATTGAGCACGGTCCCAGTAGGTTGTGATTGTCTCTTCTCCTCTTACATATTTGGGGGCCAGTTGACACAATTCTTGTTGCTTTGAATCCTTCTTGGAAATTGACATGCTCTGAATACTCGACTATTAGAGATTAATGCCTTCTCTATGGTGAGGTGAATGCCGGTTGCATTGCTCTGCTCGTGCTGGACTATCTAAAGTGAACATCGATTTCCAATAATCTATGGAGCCACGTCACGAACATTGTCGATGGCTGTTGACTAGACGAATGACTGAATTGGTCTCAACATTCACCCAAGAATAGCTACAGAAAAATTATTCACACTTTCTCTCTCCCGACCTCTGTTTGCATGCCTAAATTTATCCTCAATTGTTCTAAAATAGTTGTTCGAAGGAAATTGAGTGTCGATCTTGATGTCGGGATGTTATATACGTATGTCATTATATTTGTATAATGTATGCTGGTTTCGATGTTCTTGTCTTCTTTACATATTTAGGAAAATTGTCAAAAACCGAAACCTATTACACTTTTACCAATTCAGTCATAAATCTTTTACATTTATGGCAATTCAATCCTAAATCTTTTTTTATGTCAATTCAGTCATAAACATTTTGCACTTATGCCAATTCGATTACTCCAACCAGCTTTGTGTCGGCCGGTGCTAACGCGGATGTCGGCTGGCGTTGGTGTGGGCGCCGGAGTCGATGCAAACAAGTTTTAATAATATTTTTATATTTTATATAATTATATAATTATTCTTTTTCTTCTTCTTTTTCTTTTTCTTTTTCTATCCACCGGTCACTACGGTCAAAGGCTAGGGTTGGCAAGGGCTCGCCGACCCTAGGCGAGGTCGGCCTCGCCCAACCATGGTGGGATGCGACAAATTTTCATAATATTTTTTATATTTTATAATTTTTTTTCTTTTTCTTTTTCTTTCTTCTTCTATTTGCCGTTCGCTGCTGTCAAAGGCTAGGGCTCGTAAGGGCTCGGCGGCCTCAAGTGAAGCTCACCGACCCTGGGCAAGGTCGGCCTTGCTCGGCCATAGCGGGGCGCGACCTTGCCCAATGCCGACAGGACTCGTCTTCGCCAGGTGAGCCCTCGTGGTGCTGGGCGAGATTGCGCCGCAAAGGTCAGACCTGGGAAAAGAATGAGCAGCTCCATTTCCAAGAACCAGAGAAAGTGTTATTTTGATGTAAAATCCATGTGAATCGCAGTATCAGCAAAAAAGCACAAACTCTTTTCTCATAGGGACTCATCGAACTCACTCCCCCACAGCATACTTCCAAGAAATCATGTGCAAACCATCTGGATCGTTGATGAGTTTCTGTCCCTGCGAAGACATGCTTTTTGCTGAAAAATATAAAAAAATTTAGGCGATAGGTTTATGACTTTTAAAAATAGTCCAGGTCGAGTACCGGCTAGTCAAAGTTGGCCCGAATGATTAAATTGGCATAAATACAAAAGGTATAGAACTGCATTGACATAATTAAAAGCTTTAGGACTGAATAAACATACAAAGTACAATAGGTTTATGACTTTTTTGATAATTTTCCCTTATATATTTCCGTCGATTATGTTATATATATATATATAAATGTATCAATGTTTCAATAAGTGAATCTGTATACATATAGGCGATACACGAATCTCCTAACATTTTATAACATTATTAAACAAGCGAAGTTGCTAATCCATTCTTAATAAATTGTTACAAAAATAAGTGGTCCAACAACAAAGTAAATAGAACTAGAAAATAAATAGGATGCCGATTTATGTGGTTCGGTGACTAACATCTACGGGAAAAGAAACTTAGAATTTTACTTCGATCAAGCGATATAATGAATAGTACAACAACACTCGAGTCATTCAAACATTCTCGGTGTTTCCTAGTACCCAATTAGATATAATAACTCGGACAGTGTTTATTTATCGCAAAACAATCTCTCAATTTACTGCAACATTTATTGGTTTCAAATCTGCTAAATTTGCTTAAGTGTGATTTACTGAGAAGTCACTCTTGGATATTTTTCATGGAGAACATCCCTTTCTCACTTAGGCAATGTTAGAACCAAAACAATAATGATGACTTTGGAAAAACTTAGGACAATGGCACAAAATAAAAATCGGAGGAAGAATTTCTTTTATTGGAACATAAGATACTCGTACTACAACTGTGGCTTGATTACAATGCTTCGTTTGTCTTCTATTTATTACTAAAGATGCACTATTCATAAAACTATTCACCTATGACTTTCTCCTTCAAGACTAAAGTAACATTCAATGCAGAAAAATAAAGTGCCAAGATGTCTACGCAAGCCATAACAAACATCTTCTGACAAACATAAAGCCACAAAAAAGTCAAAAAGTTACTAATAAGAAGACAAACTCAATAGTTGAACACAAACTATAGCTTCACGTGGAAAAAGCTCTTCAAAGACTTCAACATCATCTGTCTTGCCTCATGTAGCATTAATGGAGGAGAAGACTTCTTCAGTTACACCTCTCGACAATGTTGAAACTTCACGACAAAGGATTTTTTTTTCTTCGAGCAAGCATTTACTCCTTGTGAGCTATCCAAGCATAGCTCACAATAAATCATGTTGATTTCCTTTTGTTTTCAGTCTTTATTCTCCTTTCATGGTGCCGACCGTGAATCGCGTAATCAACAACTAAATCCAGAAACCATGACAAAAGTACTCAAAATCAATTTTATCTTATTTAAACAAGAAATGCATCCTATCTAATAAAGATATGTTCCACTAATGCAAGATATAAAACCCCAGTTTTGATTTATGGATGAAAAGAAAGATTGATGCATGCCGAGAGAGACAGACTTTGGCATGTCGTATGAACGTTCTTGACGATGCATCAATGAACAGTGCCGTTTTGTGCTTCTCCAGCAAGCGAGACAGCTCACTTCTGAAGGAAGTGCGAACAAAAAAAATGAGAAAAGGAGAAGATACACGAAGTCATGTCAGTCAACGGGTCAACTCACGATTCCACACTATAAATTCCGCGCACTTGGCCAGTGTTAATGCAACCGCTCTTCAAACCCGCACACGCAATCATAGTCCTTCGGTCTTGTTCCACCTCTCTCTTCTTGCACGAGGTGCTGAGCCAAATGGAAGACACGCTCTCAGAAGTCTTGAGCTCACTCCCTCCAGGATTCAGATTCCATGCCACCGATGAGGAGCTTCTCATTCTTTACTTGAAGCCCAAGATCCTTGGACAACCCGACGGACACTACTCCAACATAATTCCAGAGATCGATGTCTGCGAATTCGAACCGTGGCAATTGCCAGCCATGTTCGATCACTTGTTCAATGGGAAGGAGCTGGTTTTCTATTGCCGCTTCAAGCGCAAGTATTCAAACAGCAGGCGCTCCGACCGCACGACCAGCACCGGTTACTGGAAAGTGACCGGCAAGGAACGGACCATCATGAGCGAGGACACCAACGAGCAGATAGGAATCAAGAAGACGCTGGTGTTCTACGAAGGCCGCGTGCCCAGAGGCAAAAGGACCAACTGGGTCATGCACGAGTATCACCTAAATTCCAAGTGTTTGGGAGATAATCACAGCGAAGGCGAGGTAACATTTTGGCTCTCATTCATTTGCGCAGCACCTTCGGTTCCGAATAACATATGGGACACGCTTTCTAGTTCCGGGTTGTTTCTCTATTACTGATGTTGCTCATGCGTATATGCACATGCAGATGCTGCCTCATGTGGCATGTCGGATCAAGATCAAGAAGGACAAGAAACTGATGATGGGTCACGCTCCAACAATCAGCCCTGAAGGCTATTCAAGCAGCCCATACACAAGCAACGTATCAGACACCCCTGGGAATCAGGAAGGGGACTTGCTGAGCTTCTGCAACACCCCCAACAACGAAGTTGCTGATAACCAAGGAGCTACTGATACTCAACCCGAGGTGAAAGTTGTACAGCTTATTTAGGATCAGATTTAGTCCCAAGTCCAATAGTGCATTTCAAAGTCAAAAAGACTTCTTGGTTTTCTTTTCAATGGCCAAAATACTAATGATTGCATTATCACAGAAGCAAACCGGTGGGGCTATTTTCATTCCATACTTCAAGATTGCTTCTGTAACAAAAGAGAAATTATACTTAAGATGGGTTGTTTTATATAATCTACATGATTTGAATGCAGATGTCACTGGAAGAGTTAATGAATTTGCTCCCTCCATTGGGGACAGTGGATGACTACGTATCAGACTACATCAAAACTCCAACCTATCAGCCTCAGCCACAGCCAGGAGCGGCGGAAGGATCATCGTCCTTTTTTGACTATGTACCCATGCCATCTCCATGCAGCGACTTCGGTTTGGGCTGGGGCAATGTGTGAGGACTTCTCTACTACAACGTACGACAATGGTCGGTAACGATTCGGGAGGAGTGCGGTTGCGTGTGTATTGTGTATTTGTTATGTATTCAGTATTGTGAAGGGAAACGTATGTAGTTTCGGAACGTGCGCCTGCCTTCTTTCGAAGGAGCTTCAATTCCGCAAGGTTGTGTTGTCTGCTAATTATGATGTAATACTCTAATAAAAATAAATGTTACGTTACTCAGGGTATTTGCCTATGTTTTATCCTCTTTGACGATGATGCCAAACTAGTGGAGTTCAATAGGTGGCGAACGATTAATAAAGAGAGCCGCTACCCCGATAAGATGATAAATTCTATTATTATTTCGACCTCACAATCTTTTAATTAATTAGTGTTTTATGCAAAACACGCGGTGATGATATGTGAATCTACGATAAAAAATAACTGACGATCTGTCACATTCTTACGAAAGTACTTCCCATTGATAAATGCTGTGGAATCTGAAAAGTGGGAGTGGGACGGGTCGAATCAGTCGGAAAGAGGCCAGGAAAGGAAGAAAGAAAGTGACATCTTTTGACTTTAGTAGGATAGAAAACAAACTGTCCCCAAGCCTTCCATAGGAAGTTCTTGAAACTTGCGTAACAAGTGTGAATATTCTCACTTTGGAAGGATCCAATCCGACTCCAAGACTTCTCAAGGAAGGCCTTTGAAAACTTCCTCAACAAGTGTCGATATTTCATCCATAGAAATTCCAATGATGTATTGAAATTTCTTGCGGTTAGCAATAGCCATCTATTTATAGCCACTATGTTGCACGGACACGCAACCAAAGGCATTTTTGGCGTGTTGGACACGTGTCGGTGTCGGACACGCATCCGACATGCTGAGACGCGCTTCAACTCACAGTCAACAAGTGTTGGAAGTCCCGACACGCAGTCAACGGATAGGACATGTAAATTGTATACTTCGAAAACAAAATCTATACTAGTCTTATGGGCCTTCGGGACTTCCTGATGGCCCACCCAGTCACCCACCAAAACCAACACTTTGCACCGAGCCTCCTTTTATAAGAAGCTTTCCATCGCTTTTCTCTATTTTTGTCCTATGAGGGACACGGAAATTGGTTAAAAAAAAACAGCTCTCGTCTTGCTCAGGAGTAGGAGAATTAGGTTCTTGACTTCCATTTCGTGGTACAATCGAAAATGGTATCCCTATATTGGTGCGAGCTGGCGTCATCACTGTCTCGTGGCTAAGTAGATTTCTCCATTTGGTCGAAGACGGAGGTCTACGGTTGGAAGCGTGCTCAATTTTAATGCCGCTTAAATCTCTATTAATCCATTTCTCTCGTCAGGTTGTTTATCAACGCTCTCCGTGCTGAATGAGGAATCGGTGAGCCTTCTGCGCAACCTCTCCCTAATGTCATGGATGGCCGATGAGCTATTATCCTTCATCACCACCCACTCAAGGCATGCAAGTGGCCTGTGAGCTTTGAAATGCTGAAAATGAGAAATCAAGTTGTACACATGCAGAATTGGCAATCAAAAGTCATTGTAGAGCCCTCGTTCTGGGTGTCATTGTGCCTTCAAAAAATTGATAATTTAGTATATATATACAAAAATAAACATTAAATATAAACGTGTCCTAGCGTGTCGAAATTCTCTATTTTTTTGAGAAATCACGTATCGGCGTAATCGTGTCGTGTGTCGTGTACCATGTCCCATATTATGTCGGTACAACATAGATAGCCACAAATAGTGCCAGGGTGGCTCTTGAGGGCCTAGCACTTTTATGTGTCTTGTTGGAAGTTAATTCATGAAAATGACTGGCTGTGTTAGTTCACTTTACTAGATTTCGAGTTTAATTCGTTGGTAAATACAGTATAGTTGCCTTCTTCTCGCCAATCGAAGAGATTTACGGTATCGAATATCTTCCAAACATTGAACCTCGCCAAAGAAAATTCTTTCAAGGAAAATGCTTCATTGACAGTTTGACAAGATGATGCTTTATTTATAACCATATATCCACACACCATTACCGCGTGTTTTGCATAAAGCACTTATTAATTGAAACATAGTAGGGTTAGAAATAATAACACTACTGTCGGATTGTCGGCTAGTGGCTTCCGCTGATTCGCAACCATGGGAATTTGAAGACTAGAAATACTATATACAAATCGATATTTTTTAGAAGATATACTTAACAAAAATTATTCAAAGCAAACAAATTACCAATTGACAATAACAATGAACTTACATGTTATAATAGTAGAAGAAGTTAGGCTGTGTTTGGTTTGGCTTTTGGGAAAAGCCTTTGGGGAAATGCAAAGGCCTTTAGACTGAAGGAATGTGATGAAATGCAAAGAATGTTTGGTAAAATGTAATTGAAAAATGCCTTGAAATGCAGCTTTGGAAAAATGTTGTTTGGTAAACATAAATTCGGAATCAATGCCTTAAGGCACAAATTGTACTATCTCAAATTCAAGTTCATTATATAGATCCACTTTCCATCTTAATTCACATCAATCAGTGAAGATGTCATTTGTCCAAGTTATGAAACCACAGGAATAGAATTTCCAATTTACTTGACATCTGAAAACATAGACAAAGAAAAAAAAACCTTTGATTTGATTCAAACATGATCCTACTAAGATATCAGGATTCCCAGCAAGAGAGAACCTGAAAAACCCATATTCAAATATATACACTAGGAGTCTGCCCATGGCAAAATATCTGCTCCAAGATCCAAGCTACAAACCAAAAACTCCCTGGAACTCCTGAGAAGCAGATCCAATATATCCTTTCCCTTTGCCCATCTTTTTCGACAACAGCCTTCGGTGAATGTTTGGCAACACTCCTCCATTAGCAATGGTCACAGAATCCAGGAGCTTGCTCAATTCCTCATTGTCCTCACGGCAAAAAAGAACGTAAATTTTTTTGTTTTCCATATGTTAGGTGGGGCAATAATCCAGATGAAAGAATCGATTTTTATCCACATAAACTGTAGCAATCAAGTGCGGAAGAGCGAAACCGGAACAATCATCTCCGAAAAAGTTGAAAACTTTCTAACGAGAATCACCAATTATGAAAATCAACCCATCACAAAAGCCCCTTCCAGAACCGAATGACTTCGTCAAATCCTATACTTCAGCAAACATTTGAGGAATATCCAAAAGCAACCGACGCTAACTAAGCCGCAAAACCAATCGAACCTCGGCGGCGAGGTACTCCAGGACAGCAGAGAGGTAGACCGAAGCTCTGGCAGCGACGCACTCGATATATTTCCCCGCCTTGAGGAACCAAGCGATCCTACCGACGGGGACTGCAAGCTGGCCTTTTGCGATCAGGACACGGACTTGGAGACCTTGGGCTTGCCTCTCCCTCCTTTGCTCAGCGTACTTCCTGACCTCGCCGTGCGAGGCAGCGATGGCGAGGTCGAGCCCCGCCCTGGCCGGGAGAAAAAGAGCCAGCAATTACAACAAAAGCAGCTTCAAATTGCAATTAGAAGGGAGAAGATGTCACTCCCGGACCTTACGAGCTCGCTAACATCCCACTCAGTCGTTAAGTTTGCAACATCCCTAGACTTGTCGCCGCCCCAGATTAAACATATGACGATAAGCACTAGCAAAAGCGAATTTGAACACTCTGTACAACGAACAAGCAAACGGGATAGTAGAGAAAGAATTGAACACAACAACAAACCCTTTTTATAAACATAACATTGTCTTCAAAAGATACATTTACAAACATTATAAAAGACACCCATATACAACAAAAAGGGATTGGTGGTCAAAAACTAGCTCACTATCGAGGGTTTCTCCTCTAAGGGTCAAGGGACAGCTAAACCTAAACTATGTCTCCATTGCCATCAGAAGACACCTCTAGTTCCTCTGACTCGATCTCGGAATCCATATCCATATCAGCCTCGACATCCATCTTCGGGTTAGTCTCCGAAAGATAGACATGGCCACGGGCCGGTTTGGGCCCGAAATCGGCCTATGGAATAATCGGAACCAGCCCGTTGATCGGGACCGGTAGTTCCGAACTGCAAAAAAAAAAAAATTGTGGGCGGAGCCGCGGAAAGAGCCAATGGCTCTTTCCGCCTCGGGCCCACCCCAACGGCCCAAAATTGGGCCGTTGCCAATGTGGCCATTGCAATGCAACTGTTTATCTTTTTTTTTTTTATTCTAAAATTTTCTATAAATATCATTCCCCATTTCATTTTTTCTCACAATTTCTCTCCATTTCTCTCAATTTCTCTCAATTCTCAATTTTCAAATTCTCTCAATTCCGCATTATTTCAAATCTCCAACGCTCAATTTTCCGAATACGCTTTCCACTCAATTCTCCGACAAAAATGGCAAGTGGAAGCGGAGCTGGTAATAGAGGAAAGAGCCCGATGAAGATGAGGATAGAAGAATCCAATTATCTTCAACCTCATGATCAATATGATTCTCATAAGTTTACATGTTGGGTAGATGATGATGATAATATCAACTATGTTCCCAACGTCGAGCACGTCCCAACCCAAGAAATTCTTCATCCTCCTACCGACATCGAACAAACGTCAACAACAAAGGAGCCGGAATGGCAGGCCCGAGAGGGTACATCCAACTTATGGCAACACTTCGACAAAGTACATGTAAGCGGAAACAAGTATAAGATAAACTGTGAATATTATACGAAATCATACAATTTTAATAAAGGAGATGGCTATGGAACATACCGTCGGCATCCGACGCAAAAACATGCAACGTAAGCGGGGATCGACACTAGGCAACAATAAATTTTCGGTCCGACAATCCTAACACTTCTCTTTTATTTCGTTATAGTGATGAACTTTATAAAGAAACATTAGCTCAATATGTTGCCATTGAACATTTACCCTTTACTATTGGTGAAAATTTTGGTTTGAATTTTTTTATAAACACTACATGTACTCTAAGCAAAACCTATTCCGAGAACTACTCTTAGACGCGAACTTTTTAGGGTTTATAAAAAAAAAAAAATGTTTTGCAAAACCTTTTTAAGGATTTCAATGGACCTGTGCATATAAGTAGCGACATTTGGAACGATCCTTGGCAAATTCATTCTTATATGGGTATCACATGTCATTGGATAGATGACGATTGGAACATTTAAAAAAAAGTACCTGCATTTCGAGTGTTTGATGAAAGGCATACGACAAATAATATTTATAGAATAATTAGGCAAATTTTAGAAGAATATTATTTGATTAATAAAGTTTTTTAGGTTGGTTTTGATAATGCCGCGTCAAATACCACTTACATTCCCGATTTAGAAAATATTTGTAAATCCTCTTTTGGTAGATAATTTTTTCACATTAAATGTGCTTGTCATGTTTTAAATTTATGTGTACAAGATGATTTTGCGAACTCTTGAGGCTTTTCTCACTCAAATAAAGAGAGCAATTAAATTTTTATGGAGTCGTCCCCAAGTTATGAAAGAATGGGGCAGATTTTGTAAACAACATGGACAAAAATAAAAAGATTTCCAAAAGATATTCCGACTCGTTGGAATTCTACTTACGAGTTACTTCATCAATATTTTGCTTATAAAGATTTATTATGTGGGTTTATTTCTAATAATGTTTCGAAATTAGTTTACTTCCGCAAGATTGGAAAAAATTTTAGATTTTTTGAAAGTTTTTAATGATGCAACTCATAATTTATCTGGTGTTTATTATCCTACTACGCATGTATTTTTAATAGAGTATGTTAACATTATTGGTATTTTTTGTGAATATGAAAATGATGCTCAATTAACTCCAACTATCATAGCAATGAAAGCAAAATGGCTACATTATTATACATGCATTCCTCTTGTTTATTTAGTTGCTATTATTTTTTATCCACGTACTAAATTAGATGGTTTGTATGATTATCCCAAGGATTATTATTGTGATTATTTACATTTGAATGAAACAATGGATATTAAAACTTTACAAGTAGAGGTTAAAGACGCTATAGTAACATTATATAATGAATTTTGTAGTAAATATGGTTTAGGTGATAGTGGATCTTCTTAACCTAGTGCCTCACAAAGGGATGAGAGTTGTAAACTTAATAGAGGGTACAATCAGCTCTTTAATAAGCAAAAAAGACAAAAGGGAGCAACAGGTAACATTTCTAAATTAGAAAACTATTTAACCATTGCTTTTGAGTTTCGTGATTCGAACACAAGACAGATTTCAAAATTCAGGTGGTGGAAGAATCATTCAACTCGATTCCCATTCCTCGCTCTCATCGCAAGACAAATATTAACAACCCATTCTTCAACGGTTGTAGTTGAACAAGCATTTAGCGCTAGAGGATTAATTTTGAACGACCGCCATTCAAGATTAAATCCGGATGTTGTGGAGGCTCAAGCTTGTGTCCATGATTGGACAAAGGCTAAATTTCGACAACAAGAGCCGGATCAAGACAACGAATTCTTTAATAATGATAGTGGAGATACCACCGTCCACGGGTACCACAACGGGTAGCAACGATTGATGATGAGGTAAATTGGGGTTATCAAAAGGTAAAAAAAACTACATAGGCTTTAATTTTTCTATCCCCAAGAAGATGTGTAGGCGCTTAATAATAATTCATTAAGTTCAAGCCCCTTCATTCTCCCTTTTTTCCCTCAAATTTGATTACAATAACAATTTGATTATAATTTATAATTGGTAATTTATTTTATTTATTTTTTATTTATTATTTAACATTAAATTTTAAATTCGAACCGGACTTAAACTTTAACTTTGAACCCGTTCATCCGGAACCGGGACCGCCCCTTCAAGGGCCGGTTCCGATTCCATGTTGGTCACGAACTAGAACAGTGGTTCATGAACCGGAATCGGCGGTTCACGGCCCGTGCCCATGTCTACCGAAAGCATCTCCGGTCGGTCTCGATTTCCATCTCCGGTTCTGTCTCAAAAGGCTCCACAACATCGCCATCTTCTTCGGGCCTCAAAATCTCCAGCTCAAGCTTCTCGTCATCGGGTCCAATATCGGGACTAGTCACCATGCCATCCGGGGAACGACCTCGGTGGGGTCCCACTCCCCAACTCCATCATACGGTATGTCGAATCCCCTAAGCGGTCCAAAATGTGTATCCCCATCTTGATAGAACCAACCCATATAAGTATGGGGCTTCCACCAATCTCTTCCCTCGTCAACTCAGACAATACTAGTTCGCCTAATATAAACCTTGCCTTCCCCACTAGGTACTCCATGGACACCGTATCCATATCCATAGGTACCCCAAAACGTTGGTCCGGTCGGTTCATGTTCATGGTCGAGGGTCCGAAAGGTTATCTCACTACGGGGTAAGAATGAATCTCAAGAGAAACAAACTTATAAACCTAGTTTAGGGCGATAGTACCTCCGGATAGGTTCTAAACATACAACTCTAATTATCAAGACGAATATTTCAATAAATGCAAATTAATACCACATACCATAAAACAACCACGAAACACTTTCAAATCAGGGTATTCCAAACATGTCCCAAAACTCATTCTTAAATGCTTAGCATTTCATAATGCATATTACACTCATCAGTCCGTATTATTAATGACCCGCGCAATACGCATCAAGTCTAAAGCACAACCCACGTAAAACGCATCAAGTTGGCTATCTTTGCCCCATCGAGCACATCAAAATCTAGCGTTAAACACATTAGGATAGGTTCAATTCCCCACGTAAAATGCATCGGGGTATTAGGTGATCGCACAAACGCAATTCTCCACACAATTTAACTCATGCATAAACTAATATCTACCATTATTAATCAAAATCCACCACATGATCAATTCAATTAGTCATGACACTACACGATCACCATAATTTAAGCATGAATGGGCCATAAACAAGCAAATCATCCCACGAATGAACAAGAACCACCATGTGAACATAACCACATGATCACCAAAAAGAAATTAATTAACCACACACTTAAATCAATTAGAATCACTAAAATTAACATGATAAGCATTCTTAAGCTACATAATCACAAATTATTCAATCGGTTTGAAGTAACTTGAATACAAAACAAGCAAACTCATCAAATACGCATAGTTAAGTTAACCAAATTAGAGCAATCTCAAACCATGATCAACCACTAACAACCACATATAACAACATAACTAACAAAGATCAGCCATTAAAAAGTAATTCGGATCAGCATGAAAAGCAGGAATCTCACTCAATCATCCTAAACACATCCATTAGTGACCTATCTTCATAATCAAGGTTTAAGGAGTTACTACCACAAAACCAAGCTAGAACAACCACAAACAGGAAGCAACCAGAATGCTCTTCGGAGACCAAGCGACACAGTGCGGTCACACAAGAAATTTGTGGGGGCGGGTGGTTCGGTGGTATGAGATGGTGGCCAAAGAGAGAGATGAGTGAAATTGTGAAGTGCAAGTGAAAGTGAAAAAAAGAAGTACAAAGGACCCTTTCCCCTTTAACCCAATGGTGCGAGAGAGACAAAGAGAGAGACATGCAAATATCTCGCTCATAATGAATGGATGAGATCTAATCTTGGTCTTCAAGTTTCATCTAAGGGTGGCAAAGGCATAAAAGCTTCTAGAATGGTGGGATTCTAGAAGGTTGACAAAGTCAAAGAAATATCAAGGCAAGTAGGCTGCACTAATCCCTTGGGATTTACGGTTGCTTTAGGGGGTTTCAATATCCAAAATGCCCTTTTACCCAACAAAGGAAGTCCATTCGATACGGGGCTAAAATGATCTTTTCCATTTTTGGCCCAAATTTCACTTTTTTCAATTATTCGGCGCGAACCGTTTCATCGATGAGCCTAATGAGGTGACATCCAAAATATTAGCATTGGTATCCGTGAAAGTTCAACGTCCAAGTTCGGAGTTCAATTCGTGGCCAAAATCGATTAATTGCGACTTTAGTGTCTCTCGAACTAACGAGCGGCTTTTAGGAGTTACGCGTATTGATCCGTGATTAATGTCACGTTTAAGAATTACTCAAGAGATGGCGACTTTGGTTGTCATGTAATTGCGAGAGTCAATCACTAGTTCCAAAGGATACGATCGTCAGGAATCGGTTTAGGAAAATTTGCAAATTATACTATAGTCAAACGGAATTACCCGCGGTCCAATTATACTATATGCCCTTGACAATCCTTATGGCCAAAGTGTCAATCCATGGTCGAGTTTTTATGTTCACGTACTTAATTCCTAACTAGCCTTTCCCTAACGATTAGTCTTCTCAAAAGCGATCAAGTCCGAATGAGATTTAACTAGAGTGCATCAATGAGATATCCATTCATTTCATAAATCCCCGAAAATGGGTCTAATTTCAGAATGTCATAGAGGAGAACAAAATGCAGTTCCATAATCAAGCAAACAAAACAATTTTAAACATCCACTAACATCTAAATTCTTCGCATTGTCATGTTTCCCTTCTTCGGCCTCCGAGGGGCCGATATCCGGTCATCGCCATGAAATCCTCCTCGATTTCCTTTCTTTGGAGTGGCACCGAGAACTTGGCTCTTTCCCCTGTTCTTCCCGCCGTTGCCGCCGCCACCGTTGCCACTACCGCCGGGTATTACCGCCCTCGCTCCTCGACGGAGAATCACCGACTTTCGCTCCTCCATTCTCGGCAGCTGGAACCTTATAACCCAACCTCCTTATCCTCGGATTCCACGTCACAACCACTGCGCCGCAGCCCAAAACACATGGTTCCTTCTTTCGACGCTTCCTTATTCTCGGCCGTAACACCGAAATCTTCCTCCCTCTCTCGCCAAAGCTCATTACTCATCCTCCTCTTCTCTCTCGCCATCCTACCACCTCCGTTTCGCTGCCCGATGATGACTACCGTGGCTAATCCAACGTTCATGTCATGCTCGTATCCTCGGCGTTCAATTCGACTCGGCGATCGCATCCTTGAGAGATCGACCTCCGCCGTCGTCCGGGAAGTTGGAACTGGAATTGCTCACTTACACGCACCGCAGGCGCTTCCGGTTGCTCCACCGGAGATACGAAAGCGCAAAATTGTGGAGCTACTTCAGCCTCTCGAGGAGCCCATCGCCCGGAACCCCGCGCGTTCTCTCGCTCCCTTCACTCTCACGCTCACTATTATCGGCCGCACGAGGAGGACTCGAGACTCGTAGAGCTCACGATCGAAAGCTCTCGAGCGGGAGAAGCCGATTATTGCGGTTGTGGAGGTTGAGGGGAGGGCCGATAAGGGCGGAGGTGGAGTCGAGGAGGCGGGGTCGTTGGGATCGCGGGGAGGAGGGGGCGTTGTCGCGGCAGAGAGGGCATGAAAGGTAGGAAGAAGAAGGGGAAAAGAGTAAATGTGGAATTATAATGAATAAGTGAGGGTAATATTGAAAATTTTAAAAATTCATTAATGGAGCTACTGTAGCCTACCGAGAATGATGCAAAGCCAGGTTACCTTGGGTTTTTAGCCTTTTGAAGGCTAACTTTCAGCTAAGGATGTTTTCAAAGTTTTTGCTAAATACCTATATTTTGGCCCAAGGGGCTTTGGGTGTCCAAAGCTCCTTGGGAAAGCAATTTCCAAACGCAGCCTTAGACATCAATCGCCATAAGTTAAGGATTGATGACAATTCACATTTGATCATATACTTACACAAAAGCAATCCTAAATTCTTATTCATTTTCCATTTATTGTGTAGCTATCCAAGTATTCTCTACTCTCGATTTTTCTTTTATAATCGCATGCATTATGGAGTCATTGAGTCATTGAATTTGATAGAGCTTGCTCGGTTTTACTTCAAATCAAGTCATTAAAATTTCTTTAAAGTAAGTGCGGTAGAAATCCTAAAATTTGTAGGACTGTTAAATGTTTTTATGCATCTCTTCTTCTATATGTAAGGATTGATGACAATTCACATTTGATCATATACTTACACAAAAGCAATCCTAAATTCTTATTCATTTTCCATTTATTATGTAGCTATCCAAGTATTCTCTAATCTCGATTTTTCTTTTATAATCGCATGCATTATGGAGTCATTGAGTCATTAAATTTGATAGAGCTTGCTTGGTTCTACTTTAAATCAAGTCATAAAAATTTCTTTAAAGTAAGTGCGCTAGAAATCAGAAATTTTGTCATGAAAATGTAATCGAATCATAAAACCTTCAAAAAGTGTAATGAAATCTTAAAATTTGTCAAATTAGTGAAATCGAATCCTTAGATTAATCCCATCAAATTTGGCTCACGAAAAAATGCTGACATGGCTCTTTTTATTATTTTGTCTATCTTATGAAGCGACGTGGTTAAAACAATGTCGTTTTGGGCTCAATTCTAATTTTTAATGCGACATTTATTTAAGTTATATAAAAATAGTAAAATAAAAAAAAAAAACAAGAAGCAAAACGTATGCGAGGGCTGCCACTTTATGCCGACCCCCGTTATTGGCGATCCTCGGCCGGGCCCCGGCGACCCTTGCCAACCATTCCCTCATAGTCGGTGGCCCTTCCCGACAATGGTGAGGCGGCAATTATTGCGGCGAGTGCTTGCCTACATCTTCTTTCTCCTTTTTGCCTTTTTGTATTTTTTTAATTTTGATTATTTTTAATATAACTTGAATAAATTTCATGTCAAAAAATCAGTTTTGGACAAAAACGACATCATTTTAGCTTTATACTCATGTTTTTGCCATGTCATCGCCAAATAAGAGAGAAAAATAATAACAGCAAAAGTCACGTTAGTGTTTTGCATTAGCCCAATTGAACGAAGTTAACCGTAAGTTCTAGAAATTGATCACATTTTTTGCAAGTTTTAAGGCTTAATTATACTTTGGCTAAGATTGATCCGATCTGCTCCGATCTTACCTAGAAATCGGGAATCGGACCAAAAGGACCAATTCCTAATTTCTAAGACCGAAATCAGTAGATTCACAAGTATTCATGTTTTTCAAACGTGTTAAACACATTAAATTCAACAACAATCAGGCCTCATACCTTGTTGGAGCTCTTTCCCTCCACAACAATTAGCTTGGTTAGGGTTTGCCGATTAGAGGAAAAAGGAAAGGGACAGAGGAGACGTGAGCGTGACTCATGGGACGAATAAGGAAAGACTGTTGAGGCTTGAGTGAATTAGATTATTAGGTTTACAATAAAAAAAATTAAAAAAATCGGTCCGATTTCGATTCGGACCGGTGCTATCGGGAATCGGACTAAAATGGGCGGTTCGATCGATCGATGTTATTCACCCTTATCTTTCTTCATAAATTTTAAGACTTTGAGGGCACTTAACTCAATTTTTTATTACAAAAATACGCAATGATCACTGTAAAATAATAAAAATGATGCTACCAACATCTTGTTAGTCACGTCAGCACTGTCTTTTCTGGAAAAGAAAAAAACTATATATAAATCTCTGTGGAGGCAATCGGAGAAGAACGACAATGGGGGATGAGTGTCAAGCAGAGCACACTGGATCAAGGCTTCATCTTTTTTCTTGCATCCCGTGCTCGTTCGAGATTCATTACGACCCAATATGATCCCTGAATCACTCGTCAATCTTACTTGGTGATTTAGTTATGTCGACGCGATTTCTGCTCGAAATCACAAGTAACGATTGACGAGTCCTTCATGGGTCGTATTCTCCAACACCCAAGGCGATTCTTTCTTTGCCTCGTCTCGGTGGGAGTTGTATCAATTGCAGGTAAAGATCAGGAGTTCTATCTTGGTCGTTCTGGACTAGTGCAATTTCCCGTTCGCGTTGGAGTAAGTTTTCAGATCTCTGCTTTTCTAGGGGGTTTCTGTTTCTACTTCTTGTGGCGGTACCTCCGAGGCTGAATTGGATCTAAACTTGAACTTCGCTTCAGATAGCCACAACTGATCTGTGGTACCTATGCAACTCTTTTGCCTTTTCAAGATGGTTTCAACTCTTTTGCGCATTGAGCACGGTCCCAGTAGGTTGTGATTGTCTCTTCTCCTCTTTACATATTTGGGGGGCAGTTGACACAATCCTTGTTGCTTTGAATCCTTCTTGGAAATTGACATGCTCTGAATACTCGACTATTAGAGATTAATGCCTCCTCTATGGTGAGGTGAATGCAGGTTGCATTGCCTTTTCTATGTTGCATAAAGTGAACATCGATTTCTAAACACCAAAACCATCGGAAGTTTGAAGTGAAGCTGATTGGTTTGAATGCGGTTTCTGCACAGTTTGCACTCTTTCCGTGGCTGCAATCCTATTTCAGATATCAAATTTAACGGAGCATCCTGGTTTTAATTATCTGTATGCTTTGGAGTAACCTGTTGCTTTAACATCTAAAAGAAAATTTTGCTGTTGGGGTTTGATTACTCTCAAGTCGTGGTGAACTTTAGGAGATAAAATACTATCCTTAGTGGAAGTTTGACTGGAACTAAGGCGAGGGAGCTCAAGACCACTTGCTTTTAGCTGTGGACCTTGAGGGAATGACTTTTGACTAGGTAGTGTCATGGTAGGGTCGGAAGAAGAAGTCAACTTCCCAAAGAAGTTCTGAAACTTGGAGAACAAGTCTGCAATTTTTCAGTTGATAACAGTTTTTTTAGGGTCGGAAGAACAAGTGAACTTTCCAAAGAAGTTTCGGAACTTGGAGAGCAAGTCTGAAATTTTTCAGTTTAGAACATTTTTTTTCCCTCCTTTCGGCAAGCCCTTATGTCTTCACTTTAACATTTTTGTTTGTATGCAAATGCTTTCAAGGCTTGTGATGGACTCAAAACAAGTAGAAAAAAATTTAAGAGTTTTCTCTTCCCTCCCTCTGCCCTTTACCAGTCCTTGTTGATCTTGAGCGGATGTTAAGATGTGGGATCCACTAAACAGTCAAAACAACTTCCTTCTAAGGTTAGAACCTGTGGAAAGCAGGGGTAGCATCTCTATTATAAATAAGCATGGAGTATAACTCCGGTATGAAGTAGTCCGAAGCAAGCTAGCATTGCTCTCTTCAAATGTACTTCTCTTTCCCTCATAGTTAGCATTTTTATTCGTTTAATATTCTGAGATGGAAAGTGCAGAAATTTCATTAGTCGATCTTCCGGTGGGATTCTGATTCAGACCAACAGAGGAGGAACTTGTCAATCATTACCTGAAGTTGAAGATGCTTGGCAATGAGATGGTCGAGCTGATAATTCCCGAGGTTGATGTCCATCAATTGCCACCTTGGTATTTACCCAGCAAGATAAATGGTGAGACACCGTCAAAACTTTCCCTTCATCCTTCCGAAAATGTGATAAGGTCATGGTTGGTCCATGCTATTCCCTTTTGGGATTCTGTGCCTGTTGGTTTGCTTCTGTAGTTTGAAAATTTATACTGTGAATTATGCAGAACTATCAAGTATTAAATCAGATGGTGATGAATGGTTCTTCTTCTGCCGTCTGCAAAATAAGTACCCTCAAAGTAAACGGACTAGAAGATCAAATGATTATGGGTCGTGGAAGAAAACTGGTGGAACTCGCAAAATCAGGACACGAGACAAAAAGAACATATTAGGTTGGAAGAAAATTTTGGTTTTCAAAAAAGGGGAAGTCCCAAAAATGCCCAGACCAAATGGGTACTGCATGAATATCACCTAAATGCTCACCTTTTGGACACTGTCCTCACTGACCAGGTACTCAATCTCTTGCTTTTTCTTCCTCTTGCAGAGAACTTCCGCACGAACCATATTTGAACCATTTAAGGATACATATGTATGATTAAGGTTGCTAGATGAATGTTCTCCATTCCAAGGGCTTTTATTTAACAGCCTTCTGATTTCATTTTCTTCTCTGACTTAATTTTTTGGAGTTGAGACTGAGCAGCTTACTTTGCTCTGACTTTTGCTTTTTCTCCCAGAAATGAACTAACTCTTACTTAAACTTCTATTGATTGGTTATCAACTAACACAAATTCACATAGTAAAATCCCTGGCTCTCTTTTCTTTTTTGTTCTTTTTTTCCTTCCACAATCTTGCTGTTGCTATTGCACCATTCACTTTATTTCGAAGTCGAGCAAGGAGTCTCTCTTTAGAAGGAGACTTATGAGTTGAACGTGGAGTGTTACCAAAGTTGCTTTCTTGACTGATACTTTCCTCTTTGAGATCGCGTTTCTTTTTCTTGTGAGATTAAATCGCGAATAACATTCAGTGAGCAGTGAGAAGACTTGAATTAATTGTTAATTTTGTCTTGTCTTTCTGTATTAGAGTGACTTTGTTCTTAACCACTTGAAGAAAAACCCTGACGAGAAGGGTAAGAAAAATTCAAAGACTCAGAAGACCAATATAGGTCCATCTAACATGCCTAAAGAGGGCATCATAAGCAGCTGGAACATGCCCGACGAAGGCATCAACACAAGTATCTCTATTATGCTTCAAGAAGGTAGCAGAAGTATCTGCAACACTCCCGATGAAGTCAACAACTCAAGTTGCTCCAATGCAACTCAAGTAACTGCCGAAAGCACGGTACCTGAAGAGATTCCGAAGGTCGGAGGGAGCATCAAAATGGTGCCTGCTAAATATCATCATAGCATGTTTAGGAAACTAATATTATTCTTGTTTTTGTTGTGACGACAGGAATCTTTTGTAGAAGATGTACATCAACCACCACCGCCAATTTTCACACCACAATGCAACTCATCAGGATGTGATTTCTCTGCAACTCCAAAGCCACCCACAGAGACCGGGGAGCAATTGACTCATGATTCATCATATCGGGATTTGGCGTCTTATTTTGCTGATTATGAGCAACTAGAGGAGATAGTAAGGTGGTTGAACTCAGATAGCTAGTTCTAGCTTGACCACTCTGGTATTATGTAAGCCTTTTTTTTGGCTAGCTAATTGCTGTGCATCCATCCACTGGCTCGGATGCAGAGCCTTCAAGTGCTGATAAAGAGTGCCCAAGAAAAGATATTCTCCTTGTTGAAAACAATGCACATGGATCAAATGCATTCATTGATGTACATTATTTGCTTAATGAGTTTTTTTGTTTTGTTTTATAAGCTGCATAATCAGTTATTTGTTATGACAGTAGGTGAAATTTCTAATGCCGAATTTGCCAAAAATATACAAACAGTTGTTTGGCTTTTCTCCCAGTTGGTTGTACATGCATATTATTTGTAGAGTTAATATCACGAAAGACCCCAAATTGGTATACATGTGATAAATTTATTTAACTATTTTTTTTACCACAAAGAACCCCAAATTGGCATATTTATGATAAATTTATTTCAATTTTTTTTTCGACCACCAAAAATCTTAAATTGATATATTTGTGATAAATTTACTCTAAACTAATTATTTTGACCACCAAAAAGCCTAAATCGATACACATTTGATAACTTTGCTCTCTATTAGTTTCCGTTAAATTAGATTAATACCACAAAAAATTTAAATTGATATACCTATGACAAAATAGAGGATAAAAACCTTAAACTTGTATATTCGAGCAATTGCCACGCGACATCCAACTCATCGATTTGGAGATAAAATTTAACGAAAACTAACATAGGGTAAATTTGTTCCAAACGTACTAGTTTGAGGGTAAATTTATCAAAGATGTACCGGTTTAGGACTTTTTATGGTAAAAAAAATAGTTTGAGATAAATTTATTACGAGATATATCGGTTTAGGGTTATTCGTGATATTGACCCTCATTTTTACAAACGAGGTGTATTGATTTAGTATTGGATTCATGCCCATTCCATTGACTGTTGTTGTGATATTATTGTATGTATATGTCCCTTTTTTAATTTTTGGTTTAATACTGTGAAAAATCACAAACCGGTACACATGTAACAAATTTATCTCAAACTATTTTTTTTTACCACAAAAACCCCAAATTGGTACACGTGTGACAAATTTATCCCAAACTATTTTTTTATCACCAAAAACCCTAAACCGTTATATATGTGATGAATTTATCCTAAACTAATTTTTTTAACTATCAAAAACCCAAACCGGTATGTTTATGACAAATTTACCCTCCATAAAATTAGGTTAATACCACGAAAAATCTCAAATTAATACACCTATGACAAACAGAGGGTAAAAACCCTAAATTGGTATATCCATCAACTATCACGTATCATTCAACTTAGTAATTTGATGATTAAATTTAACTAAAATTAACGGAGGATAAATTTGTTACAAGTGTACCAGTTTGGGGTAAATTGTCACAAGTATACTAGTTTGGGATTTGATGTGGTCAAAAAAATAGTTTATGATAAATTTGTCATAAGTGTACTAGTTTAAGGTTTTTCGTGATATTAACTCTTAATTTTTTAGTTACTCTCGCACTGTTTTGCTGTCCTTAAAAAATAAGAGGATGGAAAAGGAAAAGTGAGTGGCGTCACCACCCAATTATGAAATATTAACAGCTCTCTTGGATTATATGCCCGTTTTAGCTCTGTTTCTCTTTTTTTGTGCAATTTAATCTTTTTGCTTGGTTTCGGTTGTTGATGTTGGTTGGGCAAAGAACCACACCCGTTCCTCCAATGACGCAGGCGGCAATCGCTAAAAAATCAGACATGGAAAGACAAGATGAAGAAGAAACTTTTAAGAAACAAATGATGGGAGAAAGAAAGAAATTTGGGAAGAAAGTAGAAAAGCAATCCGCGGTTTTAAATTCTAGAGATTGCAATTTTGTTTTTAAAGATAATTTTTTTCATCGACAAAAGTGCTTCGATTCTCGTAGTTGGAAAGATCAAGTGGGCGAGCATTTGTCCAGCTAGCTGGTGTGCTTAAGCTTTTATTTGAGCTTGACTTGATCACTTCAAATCTTTTTTTTTTATTGAAAAAATGACCTCGCTCTAAATTTTTATTTAAAAATTTTCTCGAGATACATATAATAAAGAGAAATCTTTCTTGTGAACACTGTTGAAGATAGTATAATTTCAATATTAGATCCACATATCATCATCGCGTGTTTTATATAAATCACTCATTGATTAGAAGATCGTGTGATCGAAATAAATTGAAAGTAATCCGTAAACAATATAGGAAGCGAGAGGGAGCGAATAATGCAGAGTGTGAGGGAAAGAATAATCTAACTGAAAGTGCCATCGCATGTGGGTCCCGGAGAAAAAGTGCAGCCCTTCGGGAACAAGGCTTAGAACTTCGACAAGAAGTTTCAAAAAGGTTTTTGTTATTTATCTTTTCCTTATCTCGATCATTAAAGTGCGCAACATTGTTTTACCCCATCAATATTTTGATGAAATAATAAGCCCATAAGATAAGATTCCTTATTAGATGGAACATGGGCATCCACATAATATTCCAAAAACTTCTATACATGATACCTTTAAATTAGTTATGTATTGAACTTCATTAGCACCGTCATTGGATTAATCCCCGCTCGAAAGAGTTCACAAACTTTGCGATTATATATGGCGGTTACTATCGATACTTACTAATGTTGATTATATTTAATTATGAGGGACAAATCACAAAATCTTATAATAAGAAATGTTTCTTATCTCATAAAAAAAGATGCACTAATGAAAGATATAAGACCCTAGTTTTGATTTGGCATGTCGTATGAACGTTCTTGACCATGCCTGGGTGGGTTCTCGCAATCAGCTTCATGAAGTATGCTACAAAACATTCAAACATCGGACGAGGGGGTCCATTCATCATGAACAGTGTGGATTTGCACTTCTCAAGCAAGCCAGGCGAATCACTTCTGAAGGAAGGCGAACAAAAAACACCGAAGAGAAAAAGGAAAGGTATACAAATTACAAAGTCACGTCAGTCAACGAGTCAACGCACGATTCCACCCTATAAGTACCCCCCACTTGGCCAATGTTAATCCCACCGCCCTTCAAACCCAGGCACAGAATCCTAGTCCTTTGGCCCTGTTCTCCTTCTTCTTCTTCTTCTTCTCTGCTTGGCTTGCACGAGTTGGGGATCCAAATGGAGGAGACGCTCTCGGAAGTAATGAGCTCACTCCCTCCAGGGTTCAGATTCCATGCCACTGATGAGGAGCTTCTGATTTTGTACTTGAAGCCCAAGATTCTTGGACGACCCGACGAATCCTACTACGACATAATCCCAGAGATCGATGTGTGCGAAATCGAGCCATGGCAACTGCCTGCCATGTTCGATCCCATGTTCAACAGGAAGGAGCTGTTTTTCTATTGCCGCGTGAAGCGCAAGTATTCGAACAGCAGGCGCTCCGACCGCACGACTGGCGCCGGTTACTGGAAAGTGACCGGCAAGGAACGCGCCATCATGAGCGAGGACACCAACGAGCAGATAGGAATCAAGAAGACGCTGGTGTTCTACGAAGGGCCGCGTACCTAAAGGCAAAAGGACCAATTGGGTCATGCACGAGTATCACCTAAATTCCAAGTGTTTGGGCGATAATCACGGCGAAGGCGAGGTAACATTTTGGCTCTCATTCATTTGCACAGCGCCGTTGGTTATAAATAACATTTGAGACATGATTTTTATTAACGGGTTGTTTCGCTATTACTGATACTGCTGATGCATATATATATAGCAGATGCTGCCTTATGTGGCGTGTCGGATCAAGAACAAGAAAGACAAGAAACTGATGATGGGTCACGCTCCAACAACCAGCCCTGAAGGCTATTCAAGCAGCCCTTACACATGCACTAGCGATGCATCAGACACCCCTGGGAATCAAGAAGGGGACTTACCGAGCCTTTGCAACTCCCCCAACAGTGAAGTTGCTGATGTTCAACCCGAGGTGAGAGCATGTTTTATGTTGTAGAACTTATATAGGATCAGATTTAGCTCCGAGTCCCATAGAGCATATCAAAGCCGCAGAGACGTATTGGTTTTCTATTGCTAAAGTATTGATGATTACATTATCACATGAGCAAAACCGGTAGGACTATTTGTCATTTCATACTTGAAAATTGCTTCTGTAACCACAAAAAATAAATAAATATATATATATATATATATATATGTACTTAAGATGGGTTGTTTTATATAATCTACATAAGTTGAATGCAGATGGTGGTGACTGTGAGAGAGTCAATGGAGTCGCTCACACTGGATGACTATGCATCAGACCATAACATCGCTCCAACCAATCAGCCACAGGCTGTTTATGCCCAACCAGAGGTGAGAGACACATGTTTTATGTTGTAGGACTTATTTAGGATCAAAGTCACAGACGCTCATTGGTTTTCTAAGGCCAAAGTACTGTTGATTGCACTATTACAGAAACAATCTCAATCTCAAGGTCTATGTTCATTTCATGCTTTCAAGATTGTTTCTGTGACATACAAAGAGAGATACTTGAGATGGGTTGTTATATATAATCTAAATGATATGACCGCAGATGTCGCTGGAAGAGTTAATGGATTTGCTCCCTTCATTGGAGATGGTGAATGACCATGTATCAGACTACATCAACACTCCGGTCCATCAGCCACAGCCAGGAGAGGCGGAAGGATTGTCGCCCTATTTTGACTATGGATACATACCATCTCCATGCAGCGACTTCGGTTTGGGGTGGGGCAATGTCTGAGGACTTCTATCGGTCTTGATATGGAAGGAGCTGTGCGCGAGCATGTGTGGGTTTTTACTTGTTAATGTATTTAGTATTGTGAAGGGAAACATTAGTAGTTTGGTAATTTGTGCCTGTATTAGTTTGAGAGTCGTGCTTTTTATTTTGTTTTCTTCAAGGTTGTGTTCTCTGCTAACTAAGATGTAATAATTCAATAAATATAGTATTATGCTATTCAGGTTACTTCCCTAGCTTTGGTCCTCGTTGATGATGAGCCTAAACCGGTGGAGTTAAAGTAGGAATGTCAAATGATTGGATGTAAATGGCAGAACGATTGATAAATAAATGCTGTGGAATCTGGAGAGTGGGACTGGTCGGATCTATCAATCAGAAAAGGCCAACGAAAGAAAGAAAGAAAGAAAGAAAGCGAAATCTTTTGACGATCACCAAGCCTTCCAAAGGAAGGCCTTGAAACTTGCGCAACAAGTGTGAATATTTTGACTTTGGAAGGATACAATGACTCCCAAGACCTTCCCAAGGAAGGGCTTTGAAACTTCCTCGGCAAGTGCATGGATATTTCATTCATGTATTGGAATTTCCCACGATTAGCAATGATCACAATCGGGCTAGGGTAGAGTGGCCGGTGATTCCCAAAAGGATGGCCCTGAAGGGGCAGACAACGATTTTGGGGCGTTCCGGTTTCGTTTTTTTAAATTTAATTTTTAAAATAATAAATAAAAAATAAACATAAAAAATTATAAATTATAATCAAATTGTATATTGTAATAAAATTTGAAAAAAAAAAAGGAGGAATGAGTTTGAACTTAATGAATTATCATTAAGCGCCTACATATCTTCTTGGGGATTTAGAAGAATCAAAACCCATATAGTTCTTTTACCTTTGATAACTCCAACTTACCTCATCGTCAATCGTCGCTACCCGTTATGGTACGTGACGATGGTATCTCCGCAATCCTCACTAAAAGATTCGTGTTCTCGATCCAGCTCTTGGTGTCGAAATTTATCCTTCGTCCAATCGTCGACACAAGTTTGAGCTCACGACCAACTTAATCTTGAATGACGAAAGTCCAAAACTAATCCTCCAATAAAATGCTTCTTCTGCAATCGTTGAAAAAGGAGTTGCAATATGTGCAGCAATAAGGGCAGAACTGGGTAATCGTTTGAGTGACTCTTCCACCACTCTAAATTTAAAAATCTGTATTATGTTCGGCATCACGAAACTCAAATTGAGTGATTAAATATTTTTCTAATTCGAAATACTACCTGTTGCCCCTTTTTATTTTTATTTTTGTCTACTCTTAAGCATATCGTACTCTCTACTAAGTGAACTACCAGTTCGCCCGTGAACGATGGTTTGTAAAGATCCACTATCACTTAAATCATATCTACCATAAAATTCTTCATATAATAATACTATAGATTCTTTAACTTCTCTTTGTATAATTGAAATATCTATTACATCTTGTAAATGTAAACAATCATAATAATACACATTTAGATAATCTAGCAAACCATCTAATTTAATGCGTGGATCAAAAACAATACCAACTAAATAGACAAGAGGAATTTTGAAATAATAATGCAACCATTTTTCTCACATTACTAAAATAGTCCGACCTAATTCAGTATTTTTCATATTCGCTAAAAACATTGCCAATATTAACATACTCTATTAAAAATAAATCGTAGTAGGATAATAAATACCAGATAAAGCATTAGTAGCGTCATTAAAAATTTTAAAAAAATTTAAATTATTTTTGCAAACGTCCCAATGTTGCGAAAGTAAAGTAATTTCGGAATATTTTGCGAAATAAACATACACAATAAATCTTTGTAATCAAAAGTTTGACGAAGCAACTCATAGGTAGAATTCTAACGAGTCGGAATATCTTTTGAAAACCTTTTGCCATTCTCTCATGTTATGTACAAAATTTTCTCCATGCTTTCATAAAATGGCACACTCCATAAAAATTTAATTGCACCCTTTATTGGGCGAGAGAAGTCTCAAGAGTTCGTAAACCATCTTGTACACATAAATTTAAAACATGACAAGCCTATCTAACGTGAAAAAATTGTCCGCCAAAGAGAATTTGCAAATATTTTCTAATTCGGGAATGAAAATGGTATTTGCGGCGGCATTATCAAAATCAATTGAAAATACTTTTTTATCAAAGTATATTCTTCTAAAATTTACCTAATTATTTTATAAATATTATGAGTAGAATTTTTTTCATCAAAAATTCGAAATGTAAGAAGTCTTTTTGAATGGTCCAATCGTCACCTATCCAATGACACGTAATACCTATATAAGAATGAATTTGCCAGGATCACCCAAATATCGCTACCTAAATGCACACGTCCATTGAATTTCGAAAAAAATTTGCTAAATTTTTTTTTTTTTTTATAAAGATGCAAAAGTTCGCGTTTAAGAGTACTTTTCGAAATAATTAGTGCTTGCGGAACCAAAGCGATTTATCAAATATTTCAAATTAAAATTTTCACCAAAGTAGTAAACGGAGCATGATCAAGGGCAATATATTCAGGTAATGTTTGTTTATAAAGTGCATCGGTTAACGGAATAAAGGATGAGTATTAGGATTGGCGTACCCAAAATTTGTTGTTGCCTAGTGTCGATCCCCGCTTGCGTTGGATGTTTTTGTCATCATATGCCGACGGAATGTTCCGTAACCATTTCCTTTGGTAAATTTATATGTTTGCAAACAATATTTATAATTTATATTGTACTTACCTTCGCTTTCATCATATACCTTGTCGAAGTGCGGCCACAAGTCGGATGTACTCTCTCGACCCTTTCGCTTCGGCTCATTTCCCGTCGACGTTTCTTCGACACCGGAGGAGGATAAAAACTTTCTTGTGTTGGGACATGTTCGACGTTTGGAATGGGAACAACGTTGATATTTTCGTCGTCATTGTCCCAATATGTATACTCACGATGATCATATTTAGAATAGGATGTTTGGAATCTCCCATCGTCATCTTGCCATTTCAGATTTCGCTTTCACTTTCCATTTTGAGAGAATTAAGATGAGATTGAGGAATTGAGCGGATTGAAAGAATTGGAAGAATTGAGAGAATTGTTGAGAGGATTTGTGAGAAAAATGAAAAGAAGAAGATTGATATTTATAGGGAAAGGGAGGGTTATTTAACTTTAAAAAAAAAAAAAATCGACCAAATGGTCGTCGCAATTGCAACGGCTCTTTGGGCCGTTAGGGGCTCGGAGGCCCTTTTTTTTTTTTATTAAGCGGTCGAACCGCCGGTTTCGAGTCGATTCCGACAATTTAGGAACCGTGGGCTCGGTCAACCTGCCGGTTCGGACCCCGGTTCCATTTGGCCATGTCTATGCCAGGGTAATCCGTGATAATGACTTGTTGGCTAGGTAGACAACGATTTTGATTCACAAAAGTAATTTTGATTATAATCATATTTTCTTATTATGTTTTTTTGATGATTTTTAGAGAATTAGAATATATTGGGTAACTGTACAAAATTTATCACATTTTATTTTTTTAGTACTTTTTTAAATAATTAAAAATATAATTTACTAATTAAAAAAATACATAAAAATATTTTTTGCTTATTCTTCTAATGCTAAATTTTCCAAAAACGTAAAACCAGTTTGGCTTTTCTCCCAATTGATTGTACATACAAATTATTTGTATAAACGAGATGTATTGATTTAGTATTGGATTCATATCCATTCAATTAATTGTTGTTGTGATGTTATTGTATATGTCCCTTTTAATTTTTTTCGTACTCTCGCTCTAAGCAAAATGACACAAATGATCTCTAAATTTTTGGGGCACACATGATAACACTTATGCTTCTAGATTTCTCTTGTCAAAAGTCAATCTAGCAAGAAAATCCATTTCGTAAAAATCTTGCTGAAGTAGAAATCTATTTGGTAAAAAAATTGACTTATGGTAGGATTTTCAACTTTTGGCGGGATTTTCAACTTTTGACAAAATTTTTGGCTAACTTTGAGAAGTAAAAATTTTTACTTCTCCTCTTTAGAATCACTTCTTCGACTACACCGATTTCCGTCGACCATCGCCCACCCACCTCCGTCGGCCTCCAGATCGCCCGGCCGCCGACCGACCCACCTTGGATCGCCCTCCGCCACCCCCGACTACCCCCCCGGCCGTCGGCCATCGCCGACCACCACACCACCGTCGCCGCCGAAGATCTTATTAATAATGTTGCAAAAATAGAAATTTTCAACCCTTACCAAACGACTTTCTTTTATCGGAAGTCAATCTGGGTAAAAGTAGAAAAATCAACTTCTACTTTTAAGAAGTTGAGAAATCAACTTCGGTCATAAGTTGATTTACGGTAAAGAAGTGTTACCATGCGCGCCCTTATCCAACGTGCAAAGTAGTCCATGAACTTCTAATTTTACCAATATGGTCCATGAATTTTAACCCAATGTGCAATTTGGTCTATGAACTTTTAATTTGATCAATATGATCCTTGAAATTTTGAAACATGTACAACTTAGTCCCTAAACTTGAATCAATGTAAGGACTACATTGACATCCCTAAACTTTTTAGAACATGTTCAATTTAGTTCCTGAACTTGAATAAATAGAATGACTACATTGAATATTTTTCTACGGTTTATAGAGAAGTTAAATATGTTTCAAAAGTTTAGTACTCATATTGATCAAATTAAAAGTTCAAAGACTACATTGTAAATTGAATCAAATTTTAGGGATTATTTGTATCATTATCCCCTCGCGTTGTCTTACTGTTCGTTAAAATAGCAAGACGGAGAAGGAAAAGTGAGTGGCGGTACCACCCTATTATGAAATATTAACAGTTCTCTTGTATTCTATGCCCCTTTTAGCTCTGTTTCTCTTTTTTTTTTTGTGCAATTTAATCTTTTGCTTGGTTTCGGTTGTTGATGATGGGCTAAAAATTTTCAATCCAATCCCCCCAATCTTGACACAGCCTCGCTCGACTCCCCATTCGAACAGGGACTTCCATGAGCCGAGTCATAGAGACAGCGAGAGCAACGGCAAACAACCATGCGAATGGAAACGACACCCGTTTCCTCCAATGACGCGGGCAATCGTAAAGAAGCATCAGACATGGAAAGACAAGATAGAGAAGAAACTTTAAGAAACAAATGATGGGAAAAGAAAGAAATTTGGGAAGAACGTAGATAAACAATCCGCAATTTTAAATTTTAGAGAGCGCAATTTTTTAAGGGTTAATACTACAGAAAACTTCAAATTGGTATATCTATAATAAATTTATCCCAAATTATTTTTTTAACCATAAAAAACTCCAAACTGATATACTTGTGATAATTTTACCTCAAAAAATCGACGTGAACAAAACTTAACAAACAAAAAATTAAACGTAGATTAAAAAAATTTTTTAAAAACAAATTTATCATCCGATAGATTTCATTAAATCTCACCGTTAAAGTGCTAAGTTATGTGATATGTGACAATTGACGGGTGTATTTGATTGGGATTTTTACCCTATGTTTATCACATGTATATTAGTTTGAAATTTTTTACATGGTATTAACCCAATCTAACGGAGGGTAAATTTGTCACAGGTATATCAATTTAGAGTTTTTCGTAGTTAAAAAAATTAATTTATGGTAAATCTATCACGGGTATACTATTTTAGGGCTTTTGGTGGTCAAAAAAATAGTTTGAGATAAATTTATTACAACGATACCGGTTTGAGGTTTTCCATGGTTTAAAAATAGTTTTGTATAAAATTGTCACGGATATATCGGTTTGGGATTTTTATGATATTAACACTTTTTTTATAGATATCTTTTCATCAACAAAAGTGGCCCGATTCTGGTCGTTGGAAAAATCACGACGTGGGCCTATGTTCGGCTCGCATACTTAGGCCCTTATTTGAGACCGACTTGATCACTTCGAATCTTTTTTTAAATAAAATCCACTCCAAATCTTCTTTTTTTTTGGGTTGAAAAAATGACCTCATTGCAAATTTTTATTTAAAAAATTTTCTCAATATACATATGATAAAGGAAAATACTTTTTTTTACAACACTATTAGAGACGATGCAAATCTTAACTATAGATCCACACATCATCATCGAGTGTTTTGCATAAAGACATATTAATTGAAAGATTATGTGGCCATAAATAAATTGATAATACATTCAGGCTGTCAAACTAATGGCTCTTGACGATAAATTCGTAAACGATATGATAAGCGAAAAGGTGGGAATAACGAAACATGTGTGGGAAAGAATAGCCCAACTGAAAGTCCCATCGCATGTGGGTCCCGGGGAGTACTGCGACCCTTTGGGAAGAAGGCATGGAACTTCTGCAAGAAGTTCCACAAAGGTTTTTGTTATTTTTTCTTCTCCATACGAGAACGCTAATAGTCTCGTCTCAATCATTAAGGCGCGCTCCCTCCTTTTCTCCCCACCCGTCAACATTAACACAATAAAACAACGCGATAGGATTTCTCATTTGATGGAACACTAGCATTCACATAAAATTCGAGGAACTTCTATAGACCATGCCTTTAAATCAAGTCTATGTTTATGCATGCATGTTTAGAATGTTTGGACTTCGTTGGTGTCCCTCTTGAATTGTTCCCTGTTCTAAAGGGTTCATAAACTTTATGATTATACAACGGTGAACATCGATTCTTCCTAAATCTTTGTTGCCTTTAATTACTAGAGGCAAATCACAAAATCTTACAATAAGAAATGCATCTTAACTAATAAACAATTTTGCTCCACTGATGAAAAGTCTAAAACCCTAGTTTTCAATTATGGTTTGAAAGAAAGGTTCATGCATGGAGAGAGAGAGAGAAGATGAATAGACTTTGGCATGTCCTATGAACGTTCTTTATCATGCATGGGGTTCATCACTCAACTTGATAAAGCAATCTAAAACATATTCAAACATAGGACAGGTCCCTCAAATTGGTTTTGCACCCACCCACCACTTCAAAGGGGCGAACAAAAAAAAACAAAGAGAAAAAGAAAAGGTATACAAATTACAAAGTCATGTCAGTCAACGAGTCAACGCACCATTCCACCCTATAAATTGCGCGCACTTGGCCAGTGTTAATCCAACCGCTCTTCAAACCCACACACAGAATCCTAGTCCTTTGGTCGTCTTCTTCTTCTTCTTCTTCTCCTCTGCTTGGCCTGCGTGAGTTGGGGATCCAAATGGAAGACCCAATCTCAGAAGCAATGAGACCCCTCCTCCCTCCAGGATTCAGATTCCACGCCACTGATCAGGAGCTCCTGATTGACTACTTGAAGCCCAAGATTCTCGGACAACCGGACGAGCCCTACTACAACATCATCCCGGAGATCGACGTATGCAAGTTCGAACCTTGGGAGCTGCCCAACGTTGTTGGTCACATGTACAACAGTAAGGAACTGTTTCTCTTTTGCCGCGTGAAGCGCAAGTACTTGAAAAGCAAGCGCCCTGACCGGACGACAGTAGCCGGCTACTGGAAAGTGACCGGCAAGGAACGCCGTGTCATGAGCGAGGACACCAACGAGCAGATAGGAATCAAAAAGACGCTGGTGTTCTACACAGGCCGCGTGCCTAAAGGCGAAAGGACCAATTGGGTCATGCACGAGTATCACCTAAATTCCAAGTGTTTGGGCGATAATCACGGCAAAGGCGAGGTAACATTTTGGCTCTCATTCATTTGCACAGCGCGATTGGTTATGAATAACATTTGAGACATGCTTTTTTGTGAGGGTTTGTTTTCCAATTGCTAAAGTTGTTCATGCATATCTATGCTAGATGCTGCCTTATGTGGCATGTCGGATCAAGAACAAGAAAGACAGGAAGCTGAAGACGGGTCACGCTCCAACAATCAGCCCTGAAGGCTATTCAAGCAGCCCTTACACATGCACTAGCGATGTGTCAGACCCCCCTGTTAATCAAGAAGTGGACTGTCCGAGCTTCTGCAACACCCCCAACGACAACAATGAAGTTGCTGATAATCAAGAAGCTCTTGATGCTCAACCTGAGGTGAGAGACGCACCTTTTTTTTTTAATATCGGATTTAGTCCCAAGTCATATAGAGCATTTCAAAGTCATTGGAGACTTACTGGTTCTCTATGGCCAAAATACTAATGATTGCATTATAACATAAGCAACATCTGTTGGGACTAGGTTCATTTCACAATTCAAGATTGTTTTGATAATCTCTATGTTCTGAATGTAGATGTCACCGGGAGGGTTAATGGACTTGCTATCTCCATTTCGAGCACTGGATGACGATCTATTATACTACGGCAATTCTCCAACCTATCAGTCACAGGCAGGAGCCGAGGAAGAATGGTTGTCCTTTCTAAATTTCTCAGACAACAACAATGGGGAATGAGTTTTTTCTATGGATATATGCCATCTCTAAACAGCAATTTCGGGTGGGGGTTGGGGCAATGTCTGAAGACTTCTCTTCTGCTATGACAGTTTGACGGTGATCGATCATGATCTAGAAGGAGTGTGCCTGGTTGTGTGGGTTTTTAGTTGTGATGTATTTAGTATTGCAGAGCGTGGCTTTTGGAGTGAAGGGAAACATATGTAGTTTCATAATTTGTGCTTTCTCTTGTATTTCAGGTTGTGTTTTCTGTTAATTAAGATGTAGTACTTCAATAAATAGTGTGATGTTATTCAGGGTATCTCCCTAATTTTTATCCCCATTGACGGTGATCCCAAATTGGTAGACTGGAAGTTGGACTGTCCAGTGATCGATGTGACTGGCAGAACGATTAATGAATGCTGTGGAGGGGAATCTGGCTAAGAAGTGGGAGTGGGACAGATGGGATCGATCAGAAAAGGCCCAAAAAAGGAAGAAGAAAAACTCTATTGGCTTTGGCAGGGATAGAATCTAACTTTTTCCTAGACTTCCAGAGGAAGGCCTTGAAACGTGCTCAACAAGCGCGAATATTTCGTCTTTTTGACTTTGGCAGGATCGAATCAAACTCCAAGACTTCCAAAGGAAGGCCATTCAACTTCCTCAACAAGTGCTAATATTTCACTTGGGGTTAAGATTTTAGAGTTGGGATAAAAGCCCACTCCCGACTGTCAGATGAATCATACTAAGAAACTTACAGAAAGACATGTTTTAATCACAAAATTGCAAATAAATGGATGTACGTAACACTCAGATTCCGACAGATTCATTTTAGCGAGGTGTTCGTGCTCGTACACCTCTTCAATTGATGACCCATCCTACCAATAGTATTTAAGGGTAATGTCCGCAGCACAGCATACTATGCAAACTTTCTTCTCGCTGTTAGGGAGCTCTACGAGGTTAAACATTTTCCAAACATTGGGTCATCATCAAACTAGGCCTCTTGCGAATTGAAAGATCGAAAACATTGTACACAGAAATGGGGATTTTTTCCGGAGAAGTTATAGAAGAATTATAAGTAAACAAAAAATGGATGCATATATATAACAGGGCTTACAAATTCCGACATCAATTGAAACCGGTGACTAGGTAGTCCGATTCCCAGTTTCTTGGACTGCCCAACAATTTTGGGATTAGAATTCAACTCTAACAGCTAAGTAAATCATAATTTTTGAGCATTTAAAACCCAAAATCTTTTCAAAGGCCAGTAGAAAAACAACACAAACATGAAAAGTACCCCTTGAGAAACACATGACATAAAAAACCACGCATATATATAACAAGACCTACAAATTCCATCAGATTGTCTCGAACCGGACCGGTAGAGTTCTAGGGACCTCTAATCCCCAGTTCCGGAAATTAGAAACTGAGACCACCAATCCGGTTTCGATTCCGGGAAAAATCGAACCATACCGAAAATCAGTTGCCCCTAATGCAAGTCTCTTACTAAAAACATTAATTCGGTGGTCACTATTAAAAAAAAAAATAGAAGTGATAATCCCTGCATCTCGTTAGTCAAGTTAGCATTATCGTTTTCTGGAAAAGAAAACTATGTAAACCACCCTTTGGGGAGGCAATGTGGAGAAAAAGAGCAGCGGGGGATGAGCGTCAAGCAGCCCACTAGATCAAGACGTCGTCTTTTTTCTTGCACCTTGTGCTTGTTCGAGATTCATTACGACCCAATACGATCCCTGAATCACTCGTCAATCTTACTTGGGATTGAGTTGTGTCGACGCGATTTCTTCTCGAAATCACGAGTAATGATTGACGATCCTTCATGGGTCGTATTCTCCAACATCCAAATCCATTCTTTCTTTGCCTCGGTCTCGGTGGGAAGGTGAAGCAGTTGCAGGTAAAGATCGAGTTCGATCTTTGTGGTTCTGGACTTGTGCAGTTTCCCACTCGCATGGAGTGAGTTTGCGGATCTCTGCTATTCTAGGAGGGTTTCTGTTTCGTGTTCTTGTAGCGGTACCTCCGAGGCTGAATTGGATCTAACTTGCACATTGCGATATGTTCCGAAAATCTAAGGAAGATTACAAATTTTACCTGGGAACAGATGAAACTTGAGATGTTATTTTAACCCCGAAATATCAATCAATATGCCTCTGCTTTTTTTCCCCAGCCCTGTCCATAAAGATTAGTCAAACCTAGCGTTTGGAAATGCTGCTTTCCTCGTTTTTGGACCTCTTGATTTGTTTAAAGAAAAGAGAAACTGTAAAAGTATGTTGGGCTTATGATGAACTTCGCTTGAGATAGCCACAACAGATAGCCACAACTGATCTGTGGTACCTATGCAAGAATTCCTTTAGATGCAACTGTTGCTGGATGGATCTTCATGGAAAATTGACATGCTCTGAATACTTGACTATTAGAGATTAATGCCTGCTCTATGGTGAATTTGCAGGTGCGTTGCTTTGTCTGGTTGCATAAAGTGAACATTGAAACGAATGGGGAAAAATATTGGATGGGTGATGTTTTAATTCACCATGAAGGCGATTGAGGCATCTATCAACACTATGGCTAGGAACTTTGTATACTCTTAGCTCTCGGGTAATTATTTTCCACCTGATTGCAGCATTTGTTTAGAGAAATAAGGGAATCACTTCCCCAAGTGCAGCATCTGGCCAGCCTCCTCATTTACATCGGAAGATGGCTATGACAATGGCTCTGTTAATGAAATATTTCATCACATAGCGACATTTTTCTAAACACCGAAAAAACCATCAGAAGTTTGAAGTGAAGCTGGTTGATTTGAATGTGGCTTCTGCACAGTTTGCACTCTTTCCGTGGGTGCAATCGTATTTCAGATATCAAGTTTAACGAAGCATGCTGGTTTTGATTATCTGTATGCTTCGGGGTAACCAGTGGCTTTAACATTTAAAAGTTGTCGAGTCAGTGTTTGATTGCCTAAATTATTTTGTGGCTTTTCCTTTGTTCTTGTTTAAAGATTACGCTAATCTGTATCAGGATGCTTATGTGTTGTTTTGTAGGAGTGCTGCGTCGCGGGCATATATCTTTTAGTCCTGAAACCTAGTGAGCTCCTATCATGCACTAAACAATTTAAAAGAACAAGAACTGAGCATGGATAACGAGCAAATTTTGATAATTTCAGTCCTGAAAATTTTGCTGGAACTCCTAAAAGGTAAAATACTCTCCTTAGTGGAAGTTTGACTATGTTTTTTTTTTTAATTTCCCCATCCCCTAAAAAGTTAACTCTTTATATTCATTTCCTCCACCTAATACTAAGCTTTTGGGTGACTTCTAACAGACTAGAACTAAAGCAAGGGAGCTCAAGACGACTTGCTTTTAGCTGTGGACCTTGAGGGAATGACTTTTGACTAGGTAGTGTCATGGTAGGGTCGGAAGAAGAAGTCAACTTCCCAAAGAAGTTCTGAAACTTGGAGATCAAGTCTGCAATTTTTCAGCTGATAACAGTTTTTTTAAGGGTCGGAAGAAGAAGTGAACTTTCCAACGAAGTTTTGGAACTTGGAGAAGAAGTCTGAAATTTTTCAGTTTAGAACATTATTTTTTTCCTCCTTTCGGCAATCCCTTGTGTCTTTACTATAACATTTTTGTTTGTATGCAAATGCTTTCGAGGCTTGGGATGGACTCAAAACAAGTAGAAAAAACTTTAGAGTTTTCTCTTCCCTCCCTCTGCCCTTTTCCATCACAGTCCATGTTGATCTTGAGCGGATGTTGAGATGTGGGATCCACTAAACAGTCAAAACAACTTCCTTCTAAGGTTAGACCCTGTGGAAAGCAGGGGTAGCATCTCTATTATAAATAAGCATGGAGCATAACCCCGGCATGAAGTAGTCCGAAGCAAGCTAGCATTGCTCTCTTCAAATTTACTTATCTTTCCCTCATAGTTAGCATTTTTGTTCGTTTTATATTCTGAGATGGAAAATGCAGAAATTTCATTAGTCGATCTGCCGGTGGGATTCCGATTCAGACCAACAGAGGAGGAACTTGTCAATCATTACCTTAAGTTGAAGATACTCGGCAACAAAATGGTCGAGCTGATAATTCCTGAGGTTGATGTCCATCAATTGCCACCTTGGGATTTAGCCAGCAAGATAAATGGTAAGGCGCCATCAAAACTGTCCCTTAATCCTTCCAAAAATGTGAGAAGTTCATGGTTGGTCCATGCTATTCCCTTTTGGGGTTCTGTGTCTGTTGATTTGCTTTTGTACTTTGAAGATTTTCTACTGCGAAATTATGCAGACCTATCAAGTATAAACTCAGATGGTGATGAATGGTTCTTCTTCTGCCGTCTGCAAAATAAGTACCCCCAAAGTAAACGGACTAGAAGATCAAATGATTATGGGTTGTGGAAGAAAACTGGTGGAACTCGCAAAATCAGGACACGAGACAAAAAGAACATATTAGGTTTGAAGAAAATTTTGGTTTTCAAGGAAAGTGGAAGTCCCAAAAATGCCCAGACCAAATGGGTACTGCACGAATATCACCTAAATGCTGATCTTATGGGCAACGTCCTCACTGACCAGGTACTCAATTTCTTGCTTTTCCTTTCGTCTTGCAGAGAACTTCTCACGCAAACCATATTTGAAGCATTGAAGGATATATTTGAATGATTGAGATCGCTAGATGAATGTTTCCACTCCAAGAGTTTTCAGCTAATGACCTTCTGATTTCATTTTCTTCTCTGATTTAATTTTTTGGGGTTGAGACTGAGCAGCTTACTTTGCTCTGACTTTTGCTTGAAATGAACTAATTCCTTCTTAAACTTCTATTGATTGGTTTTCAACTAACGAAATTTTACATAGTAAAATCCCTGACTCTCTTTCCTTTTTTGTTCGTTTTTCCTCCCAATCTTGCTGTCGCTACAGCACAATTCACTTTCTTTCGAAGCCGAGCAAGGAGTCTCTTTTTAGAAGGAGACTTATGAGTTGAGCGTGGAGTGTTACCAAAGTTGCTTTCTTGACTGATATTTGATTCTCTGAGATCGCGTTTCTTTTTCTTGTGTGATTAAATCGCAAATAACTTTCAGAGATCAGTGATTAGATTTGAATAAATATTTAACTTGTCTTGGCTTTCTGTATTAGAGTGACTTTGTTCTTAACCACTTGAAGAAAAACCCTGACAAGAAGGTTAAGAAAAATTTGTGCAAGATATTCCCTCACCTAAGACAATGCAACACCCCCAACAACGATAATGAAGTTGCTGATAACCAAGAAGCTCTTGATGCTCAACCTGAGGTGAGAGACGCACCTTTTATTTTTAGTTTCGGATTTAGTCCCAAGTCATATAGAGCATTTCAAAGTCATTGGAGACTTATTGGTTCTCTATGGCCAAAATACTAATGATTACATTATCACATATGCAACATCTGTTGGGACTAGGTTCATTTCACAATTCAAGATTGTTTCGATAATCTCTATGTTCTGAATGTAGATGTCACCGGAAGGGTTAATGGACTCGCTATCTCCATTTCAGGCACTGGATGACGATCTATTATACTACGGCAACACTCCAACCTATCATTCACAGGCAGGAGCCGAGGAAGAATGGTTGTCCTTTCTAAATTTCTCAGATGACAACAATGGGGAATGAGTTTTGACTATGGATATATGCCATCTCCAAACAGCAATTTTGGGTTAGGGTTGAGGCAATGTCTGAAGACTTCTCTGCTATAACAGTTTGACGGTGATTGATCATGATCTAGAAGGAGTGTGCCTCGTTGTGTGGGTTTTTAGTTGTGATGTATGTAGTATTGGACAGCGTGGCTATTGGAATGAAGGGAAACATATGTAGTTTCGTAATTTGTGCTTTCTCTTGTATTTCAGGTTGTGTTTTCTGTTAATTAAGATGTAGTACTTCAATAAATAGTGTAATGTTATTCAGGGTATGTCCCTAATTTTGATCCTCATTGACGGTGATCGCAAATTGGTAGGCTGGAAGTTGGACTGTGAAATGATCGATGTGATTGGCAGAACGATTAATGAATGCTGGAGGGGTATCTGGCTAAGAAGTGGGGGTGGGACAGATGGGATCGATCAGAAAAGGCTCAAAAAAGAAAGAAGTAAAACTCTATTGGCTTTGGCAGGGATAGATTCTAACTTTTTCCAAGACTTCCAGAGGAGGAAGGCCTTGAAACTTGCTCAACAGGCGCGAATATTTCATCTTTTTGACTTTGGCAAGGTCGAATCAAACTCCAAGACTTCCAAAGGAAGGCCATTCAACTTCCTCAACAAGTGCTAATATTTCATTTGGGTTTAACATTTTGAGTTAGGATGAATTCTCACTCCCGACTGTCAAATGAATCATACTAAGAAACTTACAGAAATACATGTTTTAATCACAGAATTACAAGTAAATGGATGTACGTAACACTCAGATTCGGACAGGTTCGTATTTAAAGGAGAACACGAATCTCAACGGCCCTTTGCAGAAAAGGCGACGGACCTCCTGGTCTTGGCCATTTTAGCGAGGTGTTTGTGCCCGCACACCTCTTCAATTGATGACCCGTCCTACCAAATAGTATTTAAGGGTAATTTCCGCCACACAGCATACTATGCAAACAGTTTTCTTCTTGCCGTTAGGGAGCTCTACGAGGTTAAACATCTTCCAAACATTGGGTCATCATCAAACTAGGTCTCTTGCGAATTGAAAGATAGAAAATATTGTACACAGAAATGGGGATTTTTTTCCGGAGAAGTTATAGAAGAGTTATAAGTAAACAAAAAATCGATGCATATATATAACAAGGCTTACAAATTCCGACATCAATTGAAACCGGTGACTGGACAATCCGATTCCCAATTTCTCATACTGCCCAACAATTTTGGAATTAGAATTCAACTCTCACATTTAAGTAAATCATAATTTTTGAGAATTTAAAACCCAAAATCTTTTCAAAGGCTAGTAGAAAAACAACACAAACATGAAAAGTACCCCTTGAGAAACATGACATAAAAAAATACGCATATATATAACAGGGCTTACAAATTCCATATGATTGTCTCGGAACCGAACCGATAGAGTTCTAGGGACCTCCGGTATGGTCTCCAGTTTCGGAAATTAGAAATTGGGACCACCAATCCGATTTCGATTCCGGGAAAAACCAAACGATACCGAAAATCAGTTGCCCCTGATGCAAGTCTCTTGCTAAAAACATTAGTTCGGTGGTCACTATTATAAAAATAATAAAAATAGAAGTGATAATCCCTGCATCTTGGTAGTCAAGTTAGCATTATCGTTTTCTGGAAAAGAAAACTATGTAAACCACCCTTTGGGGAGGCAATGTGGAGAAAAAGAACAGCGGGGGATGAGCGTCAAGCAGCCCACTAGATCAAGACGTCGTCTTTTTTCTTGCATCTTGTGCTTGTTCGAGATTCATTACGACCCAATACGATCCCTGAATCACTCGTCAATCTTACTTGGGATTGAGTTGTGTCGACGCGATTTCTTCTCGAAATCACGAGTAATGATTGACGATCCTTCATGGGTCGTATTCTCCAACGTCCAAATCCATTCTTTCTTTGCCTCGGTCTCGGTGGGAAGGCGAAGCAGTTGCAGGTAAAGATCGAGTTCGATCTTTATCGTTCTGGACTTGTGCAGTTTCCCACTCGCATGGAGTGAGTTTGCGGATCTCTGCTTTTCTAGGAGGGTTTCTGTTTCGTGTTCTTGTAGCGGTACCTTCGAGGCTGAATTGGATCTAACTTGCACATTGCGATATGTTCCGAAAATCTAAGGAAGATTACAAATTTTAACTGGGAACAGATGAAACTTGAGATGTTATTTCAACCCCGAAATATCAATCAATATGCCTCATTTTTTCAGCCTTTTTTCCCCGGGCCCTGTCCAGAAAGATTAGTCAAACCTTGCGTTTGGAAATGCTGCTTTTCTCATTTTTGGACCTCTTGATTTGTTTAAAGAAAAGAGAAACCGTAAAAGTATGTTGGGCTTATGATAAACTTGAAGTTCGCTTCAGACAGCCACAACTGATCTGTGGTACCTACGCAACAGTTGCTGAATGGATCTTCATGGAAAATTGACATGCTCTGAATACTTGACTATTGGAGATTAATGCCTGCTCTATGGTGAATTTGCAGGTGCATTGCCTTTGTCTGGTTGCATAAAGTGAATATTGAAATGAATGGGGAAAAAGATTGGATGCGTGATGTGTTAATTCACCATGAAGGCGATTGAGGCATCTCTCAACACTATGGCAAGGAACTTTGTATACTCTTAGCTCTCGTGTAATTATTTTTCCCCTGATTTGCAGCATTTGTTTAGAGAAATAAGGGAATCACTTCCCCAATTGCAGCAACTGGCCAGCCTCCTTCCTTTACATCGGAAGATGGCTATGACAATGGCTCCAGGAAATGAAATATTTCATCCCATAGCGGCACTTTTCTAAACACCCAAACCATCAAAGGTTTGAAGTGAAGCTGGTTGATTTGAATGTGGCTTCTGCACAGTTTGCACTCTTTCCGTGGGTGTGATCGTATTTCAGATATCAAGTTTATCGAAGCATGCTGGTTTTGATTATTTTTGTGCTTTGGAGTAACCAATGGCTTTAACATTTAAAAGTTGTCGAGCCAGTGTTTGATTGCCTAGATTATTTTGTGGCTTTTCCTTTGTTCTTGTTTAAAGATTACGCTAATCTGTATCAGGGCGCTTATGTGTTGTTTTGTAGGAGTGCTGCGTCATGGGCATATATCTTTTAGTCCTGAAACCTAGTGAGCTCCTATCATGCACTAAACAATTTAAAAGAACAAGAACTGAGCATGGATAACGAGCAAATTTTGGTTATTTCAGTCCTGAAAATTTTACTGGAACTCCTAAAAGATAAAATACTCTCCTTAGTGGAAGTTTGACTAGAACTAAAGCGAGGGAGCTCAAGACGACTTGCTTTTAGCTGTGGACCTTGAGGGAATGACTTTTGACTAGGTAGTGTCATGGTAGGGTCGGAAGAAGAAGTCAACTTCCCAAAGAAGTTCTGAAACTTGGAGATCAAGTCTGCAATTTTTCAGTTGATAACAGTCTTTTTTAGGGTCGGAAGAAGAAGTGAACTTTCCAAGGAAGTTTTAAAACTTGGAGAAGAAGTCTGAAATTTTTCAGTTTAGAACACTTTTTTTTCCTCCTTTCGACAATCCCTTGTGTCTTTACTATAACATTTTTGTTTGTATGCAAATGCTTTCGAGGCTTGGGATGGACTCAAAACAAGTAGAAAAAAATTTAGAGTTTTCTCTTCCCTCCCTCTGCCCTTTACCATCACAGTCCATGTTGATCTTGAGCGGATGCTGAGATGTGGGATCCACTAAACAGTCAAAACAACTTCCTTCTAAGGTTAGACCCTGTGGAAAGCAGGGGTAGCATCTCTATTATAAATAAGCATGGAGCATAGCCCCGGCATGAAGTAGTCCGAAGCAAGCTAGCATTGCTCTCTTCAAATTTACTTGTCTTTCCCTCATAGTTAGCAATTTTGTTCGTTTTATAATCTGAGATGGAAAGTGCAGAAATTTCATTAGCCAATCTGCCAGTGGGATTCCGATTCAGACCAACAGAGGAGGAACTTGTCAATCATTACCTGAAGTTGAAGATACTCGGCAACAAAATGGTCGAACTGCAAATTCCCGAGGTTGATGTCCATCGATTGCCACCTTGGGATTTACCCAGCAAGATAAATGGTAAGACGCCATCAAAACTGTCCCTTAATCCTTCCAAAAATGTGAGAAGTTCATGGTTGGTCCATGCTATTCCCTTTTGGGGTTCTGTGTCTGTTGGTTTGCTTTTGTACTTTGAAGATTTTCTACTGCGAAATTATGCAGAACTATCAAGTATAAACTCAGATGGTGATGAATGGTTCTTCTTCTGCCGTCTGCAAAATAAGTACCCTCAAAGTAAACGGACTAGAAGATCAAATGATTATGGGTTGTGGAAGAAAACTGGTGGAACTCGCATAATCCGGACACGAGACAAAAAGAACATATTAGGTTTGAAGAAAATTTTGGTTTTCAAGGAAAGTGGAAGTCCCAAAAATGCCCAGACCAAATGGGTACTGCATGAATATCACCTAAATGCTGATCTTATGGGCAACGTCCTCACTGACCAGGTACTCAATTTCTTGCTTTTCCTTTCGTCTTCCAGAGAACTTCTCACGCAAACCATATTTGAAGCATTGAAGGATATATTTGAATGATTGAGGTCGCTAGACGAATGTTTCCATTCCAAGAGTTTTCAGATAATGGCCTTCTGATTTCATTTTCTTCTCTGATTTAATTTTTTGGGGTTGAGACTGAGCAGCTTACTTTGCTCTGACTTTTGCTTGAAATGAGCTAATTCCGTCTTAAACTTATATTGATTGGTTTTCAGCTAACGAAATTTTACATAGTAAAATCCCTGACTCTCTTTCTTTTTTTTTTGTTCGTTTTTTCCTCCCAATCTTGCTGTCGCTACAGCACCATTCACTTTATTTCGAAGCCAAGCAAGGAGTCTCTCTTTAGAAGGAGACTTGTGAGTTGAACGTGGAGTGTTACCAAAGTTGCTTTCTTGACTGATATTTGATTCTTTGAGATCGCGTTTCTTTTTCTCATGTGATTAAATCGCGAATAGCTTTCAGAGATCAGTGATTAGATTTGAATAAATATTTAACTTGTCTTGTCTTTCTGTATTAGAGTGCCTTTGTTCTTAACCACTTGAAGAAAAACCCTGATAAGAAGGTTAAGAAAAATTCAAAGACTCAGAAGAACAACACAGATACATCTATCATCATGCCTAAAGAAGGCATCAGAAGTAGCTGTAACATGCCCGATGAAGTAGACAACACAAGTATCTCTATCATGCCTCAACAAGGTAGCAGAAGTATCTGCAACACACCTGATGAAGTCAACAACACATGTTGCTCCAACGCATTAGTAACTGCCAAAAATACAGTACCTGAAGAGATCCCGAAGGTCAGAGCGACCATCAAAATAGTGCCTGTTAAAGATCATCATAGCATGTTTAGGAAACTAATATTATTCCTGTTTGTGCTGTGACAACAGGAATCTTCAGAAGAAAATGTAGAGCGGCCGCTGCCGCCACTTATCTCACCAGAATGCTACTCATCAGAATGTGATTTCTCTGCAACTCCACAGCCACCTACAGAGACCGGGGAGCAATTGACTCATGATCCGTCATATCAGGATTTGGAGTCTTATTTTGCTGATTATGAAAAGCTAGAAGAGATATTAACGATGTTGAACTCAGATTAGCTGGTTCTAGCTTGTTTGCTCTTCCGAAGAAAGCATTATATAAGCTTTTTCTGGCTAGGTAATTGGTGTGCATCTACTGTCTTGGATACACTCATCAAGTGCTGATAAAGAGTGTGCTCATGCTGTGTCGCCTAAGAAAAAATATTTTGCCTTGCGGAAGACAAATGTATATGGATCAATGATGTACATCATTTGCTTAGTGAGTGTTTTTTTTTTTAGTAAGCTCCATAATGAGTTATTTGTTATAGCAGTAGGTGAAATTTCTAAGGCAATATACAAACAGTTGTTTTACTCTCCTACAAAAATAACAAGATGGAAAAGGAAAAGCGAGTGGCGTCGCCACACATTTATGAAATATTGATAGCTGCGAAAACGGTTTTGGATCTGCAAAAATGAAAGATACTTTTGACAGCAAAAAATGACATCGTGGTCGACATAAGAGTTCGGGCATGTTTAGTAGCATTCATGTTTTTTTCATTCCTGTTCTTTCATTTTCAAGAACAAAAAAAAATTAAATTTGTATGATAAAATCAATTAATTTTTTCATTTTCGAAAAAAGATTAGTAATTAAGAAATGGATTTGAAATAATGATAAAAAGAAATTTTTTATAACGTCTATATTTTCGAGAATAAAATTAAGAAAAATATATTTTTGTTCAGAAATTATTGTCGACAATAAAATTGTTGCGTTGATAGTTAATCAGGCAATTGCAAAATGGACCACTCGAACCGTTGCCGGTAGACAAAGTGGTCAATCCCAGCTATCTTGTCAACAATTGCTCTGTTTTTCACTTTACAAAAGGTTCTGTTCTAAAGGACTCTGCATCAAAGATAGCGATCAGTCAGGGGTCAAATCAATGCTTTCGGTACAGCATCCGAAAACACCATCTATAAAAAGCTCAAACTAGTCTTTCGAAGGTCACACTCTGGTTCAGATTCTTTCAGCGACGGAGTTACTAAAAATTGAGTTCGAGAGGGAAGTCGTCAAAAGACCCAAGAACGTCCTGCCTCATTCCCCTTGATTTCTCCTATGAACAAATGCACGAATTTCTGCCTGTAGGATACAGGTTTCGCCCCACCAACGATGAACTTGTCAATCACTACTTAAGAGGACAAATCTTCGGATACAACGCTGACACCTGCGTTATTCCAGGGATCCGTGGCCTGTACAATATCGACCCTGGGGATTCACCTCCCCGGTTCAGAGGTAAATGTGGCATTCTCTTCAAGTTACTCTGTACCCTGTTTTGAGAGAGATAAAAACTGTGCTTGAAGTCGAGGTTTGCAGTTTGTTTCTTACTTTGAAAATGGGTTTTCCTAGTTCGCATTAATTTTCAACGCTGCTTTATCACCTGAGCTCGCTGATCTCCGTTGTATCTGTAGCATTCTCAATTGTGAGGTCGAAGGAGGCGGAGTGGTGGTTCTTGACTCGTCTTTCGTTCAAGACTCAAAAGTAGTAGTAAGTTTGACCGACAAATTTCGTCCGGTCACTGGAAAACAACCGGTCGAGAGAAGAAGATCAACGCCAACGGTTGTAATGATTCGATTGCAACTATGAGGAATTTAGTTTTCACATAAAATGAGGGTTCAAGCCGCAAAGAGACGCCGCCGACGGTATGGGTCGTGCACGAGTATCGACTAAATGACTGCAATTTCGGGACCAACTCTCTTGACCAGGTAGTCCATATTACTTCATTCTCTTTTTGGACTGCAAGTTGAACAGTGAAATGCTCGTGATGCTCATTTCTATGGCTTTTGATGAGCTTGTGTTGTTTTGATGGTGGGATTGTGTGGGAAATGAAAGGCCTTTTAGTTCAGATTCTTGTTTGCTGTGGTTACATCCCCGGGTGCAACTATGCCTCCCAAGCTCTTGTAGCTGAAAAGATGGGAAGATTGGGCGCCTAAATGATTGCTTTTAAGCTAGAACTGGTCGTTGTTTGATTACCATCGCTGGCTGTTTTCGATATTTCACGACATTCGCTGGAATGACTATGCTTTCTCGGCCTGTGATTTCCGTAATCCAGCTGCCATTCCTATTGTCTCTTGGAATGTTCAGCAGAATTTCGTGCTTTGCCACCTCATAAACAGACGAGATGAGGTCATCGGTGATTCAATCTCTGCTGAAACTGGATCGAGGTCACTGTTCACGAACTTGGACAATTACATAACACGGACCAACATTCCAGAGGTCAGTACTAACATGCCTTGTGGTCTGCTTCAAGTGCGAAAACTCATTCGAATGGAACTAATAACCGATGTTTACTTTGTTGATAAACAGAACGTTGTGGAAGCCGTGATGGATCCATGTGCAGAGGCCTTACCCTTACGCCCACCAGTGAACCCGAACCTCTCCTTTAATCCTAATACTCATCTCGTTGACATGGGGGCTCCTGCTAACATCGATATTACACGTGATAATCAATCTGACTCGCTAAAAGATTTGGTCGATATGATTGATGAGGACGGATCTATCGACAAGTGGTTAGATGCTATTATCCGACAAAGCAGTGGAACAGAATCTGACACAGATAATGGACAGGTACACTTTCTTTTGGGTCTTTCGGGCGATGTTATGTAGAGTTTAAATAATGCTGATTGGACAGATTCTCTCTTCTGAATTACTCTGGCAGTGTTCTCGACATTCATCGCAGCATCATGTTGGACAGAATGCGGAGTGTCTAAATGCGAATTTATCGCTTTCTTTTTCTGCAAGAAATGCACACTGTTCTCTGTTTATCTGGATCATTGGACAGTCAGGTGACAAGAAACTCCGACATTCAATTCGTTATTGACTACTGTATCGCCATTGTCCTATCAGGGCTGGTGGTCACCTGTGAACAGACCTATTGAGCAAGGGGAGCATACTGACAGGCTGAGACAACCTACCATAAGACCTCCGGGCAATATGGCTAGAGAAGAAGCAGGGGTTCATGCTCAAGACAATTCACAGAAACAAAAATTTCCCCATTGTTTCATGATTCAACCAGTCGAGACAACTGCTTCAAGAGGTCGAGACAGAGTCCAACTACAATATAAACCCTCTGGCATACCAGCATCCAAGGGGAAAGTGACACCATCGAAGGAGCCCGCTTTGCCTCATCGTGAACCTGTTCTTATATGGATCAAAACTGAAGCAGAACCTGCACAACTCTCCTGTTCCAGTGCGGTTTCACCGCCAATTCCAGTCTTTCCATGCAAATACAGGTTCCCACCTGCCAACCATCGTGTAGAATTTCCCCCAGTGGCAGAATTCACTGATAGACATGGTAAATACCGCCATATGCCAAAAGTTCTGAATCCCACAGATGCGGATGAAGCAGGAAGGACTAAAAAGATCCGTTCAGCAAAAGCTGTCTTAAATTGGCAAACTGAGAACACCCTTGCCCAAAACAAAATTCTCAAGTCTATCGACTCGAAGATCTCAAAATTCCAAACTAAACTTGACCATGTTGAACAAAAGGTCGATAAGACAGCAGGGACAATGCAGGAGTTACTCCGCTGCCTGGAGAAGCTACTCGACTATATATAACAAGCAAGCACAATTGAGCAGCTGTGCTGGTCCGGTAAGGTGCAATCTTCACGGTGAGATTTGATTCTATGTGTTTGCCTTGATTTTCGCTTTTCCTTGATATGCTTCAGACCTCATTTTAGTTGCTTCTTCGTAATCAAGGTTTTCACCTGAATAGGTGAACGTTGTATTTGCAGGAAAGGACAAGGCCGCAGCTGACATTTCCGAGAATGTCTTCTATAGGAGAGAGCTTAAAGCATGCTTGGAGCAGAATCTAGGAATCGAAAGATCTCGCGAATCAGAGTCATCTGGTTTCACAGTGAGCAGTGTAAAGAGAGTCCTAGGACGGTGCGCGATAAGGGCTCGCGTGGTTCCGATACAAGCACAACTTCAAACGGAAACAGACACATCTCGAATCAAAATCCATCCAAACTGAAGCCAGGCCAATCCCAGAAGTATGACCCTAGAGCAGAGTCAGATAGTTCGCTTCTGTTTCGTTTTCTTTTCGACTTCGACTGGTTTGTTCCTAAGTTGGTGACTTTGTGACTCAGCTTATCGATTTTCAGAAGTTTCGATAAATGCACCTATTTGCTGGAGCTCATTTAACACTGCTGTCCATGTCTGAATCAATCGCACCTCAAGTACTAGGTACTAAAAGGAGCATCAAAATGGCTTTGGCCATTTCAGCGAGGTGGTTGTGTTCATATCCCTCTTCAACTGATGACCCGTCCTGCCATTAGTGGTTAAGGATAATTTCCGCAGCACAGCATAACTATGCAAACAGTTTTCTTCTCGCTATTAGGGAGCTCTACGAGGTTAAACATCTTCCAAACGTTGGGTCATCATCAAATTAGGTCCCTTGCAAATTGAAAGACCGAAAGTGTTGTACACAGAGATGGGGATTTTTTTCCTGGGAAGTCATAGAAGAGTTACAAGCAAAGCCAAAAATGGATGAAAGTGAAAATGAGAGGAGGAGGAGGAGTTGAATTATGCGGAACAGTCGAGTAAAATGTGACTATTCGACCAAAGTTTTTTCTTTAAAGAGTGACTGAACGGATATCGAGTCACTGAATTTGAGGCAAAATAAGTATATTTCTCCAATTTTTCATTTATTATGGAATTCCCATGTATGCTTTGCTTTTATAGATTTCTATAATTGCATGCAACACAAACTAATAGTAAATGTACGATGTCAAAATCAAATATTATGCCGACATGACCATGTCTACCTTGAATTGGATCATGCAAATGAGAGATGAGCAAGACAAACCGATAGGATCGAGAATCGCTTAGACCGGATGGAACTATTGAGTTAGGTCCGATTCCGGAGGCGCTAGTCCGGTTTTTGGTTCCTAAAATTGAAATCGGTGACTAAGCAATCCGATTCTCGGTTTCTCGGACCGCCCAACAATTTTGAGATTAGAATTCAATCCTCATAGTTAAGTATGTCATAATTATTGAGAATTTAAAACCCCAAAATCTTTTCAAAAGCTAGCAGAAAAACAACACAAATATAAAAAATACTCCTTGATAAATGTGATGTGTTGCATGACATAAAAAAACACGCATATATATGAAAGGGTTTATCGGTTCCATCTGATCTCTCTGGAATTGGACCGGTCTAGTTCTAGGGACCTTCAGTATGGTCCCCGGTTCCAAAAATTACAAATTGGGACTACCAATCTAGTTTCGATTTAGGAGGAAATCGGACCATACCGAAACCCGATCACCCTTAATGCAAGTCTTTTACTAAAAACATTAATTCGATGATCATTATTAAGAAAAAAATAAAAGTGATAATCCCTACGTCTTGTTAATCAAGTTAGCTTCATCGTTTTCTGAAAAGAAAACTACGTTAAACCCTTTGGGGAGGCAATGTGGAGAAGAAGAACAGTGGAGGATGAGCGTCAAGCGAGAAATTATTTGGTGGTCATCAAACTCCACGTCATCAGCTTACGTGGAGGCCAGATCCATTCAAAATTCAACACGTGTCCTACGACCTGGAATTAAAAAAAGAATAGAACGGGAGCCATTTTTTATCTCTCTTCTCTGGCAAACTGACAGGCTGCGCAAAGTCCGAGGACAAGCAACATTAAATGACATTTATTACCTGCTCTTCGTCTCTCCTCTTTCCCGTTTGAAAGATAAGGTCCTCTCCAACTCTCTCTTCTGCTCCTTATATCCTCATGTCCTTTTGCCCTCCCCTTCTCCTCCTTCTTCGTCTTCGACGTTCTCGTCGCCGTCATCGCCTTTCCGGCTTCGGCTCTGGAAACCGCCGATTGGCCTCTCGAACTCTTGTTCGTCTTTTACTCCTACCGGTCCCGATTTCGGGCTCGGGTAGGTCGCCAATGCTTTTGAAGCAGAAGAAGCTTGCGACGCTGGATATACCGGTGGTGGTGCTGAGCTTTGGGGTTCCGGCGACGGCCGAGACGGATATTGTGGCCTAGAGGGGTCCGGCGACGGCAGAGGAAAATGAGTGCTCTGTTTATTTGCAAGAGAGGGAGGAGGGAAGCTATGGAGGACTGACCTTCTGCTTCGGTCGGCATCCATGGAGATAGCAAGCGGGTAAATTGTTCCGTTTTCCAATTAGGGCTTGCGTTAGAAGGGACAACCAATTGCTGTCTAACGCTGGGGATTGTTGAGCTGTCCTTTGTAGAGCGGGCACCGCAGAGGCTCTCACATCTAATCACAGGCCTTGTAGGAAAGATGAAAAGGAACACATTGAGGCTCTCTCAACATATTCTATTCATTTCTTGACACGTGAAAAGATACTGTTTGTAGCAGCTTTATATGAAATTAAATTCTTTTGCCTTATCCACTTCCATTCTGGAACCGCTTGAGTTAGCAAGCTCTGCTTGCGTTAGAAGCTTGTGAGATTTCTATCCATTTCATGAAAGCTAGATTAAGGGTCAAGCTGCTGTGTCAGCATTTATATCATCTTTAACTTTATGCGTAAGGAGTGGTTCTATACGCGAATTTGACTTGAAAAATTGTTCTTTTCCATTGTCGTGGTTGTCAAAGTCGTTTCAACATACATGATTTATGTCCTATTGCCGTGGTCTGCATCTTTTGTTCATTCGTTCAATATGACCATACCAGTGGCTTCCCTTCTTATGCTGGTGTTTGCGACAGTTGAGTTGCAGCATGTGGAAACTTTCTTCACGCCACTTGCAAAAAGTTTAGTGTTTCAGTGAAGACGACGATATACACCGAAGAAAATAGAGGACTTGTTGATAAATGGTGGCAGACCATCATCTCCTTTTCTAATCAATTAAATAGAACTACTTCAACAAAATAACATCTCAAGCAAGATCATCCACGTAGCCTACAAATAAATAGAAAATGCAAAGGATAAAAACAGAGCACCCGTAGCCTCCCTCCTCAATCTCTTGCAATAAACACAGTATCCATATTCCTCTCTCTCCTTCCCCACAATGTGTCTGTCGGCTTTCGCCGGAACCGCAAAGCTCAGCACCAAAACCGATATATCCAGCCTCGCAAGATTCTTCCGCTTCTAAATCATTGGCGACCTACCCGCGTCAAGCAGCCCACTAGATCAAGACGTCGTCTTTTTTCTTACATCTCGTGCTTGTTCGAGATTCATTACGATCCAATACGATCCCAAAATCACTCGTCAATCTTTCTTGGGATTGAGTTATGTCGACGCGATTTCTTCTCGAAATCACAAGTTATGATTGACGAGTCCTTCATGGGTCGTATTCTCCAGCATCCAAATCCATTCTTTCTTTGCCTCGATCTCGGTGGGAGTTGTAGCGGTTGCAGGTAAAGATCAGAGTTCGTCTTTCTCGTTCTGGACTCGTGCAGTTTCCCATTAGCGTGGAATGAGTGTTAGGACCTCTGCTTTTCTTGGAGGGTTCCTGTTTCGTGGTCTTTTAGCGGTACCTCCGAGGCTGAATTGGACCTGAATTGCACATGGCGATATGTTCCGAAACTAAGGAAGATTGCAAATTTTACCTGGGAACAGATGAAACTTGAGATGCTATATCAACCCCAAAATATCAATCAATATTCCTCATTTTTTTCTGCTTTTTTTTTCCCCAGCCCTGTCCTGAAAGATTAGTCAAACCTTGCGTTTGGAAATGCTGCTTTTTCCATTTTTGGACGTCTTAATTTGTGTTGTAGAAAAGAAAAACTGTAAAAGTATGTTGGGCTTTTGATAAACTTGAACTTCGCTCGAGATATAACCACAACTGATCTGTGGTGCCTATGCAAGATTTCCTTTAGATGCAACTGTCGCTGGATGGATCTTCGTGGAAAATTGACATGCTCTGAATACTTATGTAATTAATAAATAATGTTTTCAATTTAATTTTCAAAAAAAAAAATTACTAAATGACATCCGGATCCTCGTCCTCCTTAATTTCATAAATCTTATCGATTTTATTTTATGAATATTTTTAATTAATTACATAATTACAACATTATTTATTAATTATATATCTTAATAATTTTTATATTAATTATTATTTTTCAATTTAATTTTTAAAAAAATTAGGAAATGATATCCGGATCCTCGTCCTCCTTAATTTCATATATCTTACTAATTTTATTTTATGAATATTTTTAATTAATTACATAATTACAACATTATTTATTAATTATAGATCTTAATAATTTTTTATATTAATTATTACTAATTATGTTATAAAGATAAGCTTCATAAAAAAAATTATAAATAAACTAAATATAAACATGTTAAAAATATATGAAATAAACCAAATATTATAAGTATAAATAATTAAAACACTTTAAAAAACTAATAAAAAAAAAAGCCCAAGCCCGCTCGGCAACCCAACTGCCGAGAGGGCCTTGCTCGGCAACCCAATTGCCGAACGAGACTCAAATATTGTAAAAATATTTTTAAAATTTTTTAAAAAAATTAAATTAAAAAAAAAAAACCCGAACTTGACCCCTGACTGATCGTCGTCTTTTACGCATAGTCCTTCCCTTGCTTCGGAAGAGAACTTTTGTAAAGTGAAAAACTGATGGTCATGTTGACAAGATAGCCGACATTGACAACTTTGTCTACGTGCAGTAGTTCGATTGGCCAGATAGCATGTGATTAACTGAACTTCTTATTCTCCTTATTTTTTTACGACTGTAAAACTGCGCGAGCGTAAAAAATTCAGGATTCATATTTCGAAAAATTTTAAATTATTATATAGGTGATAAATTTATTTTAAATTAATTTTTTAATCACAACAAATTTTAAATCAGCCCACTTATAATAAATTTATTTCTAAAATATCTGATAAATGTACTGATTTGAGATTTTTTATTGTCAAATATTAGTTTAGAGTAAATTTATGTGTATCAATTTAGATTTTTGGTGATCAAAAACTTAATTTGAAGTAAATTAATGTGTAGTAATTTGAAATTTATGATGATCAAAAACTTATTTTTGAAATAAATTTATTATAGGTGTGCTAATTTAGAATTTGTTGTGATTAAAAATAATAATTTAAAATAAATTTATCACGTATATAATAATTTAAAATTTTTCGAAATATGAATCCTGAATTTTTTACGCTCGAGCAGTTTTACAGTCCTGAAAAATAAGGAGAACAAGAAGTTCAGTTTATCTGGCCACTCGAACTCCTGCACGTAGACAAAGTCGTCAATGTCGGCTATCTTGTCAACATTACTCTCTGTGTTTTTTCACTTTAGAAAAGTTCTCTTCTGAAACAAGGGAAGGGGACTCTGCGTAAAAGACAGCGATCAGTCGGGGTCAAGTCCATGCTTTAGGTATAGCATCCGAAAACACCGTCTATAAAATGCTCAAACTAGTGCTTTGAGGGTCACCCTGCTTCAGATTCAGCTACCGAGCTACTGAAAATTTGAGTTCGAGAGTGAAGTTGTCAAGACTCAAGCATGTCCTGCCTCATTCCCCTTGATCTTTTCTACGGACAAATGCATAAATTTCTGCCCGTAGGATACAGGTTTCGCCCCACCGACGATGAACTTGTCAATCATTACTTAAGAGGACAAATCTTCGGATACAACGCTGACACCCGCATTATTCCAGTGGTCCATGGTCTGTACAATATCGATCCCTGGGATTTACCCCTCAGGTTCAGAGGTAAACATGACATTCTCTTAGAGTTGCTCTGTAGTTTATGAGTGTGAAATCTTGATGTGAGCCTGTTTTGAGAGATAAACTTTGGTTGAAGTCGAGGTTTGCATTTGTTTTCTTACTTTGAAAATGGGTTTCTCCTAGTTCGCATTAATTTTCAGCACTGCTTTAGCCTGAGCTCCCTGATCTCCATGCATCTGCAGCATTCTCAATTGTGAGGTCCAAGGAGGCGGAGTGGTGGTTCTTGACTCGTCTTTCGTTCAAGACTCAAAGTCGTAGTAAGTTTGACCGACAAACCCAGTCCGGTCATTGGAAAACGACCGGTCAAGAGAAGAATATCAATGCCAAAGGTACTAAAGAGTTGATTGGGACCATGAGGAATTTAGTTTTCACGGAAAATGAGGGTTCAAGCCTCAAAGAGACGCCGCCGACGGTATGGGTCATGCATGAGTATCGACTAAATGACTGCAATTTCGGGACCAACTCTCTTGACCAGGTAGTCCATATTACTTCATTCTCTTTTTGGACTGCAAGTTGAACAGTGAAATGCTCGTGATGCTCATTTCTATGGCTTTTGATGAGCTTGTGTTGTTTTGATGGTGGGATTGTGTGGGAAAGGAAACGCCTTTTAGTTCAGATTCTTGTTTGCTGTGTTTACATCCCTGGTGCAACTATGCCTCGCAAGCTCTTGTAGCTGAAAAGATGGGAAGATTTGGCGCCTAAATGATTGCTTTTAAGCTAGAATTGGTCATTGTTCGATTACCATTGCCCGCTGTTTTCGATATTTCTCAACATTCGCTGGAATGACTATGCTTTCTTGGCATGTGATTTCCGTAATTCAGCTGACATTTCCTATTGTCTCTTGGAATGTTCAGCAGAATTTTGTGCTTTGCCACCTTATAAACAGACGAGATGAGTTCATCGATGATTCAGTCTCTGCTGAAGCTGGATCGATGTTATGGTTCACGAACATGGACAATGACAAGGCACAGAATAACATTCCAGAGGTCAGTACTAACATGCCTTGTGGTCTGCTTTCAAGTGCGAAAACTCATTCAAATGGAACTGATAACCCATGTTTACTTCGTCAATGAACAGAACGCTGTGGAAGCCGCGATGGATCCATGTGCAGAGGCCTCAAGCCCACCGGTGAACCTGAACCTCCCCTCTGATCCTCATCTTGTTGACATGGGGGCTCCTCCTGACATCGATATTACCAATGATAATCCATCTGACTCGCTGAAAGATTTGGTCAATATGATTGAGAAGGATGTACCTATTGTCGAGTGGTTAGATGCTATCATCCGACAAAGCAGTGGTACAGAATCTGACGCAGATAATGGACAGGTACACTTCCTTTTGGGTCTTCCGGCAATGTTATGTAGAGTTTAAATAATGCTGATTGGACAGATTCTCTCTTCTGAATTACTTTGGTAGTGTTCTCGACATTCACTGCATTGCAGCCATCAGTACTAACATGCCTTGTGGTCTGATTCAAGTGCGAAAACTCATTCGAATGGAACTGATAACCGATGTTTACTTTGTCGATAAACAGAACGTCGTGGAAGCCGCGATGGATCCATGTGCAGAGGCCTCATGCCCACCGGTGAACCCGAACCTCTCCTCTAATCCTAATACTCATCTCGTTGACATGGGGGCTCCTTCTAACATCGATATTACAAGTTATAGTCCATCTGACTCGCTAAAAGATTCGGTCGATATGATTGACGAGGATGGATCTATCGATAGGTGGTTAGATGCTGTCATCCGACAAAGCAGTGGTACAGAATCTGACACAGATAATGGACAGGTACACTTCCTTTTGGGTCTTCCGGCAATGTTATGTGGAGTTTAAATAATGTGGATTGGACAGATTCTCTCTTCTGAATTACTTTGGTAGGGTTCTCGACATTCATTGTAGCATCATGTTGGACAGTATGCGGAGTGTCTGAATGCGAATTTATCGCTTTCTTTTTCCGCAAGAAATGCACATTGTTCTCTGTTTATCTGGATCATTGGACAGTCAGGCGACGAGAACTCCAACATTCAATTTGTTATTGACTAATGTATCGCCATTGTCCTTCCAGGGGTGGTGGTCGCCTGTGAACAGACCTATTGAGCAAGGGGAGCATGCTGACAGGCTGAGACAACCTACCATAAGACCTCGGGGCAATATGCCTAGAGAAGAAGCAGGGGTTCATGCTCAAGACAATTCACAGAAACAAAATTTGCCCCATATTTTCATGATTCAACCAGTCAGTTATGAGCCTGAGATCAACTGCTTGACCCGTGATCCCGTACCAACCCGAGCTTCAAGAAGTGGAGACAGAGTCCAACTACAAAATAAACCCTCTGGCAAACCGGCATCCAAGGGCAAGGGGACCCCCTCGAAGGAGCCCACTTTGCCTCATCATAAACCTGTTCTTAAATGGGTCAAAACTGAAGCAGAACCTGCACCACTATCCTGTGCCAGTGCGGTTTCACCGCCAATTCCAGTCTTTCCACGCAAATACGGGTTCCCACCTGCCAAACATCGTGTAGAATTTCCCCCGGTGGCAGAATTCACTGATAGACATGGTAAATACCGCCATATGCCAAAAGTTCCGAATCGCACGGATGTGGATGAAGCTGGAAGGACTAAAAAGATCAGTTCAGCAGAAGCTGTCTTAAATTGGCAAACTGAAAACGCCCTTGCCCAAAACAAAATTCTCAAGTCTATCGACTCGAAGATCTCAAAACTCCAAACTAAACTTGACCGTGTTGAACAAAAGGTCGATAAGACAGCAGGGACAATGCAGGAGTTACTCCGCTGCCTGGAGAAGCTACTCGACTATATATAACAAGCACAATTGAGCAGCTGTGCTGGTCCGGCAAGATGCAATCTTCACGGTGAGATTTGATTGTGTGTGCTTGCCTTGATCTTCACTTTTCCTTGATATGCTTCAGGCCTCAATTTAGTTGCTTCTTCTTAATCGAGGATCTCACCTGAATAGATGAACATTGTATCTGCAGGAAAGGGAAGGTGAAAAGGACAAAGCCGCAGCTGACATTTCCGAGAATGTCTTCTATAGGAGAGAGCTTAAAGCATGCTTGGAGCAGAATCTAGGAATCGAAAGATGTCGCGAATCAGAGTCATCTGGTTTCACAGTGAGCAGTGTAAAGAGAGTCCTAGGACGGTGCGTGATAAGGGCTCGCGTGGTTCCGATACAAGCACAACTTCAAACGGAAACAGACATCTCGAATCAAAATCCATCCAAACTGAAGCCAGGCCAATCCCAGAAGTATGACCCTCAAGCAGAGCCAGATACTTCGCTTCGGTTTCGTTTTCTTTTCGGCTTCGACTGGTTTGTTCCTAAGTTTGTGACTTTGTGACTCAGCCTACCGATTTTCAGAATTTTCGATAAATGCACCTATTAGTTGGAGCTCATTTAACACTGCAGTCCATGTCTGAATCAATCGCACCTTAAGTACTAGGTACTAAAAGGAGCATGAAAATATTAGCTGCTTAGTGAACTGATTCAAAGAAAAAGTTCCTTTGTCCAAAAAGAAGATTAGAATAACTAATGATATTCATAAACAAATAGAAAGAATGACTGCTCCCTCGCATGTTTCAACGTTGCTGAAATGAAGGATCATGGTTGAACATGTGATGATCGTCTGACTAGCGTGTGGGGGGCCTAAGCTATAAGGGATAATTTGTCCTCGAACTTTTTGCCGGTGTGCGATGTCGTCTCTAAACTTTTAAATTATTGAATATGATCATTGAACTTTACCTTAATTTTCAATGTAAATCCTGAACTTTTAATTTTTTTTTAATATAGTTCATGGACTATATAAAAATATTCATTGCTATCCTTTTATTAATCGAAACTCGAAACAATATTGAACATTTTTATATAGTATAGGGATGAAATTGAGCATGTCCTAAAAATGATATAGGCCACATCGAACAATTTAAAAGTTCAAAGACGGCGTTACTTATTGAGTTAAAGTTCGGCGATTACATTAAATAAATTAAATGTTCATGAACCACGTTACATGTCGGGTCAAAGTTCACGGATAAAATTCGGGTCGTTTTTTCTCGAGAAGTAAAGATTGCCGTGGGAAACGGCGTAAGGAAAGAGAACGATGCTCGTCTAAGTCAAGAACGGACTACAACAACTTGAGTGACTTTCCGAAACAGATGAGTCACATATATTTTGTTCAACGTCCAATGAAAAACTAATCCTATCGTTTACATACAGATTTTCGTAATCCAAAGAACCCGATAAACAATTATAATCAAGTGGGCTCTCCTGCAATATTTTCCAAAAGGGAAAGCGAGAGGCAGTTGAGGCTGGCCCCTCCAAGCTGACACGCGGCTCGAGCACGTCTTCATCATTCTTGTCTTGGACTTCATCTGAATTCACTGAGTTTCTGCACTTCCGTTTTGCTTCCATACGCCATTGGTTCACTTGCACAGTTGCAGGCCTTAATGGGAAGAAACCTTCGAACAGGACATTGACCTGCGAGGAGAGAGAGAGAGAGAAAAGAATCGCTCACGTTCTATGTATCGAAAACGTGAAAGACCTTTCAATGAAAGTTTTGAGTTCTCTTGAATCATGAACATGGTGCAAAGCCTCAAACTGTAGAGCCATCATTCGAGGTTTGAAACGATGTCTCTAATCAACTCACATCCCTTCAATTTGGGCTTTTTCCCGTGATAATGACGAGTGATGGGTCGAGCGTTTAGCGTACTCTTAACCTCGATGGTCCCTTGCGCTAATCTCAGAAAGCCGAGGAATCACTTATGAAGTCTCTTCTCGGCGAAAAGAAATAGCCATCCACTATCTTTTTATTCCTTATTGCAGCAACAAACATTGCATCAAAAGGCGGAACGAGATCTAGCGAAGATAGATGGTCGACGACTTCAATTGCAATTAAAAAAGAAAGCCAGGCCAACCAAGTTCGTCAAGCACAAGAACATGCAATTTGCTGCACATTCCATAAACTTGTTCGCATGTGCAGCGCCCCTGAAGGAAGGGCCATCGCTGTTTGAACTTTGAACCGGCGAGATTGCTAGCTCGAAGCTAGGTCAAACGGAACATGTACTTCATAAATAATTTGACAACAACAGTGGAAGAAGCATCTGTGTTATCGCCTGGAATTGGCAGGAAGACAGCTAAGATCCTCCTGCAGTCCCCGTGCAACCTCTTCTCTTACGGCCCTTCAAAGTCATAGCTTTGTATTACTTAACTAGTGTTTGACTAAAGTTCCAATAGACCTATCTCGAGCCATTTTCTAAGGGGGATTAAAAAAAAGGTTACAATTAGACTTGTCAAAACTATTAATAAGCTTATTTCTTAACCCGTATATGATGGATTAAGCTGTTATATGAATTAATTATATTCAATAAACGAGCCATAAATTGGTTGAAACTTAATATGGATGTTAAATGTATCGTAAATGGATTTACAACTTACTCGGACTCAACTCATCCCTATGACTCTCTTTATTCTCTCTCGCTCTCATTCGATATCGCTCGCTCACTTACACCCCACGCTCACCTCAATTTGGGTCAAGCATGAAAGTATTTTAGGAATATAATTCTAGTCGGGTATGTATTGGGCATAGGTCGTGTCTAGTATGGATCACTAGATTTACATTGCATTGCACAAGAATGAATCCAATTGGTTAAATGGTCTATTTGAGTCGGACTATTTTTTTATTTGACCCACCCGTTTGAGGGTCCTACTTACAATGTTCATTATAAATAGAGAGTACGCACTATTGTTAGTCAAGTACGTACCTTGAGGGAAAAGCGATCTCGTGGGCATGTATTATTGCCAAAGCCGAAGAATATTATTAGGGTTTGGCTGATCCCTGTCAAGAGTAGAGATCACATACAAACTTCTATGGATCAACCTACTTATTAAATCAAATTTTTCACTTGTACGTGACCGTCAGATTTCAGACCAGTTTGGCGTCGCCGTAGAAGCAACAAGGATCTAGTGCATGTATGAAAACTATTTGACAAAAATGAAACGTGGGGACAATGGTTGCAAATTCTCGTATATAAGTCAAGTTGGTCATCATTCTTGCCTTTGTATGTATATTGAAGTGAAGCAATAATTTTCGCAAAGCTTCAAGATACAAACAGCGACGAAATCCCATCACGGTTCTTGTCTCGTCGTGCCGCGAATTCTAGTCGGCGAACAAGATGACTTTATGTTATTGTCGCTCGATTAATGCAGCTGCTAGATTGATTGTACATTGATGCAATCAAGCAAGCAAGAAAAATGATGAATGGAGAAAGTTCTTCTGTATGTGAGCTTTTCAACAAGTCTGTTGGAGTGAAATTTTAGTAACTTGGTAATAATGGCAATTAAGTTGTTGGGCTCAAGCAAATACTTTTTATCCCTACAGCTAAAATAGATGTAGCCTTGTAGTAAATGTTTCATGCTCGAAACTCTCTCTTTCTCTCTGCGTGCCGATTCCATACATTTACATTGGCTTAAATATACTATAAGTGCCAAAACTTATATATGACAATCATTTCAGTGCCAAAACTTTCAAAACGATCATTGAAGTGCTAATTTTTTGAAAAGCGATAATTTCAGTTTCAAACGATCACTTAAGTGCCAAATTTTTTAAAAACGCTTACTTTAGTGCCAACTTCAACAAGCTATGTTAGCTCAAATATTAATAAAAAATAGGATGCGTCAAATTTCCGACGAGCCACGTTAGCTCAAATCGAAATTGGTGAAGTGAGCGCTTTTAAAAAAATGGCACGTAAGTGATTGTTTTAAAAGCTTTGACACTAAAGTGGGGTGACGTACATAAGTTTTGGCATTTGTAATGTATACTTTAACCCATTTTGATTGGTCCCGCTTTTCAAGCGATTCGATACACACTAATCAAAAAGGTTAGTCAAATTTTAAAGAATAGTCTCACCAAAGCTTTCGCACTAATTGAAAGGCAAAAATTATTCTTTAAAGACGAGTGCTTGCAAATATGAGGCATTCGTCGCATTTAGGGGTAATTATCGGAAATATTACGCTAATCGGAAAGGTCGAAAAAAAAAAATTTTAAGAATAGTCTCGCCATACATTTCGCACTAATTGAAAGGCAAAAATTATTCTTTAAAAACAATGCTTGCAAAAATCTTAGGCATTCGCGCCTTTAGGGTAATTCTCGAAAATTTCACACTAGTAAAAAGGTTAGTCAAATTTTAAAGAATAGTCTCGCCATACCTTTCGCACTAATTGAAAGGCAAAAATTATTCTTTAAAGACAATACTTGCAAATCTTAGACATTCGGCCTTTAGGGATAATTCTCAAAATTTCACACTAATGGAAAAGGTCAGTAAAATTTTGAAGAATAGTCTCGCCATACATTTCGCACTAATTGAAAGGCAAAAATTATTCTTTAAAAATAGTACTTGCAAAAATCTTAGGCATTGGTCGCCTTTAAGGGTAATTCTCGAAAATTTCACACTAATCGAAAAGGTTAGTCAAATTTTGAAGAATAGTCTCGCCATACCTTTCGCACTAATTGGCAGGCAAAATTATTCTTTAAAACAATACTTGCAAATCTTGGACATTTTCGTCGCCTTTAGGGATAATTCTAAATCACACTAATAAAGGTTAGTCAAATTTTGAAAATAGTCCCATACCTTTCACAATTGAAAGGCAAAAATTCTTTAAAGACAATACTTGCAAATCTACATTTTCCCTTTAGGGATAATTCTCGGAAATTTCACACTAATCGAAAAGGTTAGTCAAATTTTGAAGAATAGTCTCGCCATACCTTTTGCACTAATTGAAAGGCAAAAATTATTCTTTAAAGACAATACTTGCAAATCTTGGACATTTTTCGTCGCCTTTAGGGATAATTCTCGGAAATTTCACACTAATCGGAAAGGTTAGTCAAATTTTAAAGAATGAACACTAATGAAACAAAATTATTCTTAAAACAATACCAAATCGACATTTAGGGATAATTCTGGAAATTCACACAATCGAAATTTTGAAGAATAGTCTCGCCTCACCTTTCGCACTACTTGAAAAGCAAAAATTATTATTTAAAGACGGTGCTTGCAAATCTTAGATATTAGTCGTCTTTAGGGTAGTCCTCAGAAATTTTCACACGGCCGCAGTGTTAGAATTTTTGCAAAGAGAAGGAGACCAATGGGCACTAACTTCCAATTTGTCCTATGTAACCAATGGCTTATCCTTCACATGCGATGACAAGACTCTTGGGAAAAGTAATAAAAAAATTCTAAACCTATTGTATTAATATCAATTCAATCCTAAACCTTTTAATTGAATTAATTTAATCATAAACCTTTATGTATTGGTATCATTTCAATCCATCCATCAAATTTTGGTCGAAATTGCTGATGTGGACGCGGCGATGCCACGTAGGAAAGTTTCTACCGACGTGGAAAGGGGCAAAAGTTTAGGGGAAAAAAAGGGAAAAAATGATTAAAAATATATTTTTTACAAAAATTATTATTAAAAAATATCCATATCAACCCTAGCCGTCCTACTTAGCATCCCCGAGTCCACGTCGCCGATTTCGTGCCAAAATTAATAGGATGGACCGAATTGGTACCAATGCAAAAAGGTTTATGACTAAATTGATCAAATTAAAAGGTTTTAGGATTGAATTGATACTAATACGATAGGTTTAGGACTTTTTTGGTACTTTTCCCCAAGACTTATGCTTTGCGTCTATTTTAGGACACACGCACCATTCTCTCGAAATCGAGTTGTTTCCTTTGACCTTTTTCCTTAGTCATGTACATTTCTCAATATGCAAACATGTATAAAAAAAGTCCCGACCAAAAAAAAAAACATGTATAAATTCATATTTACATTCACGTTGGTAAAATAATTTGTGTTCACAAAAAGACTACATCAATAACCCTGATTTTTCTTTTAATGAAAATGGACTTATGGCGTAATTAATTACAATATGTTGCTTGCCGCCGAGTTTACGTCTCTAGCTTTTCCTTCCCAAAATCTAAAGCCCTTCAAATTGTAACATTGAGCTCTGTTTTATTATGGGGGAAGAAGGCAAGATAATTGGTTCAAGGGAGAATTTTGAAATTAGTAAAGAAAAGACATAATCGAAAAAAAAAAAAATTATCCACGTCATCAATTTTTGAACATTTATCGTAAGTATACATGTTGGCACCAAAAATTGTCCCAGTGCCTAACCATCGACTCGGATTGGAAAAGACCTAGCAATATCATGATTGAAGTAATCAATAAAATCGACGAGAAGTTGTCAGTAGGCAAGACAAGAGAATAACACCAAGTGTTGAGCCACGAGCCCCCATGAATGAGACGTGGCTCAAACGACGACGGAGGTAAAAGCTGCAATGAATCAGGAATAGGACAAGCGTTCAAGTCACGAAGCCAACAATTTCGATTCCAATCGTAATGACCCCATTCAATCGTGAAGCCAACACGACCACCAGTTCATGGATTTCATTTGCTTTCTTGCTCAATGGTATTAACCATGGCTAGTAGCTGTAAATACTAGCGTGATAATTCGAGCAAAGGACCGCCAATCAATCGATGAACACTAGCTGTTCGGCTTTATCTTTCTGTTATCTTCGCATTTCAATACGGGCCGAGATCGCCTCCAACCTTCGCACTTTCGATATTCTCGCTGGTTCGCGTTTCCTCTTCAAGAATCAGCAAAAGGATCAAGAATCAGCAAAAGGATCTTTAGTAATTTCTGTGGATTTTCCATGTGCATCCTTTCTAAGGTATTCGGTCAACGATCTTCGACAAGGCACAAGAGAATACCCAACACTCAATAGGCCCAATTGAGAGGACATTTGATAAATTGAGAACACATTAATCATTATTCTCTTAAAAGGAAATATAAAATAAAAAAAGATTAGTATCACGAAAAAATTCAAACCGATATATTTATAATAAATTTATCTCAAATTAATTTTTCGACCACAAAAAATCCTAAACTAGATTACAATTGTGATAAACTTACCCTCCGTTAATTTTCGTTAAATTGTACCAAATCAAATCTTTAGTTGGATGATACGTGACGGTTGACCGGTGTATCAATTTAAGACTCTTAACCCTCCGTTTATCACGAGTACATTAGCTAACCGAGGGCAAATTTGTTATGTGTATATCAATTTGAAATTTTTTAATAATCAAAAAATTATTTTAAAATAAATTTATCATGAATATATCATGTTGGGATTCTTCGTTATATTAATCGGAATGAAAATGTCCCCATGTGAACTTTTACTTCTTTTTACCATCAACCAGCCTGTGTATTATAACGGTAGGAACAAGATAATTGAATGCTCGTAATGGGAACTGGGAGAAAATTCTGGTTTTGGCCCGGATATGACCCGGGGTTGGGGTGGCGACAGGCAACCGGAACTTGGTATAGCCGGTTGCGTTCACACCAGGGAGAAAAGGAGCTTAGGACACGAGAGCGCACAGATTCTCCGGCCGCCTCTCCCTTAGTCCAATCCCAGTCAATCACGTCCACATCTCTCTCTCTCTCGTCTCGTGTCCCCACCCACTTTGTCCCAAAATTCACGGCTAATCCTTCCTTTCATCAACCAGATACGTTGTACCAGTTGTCCCAAGGTGCGGACAAATTAGAAATTCATCTGGGCAGAGCGTTGTCCGGGTCGCAAATGATTTGACCCACAGAAACTTTGAGGTGAACTTTGCTGTGTCGGATCCAAACACAAAGTTACGGGGCGCGCCTAATAAGCCTAGTAACCTTCTACGTGCGATACGCGAATGCGTCGGGTCGATACGTGTAATTTTTAGATAACGTGAATCGCAGTGAAATTTGCTTCTCACCAATTTCGATATGCAACCAATTGGGACAGCTGGCTATAGCTCTTAAGACCATCTTATCGTGTCTTGTGCTCTCGATAAGGTGTAGAGAATTTCGTGCACTGAGATCGGAGGAATTCCCTAGGTTAGTCATCAGTTCATGGGCGATCTCGACCAAATCTCACGGCTCTCGAAATCTCGATGCATTTGAGGCCGTGTGTTTAATGATTTGTACGACAAGTGTTCATTCGTGTCTACACTTTGGTAAAATCCATCTAAACAAGATATTTCTACGCGTCCTTTTTACGTCGATGGCTAGAGCTTGAACAACTCTTGGACTTTACTTAGGGTGCAAATGATAATAATTTTGTTTATATATTTCTATTTTAAACATGTTTTAAAAAATAATTTGGAGCAGAAATTCGTTTGGTAATATACTTTCATTTATCTATTTCCAGGAACAAGAAATTTGTTCTAGAAATATGTTTCGAACATAAATGAGAAATTACAATTTACTGACTTTTTGTTTAGAAATAAAAATGAGAAATAAAAATTCTTTCTCTCTCTCTCTCTCTCTCTCTCTCTCTCCCCCTCGGGTGTCGCGATCGTTGGTCATTGTTTTGCGGGTTGCCGAAACAACTCTAGAAATTTTATGACGTTATCAAATGAATTTTTATTTTCGAATATAAATTTGTTTTAATATCAAACTGCGTTTATTTGCTTAGAAACTCATTTATAAATTAAAAGGAAAAATTATTTTTTCTTTGTCGGAAATTAATTTTAAAAAATAGAATGGTTTTGGTTGGCATCCTTAATGGTTCAATCGAATTATTGAAAGTAAAATGACTTTTTTTTTTTTCTCGCCGCATTTTCTCTAGCAAGCGTGTAATTACTCTGTCAGTTCGTCAGTTGCCTTGCTCTGACCATACTTCCCCCCCCCCACCTCCCCCGATGACCGCGATTGGACCACGTGTCTCGAACCCACTTCAGTGGTAACAGCACATCCATGTACCAGTCACGTCGTTTTATCATTGCCCAAACCCCCAACCCCCCCCACCCCACCTTAAAAAAAAAAAAAAAAAAATATCTGCAACTCCATCTCCATTTCTATTCCCACTCTCTCTTTCTCTCAGCCCAAAAGCAAAGAAAGGAGAAACAAAAGAAAGAAAGAAAGAAAGAGAGAATGGAAGCGTATCCGACGTACCCACCATACCCAGACTCCGGCAACTCGTCGCCGCGATCCCGCGAGATCGACTTCGACGCCACTCCCTGGGACGATCAGCAGCAGCCTCCCAACAGCGGCAGCTACAAGGCCAAGTTCATGTGCAGCTACGGCGGCAAGATCCACCCCCGCCCCCACGACAACCAGCTCTCCTACATCGGTGGCGAGACCAAGATCCTCTCCGTCGACCGCCACATCAAGCTCTCCTCCTTCCTCTCCAAGCTCTCCTCCCTCTGCGACCTCCCCGACGGCGTCTCCTTCAAGTACCAGCTCCCCGGCGAGGACCTCGACGCCCTCATCTCCGTCACCACCGACGACGACCTCGAGCACATGATGCACGAGTACGACCGCCTCTGCCGCGCCTGCTCCAAGCCCCCCCGCATGCGCCTCTTCCTCTTCTCCGGCCCCCACCCCCCCCACCTTCGCCTCCGCCGACTCCAAGTCCGATCGCGACCGCTTCGTCGACGCTCTCAATTCCGGCCCTTCCGTCCAGGAGCCCGCCAAGCCCCCGCCCGCTAATGTCGATTTCCTTTTCGGTTTGGAAAAGGGGTTGTCGCCGGGGCTCCGCCGGCCGTGGCCATGGCGGCTGCGGCTGCGGACCCGGTGGTCGCGGCTGTCCAGGAGGGTCGTGTCGGGATTCCCCGCGAGGAGCGGGTCGTGGCGTCGGATCACGGGGTGAACCCGCTGGAGATACAGCGGCAGCTGCACGAGTTGCAGAGGCTGCAAATCAGCTGCGGCGGAGGTCCGGGGCAAGAAGCCGCCATGTACAGAAGGAAGAGCGACGACAACATGGGGAATGCCGGTGGGTATGGAGCTGACAATTACTACTTGCAAAAGCTGGCACAGGAGAAAACGCAGCAGATGACGATTCCGGCAGGTGTGGCGCCGGCTGCGACGGCTCCTCCAGGGTATTGGCAGGCGGAGAAGCAGATTCCGTCGTGTGGTTTCCCAGCTGCTGTGACGGGTCAGCCGGAGCAGCCGATGTACATGATCCCTGCTCCAGGAACCATTTACCATGCGCCGCCGCAGATGATGCGGCAGGTGGCGGCGGGTCAAGGGTACTACACCCTCCCGCAAAGGGTTTCTCCTGACGCTTACCGGGATCAGCCCGTGTACAACGTCGTCCATCCGCCATCACAAGCGCCACCGCTGACGGCATCAGCCCCGCCTGCTCTTCCCCCACAGACCCAGTTGCCCAGGGCCAGCACGGAAGGGTTTGGCGTTGGAGCCATGAGGCACGGCGGCGGCGGCGGCGGCGGAGGGGTGGCAGAAACCGTGGCCTATGCGCATATGCCTTACGACGGCGGCGTTGGGAGGCAAGTGTTCTACACGGCGGCAGGAGGGATGGTGGTGCCACCCCCGCAGTATCAGGGAATGGCAGCGGTGAGCGCCGACATGAGGCAGGGTGGCGGCGCCGTGTTGAATCAGGAGGGTAAGGTTGTTGCTGCAAAAGTTTCACAAGGTTCACTGTGATTCTCATGGAAAGGTATAGACTTGTCATATGGCATGTAAGAAAGAACCGCTGTAAGTTACGCATAGTATTAAGAGTTACTGATGTCTTCTTGATATATCATGGTATTGTGAAATTTTCCTGGGTTTTTGTAAGCACTGGTTGTGGTCAGATTTGAGTTTTTACTCTGTTGATAATAGTCTATAATCTCTTTACTTTTTGCTGGTTTCTTCTGACTAACTTTTGAATTCTTGTAAAAAAACTTCAACAATCTGGTGAAGCCAGCTTAAGCTTAGATCTCAAATCTACCTGGAGCATGATGCCCTCACAACCTGCCTTTGAGTTTGTGTCTGTCAGGAACCCCTGTTCACCTTTCCTGTGAACTTAAAAAACGCACCAAGGTTATAAAAAATTTGATTTTTAGATGAATCAGATAACGTGAGCCTGGAATTAAGCACCAACCTATTTGATTAACCCACTTGTCATTAAATTTATCAGAGGTGGGAGAAAAGTCAAATGGATTGGATAGCCTTCAGGGAAAGAGAAAACCTAAGTGTTCTGCTTGTGGAGACCCAGTGGGACGCAATAATGCAAGGTGCAAGACGAAGACCTCCCCAGGGGAGGAATCATGTCATGGAGGGCTGATGATTATTACCAAATTTGAGGACCTAATTTTTCCAATCCTTGTCCCACCACTTGCTCAGTTCTTAACTCTCTCTCTCTCTCTCTCTTCCATGGTGATATTTTGAATTGTTTAATTGCCAAAATAGCTGCACTTCCATGTACATCTTTAGGTGCCTCAAGTACCCAACTTCCTCCAAGTATGGTGTAGAAGATGGTGGCTGCTGACAAAGGGCCTTATCAAGTTTCTGGTGAATGATTGCATTTCCCTAGTGGAAGAGGAAAGATGGGCAACATTATTACCAAAACCAGAAGGCCAGATGAGGAAATAGATGAGTCATGTTGCTTCAGTGAAGAATTCAAGGGAAGGACAGGACTTGGTGGGTTGGGTTGATGTATTGCTAGTATTGACCTGTTGATGCACCCATCTATAGACTCTCCACCAGAGATGGTCGTGGAACCAAGCCCTGAATGGGAAGATCTAGAGTCCTAGCAGTCACAAAAGTCAAAAAGGTCACTCTCTCTCTCTCTCTCTCTCTCCGCTAACAGCAAATGAAACTTCAAGCTGATGTTAATTGGGATCTAACGAGGCAAAGCAATAGGAAAGAGGAAGCTTCCAGTCCATCAACAGGCACTGAACCATATCATTTGAAACAGGCTTTCAGCTTTCCTCCTGAAAAGAAGAGAAAAGCTTTAAGCTTTCATAAAGGGTCCGTACAGGAATTAATCAAAAATAATCGCCGCTTGTTGGTCATTAGCAAATTAATAGGACTGTCCTTTTCGAGCAACGTCTAATCTTGTACCGAAAAGCCCCATGAGAGACAGAAGCCTCCCTCTCAAAATCTCCTGTATGTTTATCATCATATCTCCCCGATCAAAATTCTTTTCTTCATCTCTCGCCCCAAACAAACGAACAAACAAAAGAGGACAGATATTAACTTAACGTTGTCATCTTTTTCCCCCTCTGTGTTTATTGGCACTTAATGCTGTCTGCGGGTGACGGGTGTGCAGATTGGTTAGCAGTTGCAGTAGTCCCTCAGAAAAAAAGAGATTCAACTCCATGAAAAGGGAAGGCTTTAGCACCATGGCTTTGCAGGCTCAGATATTCCCCATCTACACGTGTTCCCATCTTCTTCTTCAATGGCTCGCACTCTTTATCATATATTCATTGGATCCCCACCACCTTCAACCCAACCAAAAACAAAGAGACAAACAAAGAACCACAAAACGAAAAAGAAGGAAAAAGAAAGATGACAGCACGAGCGATGGAAGTCATTTTCTTGAGGGTGTTTGAGTTATCAGAATAATTAATGAGCTTCATCAGTTGTCACTGTTCCGCTTACATGCTCCGCAGGCAGCGTGGCGCCGTTTCGTAGGGGTTAGTTCGCCTGGATGGACTGCGCTCTCGGTCACGATCGTCCATAAATAATGCAGAAAAAGTTTGCCTGTCGAACATTCATCGGAAGTAATCGATCGAAACATTGGTGGACCAAGTATCTTCCAAAATGAATACAAAAAGTAAGTTCCCCACAGGATATATCTCCGACACGTCACGGCTGAGTGATTCCAAGATGGAAAATATCTTTTTGCTTGTCGATCAAGGGTGCTTGATGCAAGCAGTTGGCACAATCACACGATAAAGAAAGACTCGCTGTCATTTTGGGTCAAGGAAAGCTGCTTTTGCCTTTTTTTTCCTTTGTTCTTCTGGACTATGTCGCTATCTGGAGCTTGATAAAAAAAAAAAAAAAGTTATGGATGGGCTTCTTTCTCCAGCCTTTCATCGTCCGAGCCCAACATGTAAAGAAGCGGGGGCATTCCCATGGGAAATCAGACTTGTTTGGGCCAATTTGGCCCTTCCCATTTGTACAGTTTGCTAGTGACACGATCAGATCGCTCGGTGCATGAAAGCGGTGGGAGCCTGAGAAGGCGATAAAGATCCTCAAACTCCTAAGGTAAAGCACTTGATAATTACCCTTGAACCCACTACGAGAAACCGACAGTAATCACGAATCAGCAATATTACCAAGACCCAGTCCCCAACGCGCGAACAGGACATCAATACGCTTAGTCCTATCCGCGTCAGGTCGTCACTGGATCACATCTTTACCTGCACTTGTGCTTCCGACTGTTTCGAACAGCACTCCGAGATCCCTAAACACAATTTTAGCCATCGCAATGGGTATTCATCACACGGCGGATGGCACGACGTGGCGACGCAGGCGCCGCCTGTAGCTTATTACGGGGCTTATCCGCCCCAACGACCGACACCGGGTTCCTAGACGCATGGTAAACTGAAAATTGGCCGGGCAATTTTCTTGAAGTCGTCTATGTATTCCTTCACTAATTTTATCTTTTTGGTGTTGGGAACGCAGCCTGCGGCACCATGTTGCTGTTGCCTGTTGGATGCGTGCTGCTGGCCTTGGGACCCCTTCCTCTTCTAGCAGCAAAACAAACACAAGCGGTGAACGACGAGCTTGTCCTTGGTTGAAGTTGAAGACCCTTGGTTTTTTTTTTCCTTCCCTTTGTCTGAACCTTTGTGTAAAATATCTTTCCTCGTAAGAAGTCACTGTAGTTTCCGTTCTTTGCCAATGAAGGCGAGTTCCCAAAAACAATTTGGAAGTTGTCATTATCCATTGCATCTGGAAGTAGAAAATAAAACGAGTTCGAATCAAAGTAGTTGGTTAATTTGGATTTTCTATTTTATACGTAAAACTAGCGTTGATTGAACTATATTACTGCTGGTCCCCCGTCAGAACACTCCATAAAGCAACGTGGGAGCTTACTTCGTTTGAAATCCGCCATTATTTATCAGCAAACATAAGTAGAAACAGCGATGAAAACACAGACTTTTCAGCAATGACAAGAAGATGAGGAGAAAAACTCTGCTGCCACGCCCATTTTGCCGTCCTGCGATGACGAGAGCCCCAACAGCAAGACTTGCCTTGTCATAATGGAAGTACAAAAGCTGAAAGTTGGAATGCCGTGTGCGATCAAATTACGATGCTACAGAAGGAAGTGATCCTGGAGATGCATTGAATACGAACGAGCATATGATTTTATAACCTCGCGGCAACGTTTGTTAGTTAATCAGTTCAAGACAACATGATGAAAGTCGAGCTGACGACCTTGTACAAAACTTGGCAACCAAATGTTCCACCTTGATAGGACTTCAAAAATGTAATACACAGAAATGGAATTTCTAAACTGAACTACAAAACCAACCACCACTAGACTGCTGTAAGATTGCCGCTACAACTTTCCGAATACTTTCTTGGGAGCCAAGAGGCCCCAGCATATGGGGTTGTCGCAGCAAGCTACGAAGCGTGAGAAGTATGAGTGTTGCTGCCAAAAATTGGTGCCCATAGTGATCAAACGGCCAAAACTCGTGTGTGCTTTATTAGCATCAAGTACGGGCCTGGCCGAGTAACAAATTCTTTCACCAAGTATCTGCTATAAGCTGATTGTATAAATACCTGCAAATGCCTTCGGCTACCGTTCTATCTTTCTGAAATTGGTGAACAGATCACCAAGTTGAGATTCACAGGCAGCTTGAGCCTCAGGGGCTAGATCCTTTAGAAAAGGCTTTGTTAGGTTAAGGGACGGCACGATTTGAAATACCCTGCTACAAAACTTGCGAACTTCAGCACGCCTTGACTGTTTCTTTGGCATGTTCTTTACCATCTCCCCTATCAAGTGACCAAGCTTCTTTAGATGGTTTTTCACTAATTTCTTTGACCTCTCCTGCTGGTGTTCATCTGCATTAAGAAGTACCAATGACCGCAAGATCTCGAGTATCAGATCGAGTGCCTCGACTCGCCGAAAATCCGACTTCGCAGAGCTACACTTCTCAAGAATGAAGCCAAGAAGATGTTGCCCTATCCATGGCCTCCTCCTGAATATTTCTTTCAGAAATTCAGATTTTATCTGTGACTTTTTGCTATCGAAGAAACCAACCATAACACCACGGAAAATATCCAGGACCTTCTGCAGCTCAGATTCTTCAAAGTTTCTTCCATCTATTATTTTCAATATCCAATATGTTGAATTCTGCGCAAGGGAAGTAATCATTTTGTGTCGAGTCCACGAGGCAGACGGCTTCTTGGATGGGTTACCAGCAGATTTTCTCTTAAAAGGTTTTGAAGCCAATTTCAAGTTCCTGTCCAACAAAGACTCGAGAGAAGAAAGCTGAATGGCTTCACCTTTTGGATGCTCCTTCGCTTTGAAAATTTTCTTTTGCAAAATTCCCCATATACGTTGGCCAAGCTGGTCACTACCTTCCACATTATGAAGATTGACAAATGCTTGAGCCAGATTTGAGTACACCATCAGAACTTGAGGTTTACCTGCGCAGCCCAGACAATCATGGTTACACAAGTTAAAGAAAATGTTGTCTTTTGATATCGACAAAGTCCAATCTTCTTGTCAGCTTTTCTAACATTTCACCTCATTAAGTTGGGGTAAGTGACGTCCCAACTGAAGATAACAGCATTAAGGAAAACGTCATGACTGATTCATTTTTCTTTTTCAAATGACTGCAGCTATTTTTTCTCATTTATGCATGTATCTATTAAATAACGAAGAAATTCACCGCCTCATAGGATTCATCCATTTGAACCTTGAGAAAACTCCTGTTTCCATCTAAAGCACATGCTGAAAATGCCGATAGCAAAAGGTTGCCAAAAGCTCTATGAGCATGTCTAGAGGACTAACTAAATTATTTTCAAACCTATATAGGATAGCAGTATCCTTAAATCTACTGGGAAAAGAGAGACGAGACCTTGCTCTTCTCCAGAAACAGCATTAACAATACATATTATGATATCTCTCTTGCTTGTCCGTGTACATTACCTGCATTTTCATGAAGGAAGATCTCCAGCAAGGAGAGAACACGTAGTTTGAAGAGAACAAGTTGGGAATGAGCAGTTTCAGCCCCACCATGATTTTTTCTCCCTTGAAAATCTGAGCAAGATAAGTATCCATGCGGAACATTGCATCGTCATCCATTCCTCCATCAGATTCCTCGGAATCTTCTGGAATATCTCTACCACTTTCCAAATCTCCAACAACCGTCTCAGAGTCATCAGTCTCAGCCGTTTCACCCGTCTCGGCTTCATCAACTTCCTCATCTTCCTCGATCCCAAGAAAGTCTTCATCGTCATCATCTTCATCATCTTCATCCTCACTCTCTGCGTTCCGATGTCGGGCTGGTTTTATATCTTTCTTTATTACCCGTAGCATCCGCCGCAACCCATCATCGGTGACATTAGAGCAAAAATTTTTGAAAACCTAAAAATATATAAAGAGCAAAAGAAGAACTAAGAACTTATACATGTACCATCACTGATAGCTATCATTAACTAGCAACAAAATGCTTTTCTGGCAACAACTATGCACAATTCAAATTCTTTCCAAACTGATAAATATTTCAAGAACTAAAGAAGAGGGGAAAAAAAAAAAGTCGTTCCTAAACCTTCTCTTACCCTGCATTGCACATTACAATACACGTTTCTCAATTAACCGCCCCAAGTTGTGGCAACCCCTAGGTCTCATGCATATCATTTAGTTAGAGAAGCACACACGGAAGCACACAAGTCTGTTCTCCTGGTTTGAGCCCGGCAGAATAATCAAGTGAAGGTTTTTTTGAGAGCTTAAGGTGACAAATGTAAAATTCTATTTATGGCTAAAAGCATAAATTTTGAAACTAGATGATGCGAATTGCACTTGAAGGAAAAGCTAAGAATCACTTCTAGATTTCCGTGGGAAAAATAACAGGACAGTTTGATGAGATATTCATGACAGCTTCCTGGGTTAATGTATAACATCCTAGAAGCATACAGAAGAACAAATAATGAACAGCTGGTATCCACAGCGTAAGACCTACACCGACTGAGTCTAGGGACTTCAAAGGGAGAACCAAGAAATAGGACAATAAAATTAACCAACAAAAATGTAAGAATTGATTGCCCACCTGCTCTATTGCAGCCCTCATTGCCACCGATGATTGAGGTAGCAAAGAAAGTAGTGTATCAACGAGCACATCCAGTAACTCAGGCGCTCCATCACCACCACTGATCTCATCTTCTCCAGATGATTCAAGCAGATCAGGACTAGAAAAGGCCTTCTTACAGCATATAACAAGTTCTGAAGCAGCTTCCGCAAACTCTTCAGGCCGAAGAAGCACTTGAAGAAGTAGCTGGATAAGCAAGTACCTCAATGCATACAATTTAGGTACATCAGGGCTTAGCCCGCTGCTCCTTTCCTGCCAAGACAAAAGCATTCAAATGGTCTCCAATATGAGTACAAATGGGACAAACCAACAAAGGATATAATTGAATTTAATTATTCGAATAACAGCTAATTCAATGTCAAATCGCCTGAAGCATCTCTCTTAGAGCACGTGTGGCCTTGATAGAAGATATGGTGCAACTCTAAGTCTGACTATAACATATTTCAAATAATGTCAAAATCAAATTGATTCAAGAAAAGTTCAGTACCTCTCTAGAAAGCCTAGTTTCCATTGCCTGCAACTTTTTGAATGCCTTCTCGTCATCATCACTCAACGTCCGGAAGAGTGAAACAGAAGGAATGTTACGTAGGGTGCAAAGGAACCGAACAAAGTAAGAGCCTAGATCACTCGGCTCAGCAGCATTCACTGAAGCTTGCGAGCCATCCCCTTTTTGGGCAGATGCCAGCAACAACTGAAGCTGCTCAATACACATTCTGCAGAGAGCAGTTGAAGTAGCTGCTTTTGGCCATCTGAACTTCTCTTGCAACTCAAAAGATGTCACTTCAGAGCCAAGAGATGCAGTAAAAAGGCCTTGAACAGCTAGAAACTTCAGAATTTCTATCTGCACCCGAAGCTTCGCTCGGATTCCAGTTTCAAGTTCTTCAATATACCAGGGACAGATTCAACAATCCAAATCTTCAAGGAATCCATGCTTCCAACAGCAGAAATAGAATCTTTATCCTCATTTGATCCAATCTCTGAGTTGTCATCGGTTGTTTGACTCTGATCTGAGGGTTCCTCGGAAGCAGGACCATCATCTACAAATATATTTGTTAAGCTCTGAATAAACAGCATGCAACCAGATTCAGTTTGGAACTCAGCCAAAAGATTTTTGACTGTCTTCGTCTGGGTATTCATATCAAATTTCCCATTGCTATGCTTCTGCAGAGCCACAATAACGGCAACTCTCCGGATGTCGTCATACCTAACCCAGTCAGAGAGTTCCTTAAGGAAATGCTGTGCCACCTTGTACAGCCAGGAGTCTCTTGTTGAAAGTATATCCATCAAACCCTGGACAATTTTGTAGGACAAAACAAGTGGGATAAAAGATGCGGGCATCCTTGGGAAGAGAAGGAGGAGGACATCAAATGCCAAGTGTTTACGGTCATGTGATGACAGCATAAGGGATCCTTCGATCACAACTTCAATAAAGCACTGCAGGTTCTTTGCAGCGTCTTCGTCAGAAGCACCAGACTTGCGGCCCTTTTTCTGCTTCTTTAAGGAGCCTGAGAAAGCTGCCACATCTTCATCCTGTAAAACCGGGTCAGGCAAAAGAATTTTCACCAGCACAGGCCATACACTATGAACACGAGGTTGGCAAAATGTAGATTCCTGCAAGATTGAACACAGAAAGAACCTAAAGGGATCAATAATTACTGTTTGTGTTATTCATGTATATTTTCTATGGAAACATTATACATCTGAAAATTACCTTGAAGCAATTACTTAGATAAGACAAATGTTCTGAAGTAAAAAATCGGCTGGCACTGAATGGAATTGGCAAAAGTTTCCCATATACTGCATTATCCCCAGAAATTCTTTCGTGAATTTTCAGCGCTAGAAGCAATGCGTCAGGATTTCCACTTTCAGCAGCCCCTGCAAACCATTCATGAATGCCTGGAGCTCCAACAACATGACCAATTACGGCCTCAGAAGGCAACTGTACAACAAGAAGTCAGGCAATTAAAACATGAGAGGAAATATGTAAGGCTACAAGCAACACATTTTATTTCTACATCGAGGAAATGAATCCAAAATTGATAATAAATACATGAGCCATGTGTGACAGCTTGTTCTCACTCCTCGACTGAACAAAACCCTCCATCCAGCACAGGCAGTTTCTTGTCCATTCCCACAAAAATAACAGATTAAAAGGAAAAACCCAAGCAAGAAAACATACTAATAATCCCTGAAGCTGCATAGGCTCAGGAGCCTTACTTCAACGCATGGGAAAAAAATGCACACCGAGCTTTGGCAAATGCCCCGTGATTAGGAAGGGGTGCGATGGGACAAGGTCTGTCAGCAAAGTAACAAGTGCAAATGAAAACAGTCCAAAATCCAAGGACTGATTTTCCCAAAAAAAAAAAAAAGCATTTCCTAGCTATCTACTATATATCATATTAAACAGGATAATGGAAACAATCAATGGCTAAGAACTTTATTCTGTTTCCTAAATGTTTCATCCACTTTCGACGTGCCAAGCCCAAGATCCCAAACTTAACATCATGTTATGTAGAGTGACTACAGTTCCAAAGTAGTTAGGGTAGCCCCCTCCGCCGACGCCGCCGTCGCCTTTTTTCAAAAAAAAATACTTACCAAGTTCATTTTTCACCAAACAACATTTACGCAAAGTTACTTTTCAAATGTGTTTTAAAATACACTTACCAAACACTACTTCATTTGAAAACCTTTACCTAAAGGTATTTGCATTTTCTCAAGACCAAACAGACAAGGAGAAGTCAGTAATCTAAAAGATCTGAGAATGCCAGGGAGAAACAAGCATATAAGTATGCTAGTGCAGATATTCATCACCTGTTGTGAAACAATGGACACACGACTTTTCAGAAAGCGCCACACAGTGATGTTTACATTGACAACAATTCATCAACGGTATAAGAAGAAATGGTTCCACACGATCTATAACCTATAAGAATCTGGAGTAACTCATTAGCTTGAAGTACCTTTTCGACCAAGTCCAGAAGAACACTGACAGCTGGTTCTTGCAGATACCTCTTCTTGGCTGAAAGGGAAATAAGAAGACCAGTGAATTCTCTGATATATGGAGTACTTTTGTCAGACAGCCACTCCTTGACTAGTCTCCCGGAGCGAGCTAGGGCACCATAAGCAAATAAACGGCCTAAAAGGCAATCCCTTACTTCCTGCATTGTGAATGGAGGATATTACGTTTTAATGAAAGGAACATTAAATCCACCAAAAAGAAAGAACAGTTTGTAAAAAGGACAAAGTGCTACCTGACCCTTCATCGACGAAGAAACTTCTAATAAGTCAACAGAAAGTTTCAATAAGGATTCCACCCGAATGGTAGGAACAGTACTGACTAAGAGAGTCAAACCCAAGGAAAAACCCTGTCTTGCGCACTGCATTAACAAACCGAAATCATGTAAGGGCACAACAGAGAATAAATACAGAAAAGAAAAAGTTTGTCTATTGTGCCCCAAAAGAAGTATGTCCTCAGATTAATTTCATCAATTGACAGCCAGACTTGTATGGATTCAGAGAAACGGCTATCAGCAATATGGAGCCTAAATACAAGATTGCATATTCCTATCTTACTGTAGGATATGCGATAAGAAAAAGGAAAAAAAAAACGTTTAAATGGAACACATCAACAGATTTAAACAATGGAACACATCAAAACATCCACTGTCTGAAAGGAATGACAGTACGAAATGGAGCTACACAGCTAAAGGTATGTCTTTTAAGTTCAACTACTGAAAAAAGAGTCGCCAAAAGTAACATGCCATCTACCTAGAATTCAGATTTAAACATGCCCTGCCTCGCTTTGGAAACATAACACGACCGAGAAACTTCATTCATAGATTTCGACGAGTCACTCATGAATTTTAATTTCGGACAAAGCATACTTATTCAAACAGAGAGAAAAGTAAAGCTACAAAGAAAATGCATTTTGCGGAATGATATGATGAGCAACTACACGATAAAAAGTACAAAAAGTCATCAACTCCAACCTCTCTCGATGAAGAAACTCCGCGAATGAGCCTCCGCACAGCATATTTCACCGAAGGCGCACAATCCTTCAATCCATCATCCTTTTCAGCTTCCAACTTCGCTCCAACGTCAACCAGCTCCTTCTCCTCAAGCCTATCGTATGCCTTCTGAACCGCCCGCAGCTCCGTCACCAGCGTCTCCACCGCGGCCTCTCTAACCGAAGCATCTGCAGACGCCAAATCCCCAAATACACTAATATGAAACTCGGGCAGTGAATTGCCGCTCGAAGAAACCACTGCACCACCTTCTTCACCCGCTCTTTTCCCCGTAACCACTTCTTTCAGCTTCGACTCTCCGTCATCCAGAACGGCGCGGTGCCGCTCCTTGTCTAGCGCCTTCCTCTTCTTCCTCCTCTCCATCGGCTTCACCGAACTCGGTGATGCGGCTGCAGAGGCAGGCGAATCGTCGCTCTCTTTGAGCTTCTTCTTCTTCTTCTTCTTCGTCGACGGTTCAGTGACTGTGGCGTCGCCATTAACTTCCTCCCCCAGATCAATTTCTACTTCGTCTGCACTGTTGGAGCTTCGCTTGGTGCCCATCGGAGATTGATAATCTGCGAAAAAGAAGCAAGCTAGTGCAGAAATCAATGTTCCAAATGCGGGACGTTCTTCACGGAAAAAAGATTCCTGTCGGTGTAGCAGGGTTCTTGAGAGTTTGAATTAGGGTTTTAGGGACGTAGAATTTGAAGAGGCTGCAAATTTCTTGGAAGGGGGGCATCTGAGTGGATCATTGAGTCCGAACAAATCTCGGGTCCGCCACGGCCCATGCCTTTTTGGATCGGGCTGGCCGGCCGGACTTAATTTCTGAAAAGCCGGCCGGCTATTCGGAGCGGTCCAGTCCATCGGACAATTCTACGCCATACCAGGATTTGACACTTTCTCATGAAATTTAAACAGATGATGTCTTTTCGACCAAAAAAAAAAAAACACAGATGAAGTCTTCTCAACTGCTTGATGAGATTTATCTGTCGTGGATTGTCCGCTTCCACTCACATATTTTGCTGGTATATTAGAATATTCAATTTTTCATGTATAAATTAAATTAGAGCCGGACACTTGGAGATCGTATCATATAAAAAATTGAAACTTAATGACACTTAACTGAAAAAAAAAACTCATGATAAATCAAAAGAAGCGTATGAGTCGATTCATGTAAGTGAACTGATATATATGTGGTGCGAATCTAAATCTGTACCGGTCATCTACATAGAGTAAAAATAGCACAAAGTTACTATGGCCAATGTTAATTCTTTTGAGCCCTTTATCAACAGTCGTGATTAATCAGATTAATTTCCAGCTTCTTGCCTTATGAGAGAACTACTTCCTTTCATATGGCCAAGGCCTTCAAATTCTTACGCAAATTAATACCTTCTTAAGGAATGATCGGATAACCCCTCATTCCATTCTAAAAAGCAACAGGAGTGAGAACCTGAAATGAGGCAAATTTAGATTTGGACACATGAGCCGATGAGACGCTAACCAAATAAACAGCCCGATTCAATTGTTCTCATTTCGTTTTCTCTCTCCCTTTCTTCTCTATTTTCCCTCTTCCCATTTTTCCCCTTCCCCCATCCTGTTGAAGATGGTAACACCACCTGACGTGCGACTTCGTGAGGCTCGACCTGAATCGAGCCTCGTCAAGACCTGAATCGAGCTCAAACCCCATGTCCGCCGGCACGACCCACCACGCTCGCAGTCCGCTAAGTTGAAAGCCCCCACCTCTTATCCCTCTCTCGATCTTTGCTAGGCCTGGGAGTGGGAGAGAGGGAAGAGTGGCCTGCCTCGTCATGTAGACGATTAGTGTACTTTGATTTTAAGAGTAACTTTGTCAGGGAAATTTCACCGTCCTAGTAGGGAAGGGAAAAAAAAAAAATCCAACCCTAGGCAATACACGAGATGCAACCAACTTCAGCAGAACTAGTTATCCTTACTGTATGTACTGAAGGGCATCCAGATGGCCATAATAAACTGCTGCAAAAATAGGCACTATTAACTGGATTAAGATCCCTCACAATCCCTCCAAATAACAGAATTGAGTAGCCAGTGACGAACAAAATTCATCTTTCACCCCACTATCCTCAGGAACTGAAAAAAATGGACCAAGAAGCCTAGACAACGAAAGTTTGCTCAATAGCTTCAACATATCAAAAGGTCAACCCACCCACCACACCCTCTGAGTCTCCTCTACACGCGCATAAAAGAGCTTCCCAAGACAACAGGGAACAAGAATTGAATGACTTTCACTTTCTGCATAACAATGCAGTTCGGATGTGGTGGTTATTTCCAATGTCACCAGTCCAAAATTTCCTAAGCTTTCCTCCAACACTTAGATACAATACCTCAACAGAAAATCACTTTCTTGAAAAGAGAAGGAAATTAAGCCTAGAAAGAGATTTCACTTCTTCACCTCCTCGTATTCGGCCTCAGGAGGAGCCTGCTCACCACCCTGAGAACCTCCGGCTGCTGCTATCCACCATCTGAACCACCACCAGTCATGTGCTGTCCAATCTTAGAGACAGCCTTGTTGGCAGCATCAAGCTTCGACCTGATTTCGTCTACGTTATCACCTCCAATGGCTTTCTTCAAATCTGCGACTGCATCCTCAACCTCCTGTGCAACCTCAGCAGGGATTTTCTCCCTATACTCACCCAAGCTCTTCTCTATGCTGTAGATGGTAGTATCTGCACTGTTCCTGATGTCTATCAGAGCTTTTCTCTCCTGATCACGCTGACGATGCAACTCTCCTTCCCTAACCATCTTATCGATCTCATCTTCTGACAGGCCACCCGATGAACGGATAGTGATCTGTTGTTCCTTCCCAGTGGTTTTGTCTTTGGCAGAAACAGTCACGATACCGTTGGCATCGATATCGAATGTGACTTCAATCTGAGGCATGCCTCTAGGAGCAGGCGGAATACCGATGAGCTCAAATTCCCCAAGAGGCTTGTTGTCCATTGCCATTTCGCGTTCGCCTTGAAGAACCTTGATACCAACTTGTGTCTGGTTGTCTGCTGCTGTGGAGAACACCTGCGTGAACAAAAAGACAAAACTCCAATCAACATTCATTTGAAGAATAGAAAATGTCAATCGGAGCCCTTAATAGCAAAAACCAAACATCAAGCATTCTGTATCTCAAACTGCCCAAAAGAGAGAATATTGCAACTCAAGACACTGTGGACAATATGCGTATAACATTTGAGTCTTTGAAATCTCACCTGACTCTTTTGGTAGGGATAGTTGTATTCCGGTTTATGAGCCTTGTGAATATACCACCCAACGTCTCAATACCAAGTGACAAGGGAGTAACATCTAGAAGAAGCAACTCTTTAACATCACCCCGAAGAATACCACCTTGGATTGCTGCTCCTAATGCAACAGCTTCATCAGGGTTGACTCCTTTGCTTGGACTCTTTCCAAAAATTTCAGAAACAATCTCTTGCACTTTGGGAACACGAGTCATTCCACCAACAAGAAGAACTTCATCAACCTCTTTGGTGGATATGCCAGCATCCTTCAAACAATTTTTACAGGGGTTCCTAGTTCTTTCAATCAGGTGGTTCACCAAAGTCTCAAACTTTGATCTAGTGAGAGTAATATTCAAATGCTTAGCGCCAGAAGCATCAGCTGTGATAAACGGCAAGTTAATTTCAGTCTGAGACGTTGATGAAAGCTCAATTTTAGCTTTCTCGGCAGCCTCCCGGAGCCTTTGCAAGGCTAGTCTATCCTTGGCAAGATCTATTCCTTCAGTTCTCTTGAACTCGCTAACCAAGAAGTCCAGCAATGCATTATCAAAATCTTCTCCACCCAAGAATGTGTCACCATTTGTAGCTTTCACCTACAAAAAAGTATGATCACTTCACCACAATCCCCAGGCTTGTAAAGGCAAATGAAGTATAAACCAAGTCAAAACCCCACTTACCTCAAAAACTCCATTCGATATCTCCAAAATGGAAACATCAAAGGTTCCACCCCCAAGATCAAAAACAGCTATAAGCCCCTCCTTGTTGTTCATTCCATAAGAAAGTGCAGCAGCAGTTGGTTCATTAATAATTCTCTGCACATCAAGACCTGCAATTCTGCCAGCATCTTTGGTTGCCTGTCTCTGGGCATCGTTGAAGTAAGCTGGAACCGTAATCACAGCTTTTGATACTGTCTTCCCCAAGTAAGCCTCAGCTGTTTCTTTCATCTTTGTTAGAACAAAAGCACCAATCTGACTTGGGGAATACTGTTGTCCATTTGCTTCAACCCATGCATCTCCATTTGGAGCCTTCACTATCTTGAAGGGAACCATCTTCATTTCTTTCTGGGTCTGGGCATCATCAAAACGCCTTCCAATCAACCTTTTTGTACCAAAAACAGTGTTGGCCGGATTGGTGACAGCTTGACGTTTGGCCGGAGTTCCTACAAGTAACTCACTTTTCTGGTTGAAAGCAACTACTGACGGTGTAGTCCTTGCACCTTCAGCATTTTCAATCACCTTGGGATTCTGTAGGAGAGCGGAACAATTCTAATAATCTGAACATTCAAAAAAGATATCCAGAATCGAAGAAAGAACACAAGTTCTAAAGGGCAAACAAATTCTCATCCTTAGTATTTTCGGCTCTTACCTTTCCCTCCATGACTCCAACACATGAGTTGGTTGTACCCAAGTCAATACCAATGACATCGGTCCCTGTCGGCTTTGAACTGTAAAACAGGCAAAAGAAAACAGGATGAGTTAAATTCTTACTTGCTTCACAGCTCAAATGTCAAAAAGCAACATATCTGCACCTGAATGCTCTGCACAAACTTGCCCAATTCTGACCCGTATGGCAGCCAGTCCATGATGATTTAGCATGGCCAGTCAGCTGGCAAAAGAGATGCCATGAGTGATTATCGTAATAATCATTCAAGAATCACAAAGTCATGTTCATATAAGATAAACTGTGCCAGCAGACCAGGACCACCCAAGATACTAGGTAGAAAGAGCTTGCTACAAGAAACAAATGCATATTCCACTCTTTCTGTTCATGATTTGCATGGAAGATCACTGGAGTACAACTAGGAGTCAAAACCCCATGCACGGTGGAATGTGTTTAATAACGAAAGAACTGTCCAGATTCTAGTCCAATAAGATTACTTTAGCTAAATGCATCAAAATTCGTGATAATTGGAAGCACGTAACATTCAATGATTTCTAATCAATCTAAGATGAGGAAATGACAACTATTCATTTGTTCAGACTAACTCGAGACAAACAATTTGACCAAGGGACAAATATAAAACACTAATTTTAAACAAACGCACGCTTGAGTTCCTTCAGTCCAAAAACGGCGAGATATAATGAATCACGAGAAATGAAATGCTCAATCCAACTCTCATGAAGCATGGATATTAGCTGAAAACTCCCTTAATATCATCCGTTTGCTGGTATGCAGGCGCATAAGGATTTCATAATGCAATCATAAGCATGATATAATCATAGTTTACTCAAACTGTTACCAAGTTCACAGATTCAAAGGCCATTAGCAAAGATCATCCCACGAAAATCTCCATGCATCTCCATCAGGACAACAGAAAGTACAAAACGAGCTGAGGCAGAGATATAACTACAGCAAAGTCGAAGAACCGTCCCCAGACCGCTCAAGCTAACTTGACCGATTAAGAATTACGCCTAAAAAGCAGCAACAACGAAAAAGAATAGCAAACGATGATTATCCGCATCAACATTGAGAAAAACAAACAGAAAAGCAAAACGCTTTTGATCTCAAATCCACAAGTCCCCCACCCGAAATCGAAGTCAAGGCACGAAATGGAGAAAAAAAAAAAAGAGCCGAGATGATGAAGCGAAGAAGAGCAGCGACATACGGATCTGTAGGCAGAGAAAGAAGCGGAAGCGACATCTCGCCGCCGTATGGAACGAAGAAGAGCCGCGGTGGCCATCTCTCTCTCTCACTCTCAAGAAGCCAAAAGACGGAGATATGGAATGAGCTTCGTGGGCGGAGCTGGCTCGCTAGGGTTTAGGGTTTAATGGAGGAGGAGGATTGGCCCCTTTTATTCACGTGGCCCGACAAGCCAAAGAAGTGGTGGTCGAGCGGAAGGTTCTAGACGACGCATCGTGGACGCGCACGCTCATTCGTGCATTACCAATCATCTGACCGATCGGAGTATGCGCATCCAACGGCGTTGATCGACTCTTGGACTGATGCGTCTATGGGAAGGGCGGTACCTGATTAAAATCCTGATTGGACGACGACGGCGGGGGTGTCGTTTTCGGCTGGTCAAGTGGCGAAAATCGGCTTTTCTGTCTTGGCCAACAAGTTGTCTACTTTTTCTGTTTCGTAAAATATTCTGGGCCACAGGCCATAAAATTATGGGCCATAGGCCCAAAAATATTCTGGGCCACAGGCCCGAAAATAATCTATTCTAGGTAATAATAATTACGCAAGATGCGACCTACTTCAACAGAACCTCGGAACCAGAAAAGGATGGAACAGGAATTTCTAACGACACCAGTTCTCTGACCCCAAAAAAAAAAGTCACCGGTTCAAAAAATTTCCTAAAGCTTTTCCTCAATAGAAAATCACGTTCCTTAAATAAATAAATAAAAAATGAGGCCCCGGCGATGCTGCCCTCACCTAGTGGCCAGCGACCTCCTGCGTTCGCTGGCCAATGGAAAGGAAAATAAAAAACAAAGAGAAAGAAAGGAAAAATAATCGAGGTAATCATATTGGTTTCGGTAAATATGCTCTTCACATGGACAATTTTTTATTACAATATTTTAATATTTTTTGATATTTTTATTATTTCAGTCAAATGGACTAAATTGGCGTAAATACAAAAAGTTTAGCACTCAATTGGCCCGATAAAAAAAAAATTGGCCAAACAAAAATTTATGACTGAATTGGCACAATTATAATAAATTTATCACTTTTTTTATAATTTCCCCGGCTCTGTATGAAGATGTATGTAAATGGATCCATCTACACAAAAAGGAACCAACTCCTCCTAATCAATAAATATGTTGAGATTCAATCGGTTAATCGAGAGTTCAGTTAAATATAATGAGTAATGACTTGAGGGACACGAGAAACTCGACAACTTAACGGCATGATTGTCCAAAAAGGGCGATCGGCGACAAAGCTTATGGGTGACCAATTACCCCGAAATTGGATAAGAATTGCACAAAAGGAAGGAGGCATCAACACGAAGCGACGGTTAAGTACTTCAACCGCTCTAGAAGTTGTAACCGCTTATGGATAAGATTAATACCCGACTCATAAGCCTGCTGCAATCTCAAAAAAATGTGCAATCAGAAGGTAACCATAACTAGGGTGGTGCCTACTTAAGAGTGATTGTGATTAGCATTTGCAATCACAAGAGGTTTCATTGATATCGACGAGCACGAGAATCCGCTTTCCAAAACAAACCCCAAACCCAAATTTCTTGACCGAAAACACTGAGCTGCACCCGTTAAGTCGATTTTGCTAAACTTGATACTTCAAAAAATCCTAAACCTTAAAACCTAAATTGGTCAAAGCCTGCTTTGAATACCTTGCAAACATAGAAAGAAAGCCAGGATACCATCTAATGTATTGGCTATGTGTCTTCATCTTCCACGCACATTTACCATTTCTGGTACTTTCTACTATGAGAGCTTCACTTTAACACTCCTGTCTACAATTAAGAAAGAATCCATTTCATAAGCAAAACCAAGATCAACTCTTTGGGTGAAATTACCTTTTGAGTGAAACAGGATCTTATAACCATGCTTACAGGGGATGAATGCAAAGCTTTCGCTCCTACATATGCTCAGCAGGGTCATGATGATTGAGAAACTAGAAAAGAAACAGATTAGTTTAACTCTGTACAAGAAAGACAACTTCCGCAAAGTTGGCCACCTTAGCTTGGAACTATGCAATGAGCAGGCAAAGTTTCTCTTGGAATCCGATCCTCCTGTTCTCGTCTTCAGGGCAATTCGAATTTCGAATTTTCAAAAGCAACAGCTTTGCCCGGTTGAAGAGTATCTGGCGTCAGGCGTGACAGCTGATACAGCTCGTTTTTCTTCTTCAGTGGCCCGGCAATACAACTCGATTTCCTTAATTAAAAAATTGATGTATATTTGTGGCAAAGGAGACACTATACAATCTGTCAACAAGAATACAACCAGTAGGTCAAGGATCCCTACAAGAAAAGAGGGAAACTCAATTGAAGAAATGGTTCAATGGACCTGCAGCTTCACTAAAAGGGTGTAGAGAGCAACTGAGGAGCGACTAAAGCGCAATTGTCCGTGTTTTTTGTACAGTGCTCGAGACTCCATCCGAGAAAACTGATGAGAGAAATGATAGAATGATAAACCATGATAACCGTTAATTAGGAACGAAAAGAGGGAAACATTTTGCCAAGTATAGAGGATATTTACCTCCCCAAAATATAGCAGCGCCACTCACAATTCATTTCATATTCTCAAATAACCTCCTCTTTCGTCATGCCCGCGGGTTCTCTTGAGAAACGACTTCCTGTTGAGAGACCAACTTCTCTGAATGACCCTCTTCCTCTGCCATTCGGCCAAGCGTTTATACAAAGCTGGGAAAACGAAGCAGAGAAGCGCAAGAAATAGCAATCCCACACAAAGCAACATCACATTGCGGAACCCGTCCTTTAACGCCGGGTCCTTTTGCTCTGTCCATGGAACTCCTCCCACATTCATGCCAAAAACTGTGACAAGAAAAAAAAAGGGGTAAAAAGAAAATGTGAGAATCTCCTCCTTGAGGTTGATGATCTGAGTACTTCAGATGGTGAAAGCAAGCTACTCGCCAGAATCCTCGTTTAAAGCTTTTACCTCCGGTGATGATTGACAGCGGAAGAAATATTATAGACAGGAATGATAGGTAATATAGCTTCCTGTTTATCTGCTCAGACTGCCAGCTATCTAGACCAGCTTGGATAGCTGTGACCCGGTTTGCTATGAATCCCACGTTCTCCTTTAGTCTTCTCAAACGTCCAATTAATTCTTCAAGAGAGCCGATATCTTCGCTGGCAAACCACAGTTTCGAGGAACATTTTTCTTTCACACGGGGGAATACCTGCTCACCATGGGCGATCACCTGGGCAAATTCATCTATTCAGATCAGAAAAAACTGAATCATATTCTCCTTACCAGCCAAAAGACTGTAAGGTTACGTGTTAAATGGCCCTATATGATGTATGATTACATTTAAGTTTGTGTTTGGACTTTCACTAACCTTTCCTGATATTCATTTCCACAGAGCCCTTCCCTATCCTATTTTCATATCTACTTCTGAAAAATGATGACAAAGTATTGGCTTAGCTACATGGAAAGACTAGATAATGGCCTTCCACTTCCAGCAACACTAGTTCACATAGAAATTCTGTCTGGTTTCGTGATGTTAAGACATACATCTGAAAGGAAGATGGGGAGTACCTGCAAGAGCCGCTGCAAATTAAGATGCATTTTGGGAAATCTCCTATTATCCAGCATTTGTTTCTTCAAAGCAGAACCACCTGTGAACAAGTTCTGTCTCTAAAATTAAGTGGAAGATTCAAATTATGTATAGTACAAACTAGGTCCAGAACTGAAAATGCAGCAGCAAATCATCTAAAGAGAGCATCTAAAAAGAAGGTTCCCAATTATTTCTTCTCTCAACATCAAGATGTCCATGACCAAATGGAAAACTTGGAGACAAACTAGGAGTGGAGGCACACATCTGCCTTGATCTAGCTTTCCTGACAATTCCACCACAGCAACTTGAACTTTAACACTCAAAACAAGTATAGATAGTTCCATGCCGTTAAGATGTTGCATTCGTTAATTATCCATTTCATAAGGTTTCCCATGATAGAAAAAGATGTTAGCTTTTATATGCAGTTGTAGAAGCACATAAATTTTGATCACATCCCCACAAAATTGAATCAACTAATAAGTTAAGAGATTTTACTAATCAACAAAGATGTGAGGAGATGATTCACATATATTAATAGTCATATCTGTCAGCTAGATTTCACTAGGATAAAACTGAAGTTATTAAACAACTTGAGGCATTCAGCTAGAGAAAGCACCCATCAAACAACAAACATTAACTTTATGCATGCATCTCCTAATCCACGTTTTTGCAGCCTTTTTGAAGTCCATGTTACAAAAATGTCTCAAATGCCCCCAAGTACTCACAGGGACTGAGATATGTTTCACTGCAATATCTCATGGCTATCAGATCTATACTGCATACCACTATGAGGTATCTGTCAAAGCTATATGAGTTAAGGATGCAAGACAATTGGAAACCTATGGAAGCACATGACACAACCAATGCCATCTAGCATCTGGCATAATGTATATCAAGCCTAGATTTTAATGTAGGAAGAAAGAGAATGAACCCTGAACGCAATCAGGAAAGCAGCTTGTATTCCAGAGAGATGAATCACCAACCAAAACTTTATTCTCTAAGCATAACTTACCTTTATCCAATTCGAGCTCCACTGAGTCCAAGTCTATCTCAAGTTTGGTAGCAACATCTTGCAAGTGATCCACATGTGTATCCAGAATGTGAACAACAAGATTCGAGACGGATTTTGGCACTGGGTTATCAGCCTCCTCAGAGTGATTCATCGTTAACAAGAACTCGAGGACATGCTCCTTTATTACAATACTCCCTTCCTTCTGCTCATCTCTAGTGTAAGAGGGATTTTCTATGCTAGGAATTTCCGAGAGAAGAGATTCACCCATCATCGAGAACCCCAAACGGGGCACGCGACCTAGAGACACAGTAATAACCGAGTTCTCCGTAACCCTAGCAGCAATTCTGAACGTATAGTTGCTAGATGGAGGACCAGGTGAGTTAATCCTAAAAACAAGCGCCCCATCAACGTGTCCGCAAAATGGTCCATTACTCACCAGCGAGAGAATGTCTTGCAGCTTCAAAGGCGGGCAAAGAACATCGATGAGATACTGGGCGGATTGCGACAGCTTCTGGTTTCCTTTTGGGAGTTCCACATGGTACCAGCAAAATTCATTGCCACTTCCTTCAGCTAGATCCCACTCCTTATGATAAAACCTCCCTTGCCCATCAAATATATAGGCCCTTTGCCTCACGGCCCCTGGAAAGTGGGTTCTATAGAGGCGGGTGATTTCTCTGAGAGGAGCATCTTCGGAGGTTTCTTGATCCATTTCTTCTGCATCCCTAAAACTGATTGCTTCCTCTCTTGCTACGTCCATTATCAATACAGCTAATCTCTAAGTAGCCAATCAAAATGTTTCACGATGCAACGTACACACCAAATTTGGTTCAGAGTCTATTATCCTGCAAATTGCAAGAGGCAGATCAGACACTGTTTCATCATGCCAATATCGCTGGAACAGATATGGAACGAGACAGAAACAGATCCCTAATTACAAAAAAGCAAGCAAAATCGAAAATTTTGAATCAAACCCATCAGTGAAATGTCAAAAAAGAATCAAGACACATTCAGCAATCAGGCCAAAAGCAATTCAGGAAATAAGAAACGAACCCGGAAAGCACGGAATCCTTTCGAAACCTATTGAATTCGTACCCAAATGCTCATATGACTTAAGTCGAATGGAACGAGAGAAGGAAGGTGAAACCGAGGATCAAAGACAACAATTGCATTTACCTCGTAGAAAGTCGAGGCCTTTACAAGATGGGCAGCGTCAAATATTACCGGAAACCCCTCAACGACCATCAGAAACCGATTCCAAACCCAAAAGAGAAGAACACCCCAGAAAAAGAAGAGCTTATTTGCTTTCTTGAAGGTCGAATCTTCTCTGGCAATACGCTGTAGCCCAAACCCAGATAACAACAGATATCAAATCACGTGGGGGCAATGGGGAAAACAAAAGAAACTGAATATGCAATGTCGGAGAAATCGAGAAAAAGCCGGAGCCAGCTACCCCAGAAGACAACGTCGCAGGAATTGGGTAGTTTCGAAGAAACATCCCCCATTCCCAGATGGGCTATCATTGACCGTTTAAAAGGCTTTTGAAATGTTGCAACTTGATTATCAAATTCTTATATTTAAAGATTTGGTAAGCACCGATTGCGTGCGTGGTTGTTTCCGGGGATAACCAAATGAGGAACCGCCACTACCTGTCACGTTGTCGCCTGATTAAAATCATAGGTTTTGGTTCTTCTCGGATCTCTGGTTGGGTTAGGCAAAGACGGGGTTTCCATCTTTATCCTCTTTTTCTGCTACAAATCTGTCGAGGCGTGTTTGAGATTGGGGGCATTTCGACTATTTTAACGTTCAGTTCAGGCTACAAGATATCTGCAGTTCGTGACAACTCGGTCTTCTTTTAGCTCGACACTTTTCTTTGAGGTTTTCCCTATTTTCAGGAATTCACCCTAAACTTTTACCAACATAATATTCTGTTACTTGTGAAAAACTAGAAGATAATGTCCGAAAAGAAAATAAATAACGTAAAAAGATTGGCTGCCTCGCCTTCTATCTTGAATTAAATACTTCAATCAAATTAAGGTCATCTCGAGAGAATTTCGGTTTTGATCCATAGATAGATTGCGATCTTCAAAGATATTACGTATTTTCTCTTTCGAAAGATTTATGGATTGCGATTCTATCCGCAATCATGTTGGATATCGAACAAACTCATAAGGCGATTTTAGTCTCTTGGTGATTGTGCTCATGCTTTTGAATGCACGATGCGTTCTTATTTTTTTTTTTTTAAGTGTAATACATAGAATTTCGATTTGAAATAATAGTCTTGTAATCTAAGAAATTTATCATGTCTCGATTTGAATTCAAATATATCTTGTCTTATGATTACGCAAAATTACTTTATAAGGCTCCGTTTATTTCGCAAAAAATGTGATGATTTCAAAAAATATTTTCCCCGAAAAATAATACATTTTTTGGTATTTGGATTAAATATGAAAAGGACCCGGAAAATGATATATTTCCATCTTTTGGTATAGAAAATAGGATAAGATTTTCCTCTATACACTACTTTCAATAATTTATTTTTTATTTTATTTTTTTTTATAAAAAATGTTGAAATTTTCAATTATTTATCTTTTTTTCTCTCTTTTCTCGTTATTTTTTAATTTTTTTAATGGTTTCGATAGGTCATCGGCCATAGCGATGGCCGACGATCGGCCGCAGAACTAGCTTGAGAGGCTTTGCGGTCTCGGCAATATTTGGCTTGCTCGAGACCGGGAGCTTAGTCCGCGTCATGGCCGATTGATAGCTATCGGCCATCGCCGTGATCCGCAGAGGAAGGAACCGCGGAAGGAGGAAAAAGGAGGAAAGAAAAGAAAAAAAAGAAAAAATACAAAATAGTATAAAATAAAACGAATGTAAAGAAATTGAGGGAGCAAATATGAGAGAAAATATTTTCCTCTTTTCAAGGAAAACATAGAGGAAAATATTTTTCAACTTTTGAAGGAGTTTTTTTCTATAGGTGAAAAATATTTTTCTGACTAAATTTAATTTTCGTCAATTAAATGCCCGAAAATCTGAAAAATATTTTTGCAAAATTAATTTATTTTCCGTGGAACAAAAATAATTTGAATATGTAAATCGTTTGTTTATCTCTGGTGGCGTTTAACTTTATATAATTTAGCTTTCTCGTGTGGGAGAAAATAAAGCGGCCCCCCATCCTCGCCATGATAATTTTGGCTCATCTAGAAGTCAACGCATGTCATTTATCTACGGGTTGATGTCATCGTTTGCAATCATGACGCATGCAAACACAATCGAAACTCAATTTTCGTACCCTCAACTTCTCGAAGCTCGACCCGCTGACCCGTACCCAAAAGTACATCTGAAGCTCCACCGGTATTGAGCGGACCGGCCCAACAGCTAAATGCCCTCAGCGGGCTGGGCTAGTGGAGATACTCACAAAACAGGCCCAACACGTCATTTCGGGCTGCGGGCCTACAACGGCAATGATCAAATTTAAGTCGACGCTCATACTTAATGAGTGTCTTGAAACACTTATCGGCATAATTTGATGCGAATTCCCGAGTCACATGTAGGGGTGATCGGTTTCTAATTCAATCCGATTCTCCTCAAGAATCGGGAACCGAACCGGACCAGACCAAAGTCGGTTCGGACGGTCTAATGAAATCGGTAAACTCTCCGATGTCCCGTGATATCCAAAAACAACACAACAAATAATCCAGGTAATCATATATGAAAGCACAACAACAAACGAAAAGCAAAACTGTCCAAGACTCCGGGTGCCCACTATCAACAATTCCCAATACATTGGAAACCTTCAACCAAAGAGAAATAAGAAGAAGACTATGATGATGAAGAAGAAGATATATCACCACGATGATCCCGCAAGCGATCGATACTCGCACGCGTTAATGGTTTCCCTCGCTTCCTTATTCCTCGAGACGAAACGGGGAACACAGAAACCAAAGAAAGCGAAAAATAAAGTTGACTAAATATAGTTGGAGTACTCATCAAAGCAACCCGTGAACCAAAACAAAGATCGTATCTAGGAATTGCAATGAGTTGACTCCTAAAATCTTTCAGTCCGGTCCTATATCCCAAGACCCAAGAATTTGACCACCGGTCCGACGGTTCTCAATTCGATCGGTCCGATTTGCTTCCCCTAATCATATGTATATATGGTGTACGAGACATTCCACGTCATGTATGCAATTTTTTTGTGGATGCAAGAGATTGATCCTTCGAAGGGGGAAAGGGATTATCCTTTGTGAATAATGCTTTAGTTATGGATTTTTCCAAAATCGTCTTGCGCGGCATCATATACAAGCTCGAATAGTTCATCAACTACGTCCGCGTGACACTTTGCTAAAAAAGTCAATAATTCGTCGGATGCATCCATAAGGAATCTTTTCCGGTGATGGCGAATTTTGCGATTTCGCGAGATTGATGCGTTTTGATCCGAAGAAACATACATCCCGATTTTAGCAAAAAGTGGGGAAAAAACAAAGAAAGGTCTTTTTTTTTTTTCTTTTCTCGTGGGGACCTCTTATCAGTGCGTCATCAAAATCACAGATTGGCAAAGAGGGGTATCTCCCCCGAGAGGAATGAATTGCTCTCTTTTTTTAATTTCGATTTTTTTTTGCCTTTTTTTGGTTGGCTACGAATAGGGGTGATCGATTTTTGATCCTGTCCGGTTTCCCTAAAAACCGAGAACAGGACCGGTGATCTCGGTTCTCAATTTTCCGGAATCGAGAATCGGATCACCAGTCCGGTTCGGTCCGATTCCCAGTTGTTCCATTAATTCGGACACATGTAAAAAAAAAATATGCACCATTCTTAACACAGAAGCACATGAGTTTGGTTACTTTCAAAAAATAAAATAAGTGTAACTAAAAAGACTTATATATAGGAGAATAAAAAAATAGAGTGCCAATAGCTTGTCAATTTGATAAAAATTTTTAAATACTTCTAACAAGTAAAGAGAGGGTAATTTAAAAAAAAAAATTTCGATCTGTCCGATCCAAGGCAGTCCGATTTGTGGACCTTAGAACCGGAACCGAATGCTTTCTCAGGGTGGGAACCGGACCACCGATCTTCAGTTCGGTTTGGGCTGTCTTGATTTGGATGGTTCGATTTGCTCATCCCTAGGTACAAGGTTTCAGGAAAGTAATGTGAAGCTTGGGGCCCACAATAGTTGAGAAATAGACATAGACCATGGACGACTGTTATAGAACTTGCTGCTCGAGTCCAGCTGCCCAATTCGGGGAAGTCAGCTGTCGACAACCTATGACAACCTGGTACGGTACTAGAAATAGTCAAAGGATTCCATAAAGGCGTTCATATTTCAATCCCAATTTGCAAATAGGTCCATAAATTGACCATAAAATATATAAAATACTCACCTTTAACATCCTCTTCTTTGATTCACGGAATCCGAGGCAAATAATTTGTGTTTTCTAAATTTTTCTTTTAATCTCGAGCATTACCATTGGCCCATCAAATAAGCATTTTTTATGTTTTTTTTTTGTCCTGCGAGTGAATATTCCTTTACACTCCTTTCTTCGGCATACACGCGCGATGTTTATGCTATGTACGGTAACATTTCTGTTCCTAGGAACATATTTGAAATAGAAACAACATTTTTTTGTGTTTCTATTTCCAACTACGATTTTCGAGAATAGAAACGCATTTGGTAAGTACAAAAAGAAAACACTTTTTTCGCCAAAAGGAAGGATCTCAAACTAGCGGCCGTCGGTTGCGATGGCCGGCGACGGCGGCCACCGCTTGAGCTCCTCATCGACTATGGTGGGCGGTGATGGCTTGCACGAGCTTGTCCTCGAGTTGTTTCTAAAAAGTGTTCCAAAACCCAAAAATAATTTTTTTATTTCTTTTTTTGGCTTCAAAAGTGTTTCTTTTTTTCAAAAGTGTTTACGGAACACTTTTGGAACATTTTTCAACCATACGCGTTTATATTCCAAAAGTGTTCCGAGAATACTTTCGAACGTAAACACTTTTCGAGAAGTGTTACCATACAGCCCTTATACTTACGAAAACTAATTATTATATATATAAATAAGAATATAATTAAAAACAAAAATATGTATCTTGGAATCTTTATGTGTTTTTTTGTTGTTGTAATATACAGTGAATCTTGGAATCTTTGTGTGTTACGTTTGCCCACCATGCGTTAAAGCATAAAACCAGGCTTACGGCGGCAGCGGCGGCAGCACCACCCTCCTCACACTCGAGCACACTTGTTGCCGCCACCGACCATCATGGGCACACTGGAGCTCCAGCCACCACCCACCACTAGACTAGCCAAACTCGAGGATCCCGTCGACAAGGACGACCTGTCGCCTATCGAGGAGGTCCGCCGCACCGTGAACAGCGACGACGACCCGACCTTGCCCGTGTGGACCTTCCGCATGTGGTCCTTGGGCCTCCTCTCCTGTTGCCTCCTCTCTTTCCTCAACCAGTTCTTCGCCTATCGGACTGAGCCCCTTGTCATAACCCAGATCACCGTCCAGGTCGCCACGCTCCCCATCGGCCGCTTCATGGCCGAGGCGCTGCCGGAGGCCAAGTTCCGGATCCCGGGGCTCGGGTCCCGCCTCTTCTCGCTCAACCCGGGCCCCTTCAACATGAAGGAGCACGTGCTCATCTCCATATTCGCCAATGCCGGGAGCGCGTTCGGATCCGGGTCGGCTTACGGCGTCTCAATAGTGAACATCATCAAGGCGTTCTATGGCCGGAGCATTTCCTTCTTTGCCGGCTGGCTTCTCATCGTCACGACGCAGGTAAGTTTCTTATGGACAAGTTGAGTCGTCATTGAAATTTTATGGTTTCTCTCACTCGCCTGTTGCAAGAAAGTAGCTGAGAGAAAAGTAAGGCGGAGGTCGATTTAGCTTATGAATATCATAAATGTTACAGCTATCCACTCGTTTTCTTCCGTTTTTTCCTGTCCTTTTGGCTATGTTTTTTCATGCTCTGAACCTTTTTTTTTATTTTTTTGCGCACTTTGACGTGAAGAGTCAAATGTCTGAACATATACCGAGGAACCTGCAGAATCTATTGTTTCCTGGGAAACTGTCGCCATCCTCGACTTGCAACTGTTAAACGGCACAGCAATCTTGAAATGTAGAGAAACAAGATAGAAAATCGTGTGCCCATTGTCGAACGGAGCTTAAGAAAGATGGCGAGTGAATCATAGTTAGTAATGGTGGAGTTTGGAAATGCAGGTGTTGGGATACGGATGGGCGGGGCTGCTGAGGAAGTATGTGGTGGAACCAGCTCACATGTGGTGGCCTGCCACCCTCGTCCAAGTCTCCTTGTTCCGGTAATAACTACACTCTTTTGCCTCCCCTCGCTTGCTTGTTTAGTTATCAGAGTTAACCAGAAAACAGAAGAGAGTTTTCATTCTATCCAAAATGATGCAGGGCTTTACACGAGAGGGACAAACGGCGCATGTCACGGGCAAAATTCTTCCTCATTGTACTAATCTGCAGCTTCTCATGGCATGCTGTCCCTGGATACCTCTTCACCACGCTCAGAAATATATCATGGGTTTGCTGGGCATTCTCCAACTCGGTCACCGCCCAACAGATCGGCTCGGGTCTGTAAGGCCTTGGACTTGGAGCCTTGACGCTCGACTGGACAGTAGCAGCGTCCTTCCTGTTCAGCCCTTTAATCAGCCCCTTCTTTGCCATAGCCAATGTTTTGGCGGGATACATATTGATAATCGTTGTGATCCCCATAGCCTACTGGGGGTTTAACCTGTATGGTGCAGATAGATTCCCCATCCTATCCTCGGACTTGTTCACGGCGCAAGGTCAAAGGTACAACATAACGGCAATCGTAAATGACAAGTTCGAGTTGGACATCCCAAAGTACGAGGAGCAAGGTCGAATACATATAAGCACGTTCTTTGCTCTCGCCTACGGGTTTGGCTTTGCCGCCATTGCATCAACACTAACTCACGTGGCCATCTTCTACGGCAGGTACTGTCTTCTCACCTCAATATACATAATAAGGACATCAAGTGGCATGAGGAAAGAAAAAACCAGGGCAAGATTGTAAAGGTCTGAAGATGGAACCTTGAAAGAATTGGAACTTATAGTTTCAAATAACTTTTCTGTGAACCAAGGGTATCCTCATAGCTGCAACACAGAGTGGCAACAGCTAGCTACTGAAGATTGGCTTTATTTTTACTGTTAAGCACTCGATTCTTTCGAATTCATGTGACATAAGGACAGTGATGTACGATTACGTTATGACAGAGAAATCTACGAGCGCTATCGTGCTTCTCACAAAGGGAAGGCAGATATCCATACAAAATTGATGAGGAAATACAAAGACATACCCTCATGGTGGTTTCAATTGTTGCTGGTTGTAAGTTTGGCTGTATCTCTTGCTCTGTGCATCTTCCTGAACGATCAGGTCCAAATGCCATGGTGGGGGCTTCTCTTTGCTAGTGCCCTTGCATTTGGATTCACCCTTCCCATTAGTATCATCACTGCCACAACAAATCAGGTATGAATCAAGAGTTATGGCACATTTTTGCTCGACTTGATTCCCATGTAAGAAGACATATTATACTCCACAATGATCTCTTTCTGTCCACAGACACCGGGACTAAATATAATCACAGAATACATTATGGGCATCATATATCCAGGAAGACCTATAGCAAATGTTTGCTTCAAAACATATGGCTACATCAGCATGGGTCAGGCTGTTTCCTTTCTCAGTGATTTTAAGCTGGGACACTACATGAAGATACCGCCAAGGTCGATGTTCTTAGTTCAGGTACTTTTTAGTGGTCCTAACCATTAGATTGTCAAGCATCCTCTCTCTTGTTGCTACTTATTGCATAAGCATGCGTGGCATCTAGTAATTCCGAAACGACCTTTGTACTCTATACTTGTGTCCTCACAGTTCATAGGTACAATTCTTGCTGGAACCGTCAACATTGCAGTGGCATGGTGGCTGCTGAACTCAGTTACCGACATATGCCAAAAAGATCTCCTTCCACCAGATAGCCCCTGGACGTGTCCAAGTGACGGGGTTTTCTTTGATGCGTCTGTTATATGGGGGTTGGCTGGACCTAGACGGATCTTTGGGACACTCGGAAACTATGGAGACGTGAACTGGTTTTTCCTAGGAGGTGCAATAGGACCTATCATAGTATGGCTGCTACACAAGGCGTTTCCCAAGCAATCTTGGATCCCTCTCATTAATCTTCCAGTCTTGTTCGGGGCAACAGGAATGATGCCACCGGCTACACCATTAAACTTCAATGCATGGGTTGTAGCAGGAACAATATTCAATTTCTTCATCTTCCGGTACCGAAAGCAGTGGTGGCAGAGATACAACTACGTCCTCTCGGCAGCCCTGGACGCGGGAACGGCGTTCATGGCCGTGCTTTTATACTTTTCGCTGGGCATGGAGAATAAAAGCATAACTTGGTGGGGAAAGAATGGAGAACATTGTGAATTGGCAGCATGTCCAACAGCCAAAGGCGTAGCGGCTGATGGTTGCCCGGTCAACTGATGCATGGAGCTCTTTCTGGATGCAGAACTTACAGAAGTAAAATTAGCGGGTTCTACAGGAGTTGTACAAAGTATCCAATCTGGACAGTTTTAGGCGTTTCAACAATTCGGGTATCTTGCAGTGTTGTCGGTACGATGATTCTGGTCTTTTAACATAGTATTATGTTACTCGCAAGAAATAAAATTATCTTATGTGGTGACCAATCCTCAAGTACCCTTGTCGGTCTCTTGATATCGAATTACTTATTCATATATCTTGAATTCAATAATTCGATCCAATTAAGGTCATCTTACGAAAGATATAAATTTGATTCATGTTACGTCGTATCCTTCAAACTAATTACGATTTTCCTCTCAACAATGATCTGTTGATTACTGAAATTATCTGCAGTCTTATTAAACATAAAGCAAACTTAGAATGAGGATTTTTATTTCAAATCCTTGCTTTTACATACATGACGCTATTTTTTTTCCGTAAAATAGATAGGATTTCGATGTAAATTTGTCAGGAGAATCGTATATTTTGAAATTGTAAATAGGTTGTTTATCTTCACTTATTCAAGGGCATATAAGGAGTGGCTTTTAACTTTGGATATTGTGCTTTTAAAATGGGAGAAAGATAGGGAATTTATCAAATAAAGCTAGGTAATTGATCAAAAAATAGTTTAAATTTTATTACAAGTAGTGTTAATTCAATCCTCACTCTTTCAATTTGTCCAATTGAGTCCTAAACTATTTAACAATTTGCCAATGTAGTTCATCCGATAAACTTTGGCCGGAAATCGTTGACTCCAACATTGAGGTCGACTTTTTTTATTACTTTTGAATTATCTTTTCTTTCTTTTTTTCCTTCTTCCGCCGCCGTTATTAGGCCTTGACGATGGCCGCCAATCGGTAATAAGCGAAAACCAACAAGGGCTGGCCTTGCCAGATATGTCGATCCCCGATGAGGTCAAGCCTTGCCCTAAGTGGCGGGGCCAGCCCTTCCTAGCCTTTGGCAAGGCCGACCCACGCCGACTATCACCTTTGGTCGGTTGCTTGACATCGTCGAGGCCCAACGGCTAGTAAAAAAGAATGAAAAAAAAGGAAAAGAAAAAATATAAAAGATAAGAATTTTTCTTTAAAAAAAATTGTCCACATCGGTGCTTACCATGCCATGTAGGCAAAAAGGCCGAGTCCCACATTAAAAATTGGCCGAATGTGCTTGTATTGACAAATTTTCAAAATGTTTAAAACTCAATTTACACAATTGGAATGTGTAAGATTGAAATTGCACAAACGCAATAAAGTTTAGGACTTTTTTGGTTATCTTTCGACTAAAAATCAACTATGTCATTTATCTGAGTGTCAATAACTTCAACTTGTAATCAACACATGCACAATCCAATTGATCAAGTAAAATAACAAAACTCAATTTTCATACCCTCAACTGCTCAAACTCGATCCATATCTTGAAACACGTATTAGCATGGCTTGATGTGTATGCGGAGGTTAGATGCGCGTATTTACGTACGTATAATCCACGTTATGTATACAAATCTGTGGATGCGAAAGATTATTTTACTAACTTTTTTATTGGGGGAAAAAGATTTTCGAATAATACCAAGAAAAATAATCCATTTATCCTGCTTCGGTTGGGGGAATTTAGTAAAGTCATCTCGGTCTCGCCCGTTGTTTTCATTAGCAATCACAAGAGAGATGGATCTGAAAAATTGCTAGAAAAAGTACATGGGTCGTCTCTTTCACGACTTAATGACCTGTATACAAGACATGTGCGCGCTTTGCGAAAAAGTTAAGAATTCATCGGATGCTTTTGAAAACTTAAATAGATTAACTATGGAGTCTCTTTCAATCGTTATTAATTGTCCCAAATTTATGCGGGGTTGATGTGTCTTGATGGAACGAAAGATATTTTAATTTAGCAAATAAGGAAAACATAATATATATATATATATAAAGGTAAGGTGGGAACTCTCGTAAGCGAGTCATCAACATGTCGACACCCTTAAGCAAGCAATACGTAACATTTCAACACCGTTCTCACCGTACAGGCTGGATTAGAAATAACACGTGAAATTCGACAGAAAAGCCACACACTCGAAATAAATCAGGCCTAACTCGAGTCCGAAACCATATTTACAAATCAAACTGGAAAGGCCTAAGCCATATACTTCAACAATAATCAAGGAGGGAAAAAAAAACAGAGAATTCATTCTTTTTTACTTTACACACACTTTATATTACATATAAATTGAATAAGGGTACCGTAAGTCCTACAAATTATCACAAAAAGTGCAATTTAGTTTTAAAACTTTTTAAAAAGTACAATCAACTCCTCGCAACTTATCACGAAAGGTCAATTGAATCCTAAAACTTTTAAAAAGTTCACTCAAATCCTAAAACTTGTGAGCATTTCTTGTTAGCCAAATTAGACGGAGTTAATAGAAGGACTTAATTACTCAAATTTAACAAGTTTCAGGACTTAATTGTACTTTTAAAATTTTTTAGGACTCCATTGCATTTTGATGACAAATTTTTAGGATTGTCGGCGTGCTTATTCCTACTAGAATAAATACTAACTTTTTCATTGTAATACATGATTGCAAAGATACACATGCACCCTTTGAGAGTTGAAAAAGAACCTTAGTTCTCGAATCGCCAAAGAGGACTCTCAGGGCATGAATGATAACTATTCTATCTTTGGGAATAATTTCTAGCCCGAAATAAATTTTTTCTATTTCTATTTCTTAGACCAGTTTCTAAGCAGAGGTGATAACGAACAAAATTTTTATTTTTGGAACAAAAATTTGTTTAGTAACAGAATAATATTTCTATGGTTGTGATAGAGGCTAGGGTTGCAACGAGAGGTAGAGCTACTGTTGCAGTGACCCATGGACAGCGAGTAGGGACCCAACGAAAAGAGAAGTAGAAAATTTTCATTTCTCATTTTTCTTCCACAATCTATTTATAAGATAAAAAATTATCTCGGAAATAAAAGAATAAAATTACTTTATCAAACGGACTTATATTCAAAATCTTTTTTGAAATAGAAAAATAAAAAATCCAAAAAAAAAAAATGATTATCGCACGCGTCCTTACTATTCTTAACCAATAAGATTATGATGGCGGCTATCTCCTCTTTATATTTTATTCTATTCTTTTGAATTTTTTGGTTGGAGCTTGCTTATCCCCTCTGCTACGGACAAAGGCATGATGGTCCGTCGTTATTGCTGCCGGCAAGGCATTTTCAATCTGTCCTTTCCATGAGGAAAAAAATAAAATTAATTATCGCGCTTTGAATTTGATTTTCTTCATTCGTCTTTTCACGATTTTCACACAATTCATTTATTTTTTTTCCCATAGAAATAATGTGATTCGGGTCACGCTGACTTTTTGTGCTCGTTGAGTCTAAGCTAAGCTGGAGAGATAAATCGCGAATGGCTTGGATCCGACCGCATGTAGGAATTGCATTTGGATTTTTGATTTAGAGTAAAAATCTCACCATTTTGTCGGATTATGGTATAAATGATATGAATGACATAAGACTTTAAATTTTAAACTTATTATGCGATGTGATCCTCGAACCGTTAATTTGTTCAACGCGATCCCTGCGCTTGAATTAATAAAAAGATAACATCGAATTTTTAATTCATTTGATGTGGTTTTCATAGCTCAATCTCTAGCTTATAGAATTCCGAAATCTTACCGAAGAGAAAAGATGTGCGTTTAATGTGTTTTACTGGGCTTGCATTTAATGAAAAGATGGTATCAAATATTTTTATATAGTTCGAGGACACATTGAATATGTATTAAAAATTTAAGGATCATGTTGAGTAAATAAAAAATTTATAGACAACGTTACATGGTAAACCAAAGTTTAAACTTGGTTTGTGTCATTATTTAAAAGAAAATAACCCGTGCATCGATCTTGCTGCTCAAGTCCAGCGGGAGGAGCCACAATGAAGAGCTGCTCATTTCAGGGAAGTCAACGTTCGACTACTCATGCGTTGAAGTATAAAACCAGACCCCTACTCGACGCCTTAGCACCACCACCATCACCGCCCTCCTCCTCTGACACCATACTCCAGAGCACTTTTTGCCACCCACCATCATGGGAACACTGGAGCTCCAACGACCCCCCACCACCAGACCATCCGAACTCGAGGATCCCGTCGACGAGGACGACCTCTCGCCCATCGAGGAGGTCCGACTCACCGTGACCAACGCCGACGACCCGACCTTGCCTGTGTGGACCTTCCGCATGTGGTTCTTGGGCCTCCTCTCCTGTTGCCTCCTCTCTTTCCTCAACCAGTTCTTTGCCTACCGGACCGAGCCCCTCGTCATCACCCAGATCACCGTCCAGGTCGCCTCGCTCCCCATCGGCCGCTTCATGGCCTTGGCCCTGCCGGAGGCCAAGTTCCGGATCCCCGGGCTCGGGCCCCGGCGCTTCTCGCTCAACCCGGGCCCCTTCAACATGAAGGAGCACGTGCTCATCTCCATATTCGCAAATGCAGGGAGCGCGTTCGGATCCGGGTCGGCTTACGGGGTCGGCATAGTGAACATCATCAAGGCGTTCTATGGCCGGAGCATTTCGTTTTTTGCCGGGTGGCTCCTCATCATCACAACGCAGGTAAGTCCCACGCAATCATTCAGTCTCGAGTCGTAATTGTTCAATGTTGTGGTTTTACTTTATCGACTTTTGCAAGCAAGTGGCTGAGAAAAGAGAGACGTACGACAGCTTAGCTTATGAATTCCATAAATGTTACAGCTGTCCACTCGTTTTCTTTTGCTTTTGCCTTTATCCTTTTTGGTTACGTTTTTTCATGCCTTAAAACTGCTTTTGCGCACTGTGAAGTGAAAACTAGGGTTAAACTGTGAAACTCAGAGAAACAAGATTAGTAACTTAGGAAGTGGAGCTTAGTAAGATAGTAATTGGTGGGATTTTGGGAATGCAGGTGTTGGGATACGGATGGGCAGGGCTGCTGAGGAAGTATGTGGTGGAACCAGCTCACATGTGGTGGCCTAATACCCTCGTCCAAGTCTCCTTGTTTCGGTAATAACTATTAACTGCACTCTTTGCCTCCCCTCGCTTTGCTTGGAAACCGCACTTTGTTACTGTCAGAAGTCAGGACAGGACAGCCTACTTGCTTGCTTTGGAATCACTGTTTTGTCTTCTACTTTATTCCTTTGACTTGTCACTGCAACTTGAACAAGTGGGTCACGTGCCTCGTGGGACGTGCTTAGAACTAGAATAGTGGGATGTGCCGTGCCACATCAACTTGAACAAAGTCCACTGGATTGAGTAAAACCTAAAATTTCTCCCTATAGTGATGGTTCTCGAGGGGCCGCCATGGACCACCCAACCATGACAGTTAGTGTGAAAATTGAGGCAAATATGAGTTCAGCCACTCGCAATGTGTTCAAAGAGATTGAGGGAGATCCCCCTTCGCAGAGAACGACGAAGCAAAAGAGCCTTTCAATTAATAAGACTACAGTCACCATCAAGACCACCTCATCTTCAAAGTTTCTTAAGAACCCATTGGTTGTTTCTGCTTCTTGCCGCTTCTGGTGGTCCCGTGAAATTTGGAGGAACATCCTGCATTTGAGGTTCTAATGATGCTCGCAGATACCCCGTGTTCCAAGGACAAACTGGACCGTCTCGCAAGTACCCCGTCTTCGCTCTTGCATTGAACTTTTTTTTTTTCCATTCATCATCGGGATCTGAACGGTTTCACAGGATTCACTGTACAACTATGAAGGTTGATCACCTTGTTCGGATGCATTTGCAAAAGAAAGTAATAAAATCACAACTCATCCAAGACAACCAGAGTTTTGCACTGCATGTAGATAATCAGTGCATGACCTCTAGTAATTCGTCCTATACAAATTGATGCAGGGCTCTGCACGAGAGGGACCAACAGCGCATGTCGCGGGCAAAATTCTTCCTCATCGCACTGCTCTGCAGCTTCTCATGGTATGCTGTCCCGGGCTACCTCTTTTCCACCCTCACAAATATATCATGGGTCTGCTGGGCATTCTCCAACTCAGTCACCGCCCAGCAGATCGGCTCGGGTATGCGAGGCCTTGGACTTGGAGCCTTGACGCTCGACTGGACAGTAGTGGCATCCTTCCTGTTCAGTCCTTTAATCAGCCCCTTTTTCGCCATAGTGAATGTTTTCGTGGGATATGCATTGATAATCTATGTTGCAATCCCCATAGCCTACTGGGGGTTTAACCTATATAGTGCAGACAGATACCCCATTTTCTCCTCGCACTTGTTCACGGCGCAAGGTCAAAGGTACAATATAACGGCAATCGTAAACGACAAGTTCGAGTTGGACATCCCAAAGTACGAGGAGCAAGGTCGAATTAATTTAAGCACGTTCTTTGCTCTCACCTATGGCTTTGGTTTTGCCACCATTGCATCAACACTGACTCACGTGGCCTTCTTCTACGGCAGGTACTAGCTTCTCACCTCAATATGTTCATTTAGACAATTTCATCACGAGTACTTGATAAGGACATCAAGCAGCATGCGGAAGGGAAAAACCAAGTTAAGATTAGTAAAGGCCTGACAATGAAACCTTGAAAGAATTTGAACTTACAAATAACTTTTCTGTGAACCAAGGGTATCCTTACAGCTAAAACAGAGTTGCATCAACTAGATACTGAAGAATGGCTTTATTTTGCGTGTTACGTACTAGATTCTCTTGAATTCACGAGACATATGGACACTGATTTACGATTACGTTATGACAGAGAAATCTACGAGCGCTATCGTGCTTCTCACAACGGGAAGGCAGATGTCCATACAAAATTGATGAGGAGATACAAGGACATACCCTCATGGTGGTTTCACTTGTTGCTGGTTGTGAGTCTGGTTGTATCTCTTGCTCTATGCATCTTCCTGAATGATCAGGTCCAAATGCCATGGTGGGGGCTTCTCTTTGCTAGTGCCCTTGCATTTGTATTCACCCTCCCCATTAGTATCATCACTGCCACAACAAATCAGGTATGAATCAAGAGTTATGGCACATTTATGCTTGACTTGATTTCCATGTAAGAAGACATAATATGCTCAACAGTGATCTTTCTCTATCTACAGACACCGGGACTAAATATAATCACAGAATACATAATGGGCATCATCTATCCAGGAAGACCTATAGCAAATGTTTGCTTCAAGACATATGGATACATCAGCATGGCTCAGGCTGTTTCCTTTCTCAGCGATTTTAAGCTGGGACACTACATGAAGATACCACCGAGATCGATGTTCTTAGTTCAGGTACTTTTTACCGCTCCTAATGGCTAATACTATGCCAAAAGTAAGCGAACCAAACTCAATACAGATCCACCTACTTAATTAGTGCTACTGATGCGGACAACCTATAAGTAATTACTGACTACCAGTAACATATATTCGTTACCAAATTTCAGGTATAATATTTACAAATATAAATTGGAGGAAAATAACCAGAGAAGCGTATCGGTCGAATTCATCGCCGCTTCAAAACTATTAATTTGTTCATCAAACCTGATGAAAAAGTGTGACTGAACCGTGATAGGAGAGTATTAACTTGAGAACTCATTCATAATATTTACAATAGACATTACTCTAGTTAGAGATCCCCCATCTCTTTTCACTGTTCCAGGAAGACGATTTTGAGTGAAGAACTGTCAAATACAAAAAACAAAAATTTCTAAACAGATTTAAGCCAGCCTTGCCCTTTTCAAACAGAACTGAGATGAAGCAGTCAACATTTTCAAACAAGCATGTCGCTTATGGCAGCATCATATATCATCATCCAAAGCAAGATCAACATATTAGGCACTCACAAAAAAGAAATACTCACAAAAATCATAGATGTGAGTAAGACTTGGGGCATAGTTTGGATCTCCTGAAATGATATTTACTAAAGCTAGCAATCAAATCTTACTGGACTTTCTAGGGTGTGACTAGATTGTCAAGTATCCTCCCTCTTATTGCTACTTATTGAATAAGTATGTGTGGCATCTAGTAAATCCGAAACAACCTTAGTGCTCTATCCTTTTGTCCTCACAGTTCATAGGTACAATTCTTGCTGGAACCATCAACATTGCAGTGGCATGGTGGCTGCTGAGCTCTGTCACCAACATATGCCAAGATGATCTCCTTCCCCCGGTAGTCCCTGGACATGTCCTGGTGACCGGGTTTTCTTTGATGCATCTGTTATATGGGGGTTGGTTGGACCTAAACGGATCTTTGGAAGACTCGGAAACTATCAAGCGATGAACTGGTTTTTCCTCGGAGGTGCAATAGGACCTATTATAGTATGGCTGCTACACAAGGCATTTCCCAAGCAATCTTGGATCCCCCTTATCAATCTTCCGGTCTTATTAGGGGCGACAGGAATGATGCCACCAGCAACACCATTAAACTACAATGCCTGGGTTCTAGCTGGAACAATATTCAATTTCTTCATCTTCCGATACCGAAAGCAGTGGTGGCAGAGATACAACTACGTTCTCTCGGCAGCCCTGGACGCGGGAACGGCGTTCATGGCCGTGCTTTTATACTTTTCGGTGGGCATGGAGAATAAAAGCATAACTTGGTGGGGAAACAATGGCGAACATTGTGAACTAGCAGCATGTCCAACAGCCAAGGGCGTAGAGGTTGATGGTTGCCCAGTCAACTGATGCATGAAGCTCTTTCTGGATGGGAACTTAAAAAGCCAGTTCAACTATGCATTTTGCGAAAGCTCTTTCTGGATGGGGAACAAAATTAACTTAGAAGAAAAATTAGCCACGGTCACTATTGGTGTGGTTCAACATGAGTTGTACAAAGTATTCAATCACTGGACAGTTTTAGGCCTTTCAACAATTTGGGTTTCTTTCACCGATGTCGATTTAATGATTCTGATTTATTAAGATAAAATTATGTTAATTGCAAGAAATAAGATTATCTTATGTGGTCACGAATCCTCAACTACCCTTGTCAGTCTCTTGATATTGAATTACTTCTTCTTATATCTTGAATTTCACAAGGCCATCTTACGAAAGATATGATCCATGTTATGCCGTATTCTTCAAGTTAATTGCGATTTTTCTCTTTCAACAATGATCTCTCCGTTACGAAAACTATCTGCGGTCTTATCAAATAGGGAAAAGCTTCCATGACAATATGGCGATCATGTCGGTGATTTTAGACTGTGGATCTACATATCATTACAGCTGTTTTGCGTAAAATACTCATTAATTAAAAAATTATGGGGTTAGAAATAATGGCAATATTGTCGGATAGAGGCTCCCTATCAAATATAAGGCAGACTTGAATGAGAATTTTGACTTCAAATCCTTGCTTTTACATGGATGCGTAGTTGCATTTTTTTTTTGTTTCTCGTAAAACATGCATCATTCCGATGTAAAGTTGTTAGAAGACCTGTCTATTTTGAAAATGTAAATCAGTTGTTTCTCTTCACTTATTCAAGGGCATATAAGGAGTGGCTTTTTAACTTTGTATATTTTGCCTTTAAAGTAGGAGCAAGATAAGGGCACATGACAATACTTCTAGAGTAAAATTTCGATTTAGAAGTGATTTTGAAGTAGAAATCCGTTTGGTGACACAACTTGTGAAGCGAGAAATTTGTTTGGCCACGTAACTTCAATTTTCTATTTCTAGAGCATGTTTTTTTTCCTCCAAAAGTAGTTTTGGAGCCACTTGAAGAAGTAAAAAAACACTTCTTTTCGAAGTTAAAAAATCAACTTCGCTCGAAGGAGAAGTAGAAAAATCAACTTCCGATCGAAGTTGATTTCTAGAGTAAAAGTGTTGCATGCACGCCCTAAGTGGCTCTATCCTCATCATAATCATGGCTAAGCTAAAAATAGGGGAAATTATCGAAAAAAGTTATGAATTTTTTGCGTTTGTGTCAATTTAATTATAAATATTTCAATTTATTCAATTGAGTCCTAATCATTTTGATAAGTTGCTAATAAAATCCATTCAAAAAATTTTGATAAAAAATCATTGACTTGGACTCCCCCCATCCAACGTGACACGACCGGTACCAAGGTGAATAATTTTTGCAATTTTTTTATTATGTTTTTTGAATTTTTATTTTATTTTATTTCTTTTTTTACATTCTTCCTCCACCGATCGTTGGGCCTTGGTGATGGCCAGCTACTAGCCACAAGTGACAACCGGCGAGGGCCGGCCTCGCTAGCTTTAGGTGAGACTTGACCTCGCCATATCCTAGCTAGGGGTGACCTCGCTTGAGGCCGACAAGGGCGACCCCTTGCTTGAGGCCGACGAGTGCGACTATCGCCTTTGGCTGGTCGCCGACCATCGCCGAGGCCTAAAATCGGCAGAAAAAGAATGAAAAAGAGAGAGTTTTTGACATAAAAATAAAAAAAGGAAAAAGAGATATAAAAAATTTAGGAAAATAGTGAAAAATTGCCCACGTCGGCGCCGATTGTGTCACGTAGGATAGTTGGCGTCCACGTCAATGATTTTTGGCAAAAATTGGTCGGATGAGCTACACCGGCAAATTTTTAGAAAGGTTTAGAACTCAATTGATATAATTCGAAGGTTTAGAACTAAATTGAAACAAATGCAATAAATTTAGGAATTTTTTTAGTAATTTTATACTAAAAATCATCTTGTGTCATTTATTTAAGTATCGGAAAAATCAAATCGATCAAATAAAATTATAAAAACTTAGTTTTCATTCCCTCAACTTCGCAAGCTCGATCCTTATCTTGAAACACTCATTAGCATGATTCGATGCATATATGTAGGTTATATGCACGTATTTAAGTACGTATGTTCCACGTTATGCATGCATATCTGTGGATGCAATAGATTATTTTACTAACATTTAAAGGGGAAAAAGTTTTTCGGATAATAACGAGAAAGATAATCCATTCATCCTGCTTTAGATGGGGATTTTAGTAAAGCCATCTCGTGCCGTATCCCGCCCCTTGTTTTCATTAGCAACCACAAGAGAGATGCACCTGAAAAATTGTTAGAAAAGTACATGGGTTATTTCTTTCTCGACTTAGGACTTGTTTGGTAACGTCTCTATTCCAAAAAGTGATTTTGATTAGAATCAAATTTTTTTTTATTGTGTTCTTTGGATGAGTTTTAGAGAATCAAAACGTATTTGGTAAATGCATAAAATTTCTATTCCCGGCACGAAAATGCGTTTAGTTACTACACAAAATTTCTGCTCCGAGAATTAGTTTCTCTTCCCAATTTGTCATTTAAATCAAATAATTACATAATCACATTTGATGACTTTTCTCAAACCTCACGATTGCGATCATCTTATACCGTGACATCTTTTTGGCTAAAATATGGATGCTTTAGATTTGTCCTTTGGAAGGATAATATGTTAAAATTATTGTTTTCTCATGCTTATCTTAAGGCTATGCATATGTCAATGATGAAAGCAATAACTCTAATTATCTATTATTGCTCGAATGAATAAATTCCTTCTCTGCCACATAAGTGGCTCAATTTTACTTTTGGATACCATGCGGATGGTCACCGATGCGAAGATAGTACTCAAAGAATAAATTAGGCAAAGACTAGGAAAAATCAAAAGGAAAAATTACAAAAAAAAAAAAAAGAATTGGCCAGTTGAATGAATCCATTTCCTACTTTTTGAGATTTTTTGAGAATTTTCGGGATTTTTTGAAACGATTTGCCCGTGAGGGGAAAAATCGTCATTTGAGAGAAATTAGAAGGAGAAATCATCAAAAATAGGATTCTCAAGTTGAAATGACCCATCTCCTAATTTTTGAGATTTTTTTTTAAAAAATTTTGGAATTTTTTCTGTTTTTTTCCATTTTTTTATAATTTTTATGAATTTTCCATTTTTTGTATTTTTAATCATTTTCTGATTTTTTATTTTTTTATTAATTTACGAAATTTTTATTTTAAAAAAAATTATCCGGATCAAGTCGGGTTGACTTGGCCCTCACCTTGCGGCGCGCGACAAAAGTGAGATAAGACTATCGTTCAAATAACCAAAATTTTTTTTTTTTGGTTCTTATTTTTGGTCCAAAAAGTGTTCCCAAGAGCGAGAATCGAATTAGAATCATTTGCGTTATCAAACAAGTTTCTGATTTTTTTTTGTTTCGAGAGAACGGAATCGGAGAAACAGAAAAGTTACCAAACAGACCCCAACCTAGGGTATATGCGTACATGTTACGCTTTGCAAAAAGCTAATAGTTTGTCTTGATGGAACGGAACATATGTCTCGTACCGATGGCAACTTTGAATAGATCATATACTAATATATATATATATATATATATATATATATATATATATATATATATATATATAAAAAAGGAGTCCTAATTTAGCAAAAAGAAAAAGATAAAAAAATGAAATATATAAGGTCACATTTGTCAACATCGCAAAATGGCAAAGAGATGGGTATATTTCTAAGAGTAGTCAGCCTCATTTCATCGACACGGCTAACTTAAAGAAGTGACCTTGACAAACTAACAATGAATCATAGACTAAACGTGGAATCTTGGAAATTTGGCTTTTAGCTCTTCCAATGGTGATGCTACATGAAAATAATGTTGTATTACTTATATGGACTTGTGACGAGAATGAGCAAAATTACTTTTAATGTCCCCAGCTAGCACTAACTACTCAATTGAAAAAGGAGCACAACTTGTAGAAAGTTTCACCCAAAAAAATTAACCTATTAGACATAGATAGATCACCTAATTATAAAGAGTATAAAGAACCCCTTAAGTAAGCGATATAAGATATTTTATCAACCCCTCTCACGGTATAGGTTGGATTAGGAACCACACGTAGAGTCGGACAGAAAGCCGTGTAAGTGAAATAAATCAGGGCATAACCTCACTCAAATACCATATTTTCGTATCCAAACTCAAAAACTCAAGCTAATACAATTCAACAATAATCAAGGAAGCCTAAACAAAAAGACAGAAATAGTTGGAAATTGAAAGGATCCTTAGTTCCTAAAACCGCCAAAGAGGACTTATTATTCTTGGTCCCATACGATTACGATGGCGGTGATGCGAAATTTTTTTTTGGGGAGGGAACTGCCCTCTTGTTAATTTTTTTGTTTGTTTGTTGGAGCTGCTTATCCCCTCTACTATCGACAAAAGCATGATGCTTCTACATTATTGCCGTCGACAATCACTTTCAATCAGTCCTTTCCATGAGGAAAAAAAAATTGAATTTGATTTTCTTCCTTCGTCTTCTTCCCACGATTTTCACACAATTTATTATTACTTACCATAGAAATCATGTGGTTCCGGTCACATTTACTGATTAATCATTATGCTCGTTTGACTCTAAGCTAAGCTAAGCCAGAGAGATAAGTCACGAAGGGCTTGGATTTAATCACATGTAGGAATTGCATTTGGATTCTGTTATTCACAGTAGATCTCACCATTTACGTTGGACTATTATATAGGTGGTTGGTTAATACATAATTACATAAAAAGGAAAACAGTGTCGCAATCAATCTTCCTGATCAAGTCCAGCTGGAGGAGCCCACAATGAACAGCTCCCCAACTCAGGGAAGTCAACGCTCGACGACTTCTGCATTGATATTATGGAACCTGCTTAAAACCTCAAAAAAAATAATCTTAAATAAAAATTTGAAATATCTTCATTTTCTAAGGACGAGACTGCCTGATCTGGTGAGGGTGAGGCGACTCTCCTCAGTGGCTGGCAAACCCTCGCCCAGTGGGAGGCGAGGGTTGCTTGGCCCTCGCCGGCCAAAATAAATAATGGAAAAGGAATGGGAAAAATAAAAAATAAAATAGTAAATGATGAGAATATCTTTGGTCATGATCTTTTCTTTAAAATAATGATGGCAATTCTAGCTTTTATTTAAAATAAAATTCATTTTAGACTCTTGTTTCAAAAAAAAAAATTGAGAAGAGAAAGGTTCTTGAATATTGTCGATATTGTTTACCACTGCCCTCCAAAGCGGCACATGCTATTGTAGGGAAAAATCAAGTAGTAAAACGCCATGCGTTGAAGCATAAAGCCAGACCTCTACTCGACACCTTTACCCTACCACCACCACCAGCAACCATCCTCGCACACCCGAGCGCACTTTTTGCCACCGACCATCATGGGCACACTGGAGCTCCAGCCACCGCCCGCCACCAGACCATCCGAACTCGAAGATCCCGTTGACAAGGATGACCTCTCGCCCATCGAGGAGGTCCGACTCACTGTGACCAATGCCGACGACCCGACCTTGCCCGTGTGGACCTTCCGCATGTGGTTATTGGGCCTCCTCTCCTGTTGCCTCCTCTCTTTCCTCAACCAGTTCTTTGCCTACCGGACCGAGCCCCTCATCATCACCCAGATCACTGTCCAGGTCGCCTCGCTCCCCATCGGCCGCTTCATGGCCATGGCCCTGCCGGAGGCCAAGTTCCGAATCCCCGGGCTCGGGCCCCGGCTCTTCTCTCTCAACCCGGGGCCCTTCAACATGAAGGAGCACGTGCTCATCTCCATATTCGCCAATGCCGGGAGCGCGTTCGGATCAGGGTCGGCTTATGGTGTCGGGATTGTGACCATAATCAAGGCGTTCTACGGCCGGGGCATTTCCTTCTTTGCCGGGTGGCTCCTCATCATCACGACGCAGGTAAGTCTCCTCATCCATTCATTCATCATTCTGCTAATGAGTATTGTATTGACTGCTCGAGTCGTAATTGTTTTCAATATTCTGGTTTCACTTTCTCGCCTTTTGCAAGAAAGTAGCTGAGAAAAGAGAGACGTAAGACAACTTGGCTTATGAATATCATAAATGCTGCAAATTGGTGTTAATTTCTTGCGGTGTCATGAGCGCCACCAGCGATGATGAAGTACATAGATTGGTCTAGTCATCTTTCCTACTGAGGACAAAGTCATTCTATCTGCTTCTCCTTCAACAGCAACAAATGAACTTCTAAGACTAGGAAAAGACGAAAAACGAAAGATAGTTAGACAAAGATCACCTCTACAGAATCATCAGATTCAACACAAATTTCCACACCATGCGGTGAATTGAACGAGTCAAATGTGAATCGCGTCGTGGAATGAAGATCGATTTGCGTCCTGCGCATAGCAGGCGTAGCCGCGGTGCGCCACTCGTTATCATCTTCCTCTCGATTTTGCTTTTTCATAATGCTCTAAATCGTTCTTGCGTGTGTTGAAGTGAAGGTTTATAACATCTGAACATATCACGAGGTAACCTCGTACTGGAACTGGTTAAAACGGACACAGCAAATCTTGAAAACTAGGGTATAACTGGGGAACTCAGATGCAGAGAAGCAAGATAGTAACTTTTTTTTTTTTCTTCCCCGCAAGATAGTAACTTAGGAAGTGGAGCTTAGTAAGATAGTAATTGGTGGGATTTTGGGAATGCAGGTGTTGGGATACGGATGGGCAGGGCTGCTGAGGAAGTATGTGGTGGAACCAGCTCACATGTGGTGGCCCAACACCCTCGTCCAAGTCTCCTTGTTCCGGTAATGACATTCTTGCCTACCCAACCCAAGTTAAATTATACAGACAAAGGCATTGGATCGACCGTAGCTCAAACTCTTTCCCCTTTTTTTTTTTTGCTCACTCACAATTCGAAGTCACTCGAGTCCCACAACATGCTGTCACTGTCAGGAGCTGCTCAAGATCGATCTGTAGTGGAGGTTTAGACAAGGGCTTCTCAGGATGGATGTCTACTTGCTTAAGAGTAGGCATCAAAGATGAGGATGATTTGCTCTGGCCACCATAGGATCACTGTTTTGTCTTCTACTTAATTCCTTTGACCTATCACTGCAACTTGAATATGTGGGTCACATGCAGTATCCCAAGCTCTCCTCTCTCTCTCTCTCTCTCTCTCTCTCTCTCTACTGATAGTTTTGAGAGGTACCAGGGACCCACGAAGCCATGTCACTGTGTGTGGAAATTGAGGCAATGCGAGTACAGCCCTCCGTGATATTGATATCTCAACAACGTATTCTTCACTCCCCACACAAAACGATTCAGGAAAATCTATAGTAAAGCCAAGAGCTTCTCAATCAAACTACAGACACCATCAAGCCCACCTCAGCTTCAAAGTTTTCATAAGCACCCCATTTGCTGTTTCTACTCCTTGCTGCTTCTGGTCCCTCGAAATTGGGAGGAACAACATGCACCACTTAGCCCCACCATTTAAACTATAACGATGCTCGCAAGTACCCTCTGTTCCAAGGACAAACCCGAACCTTCTTAAGCCACAATAACAATGGAAAAACAGATTGTAACACCCGCCTCTCTCTTCGATCCCCTGCTTTAGGATCAGATAGAGGCGCAAATCCTCGCCCTTTGTTATTGTTTCGCAAAATAATATGATAATTCCACAACCCTCCTAAAACATCCACACTTTGTACTTCATGTAGATAATAAGTGCATCACCTGAAGTAGGTCATTCTATTCAAATTGATGCAGGGCTTTACATGAGAGGGACGAACAGCGCATGTCGCGGGAAAAATTCTTCCTCATTGCCCTGATCTGCAGCTTCTCATGGTATGTCGTCCCCGGATACCTCTTTTCCACGCTCAGTAATATATCATGGGTCTGCTGGGCATTCTCCAACTCAGCCACCGCCCAGCAGATTGGCTCAGGTATGCGAGGCCTTGGACTTGGAGCCTTGACGCTCGACTGGACTGTGGTGGCATCCTTCCTGGCCAGCCCTCTAATCAGCCCCTTCTTTGCCATAGTCAACATTTTCGTGGGATATGTATTAATAATTTATGTTGTAGTCCCCATAGCCTATTGGGGGTTTAACCTGTATGGTGCAGATAGATTCCCCATTTTTTCCTCGCACTTGTTCACAGCGCAAGGTCAAAGGTACAATATAACAGCGATTGTAAATGACAAGTTCGAGTTGGACATCCCAAAGTATGAGGAGCAAGGCCGAATTCATTTAAGCATGTTCTTTGCGCTCGCCTACGGCTTTGGTTTTGCCACCATTGCATCAACACTAACTCACGTGGCCTTCTTCTATGGCAGGTACTATCTCTCACCTTGATACATTCAATTAGACAAATTTATCTCTTGAGTACTTGATTAGACATCAAGCAGTATGCGGAAAGAAAATACCAGGGCAAGATTGTAAAGGTCTGAAAGTGGAACCTCGAAAGGATCTGAACTTACAGTTTCAAATAACTTTTGTGCAATCTAAGGTGATCCTTGTAGTCATAGCACAAAGATGTAACAAAAAGATACTGAAAAAACTTTGAAGAGTTAGAATGTTTATTTCCCTATAAACTAGTTGAATTCCATGAATTCATGAGACATACAGACAGTGATGTACAATTACATTCGACAGAGAGATCTACGAGCGCTATCGTGATTCTCACAGAGGGAAGGCAGATATCCATACAAAATTGATGAGGAGATACAAAGACATACCCTCATGGTGGTTTCACTTGTTGCTTGTTGTAAGTCTGGTGGTATCTCTTGCTCTCTGCATCTTCCTGAATGATCAGGTCCAAATGCCATGGTGGGGGCTTCTCTTTGCTAGTGCCCTTGCATTTGTATTCACCCTTCCCATTAGTATCATCACTGCCACAACAAATCAGGTATGAATCAAGAGTTATGGCACATTTATTCTTGACTTAATTTCTAAGCAAAGAGACATATTATACTCAACAATGATCTTTCTCCATGTACAGACACCAGGACTAAATATAATCACAGAATACATAATGGGCATCATATATCCAGGAAGACCTATAGCAAATGTTTGCTTCAAGACATATGGATACATCAGCATGGCTCAGGCTGTTTCCTTTCTCAATGATTTTAAGCTGGGACACTACATGAAGATACCTCCAAGATCGATGTTCTTAGTTCAGGTACTTTTTACTGCTCCTAACCACTCGATACCGTTTATCAACCATGCCCTAAGTAACCCAACCAAACTTAATATAGGTCCACCGACCTATACAGTGCTACCGATGCACATAACCTATAATAATTAGCGATTTCCAGTAACAATCGTTGTTCATGAATTTCAGGTATCATATTTAGTGTAAGTAAAGTGGATGGAAATAACCAGAGAAGTAAATCAATTGAATTCCTTGCTCCTTCAAAAGTAATATCTTTTACATCAAAACTGATAAAAAAGTGTGACTGAACCGTGATAGGAAAGTATTAACATGAGAACTCATTCATGAAGTTTACAATGTTACACTACTACAGTTAGCACTCCCCCATCTTCGGGATAACTGCTCCAAGAAGACGATCACGAGTGAAGATCTGTCAACTACAAAACACAAAACTTTCTATGTTCAAGGATCTAAGTAGCCTTTCCCTTTTCGAACAGAATTAAGATGAAGCAGTTAGCATTTTAGAACAAGCACATCGCTTGTGGCAGCATCATATATCATCCAAAGCAAGATGTCAATCCTGTGCACTTGCAAAAAACAGATACTCGCAAAGCTCATAGATGTGAGTAACACTTGGGGCATAATTTGGATATCCTGAAATGACATTTACTAGAGCTAGCAATTAAAATCTTACTAGACTTTCAAGGGTGTGACAAGATTGTTAAGTATTCTCCCTCTTATTGCTATTTATCAAATACGTGTGGCATCTAGTTATTCTGAAACTACCTTAGTACTCTATTCTTGTGTCCTCACAGTTCATAGGTACAATTCTTGCGGGAACCATCAACATTGCAGTGGCATGGTGGCTGCTAAACTCTGTAACCAACATATGCCAAGATGATCTCCTTCCACCAGATAGTCCGTGGACATGTCCAGGTGACCGAGTTTTCTTTGATGCATCTGTCATATGGGGGTTGGTTGGACCTAGACGGATCTTTGGAACACTCGGAAACTATCAAGCGATGAACTGGTTTTTCCTCGGAGGTGCAATAGGACCTATTATAGTATGGCTGCTACACAAGGCATTCCCCAAGCAATCTTGGATTCCTCTTATAAATCTTCCAGTCTTATTAGGGGCAACAGCAATGATGCCAGCAGCTACACCGTTGAACTACAATGCCTGGATTCTAGTAGGAACAATATTCAACTTCTTCATCTTCCGGTACCGAAAGCAGTGGTGGCAGAGACACAACTATGTTCTCTCAGCAGCCCTAGACGCAGGAGTGGCATTCATGGCCGTGCTTTTATACTTTGCAGTCAGCATGGAGAATAAGAGTATAACTTGGTGGGGAACAAATGGAGAACATTGTCAATTAGCAGCATGTCCAACAGCCAAAGGCATAGAGGTTGATGGTTGCCCAGTAAACTAATGCATGAAGCTCTTTCTAGATGTAGAACTTACAGGAAAAAATTAGCCACGATCGGTGTAATATGAATTGTACAAAAAGCTTGAGGTCCAATAGAAGGACTGAGGGGCCATTACAATTACCAGACATTTTTAGGCGTTTCACCTGATATAGCCGAACCTTGTGGGATTCATGACTCTCCATCAGTCGAGTAGAGCACCAAGCATCACCAAAGTGACATCGACTGCAAAAGTACAAAACCACCTGTCACACTTAATCTGTTGCTATAGCATAGATTTCTAGATTTCACAAAAAAACCCAATTGAGACATATTTATCAAGCACATACTATCTCTCATACAAGATTGCACTCAGGTTCATGTAGTTATTAATGATACGTATCTTTTAACACAATATATTATGCAGAAAAAAACTAGATCAGCAAGGATAAACAGAGAAAACCAGACATTGCTCGACGAAGACACCACAATAGGCAATTTCTTGTCCCAGAAGGTCTAAAATTCTGTCGATATAGATCGAACTTAATCAGTTTACGGAGATATGAGATTTTCTGAGAGAGTATATAAAGATGGACAACAAAAAACTCACTGTCTAGCTCTTCTGGCAGTGAGCAAACAGATACTTTATAACATGAAATGGCAAATAAAGATATGCAAGAATGGAGATCTCTCTCTTACGGCAAATAAAGATGTAAGGAAATTCAAGAGCAAGTAGATTACTTTACCAATAAGTACTCAGGGTGAATTCACTGAAAGCCAGTGATTATACTCATCCATCCTTATGATAAAGGAACTAGAAGAAGGGGTACCGCCTCCACCATATGCCTGTATATATTTTGTGAAAGCAACACGTGGTCAAGTCTTCTGTATACAAGACTCAACAAAGTCAATGGAAAAGAAAATTTTCACTGCCAAAATGGACCTTTGCAACTTCTGAAGTATCAGTTGCATCATCTGTGCTCCTCAAACTCATCTTCAGGTTATTCCGCTGCATGTAAACCACTGCTCCAATAGGCCTACACGCTCAAAATACACGCCAAGGAAATTACCTTTAAGCTGGTTTAGCAGTAACTTGACAATTTTAATCTTTCAAAACATTGACATTGGCAAAACATATCAGGCCGAAGACTGAACTGGAGTAACAGCTCACACAGCACCCCCTTGGCCTCAGGTTTTCTTTTTAAAATAAAAGACCTTTTTATTTGGAGTCAATTGGGGCACCTAGGACCTAACAACCCAACAAACAAGAATAATCAAAATTGACTTGAAGGAGTACGCTTTGAACCCTAGTATGTTTTGAAACCATGGTGCACCGCAGTGACCGCACAAATTAATTTTCATAACTTCAGACTTCATAATGACAAGACACAAAATCGCCAAACACAAAATTGCCAGCTCACCTCAAGCCCGATGCCGCACTTATTACACTTAATTGCTTGCCAATTTCATCACTTAAATCAGAAATCCCATCAGCCCTGATTCCCTGTATTGTAAGATAGACAAAGCATCTCATAGAAATTGGAATGGTTGCATATAATCAATATATAAGAGAAAAAGCTATACGAGGACGGATAGTTGCACACCACATATAAAAGTACATCGACAGCAATGACATCTAATTGAATGTAACAAAAGAGAGAAAAATAAAAAGAATAACAAGGGTCTTATGAACCATATATCTTGAAAACTAGAGGAGCAGAATAGTAAATTGACAAGATAATGGCTTCAAGGGGCATCAGTGAGGAGCAACATGACTATGAATACTTACAGTATGTGGGTTATGCTTCATATGAGTGAAAAATCACCAAGAAACAGTGACAAGCAATGACAAAATAAGAGCAATGATAAGAGGGAGAAAACTAAAGTTTTTGAATCTTCATACCAGACATTCCCCATAAAGCCCCCTGCCTAATCGAACTTTAAAAACTTTCTCCAGAAATTTAGATGCAGAGTTCTGTCTAGCAGTGGTGTAAGCATTTCCTTTAGCAATCAAATCCACAGCACTTATATCCAACAACTGCAAGGGAAATTCAGATGATCCAAAACTATAGGTACATATTAGAGGATAAAACTAGAAAGCAACAGAATTCACTAAAACGCAACTAAAGTTGAAGGGTCAGTCTTGCAGTGGAGTTTTTTAATCCATTCGTTCTCTTAGGAAAGGCAAAATAAGGCACAATGGAGACATAAAACAGAATAAGTACCTGTTCGTACATGAATGGATTAGTTATGCAATTTAACTTTGAGCGCCTCTCACTCAAACCGATATTAAAAGCTTTGATGTCTGGTAAGGTCCAACGACGAAGATCTCCATCTTCAATGTACTTAAGTACCATCTCTATGCGCTCTTGATCCTGAGGGTCTAAAAGACCTGGCCCCTCCTTTGGCAGAGTAATATTTTGTTCAGACCAAGCAATTCTTTCTTTTGAGAGTACATGAATTGAAGCATCAAGCATGCATAGAGTAGTTTCTCAGTTTACCTTAGTAGATCTGTTTTCTGCAAGTTGAGCAGAAAAGTACTCGTACACAGCAGTTACGCTGCTCTTCTCAGTACTGAAATGGACGACAAGGTTCTCGGGGCAATCCTCTTTGGCAGAAGTATGTGAAAAAGACGACTTCCTGTGCTCAAATGCAATTACCCTGAAAACAAAGAAGAATCTTTACCAAACATTCGCAACCACAGATGATTGAGAAGAGAAGAAGAACAGAAAAGCTAAGAATGTGATATAAAAATGTCAACATAAGGTGCACAAATTAATGGTAAACACGATGCCAAATTACTTGCAGAAAGATCGCTGTGCAAGCTTCGCTGCAAATCCTTTTGGGCCAAGAAAGTCAAGAAGAAAACATTTTTCCAGTCCGGTGATATGCAAATCCTCAACTCTGTAGCAAAGATACAATTAGTCGACCCGGTTTCCATGAGTGAATGGAAGGGCAGTCGATGCAAGAAAATTTCTTGCTACGTCCTAATAAAAAAAATCTAAATCTTAACAACATAATCATTAACCCGTCAGCTCGTTCAACTTTTGTTGCACGCAGGGACACACCTTTTGGCTTCGTCCGAGGGAAGATAACACGCAAACGATTTCATCACCAGGCACAACCAACAAAAGCGCGAAGAATTAGAACATCAATCACAGCAGAAACATCATTCGAAGCCAAAGATCTTTACTCCTTTGAAGCCCACCATCCCAAATTTCCTTTAACATGTAAGCTCAGGAACATCACAAGAACCCAAATAAACAGAGAAACCGCCCATTGCAGAGGCAAAGGAAGACCCAAAGAAGAAAAAACAGCGAATCACCTGAAGGGTTCAACAGAAGAGAAAGGCAAAATGAGGCAAGGAACGTGGAGGCGAGAGTGGAAGAGGTGAGCGAAGAGAGCGGAGAATGCACCCGAAAAAGATGGGTAATTATAGAGTGCGAGATTCGGGACTCTCTCGTCGCGTGCTCTGGCTATGGCTTCCAAAGCAGCGTCCGACCTAAAGCACCGAGACAAGCGAGGACGAAGATGCACCACAGATGATCGAGCTCTACGACTATTCATTTGAAAGTTGTAGACTCAAAAATTTCGAAACTTTCTCGTTCACTCCTGCTCTCTTGCGTGCCTGAGTAATGGCAATTGGAGGAGAGGAGAGGCAAGGCAACGAACCAGGGGGACAAGACAGGCGGCAGTGGCTTTACGACCCGACCCGTTCCACAGTACTGAGCCGAGAAGCGGGTCGGGCCCTTTGGAGAAGCCCGGTCTTGTGTTGAGTTTTCTTTTATTTTTAGTTAAATTAGTCTAATTTAGCTAAAAACATGAGTTAGCAATTAGCATGTAACAATAAATTTTCAAAAGCTCCCGTATTAGGATTAGAGCTGTGAGAAAGTCATGATAAATATGTATATACACTTTTTATTAACAGAGAAATAAATTTCGTTTAAATATGGTGTTGATGAACACTACAACACTTCTTTTGTGTATACATGTGAAATAAATTTATTTGGTGTGTAAGCATGTGAAAACTGAAATTCAACTTGAGTTAAGGCTTTGGTTGTGTGGTTTTTCCTTCATTTGATACAAAAGGGTATTTTAGCGAATTCCATTTTGCTTAATGGGATTGAACATGCAAACTTGCATTTTGGGATAAGTATATAAATAGTCCTTAAAATTTAAATTCATTCAATGTGATCCATGAACTTTAACCCAATATGCCATGGCATTAATTACCTCCAAACGTAATAATTTTATTTAATGTGATGCCTTGAACTTTATGGTATCAACCAAAAGTACTTGAGCAATAATAAACATTGAACTCTCCCAAGGTGATGAAGTGAAATAGCATGATGCCAATAGATCCATTTCTTAAGGTCCATCATCCAAAAGGGCACATGAATTTCGATTGGAGAAGCGTCAAATGCTCCAATTAAGCGAGACATCGGATAATTGTTTTATGAGAAAGTATCTAGGTAATATACTTGTGGAATCGGAGTCATATGATTGGAGTTAACATGTAATTCTAATTATAGGACTATGGACATATAAAAGCTATGATCAAACTACGTCACCCCCAAAAGAAAGAAAAAAATCAGCACGATCAAATATAGTTGAAAGAGAATTGATTATAAAATAGTCTTTGGATGAGTGTTAGATTAAAGGGCTTTTTTTAGTCGACAAAAAATAAATAAAAATTAATTTAAAATTATTGTGGGGCCCATTCCTTTAAGAATTTGTAGCCTACAACGAAATGTTATTCTTACATCCACCCAAGAATCATTATGCTAACAAAATCCATAGTCGAAATGAAGGCAACTAAGCCAACCCTAGTGATCATCTCCTTATGATTTAGTACGCTCACCTGCTCACATTTACTTGTGACCCAAGTGCAATTTCTCTTCATCTTTTACAATGAGAGAAAACTAATTATGCATCAAGAATTCTCCTAATCTCTAGGGTTAGCGTGTGTGCCAAAAAATAGATAGTCGGAAACTGGATCTCCGGATTGATCAACCTTGGAATGAAATGATTAGCCCAGGTTCTCATTCGGGGCAATCATCAGTTTACAAACAATTAGGACATAAATCAATCAATACTGTGAATCTCACTATGGATCTCCTGTGTAAAGCTTTAGCTTTTGTCTGGCTGTTGAAGTGAAATTTAAGCCTGCTTTCTCGCATCAAAACTTGTAGCAGTCAGTGCTTTAAATTTGAGGAAGACCGGTCGGCTAACCATTGTCTTCTGGAGTAGTGAAGTTGCCTGGTCTGGGTAGTCGCAACCTGTCAAAAGGATTTTCGATTTAATGTCTTCTTGGAGAAAATGCACAAAAAGTGAGGTGTAAAAGGTATTCAAGGGCTTGTCAATGTTGGAGGTGTAAAGAAGTGAACAACTCACGCCAATTCTGTGGTCACCAGAGGAGTCCCGCTCCTATTTCGACGAGTGGACCGTCTCGAAGGGGAAGGAATCGGGACATCTGTATCATCTGTGGTGTTCATGCCATATGATACATGATACCTGTTGACCTCACTACTAGAACTCCCTTCCCTGTGGATCTGACACTGAAAAATGTTAAGATAATCACTAGAAAAATAATATTCACTAATACTGCCAGTATGATTCATCATGTTAAGACAGGCTTAGTTTATTGTTTACTCAATATCAGGAAACACATTGCTTAGGGCAAAGATCAGCGAAATGTAGGCACGCACGGTCAACTTTGGGCAATTATTCTCGTCATTCGAAACAAATATCCTCACTTTGAAGAAGATTAGTGAGAACAGGCAGTATAACAACATTCGCAGAAATATTAGAGAACGTCCGTCTGAGTGCCCGAGTTGTGTGTCTGGACATACATAATTAACACTTACTGCAGGAATTTTGCATTTGCTTTGTCAATAAGATTTACCTTCTCTTGCAGCTCCATATTTTCTTGATGAATGAGGTTTCTCTGCAGTAGATCAATCCATTATTAGCTAACTTATGGTCGAACTAGGAGAAAGAATGATTGTGATCTATAGCTACAGTAAAACCTTTCGATGGAGCTCATTAATTTGATCCGTCATAATCTGTTCCTGAATCATAGGATGACATGAGATGATTCCGACATGCACATATAATTTGTTGTTTTAACCATAAAGGGGATGATAAATGTACCTTTTGAAGGCGGATAGTCGATAAACTCATTTCTAGTTGGTTCTCCAAATTCTGTATATCCTTCACACTCAAGCCAGAGAGGTCTTCACCCATCAGTTGCCTACAGGTATTCAAATAGCCTCCTTATGTATAACTGCTCATACTATAACTCTTGATCAAAGAAGATGGTTTGCATTTAGACATCATCGACGAGTTAATATGAGCCATGCCATATATGTTTCCATAGAAGACGGGTCTTTTATCTGGTTTATACTAAAGAAACCAAACTTGAGTATGGGTTTCGTGTAATACAATAACCAAACCAAACATATCAAAAACTGAAGTACCCTAGACTCATCTTGACTTTAACAGATACGTCAAGGATATGCACAATCAAGAGAGATATATGCACAATCAAGAAGGATATGGAGAATCTCATAATTATCTCTAACACCACTGAAGATAGCCTCATTCAATTCGATCGACCCGAGTGAAGCTTCAATTTGAGCCATATAAACTGGCGATCGACCTGAGTGAAGCCGATTCTAGTGAAGAAGTTGAAGAGGTTGACGATTCGGATCTATGTCCAAAGGATCACAGCTACTAAGAAAAACATTTTACTTACCTATCGATAGTAGAGGTGCGGGAACGAAGACATGCCAAGTCTCTGGTCAAGGCTCACCCACGGTTGCATGATTTTAAGATGCGTTGTACTAATTTGAGAGTTGGACTTATCTACGAGCATAGCAGGTCATACGCGAGCAATGTGGAGTCGGAGATATATCTTATGCCTCATATTTGATAAGTTAAAACTAAAAATATGTGCATGGCAACTGAAAAGTGATAGAACGTGCAAAAAGAACAAGACTTTTGAGGCTTTAAGTCTCCAATTAAAAGCATGCTGAAGTATGTTACTGAGTCATTAAGTATGGATCAAGTATTACTGTCGTTAGTCCATGTACGCCTAGAGGGAAGAATAGTGAACATAAGTAGGTGACAAAAGCACCAACAAATTAGAGTGGTGGAGATTAAGTTGATGAGAGTATGAAGATAAGTGTGAGCACAATATTATTAGAAGAGAATTTTATCTAGGCATGCATTAAAGAGAAATGTTCCAAGAAATAAAACAACGTGACTGCAAAAAGCATTTTTTGTTGGAAATTAAACCAAATTCATGAGACTTACCAATTTTCAAGAGTTACCGATATCGGTGTTGACAATTCAATGAATAAGTTACCGATGGACTTCGCGCTCACCAAGTTGTGTGCATCCGACGAACACATGTAGAGTCATTATTGTTTTAATGTTTTCAAGAGTCTTTTAGAGTTACAATGTTTATATTAATGTTTTGAGTAGTTTGTTGTTCTTCATTTATGAGTTGGTTGAGGAGCCGTGTAGTTGAAGAGTCTTGTAGAATGCCTATATAAAGGCTTGTCCTGTAATCGTTTCGAGTGTGATGGATTACGGTAAATACAGTACATAGCCCAAACATCTCCTCTTTGAATATTTTGAGTTGTGAGAGTTCTTCTTCGAAATTATCCCCACCTTCACTCAAATTATCTTATGCTGTGACTCTGATTTTCAACATTTTTCCCTAACCATGGTATAACTTAGAGCGAAATTTTGGTAACATTATGCTATCATCCTTGTTTCCCATCTGGATAGAAGTTACTAATTAAGGTAAACTAATTGGTTCTTGAAAATCAAAATACTAAAATGTGCCTTAATTAGGTAGACTAAGTAGTTCTTGACAAGAATTAAGACTGTGCACCTATCCAAATGCCTCTCGAGTTCGATTCATTCACTCCTGTCTACTTCACAGATGCATAACTGGTGTTTGACTATCAGGATACTAGCATTTACACTATTGTAGGAAGCTCTTGGGTTGACACTGATGTACCTGTGGTACTCTTGCAGACCTTGGAGTTGACGATTCAAGTTTGCTAACTCTTCTTGCAAAACCTGCAGACGGTAGTTGAGAGGAAATTCCCAGACAATTAGTTTAACGTAAGTGTGTGTTCTCCTATGACAATGTTGGACGGCTAGGTTGTTTATGTGACGTGCCTCGGCATCAACAGGTGTCTGTTCCAATTCCGGTTCGGGTTCCCGCTTCAGATTGTTGTAGCGTTCGATGACAGAGTCCATGCTGAACACAAACAAGAGTCACTCTCAGAGATCTATATCATAATGGCTGGTGTGATTAAGAATAAAAGACAGCCTATGCTCTTGAGGCATAAAAGAGAATTTTGAACTTCAGACGATTACTTGGTTGATTCATAGGAGAAAAAGTAAAAGGAAAATCTATGAAAACGTTGAAATTAGACTGGCAAACAGTTGAAGGAACGAATTATCAGTTTAGTAATTCGAACAAAACTGAACACATGAAGCTTTAGCGACGCGAGAAGCGATAACATAGGACCCAAAAAATTTGATTCGACAGTGATGCTCTACTCTAAAACTAGGTCTAAGAGGAAGCAGCGTTGTTATCTCATAAACCCATCCTTGACATGGAAGAAAAAGTTGCGCCAAAGTAGCTGCTAAAGCTGCAAGAAGAAGAAGAAGCGAATGCACAAGTATCATGGCTCGTGCGTGAACGTGTAGGTGCGCGGCTCGCATGTGCGAGCAAGAGAGAGGGAGACATCGCGAGTCGAATCTACCTTGAGCTCGAGTACTCATAGAGCTGTCCAGTGCAGGAGAAGATGATGATTCCAACCTCGGCGTCGCAGAGACGCGATAGATCCTTGGCCTTCTTCATCAGCGAGTTCCTCCTCTTGGCGAACGTGATGTGCTCGCCGCTGCTCGAATGTGGATCCATCTCTATACTCGGAATATTACCACCTCCTCCTTCCTTGATAGACCTCGCCTTCGCCTCCGACGTCACTCAATAACCCTCGTGATAATTTTCCTTCAAGGAAAACGCGATTGAAACGCGATTTTATAGTTGAAGAACATAGGGAAAGAAAAAAATGGAACTCCAAGGAGGCATGTATGTTTGAGGAGAACAAATCATCAACAGAAGTTAAAAAAGACAAAAGAGAATAGAAAAAGAGAGGAAGAGTTAAAAGTAGAGTCTCACCTGTGCAGAGAGAACAGTGTTCATTAGAGAAGCGATTTTGAGATTGAAGTCTGAGTGGTTTTGTCAGAGTCAAGACAGGAGAAAACCCAAAATCGAATCAGGACTCGTCAGATTTCATGGTAGAAACTGAAAACCGCCAAGCGGTTTCTCTGTTACTTCTGTTTTTTCGGGGGTTGAGGCTCTTGGTCGTTCCTACTCGCGCGACTACGGTTCGCGAATAGCACTCGAACACCAGTCGGTGAAACACGGTCGGGTCAACCTAAAAATTACCAGAAAACGACATCAACCTAATTACCAGAAAACGACATACGATCGATTTGGACCCCATTCCTTTTCCCTACTCCGACAATTTTTCATCTGATTAAGACTGACTTGACTTGGAAAAGGCCTAATACAAAAAAAATAAAATAAAAAAATTTAATTTTCGCATTTTTAACAATTATATCCAAAGTTTTTTTTTTGTCTCATAAAAAACCCCAACTTTTACTTTTGTTCCAATTTTACCCGATTTAATATCCAAAAAAACCTCAACTTTAGCATTTGTCCCAATTATATCCAAAACTTTTTTTGTCTCATAAAAAATCCTCAACTTTTACTTTTATCCCAATTCTACCACCGTTAGTCTTTGGTCCATAATCCCCGTTAGTTAATCCTACGTGATTTGAGTTTTCTTACCGAACTTATCAATGAATTTTTGAAATTTAGAAACAAGTAGGTTTCGGGGACGATGATGTTTTAGATTATTAGTCCAAATATCTCATGTCTAGCAGTTTTTTACCCTGCCGAGTGCCGAAAAGAATAGGAAACGTGTCGTCTTGAGTGACTATATATCTCCCGGTAATATGTAGGGAAACAAATTACGAAGAGAAATTCATGAATTTTGTTATGTCGCCTTTATTCAATTGTAATTCATTAAAAATGTCGAAATGCCATATATAATTAACTAATGGTGATTATGGAAAGGCTAATGATAATAGAGTTGGGACAAAAGTAACGGTCAAAATTTTTTTATGAGATAAAAAAAGAGTTTTGGATATAATTGAGATATATGCTAAAGTTGAGGTTTTTTGGATACTAGATCGGTAAAATTGGGACAAAAATAAAATTTTAGGGTAGAATTGGGATAAATGTAAAAGTTGAAGGTTTTTATAAGACATAAAAAAGTTTTGGGTAGAATTCTCATAAATGCTAAAGTTGGAGATTTTTTTGGGTATTATGCCACTTGGAAATTGACGTTTTAGTGTTTGAGCTACAAGTGGGCGACATATGTAGCGAATTGACACGTTCACCTTCTCTAGGGAACACCTATCATCTTTTCCTATTTCGTTTCTAGTAAAAGATCATGTAATTTTTCCTAATGTAGTCTAATGTAAATTAGCGATTGTAATATAATTATGGCGTTGGCCTGGGTCAACTTAAGATTAAGCAGTCGATTTTTTTCATGGAGTTTTATGAATAAATGAGTAATAATGGATTTTTATAGATTTCTCGCTCTGGTAATATGATAGGGAAAGTTGTTTATTTTTTTTTTAAATTTATTGTACTTTTATCAATTGAGTCCTAAATTTTTTACAATTTTCTCAATTAAGTCCATCAAACCAATTTTGGTAGAAAATCGGCGACGTTGACGCATATTTTCCTACGTGGCACGACCATTGGCGATGACTTGTATAATTTTTTAAATATATTTTTTGAATTAGTTACTAACTTATTTGTAAGTTTTTTATTCTTTACTTTTTTTTTCCCTTTTTTTTCCCTTTTCCCCTCTTTTGGCAACCACCCCGCCTTAAGCGAGGGATGCCCTGTTCTAGGCTAGCGGGATAGCCCTTCCGAAAATCGGCGAGGGTCGGGGAGAGGGAGTCCCTCACCCGAGGGCGGTCCTCACTTGAGGCTGGTGACCTTTGCCACCCATCGACGAGGCTCGGTGATGGCCGACGGAGGGTAAAATTTTTAAAAAAGGTAAAGAAGGAAAACAAAAAAAGAAAAGAAAAAATTAATAAAAATTTTAAAAAAATATTTAAAAAATATTTAAAAAATTATCCACAATGCCAGTCGTCCACACAGGACTATCGGCGTCTACGTTAGCTATTTCCTCGCCAAAATTAGTTAGATGGATTCAATTGGAAAAATATGAATATGTTTAAGACTTAATTGTAAAATTAAAGGATTTAGGACTCAAGTGGAAAATATGAAATATGTTTGGGACTTTTTGAAAATTTTTTTCCATCTATCCATTGCTCGACAATTATAACTCTTAGATGAAGAAATTTCGAGTCCTTAAGATCTTTGTGACCTATCACTTATTATCTAAGAAACATCCAAAATGAAAAGAAGATGATAAAGACAAGCAAGTCATTCTAAAAAGTTTCAAAACTCTAGGATATACTATTTAGATTCCGTGATCAGTATCACAGGATAATTTAACTCATTATACATGCTCCTTAAATTGAGAAAATCTCAGTTCATGATATAAACCATCGGAGAACTTAGTTCAGACCAACTGCATATGTTGGTTAAAATCCCCAACTAAGGCGTCAAATACATGTGTATAAATATATTATAGGCCCCGTGTTTTTCTCCATTCTTAATTGGAGGAAGCAGTTATCTTATCAGCAAGAAATAAAACTATGGTTTTCACATACATCCATATTTAACTAAAAATAAATGTAGGTAAGTATCCACAATGGGATTTTGTCAGACGACAAGATTAACTTTGGTTCTCTAACCCTTTTAACAATTATAATCTTATTTTCATCTAGTTTGTGTAGCTGATGACAGAAGCTCATGATTATATCCTTGCTTCCCAGGTAATAATACATGTAATCACTGATATTATTATCATGAAAATGTCGGCTTGACTTGTTCTTTCTTCATCAGTATGTCCCACGCTTGTGCTCATAATTATATCCTTGCTTCCCAGGTAATAATACATGTAATCACTGAATTGAGCTCGCAACATGGATTCCCACGCTCGAGCCGTGTTGGTGCTTTTTTCGTTTCCTTCCTTTTTTTTTTTTTTTTCTCTTTGATGAGGTCCGAAACAATGTTTACACGAGCGGATCAGTCCGGCCGGTTCAACCAGTTAGACCTCTGGTCCCGCTCATGCCCTTGTTCCGATGGGATCAAATCCGGTCAAGAACCAGCTGAACCGGTTGGACTGTTTTGGGTTTCATCAGTCTTGATCTTGTTTTTCATTTATTGTGAAAGGAGAGATTTTGGTTGCAAAAATGGCAATTCAATCCACTGACTTTTTGCAGGACAGATGTACTCCTACAGCCAACTGGGCTACGAGATTCGTTTAAACTATATTTACCAAACTTCTTGTTCACACAAAGTATCCATGTGTGATTGGTGTCCGCATAATGCAATTCGGTTAAAGGTCCCGGACCAGTTAAACTGTGTACTTGTGGCCTGTCTAGTGCGGCCTCCATTAAGGATTTCAAACATTGGTGTGAAGTAAAAGCTGTAGGAATGATTCAGCCATGAAACTAATTTATCCCTGAGATATCTTTTCTGAATAACGGCAAGCGAGTTTGTTTCTCTCATTTTTCAAGAGTAAAATCTTCAATGTATTCGATCAATGTGGGGGAATGTCCTCTTAAAATTGTCCCAAAATGCTTGATTTTGCTAAGGTGTGCGAAATCCGATCCCAACATCATCTGAATGTTGGGGGAAAAAAGGATCGTCTCTTGCCTGCAAAGGTTGTGAGCGACACAAAAAGGTTAGAGAGTCCCTGCTGTTGGAAACAGCAAACAGGAGAGAAAGAATTCAGCACAGATAGAAATAGGGTGTGGAACTTTTGGGTCGAGGAAAATAAAAAGACTGACATAATTTGCGTTCACACTAATAAAGAACATTATCACGTGATCATGTCCACCACCTCTTATGTTTCGAAGTTGAAATAAGGAGTAAATTACGTGCGTTCACATTTGGATTGCCAACAAGTCATTATAGTATGGGAGTTCAAGCTGTGCATGTTCACAGCAATATGGTACGACAGGATTATTCTTTGAACAATTTTTCATCTAATAAAAAAATTTTTTTATTGTCTGATAGACAGCTTCACAAAGTCATATGGACGTACTCGGGAACATAACCTGCTGTATTTGATTTATATTCGATTTCAAATTGATTGCAAGTGTTCTGATTACGTTGTGCAGGTACCTTTCCAGACCTTCATGTTTAATGACTCATCATGATTTATTCCTCTAAGCTCATGTAGGCCCTTTACTTATTTTCTTCTGTGTGGGTTAGACACAAATTCATATTGTTGGATCCATAGAAAATGGCACGTGCAATGCATGCATAGAGGTAGTAGTGTGAACTCTAGATTTGTTCAGACAAAAGTAAGTTCTAAGCTCACATGGAAGAATGCATATTGACAAAATTTTTGAAGTTGGTGAATTAGCTTTTCTTAACATGTATGCATAGACTTAGTCATGACTAATGTCGGGGACAATGATCCCTTAAAAAAAATCATATTTTTAGCTCAACTAAGGGTTTTGAATGGACAACGTTTTAGGGTGTCATGACTGATGCATAGAGATTATCACCTAAAACAATCGTAATTTTAGGTTGGAAGTGACGATGATTTTCATTTTGTCCTTTAGTATTTGCCAATGAGAGACGGTGGACTAGAATCGACTCTACCGCCTTGGGCTGCGAGTCATGGATATCGCACAGACGATCACAAAGGCCTACAAACTTGTAAGTGAGAAAGAGCCAACTTTTCAAATAACTATGTGCCAACTTAGTGATCCCTGCTTTAAAAAAAAAACTCTGAATATCTCGAAATGAGCGGGCACAATTTATAATGTAATAAGGTAGGAATGCAAAAACCACATCTACATTTTCATATAATCATATACATGTGCAATAACAACACATACATAGAGTTCGTAGTCCTGATTGCTGATTATATTCAAGCAATTCAATTATCTTATGTTTTTTTTTTTGGTGGAAATCAATTAACTTATTGCTACGGTTATCATATATTAGCACTACAAAAAAGATTTAGCCAAAAATTTGCCACGAAAAATTAATTTCACAAAATAGCGACAAAATAAATATTCGCACTATTTGCGACAAAATTAGTGACAAAAAATTAATCGCTAATTAGTGACAATATAGCGATGAATTTTTTCGTCGCTAATTTGCGATAAAAATGGCCACAAAAATAATTGTCGCTAATTTGCACAAAAATAGCCACAAAAATATTTCGTCGCTAATTTGCGATGAAAATGGCCAAAAAAATTCGCCAATTAGCACAAAACGGCCATGAAAAGATTATTCCTCGCAATCTCCTTGCGACGAAAATAAGCTTGCCGCTAATTAGCGACGAATGTCTTTTTTCGTCGCAAATTCTTTTCTTAAAAGTTAGCGACAAAATCAAAGTTCCTCACTAATTAGCGACAATTTTTATTTTCATCGCAAAATTAGCACTTTGAATAAAAATAACAAAGAAAATATTAAAATTACGGATGAATCATTATTTTCATCGCTAATTTAGCGACAAATGTATTATTCGTCGCAATATGATAGAAATAAAAATAAAAAAATGTTCAATTTAGCACAATTAGCTTTTCGTCGCTACATTTGTTTTTCATTGCTAATACGATATAAATAAAAATAAAAAAATAATTAGCGACAAGCAATGTTTTGGTCGCTAATTAGCACCAAAACCAAATTTCATCGCAAATTTGTTGCTATCATTTAGCGACGAAAACCTATTTCGTCACTAATTAGCACAACCACGTTTTTCGTCACAAATTCTCGTCTTAAAACTTAGTGACGAAAATTGCCGTTAAGCTAATTAGCACAAACGTTGATTTCTTCGCAAAATTAGCACTATGAATAAAAATAAGAAAGAAAATATTAAAATTAGCGACAAACACATTTTTCGTCGCTAATTTAATTTAGTGACGAATTAACTTTGTTGTCGCTAATTTAGCGATGAAATTCGTTTTCGTCCCTAATACGCTATAAATAAAAATAAAAGTAAAAAATAAAATATTAAAATTAGCACAAATTAGCTTTTTCATCGCTAATTTAGCGACGAACAATTTTGGTCGTCGCAAAATTAGCATTGTGAAAAAATTAAAAAAGAAAATATTTCAATTTAGCGACGAACTAATTTTTTCATCACTAATTTAGCGACGAAATGTATTATTCGTCGCTAATATGATATAAATAAAAATAAAAAGAAAATATTAATATTAGTAACTAATTTGTTTTTCCGTCGCTAGATTTCTCTCTCATATCTTATGTAATCTTTCTTTGGCATTAATTTCTAAAAGCCTCCCGCCAAGTTTCACCCCACGTGCTCTCTCTCTCTCTCTGCCTGACCGAGCGACCCCCGTACGACGCCTTCATCTTCTTCTTTGCTTCCCGTCTTCTTCATTTCCTCGTTCCTTCTTGTTCTTGCTTTCTTTTCTCGGTTCAATCGACCCACCTCCACCCGACCACTACACTGCACCACCACCCTTTGTCCACTCCCTTCACCGCCCACGCCTCACGGCCAAACCTCGCGAGCCGCAGCAACCAACCGGTAAAGCCTCGTTGCCGGTCGCCGTAAACCCGGACCTTCGCCCCACGACCCTCCTCCACCTCGAGCTCCACCGCCACCGAGCACCACTACCTAGCCACCTCCGCCACCCGAGCTGGCCGAGGCCCAAGATCGACAACGAGCCCGCCGCGACGACGATTTGAGCTCCCCTCGTGAACCCAACACCCACCCGAACCACCGTAGCCACTTGCTCGGCAAACTTGCAACCCAAGACCCTGAGCGGCTCCGCACCTCTAGCCGCCATCATCAGACGCCACGAGCTTGAGCCGCCACTCGCGAGCCCAATTGAGCTCGGGAGCTCTAAGATCCGCAGGCCCAAGTATGACCCACAAGTCGCCGGCCAGCCATCGTCCCCGGGAGCCCCCGCTGCCCCGCCCACTACCAGCCGTTAGTGGTGCCATCGACCGCCGGCCGATCGTGGAATCGTGAGCCTCGCGACCCCAACCCGTTAAGTTGACCCAACCCGAGGAACTTGCCACTCCTCGACCGACCGACCAAAAATCCGATACCCGCAAGACTCGACCTAACCCGGTGACAAAAATATTTATGTCATTCTTGTGAAGAATAATGTAGATGAATGTATCTCATTTTCATATTATTATAAAATTTTGATATTATTAAGTGCTTAATCAATGTTAAATATAATTTGCAGAAATTAATTTTTCTTTTAATTAAATTTAAAATTGAAAAGTAAAAAAATGATTTTATCATATGAAAAAATAAAATTTCATCGCTAAATTGGGTTTTGCGACAATTTTGCCACGAAAACAAATTTGTGGCTAATCCGCGCTAAATTTAGCGATAAAACATTGTGTTTTCATCGCTAAATTTAGCGATGAACATAAAATGAGTCACTAAATTGTCGCTAAATTTAGCAAGAAATTTATTTTCGTGGAAAAATTGTGACTAATTAGCACAATAATTTTCGTCGCTAATTTGCCACGGAGGGTAATTCGTCGCAAAATTGTGGCCAATTAGCAAACTAAACTTTTCGTCGCTAATTAGCCACGGATAGGTATTCGTCGCAAAATTCGCGTTAATTAGTGATGAAATTTATTTTTCATCACTAAATTTTACGACGCCGAATTGGCGACAATATTTTCAGTCGCTAATTTTCGTCGCAAATCAGTTTAGCGATGAATTTTGGTCAATTTTTCGTGGCAAAATCTGTGGCTAAATCCTTGTTTTTTTGTAGTGTATAGGTGATTAACTACCTATATAGGTTGCTCTAGTTCAACATGATCTTGTTGGTTTGAACCATTTCAACTTGGAACTTCAAACGCTCAACTCCGGTAGTCCAAAATCTCTATCTCGTTATGGACGCAAGTTAGGGTTGGTTGGGGCTGTTTCTTACCTGGTCAGTACTCAACTCTTATATGAGTTATTCAAAGTAACTTGAATCGAGTCAAAACAATGTTTCTAACATTCTCAAATCGAGTAATTCAGGTATAATGTTTTGATAAACTCGAACCCTTAATCAACCATGTTTAATTTTTGTGAGGAAAGCACCTTCCATAGTATGATTATAGATAGTAGATCATTATTAGGTAATACTATATATAAAAGGTATCTATAAAGATTAACGGTAACCGCATAAAATCTTGTATGTATAAAATCATCAGATATTGGGGTAAAAAGTGTGGTTACCAATCACTCTTTTAACCTAATTAAATAAATAAAAAAAGCCAGCCGTGCATTATTATTATTGTAGGAAACAATTTCCATATTCGAACATGAGAAACATGTCTGGGAAATTCTTGAATCACTAATCGAACTGGGTATATTACAGTTAGGAACATACCTTATTTTTACAGGTTAAATGACTTAATTGCAGCCTTGAGAGAGAGTTCTTCTGGTCTTTGCATTCAAAAGAGAAGTGGTGCCCTTGTTTCTGCTTCAAAGTTAAAGAACGCAACGTCATGTTGAAAAATTCTTGCTGGTTATAGGCTGGGTTAGCCTAAAATAGGCGGCCCATCCATAAAATCGGTCAATTATTATTAATATTATTATCATTATTGTCACTATCAGCAGCACATATTATCAGTGAGTATTTCCCCTTTTCATTTCATTGCGGTTTCATCTCTCTTTCCTCTCTTTTCCCTCGTTTCTCTTCTACTTAAAGAAATACAGCTCTATTGGTAAAGGGATTGTGGGAGTGCGGACGCTAGCATTATCAGTGCGTAGTTCGACTCGCGCGCTCTGTGAAAAGGTAAAGCAAAAGTAGAGAGGAGAGTTAGAGATAAGACAGACAAAAAAAAAGTTAATAGACTTAAGAACGTAAATAAAAATGCCTAAAAAGTAAGGGAGAGAAAGCTGATATCTCACTGCCTTCCGTTCTACCCAGATATCGGTCATGATTTTGCAGGTTTTCTACAAGCAGAAGAGAAGGCAAGGCCTTGATCCCATCAAACTCTTACAATGAATTATCGCGACAGGCCGCCACCTCCATCCAGTTCTCATCTTCATCCACCTCTTTGGTCTTTCGATTTTCTGTTTTCCATTTCTTGATTTTGATTACTCGGCAAAATGAGTGCAAACATCTCTTGATTTTAAGTGTCGAGGTATAGTTGACGCTCACAGCAGCAAAAATTTTGATTGAAGATGGGAGATCTTTCGGTTTGTATTGCTTTGGTGAGATGAACTTCAAATTAGGGCTAACTTGGGTTTATGGTTCCATATGTTGTTGAGTTTTCCTGGTGGGAGTGCGGCATATCCACCCGAACCATATCCAAAGGATGCTTATCCACTGCCGGGTTACCGTCGGCAACATCCCCCTCTGGCATATGCGCTGCCTCCAGTCGTCCAGCCTCTTCCTCCCCCCCCACCAAGACCGACAAAGAGTCAGGCTTCTTCGAAGGCGTGTCAGCCCTCTCTCCCTTCTTCTAGTAAATTCTTGAAATGATCATATCTAGTTTGTTTCAGGGTCGACAGTAATAAGCAAAGAACAAAACATCCTTTTAGCTAGAATTGGTGAACTATGATACACCCATATGATCAGATATTTTTACAAGCCAATTAAGATGCCGCTTATGTGATGTGACCTACTCTGTCTTTTTTGTTGCTGTTGCTGCTGTCTCTTGGACGCTTGCTTCTGATCTCTACTCCAATACCGTTGACGAATGGGCTCCTGCTAGCTATCTTTGTTTTGTCTATGTTTGAGATTGTTGAATAAATTTAGGTCGTTTCTTTTCTAAAATGGCAACTCACCTTGGTTTCCAAACGATATTCTCCTGTATGCCCCTTTTATTTTCACATCAGATCATTGGAGGTGTTCTATCCACTTCAGCAGCATGATAATGCAATTTCCTGCATCATCTGTAATAAATGAAGCTCAAAGACTTCCTGTCTTGTTTCAACTTTGTTAAAAAAATGCAAATTCTTAAGAAAAGACTTCAACTGCAAGAGCTGTCTGTTTTTCGAAAAGACTACACTTGACATTAGATACACTTGATAGATACCCTTTGGAGTGTTCTTATGGGCAACCATCTCGAGCATCATCGTAAGAGAAAGTTCTTCATCGCATGAAAAAGATGGCAAATAAAGTATGATTAATGCTAGGGTCACAAAAATGGGTTTACCAAATTGGTGTAAACACTTCAAATGTCTTGACAGCAACTTTTGCTCATCTATGTAGAAGCTGACAGAGCAGGACACCACAAAGATAAAGTACTCCATCAAGATAATACCAGTTGTGTGCATACAGTTGGTGCCTTAGCTGATTTTCAGCTTAACCTTGGAAGTTAATTATTTGTTCATGTGCTCTCCTGTTGAGCAGATCACAGTGTATGCACTCATCACCTTGTAAGATCATGCATACATACATAAATATATACAAACGCACATACAGTACAAGTTTTTTTTTTTTTTGGGGGCCAAAACACATACAGTACAAGGTTAAATGAAAGAAAATGTAATTGTCATTCAATATAGCACACTTGCATTTTGTCAAACTCCATTTAGTGATTTCTTTTATATTTTTCACCATGTCAGTTTTTGCTTGATAAAAGATATATGAACTTTGACATCGAGAACATCGATTTGTCTAGAGGGCATGCCACCTAATAATGACAATATCTTATTGACTTTGAATCTATCAAAAGAGCAAAACGACAAAATATCAAGTCATCCAGATAATATTTTATATATCATCTAGGCTGACGATCGAATTTCAATACTTTACTTCATATCGTCACTCTTAGAGAATAAGTCTTATCAAGATCGACTGCTCTTTGTCACATGTTCACACAATTCACTCGTTGACCACAAAAATTAGTAACCTCATGATTATACATTGAGCAAAGCAAAAAAACCTGAATAAATTGTTCCTTGACATCAATAGTGGTGTAATTTGGAATTTGAGTTTATGTATACTTCCAATATTTAGGTGATATAGATTCATAGTAAGACTAAAAATCGTGACATGATTCCAAAAACGAAAGGCGATTGATGAAGTCTCGTCATATTCTCAAACTCAACAGTCGCGAAAACCTAGTCATTAAGTCCGTACTTTCCTAGTCCATCACATAAAACGAATCAATTTGGTAAGTTCTTGGTCGCCCATTTTCACTTGGTATACTAAAGACTAAATCGACTGTGCCGTTCAATAGAGCAAAATGCTTTAGAGGGTGTTTATACCATCATAATCAGGACACTGTGTAATTACTTCCACATGTACATTTCTGAAGATCGTTAGAGATGATGTCGAATTATAGAGTTTGAGAGAGCTTTCTGTTTCGCCAACCAAGATCGACCGGCGTCTTACTCCTCTCAATTTCTGTTCTCCTCAATAGTGGTGCTGAGAAATGGACAAGAAAGTTAATGAGGCTGGGAAATGAAAAGAAATAGAAGCCACGTATTTCCATATGGTAACGCATTTTGCCAATTCTTTTGCCCCGTATAAGTGCAATATTGTTATTGAGTTCATCAAGAGTTTAAGAATTTGTCAAAAAGGTCCTAAACCTTTTATACTTTTGCCAATTTAATCCTAACCTTTTAGTTTGCGGATTCAATTTGAAACTTTTTCACCTTTTGTCAATTCAGTCCTATTGGACAAAAATCACTGACGTACAAGCCGGCCATCTTACGGGACACCGCCGACTCCGACATAAAAAATAATATTCTAAGTACTACTCTTAAAAGTACTACTCGTATCTAAGAAACAATTTGGTGCACTAGTTGCAAATGCACCCGGAGGATACTATAATGCTCCGTTTTTGGTTTCAATGGACATAACATCTACTATATAGTAGCCACATTTATTAAACAAGTACATATGGGAGAACAAATTTTACATGATAGTTCGTTTCAATTGACATTGGTTTAAGGCTATAGCTGATTTCAAGGTTAAATGCACGCAAAAGGTATACGTTGTTTGAGAAAACGTAATTCTACACCATATGGATCCACTTTTATTTGCAAGCACGCCGCAATAGGGATTCATTAGTTGAGAAGCATATCCCACATTCCTCGACGGCCATGACAATCTGCCATCAAATGCAGCAAACGATGAAGCGATCTTGTAGTTTGCAATCAATAGTTTTTGTATCTTATAATGGAATAAGAGTAACATAGAATACGAATTTAATCCATTTGGAGAAACCATTTCTTTTTCACAAAATCTGTTAGCCAAACCAAAACACTTACTGCTACTTACTTGCAATTTTATGCGCATAAAAAAGATAGGGCTTTGGTAGCAAGCTTAGTTGGAGATCGATGCGTTCAGGTATCTCATCTTTATCCAGCATTGCTTGATCGCTAACCTTGCTCATTTCTTTACTCGAACTAGTTTCTGCAGAAAACTAACATAGAGGAATCAATTCAAACATTCTTAAGTTGGGAAAACTATCAAGTCCGAGGTTCAAGAATTACAGGGAAACCTCGTGAATGTGTCTCCCCTATGCTTATGTGAGTTTGACCCGCCTTTACATGATTCTGACATGGGGAAACCCTATCTTAGGAGTTTGAAAGTCTTTTTCATGAGAAAATACTCCTAATTGTTTGTAGAAACATGGTGTCCCTATCAATGCAAACCCTTGTGTGAAAGCACATGAGTTCGCAATTTTCTTTCCAACAAGATAACACTATTTACGGGGTGATTGGTTTGCATGGACAAAAATGATGTGCTCTAAAAATACCTAATAATCTCCCTTTATTGAGATGCAATTCCCACGTGGGAAAAACTTTTGGGCCCGAATATGTCTCATCCTTCGAGCACATGACCAATGTGAGATCTATATAATCAACAGTTATGGCGGACTGACTTGTCAACTTTGTGAAAATTGGTTCAAAGATTGTCCTTCTTTTTTAACCCATATGCATGATAAATGTCTGAAATAAACAAAGAAATCTCGCAGTGAAGGCAAACAATTCCTTGATGGGTCTATGGGATTCGAGGAAAAAGTACGTACCTCCCCTTTTAATTTCTATATGATCTCGACTTATGACTCTCAACTTCTTCCACAATTCCACATTTTCTTGTTCAACGTCATCAACCTGCAACCCCACAAGAAACCAATTATCTACAGGAATGAAGCAATTCTAATTTAGGCTAACATAAGAGAGCGATTAGATTGCCATGTGAAACCTTTCTCTTGAGCTCCGCCATTTCTTCCCTGAAAGTCTGGTCCTATGTAGATGAACAATAACAAATGGGCACATTACACAAAATCATGCCGAGGATACACTAGGTAAAACGAATCGGGATATTTATTGCATAACAAATGACAGGGGTCTTCTCATGTATTACCTTCCTTGAGCGGACATTCTTCAAACCCATCTCTACCACATCTTCCAAAATTTTCAAGTCCTCCAAACTTAGTTTCCAAAGCTCTTCTCCCATCAGTAGCCTGTGTGCTCGAGGACAATAAAATGAACTGCAAATGCTTAATTCTTGGACAAAACATTCGGTAAACACCCTAATCACATGCATTATTCTTGGGCCGAGGACCTCAAGTTTCAGTGGCAAACTTGATTTTGCGTACATGAATTTAGGATCACCAATACAAGAGTGAATAATTGTATAGACCCGACCCGTCCGATACTAATCATCACCTCATTTCTTCGTGATCAACAGTCCAAAACAAGCATCACCTCATTTCTTCGTGATCCATAGTCTAAAACGAGAATTCTAATCCAATAAGCCTCCAGTCAAGAAAAAGTCATATTTGTTAGCTGCATGTTCTCTAATTGTTATATTTAAGACTTCAAATCTAGCCAACAAAAAGAAAATTATGATGGTTTTCAACATCATAAATGTTGACGCCTAAATTTTGACTAATATATATTTTGCATAAAAATTAGAACTAATTTTAGTTCTAAACAAAAATCATCTCACATATTCATTTAGCATTGGCATACAATTTGAGCTTAATTTAACAGGGTCCTGGACTAGGCATGCGGTGGAAAAATGCACCAAGAAGATTTGGGCTTGAAAGAAATATTTTCTCGGGATCGTATGTGCAAATACTCGAACTTGAGGACAGTATTGCAAATACTCAAAACTTCAGGGACTCAGATTATAAATACTTAAAACTTCAAGGACTGTATTGCAGATACCAAGAGAAGAGGATGAAGAGAAGATGGAGAAAGGAAGATGATGAAGAGAAGATAATGAAGAGAAGGTGAAGAAAAGAAGATGAAAATGGAAGATGGAGAAATGAAGGTGAAGAAGAGAAGATGAAGATGAAGAAGGGAAGATGAAGATGAAGATGGAGAAGAGAAGATGAAAATGGAAGGTGGGGAAATGAAGATGAAGAAGAGAAGATAAAGATGAAGAAGAGAAGATGAAAATGGAAGGTGAGGAAATGAAGATGAAGAATGAAGGATGAAGAACTTTGCCTATAAAAGAAGAAGAGTTCTTGAAGAGAATGGAGAGTTTTTTTTTTTTTGGGAGGAAAAGAGAATTGAGAGAGTTTTTGGGGGAGGAAGAGAGAATGGAGAGAGTTTTTTTGGAGTGGAAGAGAATTGAGAGAGTTTTTGAGAGGAATTCTTTAGAGAGGAAAAAGAGAATTCTTGAGAAAAAATTTGGAGAGAGTCTTGAGAGGGCTTGAGTGTTTTGAAGCTTGGTGCTTATCATTGCCAATTTCTCGCACCCATCAACACAAGCCACAAATTCATCACCATCGTTCAAGCTCGCCGCAAAGAAAAGAAAGCTAAGTGATTTCCCTAACTTCCTTTAATTTCGAATACAAATTAGCCCGCATTTTCTACACTGATTTTTCTCTATGTTTTTATGTTAAATAACAGCTACATATCAACGATGAGACATCAATGGTACGAGAATAAAAGGAGAGCAAAGAGGACTTAAGCCGATAAGTTTCATGAAAAGGAAAATTACTTGATTTGGCAATCTTGGTTGAATTTTAATCCCTAGGTGTTAAATGGTTTTGCGGGAAAGGGAGTTATAAGGGGAGGAGTATGTGGCTAACTTCTGTTTTGCGAGGCTTGGTGATGAGAATTTTATTTTTTGAACTATCGGAGTGCCGATTGCCTTTAAAATGTCGTGCATACCCCTAATATAATTGCACTACACCACCTTGACTTGTGACCGAACCCGGGTCACCCGATAGTTTCAGGATGGTATTTATGTGGTTCTTTAACCTTGGCGGTAAGGCTTCGTAAAGGTTATCCCACTTGGATCCCGAGTTCTTCAAAAAATGGCTCAAGGGTTGTTCTCATGCGCGTGAGGCTATGATGCATGAGAGTTGCCCTTGTCGACCGAACCAAGCCGAGATGATTGGACCCGACTAGTCATGACTATGTATGCGAGGCGGCAACTAGTCATGATGAACGTGCGCGAGGCTGCGACATGTCGTTCGTCTTTCATTTCATTTTTGCTAAAAGAACTAAAATCTGAATCCACGTTTCATGCGCATGTCTTTGTGATTGACATTTTCTTCATATGAGCGGTAATTTCTTGTCTCTTACGCCCTGTTATCTCATTTTTATTTTTGGGCTGGTCCATGGTTTAGGTTGATTGTTTATGAATCTCATTGTCTTGTTTCCAATTTCACATTTGCTTCCGTAGTTTTTACAATTTCATCGGTTGTCCTTAATTCCGATTTGGCTTGTTCCTGTTGTACGATTTTTACTAAATTCTACGATCGAGCTTTAAGTAAGTGTCAAACATCAAAGTTGTAGACCTATGTTTCAACTAATATCCTACAAAATTTCAGAATTAAATTCATAATTTAAGATGGCCTTTCGTTTTTTTAACTACCTGTGGTTATAACAGTTTTCTGAATGCGATTTTTCGGAAAGACACATTAAACTGATTTGATCCGCTCATTTCTAGTCCGATTGGTCAATATAAAAGTTGTTCATCATCTTCTCAACTATAAGCTCGTAAAATTTGGACATATTTTGACCAACGTACGAATTAATACGGATTTTTTCGTAAAAGCGGACAAACTGAAAATTACATGTTTCAATTCTTTGGTCATAATCACTTTGTTCGTTTGAGTCTAGAGGGATGCCATGGGCCGGCTCGCTATTCTCGCTCCCTGTACTCATTTTTGATTTGTTACTGCGTACGAGGTAATTTATCACGGATCCTCCACATATTACTCGATCGATCGCGAAGAGGATGACCGACATTAACGCCACCGTCGGTCTTGCCCTAGACGAGAAATTTGGCTCATTGGTCGAGCGCTTTGAAGAGATGATGTCCCGAAAGATGGAGGAAATGATGGCCGCCTTCTTCGCCAAACTTCAATCATCCGCCAAACTTCTACCGCTAACCATTCCTGTTCTAATTCCTCCTACGGACAACTCCGGTAAAGCCCTAGAAACCGCTCTCTATCGGACAATGCCGCTAGAAGATGTGATCTTCACGGGCGTGAGCTCGAGCACGCGGCTTGTAATCCCAATCTCCCAAACCAACCCGATGACGATAACCAACGACCAACAAGTTTGTCATCATGGGGGATACATGAGGAGGGAAATCTAGTGGATTCGAAGTATACGACCCGAGATGAGTTCAATCCAGATTATGAGGAAGTTCGTCAAGATTTCGAACGACATGAAGAGATCAAGCCCTTGACCGGTGAACAAGCTATCTCGATCAACCTAGGCGATGCGGAAAACTCTAAAAAAGTTAAGATCGGGGCAAACCTTTCCAAAGAGATGTCCGAGCGCTTGATTAAGCTCCTCAAGGATTACCGGGACGTTTTCGCCTAGTCCTATGCGAATATGCCCGATCTTGACCGTTCCATTGTCGAGCATTGTTTGCCGATCGATCCTTCGGCTAAGCCGTCGTGCAAAAGTCAAGGAGGGCCGGACCAAATTAGTGCGAGAAGATCAAAGAGGAGGTCATGAAGCTTCTCGATGTAGGATTCATGGAGACTACGAGAATATTCCGATTGGGTCGCTAACATAGTCCCCGTCATGAAGAAAGACGGCCGCATTCGAGGTTTGAATTGTTTTCGTTCATGGATGGTTTCTCCGGATACAATTAGATCCTGATGAATGTCAATGACAAGTTGAAAACCACTTTCACCACACCATGGGGAATGTTCCATTACCGGGTAATGCCGTTCGGTCTCGAAACGCTGGAGCCACTTACCAACGAGCCATGGTTGCCCTTTTCCACGACATGATGCATAATGAGATTGAGGTTTACGTCGATGACATGATAGCAAAAACAAGGCATGGAGAAGATCACGTCGAAACGCTGAAAAAATTGTTCGACGGACTCCGAAAGTACAAGTTACGCCTCAACCCCGCCAAGTGTGTCTTTGGAACCAGGCTCGGGCAAGCTACTCGGTTTTCGTGATAAGCGGTAAGGGCATTGAAGTCGACCCTTCGAAAGTTAAGGCTATTCGTGAGCTTAGGCCGCCGACGACGGTTAAAGAAGTTCAAGCTTGATGGATAGGCTAAACTATATTGCTCGATTCATCTCTCAATTATCGAGAAACCGCTAAGCCATTCCTCAAGCTGTTAAAGAAGAATGCGCTAGTCCAATGGGATAGCGAATGTGAAGAAGCTTTTGGGAAATCGAAGCGAAGATCTCATGAATCCACCCGTGCTTGTTCCTCCAAAGACCGGGCAACCTTTAATCCTCTACCTCGCAATCCTTAGTGAGTCTTTGGGTACTATGTTAGCTCAAGAGAAGCGGGGAGGATAGAAAAGAACGGGCCATTTATTATCCGAGCAAGAAATTCACAGCTTCGAAAATGAAATACTCCGAAGCGGAGAAAACGTGTGCGGCGTTAGTGCAGGTGCGCACGAGGTTTCGGCAATATACCTTGCATTACCAGGTGCTTCGGTGACAGAGTGCGATCCTCGTCAAACACTTGCTTAATCAACCCGCCTTGATTGGTAGACTTGCCAAATGGCAAATCCTCATCTCCGAGTTTGACGTTCAATATTTGTCCCAAAAGTCAATTAAGGGACGAGCTATAGTAGATGTCCTAGCTGAAAATCCGGGGCAAGATAATGATGCCTATCATTCGAGGATCGAATCATGTCGGTGGAGGATTACATCCGGACTATGTATTTTGACGGAGCTGTCAATTTATCGAGGTCGGGCACGGGTGCGGTTACGATATCTCCAGGTGGTCGACATTATCCTGTGGAAGCAAAATTGGTATTCCCTTGCACAAATAACGTAGCGTAAATATGAGGCATGCATCCTCGGTCCGTGGCTGCGATTGAAATGGGGATAGCCCGACTCAAGGTGTTCGGAGATTCCGCTTTAATTATCCTTCGATCGTTGGAAAGTGGAAGACGAGAGATGCTAAATTGCTACCCTACCATGAGTATCTGGATGAATTGGTGGAGGAATTTGAAGATATCTTATTTGAGTATCTAGTATAGGACTCATAATCGATTCGTCGATGCATTGGCTACCTTGTCTTCAATGTTACAAGTCGCCAATGGACTTGAGGTTGACCCACCGAAGATCGAGGTACTAAAAAAGCCGGCATATTGTATGACCGTGATCAATGAACCCGATGGTAAGCCATGGTACCATGACATCAAGACTTATATTCGAAGCGGGAGTTCCCCGAAAAAAGTACCGTATCCGACCAAAAGTACATAAGGAAAATGGCCTCGAAGTTCTTCTTGAATGGAGAGAATTTGTACAAGCGGTCATTCGATTCTGTCCTACTAAGATGCGTTGACTCGATCGAAGCGGTTCGTCTAATAATGGAAGTACATGAAAGGATCTCTTGGTCCACACATGAACGGCCACTTGTCGACTAAAAAGATTATGAGGTTGAGTTATTATTGGCTTACGCTCGAAAGAGATTGTATTCAGCATGTCCGGAGAGTCACAAATGTCAAATTCATGGTAACAAGATTAATGTCCCTCCAAATGAGTTGCATCGATTATCCGAACTATGGCCGTTTTCTATGTGGGGCATTGATGTTATCGGTCCTATCAACCCTAAAGCATCCAATGGGCATCGATTCATCTTGGTGGCGATTGACTATTTCTCTAATTGGATCGAAGCCGCATCCTATTTAGCGGTCACGGCACGAAATATCGCGAAATTTATCCGCCGGGACATCATTGCTCGATACGGTTCACCTGAAGCCATAATCACCGACAATGGCTCAAACTTAAACAACAAACTAATGGACGAATTGTTTAAGGAATTCAAGATCAAGCATCCGAACTCTTCCCCATATCGTCCTCGGATGAATGGAGCAGTAGAAGCCGCCAATAAGAACATTAAGAAAATTTTAGCGAAGACGGCTGAAAATTATCGCGATTGGCATGAGAGGTTGCCATTTGCACTTATGGCGTATCGGACCTCGATCCGGACATCTACCTGGGGCAACCCCGTATTCTCTTGTATATGGAATGGAGGTCGTTCTACCAGCGAAGTGGAAATTCCTTCCTTACGTATACCTTGTCTCAAGCTAAGCTAACTGAAGCCGAATGGATCCAAAGAGAGCAAGCCAATTGAATCGATCGACGAAAAAAAGACTTAAGGGTCGTATGTCATGGCGGTGTTATCGCAGAGAGTTGCTAAATCATTCAACAAAAAGTTCGGCCTCGATAATTTCAGATCAATGACCCGGTCTTGAGAAAATTATTGCCAATAGTCCCACTCCCGAAGGGAAATTCGCTCCAAACTATGGTGGTCCATATATAGTAAAGAAGGTGCTCCCTGGTGGTGCTTTGATTCCGGGCCGAGATGGATGGTCGTGTCTTTATCAATCCAATCAATTCTAACGTCCGTAAAGAAATATTATGCTCGATTCACTCGATGTTTTCATAATCGAGTTATAATATTAATACGGATTCACGAGTTATTCACATTTGAGCATTCATTTGTCTCCTCACTACTAATCTTTCTTTGAGAGATTGTTTTGAATGTGGGAGCCTCTCTGCCCAATTGGATTGACCATCGGGAGCGTGAGATTTACATATTCGCGAGAGAAAAAGGGGTTATCTTGCGAAAAAAATATGACAACCAAGATGAAATGAGTAAAAACTTGCATTCATTTCATTCATCGAAAGCTTTACAAATAGATCTACGGGGTGGGAACGTAAAGCCAAACCGAGCCCTAATGAGCATCACAAAGGAGTTTAACTGACTCTCCATACAGTTGATGCTCCGCCTTCTCCTGATCGCTTCGAGAATCGAGATCCGCCAACTTAAAGAGGAGGAGCTCACATTTCTCTTTGAGGTTGGCTACCTTGTCCTCGTGATGCTCAAGAAGCAAATTCCAGGTCATGGATCGGCATTCTCTCGCGGGCTATATCCAGGGTCGAGATCGTCCAACCTTTCTTCCAGCCATGTGCATTGAAATTTTAAAACAATATTGAGCGGATCGCGCTCAAAGATGGTCCGGGACATGGCCAAACATCCCACCAAGTTTCCCCTCTCACGAATCAACGGGAGACTTGTTCATTACCGTAGTCGAGGGCCTTCTTATAATTGTCGGCTCTAAGACCGGCTAACACCAAGTGTCCGACCGATCGATCCGATAGCGTGCCTTCACAAGGTGGGCCAAAGTAACATCTTGATGAGCAACATGGTAAGCTTCCGGGGAAGTTAGTGAAGAGGGTGGGGAAGATCCCGTATTCCTCCTCTAACTTGGTACCTTCAATAGAAGCGGTGTCCATATCCCTAAACATAAGACGAATCTCGGTCAGCTCTCCGAATGGTTGGCTATATAAGAGTAGCCCTGGCCTAGGAGATTATAAAGTTTCTCCCATTTGGCCAAAACTTCAGCCGAGAAGGCGTGTGCGGGAAGGAAGCCATTGTTGTTGAAGCGGCTAAAAAAGAGTGGATGCAAAAGAGTGCTTAGAAGGTTGGAGATGAAGATATGAAATCGACAATTGTCTCGGCGTTATATCCTAATTTAAAGGGCGGGAAAAGCTATAGCAATAATTATTGTGGAGGCCCGATTAATTATCCGTGCAAAACTACGGACGTTTCGTCCGTGAATCACGGATCTACCATCTCAAGCCTCACAAATCCGAAAAAGTTACGAAAATATTTGAGAACCCCACCATGTTGAAAACTGAGTGGGAGACAAGCATACTTTTCGAGAGAAAAAAACAGCAATTCTTGCGAGCCACGTTAGTTACTCGGGTGAAACCATAGGCGTTTCGTCCGTGAATCACGGATCTACCATCTCAAGCCTCACAAATACGAAAAAGTTACGAAAAGATTTGAGGACCCCACCATGTTGAAAACCGAGTGGGAGACAAGCATACTTTTCGAGAGAAAAAAACAGCAATTCTTACAGAGCCACGTTAGTTACTCGGGTGAAACTACGGGCGTTTCGTTCGTTGGATCCTGGATCTATCGTCAATCCGTGATCTCGAGCCTCACAAATTCGAAAAGTTACGAAAGGAGTTGGAGTCCCACCATGTTGAAAACCGAGTGGGAGACAAGCATGGTTATCAAGAAAAGAAAATCGGTGCGAATGGATTCGGGGTCCCATCACGTTGAAAAAATAAGACAAGGCGGGAAACACGAAATCTTGGGAAAAACGTCGGCTTAGTGATTTTCATCCGCGTTTAAAGGGAGGCTTTGGAACATACCCGATTACTCGAAAGAATTTGGAGAGAGTAAGCATACAACGGAGAATAGAGTGAACAAAAGGCGGTAAGAGGTATTTCAATCCAACATGTTTAGAGGCCATCAGCACTTCATCGGAGGCAACCAACCTAGACATCCCCGAAAGCGAACTGCTGGATTTCGAGACCGGGTCCAACGCCGAAGCCGTAAAACCCAACTCTCTTGGCAATGAAATTCAAGATCTCGACGAAAACAACAATGGCAATGGCATGCCCAATAACCCCGAAAAGAAAATATCACATCGAGTGCTCGAAGCTGCCTTCAAGGAGTGCTCTTACGTGAATAAGAGACGCAAAAATGAATTGAGCCGGATGATAGGAATGGAGCCCTTGAAGGTCAAGTTTTGGTTTCAAAACAAGCGGACCCGATTGAAGGTTAAAAATGAAAGTCATGAACTTGCGTTTCGAGGGAAGAAAATGAAAAGTTTCGAAGCAGAGAACAAGAGGTATAGAGATGCTATTAACATCGCTGTTTGCCATGTCTCGTAGCGGCCCCATCTCCTTTGGTGACATGTCCCTCGATGAGCCACATCCGAGCATTGAGAATGCTCATTCACCGGTTCATCCCCGCGAGCAAGTTCTCGTACAATCCGATTTCCTTGGAGATACATCCCGAAAGTCGGTCTTGCGGAGCGGAACCGATGCCCTTCGAGGGAAGAGACATGCATCACTACAATTGGAGTTTCCTTGATGTCACAAAGCCCAATTCAACGTTGATGGAACTCCGAATGTGTAGCCTACATGAAGCTTTAGTTTTTTTTTTTATGGGCTCTCAAAATATCTCTTCTTTGAGCATTACTAGCCAGCCCTTACGAATCCTCAAGAGAAGTAGTGACATGTATGAATGAATGTACTTGTTTGTTACAAAATCCCTATGTGAGACATTCTTCTTTTAATCCAGGGGCAAAGAACACGATCTATCCACGAACATCATCATGTTTAAATGCGTGAATTCCTCGCCAGATTTGACTAAGCATTGAAAACCTTCACGTAAGTAAATGCGAAAAGATTTGAGGAGGGAAATAACCGCCTCGTTAGTGGAGAAAGCGAAAAGATTTGAGGAGGGCAAATAACTGCCTCGTTCGTAGGAGAAAGCGAAAAGATTTGAGGAGGGCAAATAACTGCCTCGTTCGTAGGAGGAAGCGAAAAGATTTGAGGAAGGAAATAACTGCCTCGTTCGTAGGAGGAAGCGAAAAGATTTGAAGAGGGAAATAACCGCCTCGTTCGTAGAGAAAGTGAAAAGATTTGAGGGCTCCTCCATATCGAAAAAGTAAAAAAGAACGACGGATTGAGCGGGAGGTAAGAGTTATTACGAAATGGATTCAATGCACTAGGACCGAAAAGGAGAGAAAAGGCTGCTCATGAGACTAACAGATCGAGAAAAAGTTTATAAAGAACTTGAAGTCTCCATGCACCTCCCGAACTCATCACGAAAGGCCATCGTCGCTTTTGTCTTTGCAAGTCCAAAGAACATCTAAAGCTCGATCTCTAGTCGAAACACCCATTTTTCGGTCTACATATGGAAGGTTTTGAAAGGAAAATAAGTATGCGTTCACTCCAGGGCGGAAGTATGGGAAGTTTCATATCCCGAGGATCTGCGAGTCATGGCCATTGATGGTAATCCCGTTTCCCTCTCGATCCTCGTTGCTATCTTTGAGAAAGTGCATGTATAGGATTTCGAACTTATGTGAAAGCAACGGAAGCCTTAGAGGAGGCGAGGCGACAAATATGATTTTGACATCGTCGTCACGGCCCATGGTAGGGATCGATATGGACGGTCTCGGTCTCTTAAAGATCATTGATTCGGAGTTGAATATACCGGTCATCATAACATCGACAAGTGATGATCAACGATTAAGTAACGAAGGCCATAGTGCATGGTGCTCGGGACATCCTAAAGAAGCCGGTCTGCGTTCAAGTGCTCCAAAACATTTGGCAACATGCTGTAAGGAAGCAATTACTCGAACAAAAGAACTATGGCCAAACTTACTACGACGATTTTGTAGGAAAGAAAAGGCCCCTTTGGTCCGTCGAGCTTCATTCTATATTCATCGAGGCGATCAGGACGGCTAGGAATCAATTCAAGACGACCAATGGCTGTACTCAAAATGATGAATATAGACGGACTCACCCTACGAAGTGTCACAAATCACCTTCACAGATTTAGAGATAAGTCAAGAAGCACGATGTAGCTTGGAACCAAGGCGACCGGAGCAAAGTTGACTGGAAGATTAATCCCAGGGAAAACCTACGGAGCAAAAAGTACCCGACCACTTCCCAATCAAGAATACGGGCCATACCGACCTTCCGCCTGGTGGTTCTAGCGGCGGACCGATTGATCATCCCTACGAGTTCCCGAGCAACGGCGGAGGCTCAATCTCAAGGAGTCGGACCGCTCACGGCAAAAACAAAGTGGAAAATTTGTCGCCGGTGTTAGCAAGTAACAATGCCCAATTCGAGTATCAATTGCCCGAAAAATCAAAAGGTTACTTTGATGATGAGCTCACCACCTTGGTCGGCGGTTCGGAGCTGAAAGACCTCCGAGTTGTGATCCGAAGCAAGTTATTATGGATCCTCAAACAACGATCATTGGTGTATGATCCAAGACAAAATCAGCCAATCATTGGAATAGCCAGAAAAGAGGTGGAACCAATCTCTCGCATGAATACTCCTTTAATTCCATGTATAGTTCCTCTGCGTGGGATACTTTTACTTTCTAGTTGTCTAGAATTTGCCTAGAGTTAAAGGGCGAATTTTTCTCCTCTCTTATCAAATGCGTAAGTTCCTTATTAAGCTAGGCCTGGAGCAAATCAATTTGAGGACGATGCCCCGAACGCCCATAAAGAGAGATTCCGAATAGCCTTACTTGGGAGAATGCAAGTAAAACACCAAGTGGGCTCAAAGATCGGTAACTCCGTATCGTCCCAATTGGCTCTCGGTCGTTTCAAACTCTAAGTTAAGCTTATTTTATTCTCGACAGGGGATTGCTAACCGCTTTGAGAATAATATAACAAAAGCGAACCACCCGTGGACGCCAACAACACCGCAGCATAGTAGTGGTTGGGGAATGACAAAGGTCCGAGGCATCCCGGGTCGATCTCGGGATTTGGCATCAGTGTACAAAGATTAATAAAAACATTTTTTGCTTCGCGAGATCGAAGCTCGGCCTAGACGGTTATAGAACCAGGAGAGATAACGTCCCGGACATACAATCCGATTCGAGATGAATCGATCTTTTCAATTCAAAGTTCGCAAGGAATACGTGCATGAGTAAAGTGGTATCCTTTCAATTCTTTTAGAACATGAGGACATACATTGATGCTTTCCCTTTTGATTTTTACGAGGTATCACTTGTCGTCCAAATAGAGAAGTATCCATTCTCCATGAAAAATTAATGAAATGAGAAATTCTCGGAGCCTTTGACAATCTCATGTCTCGAAGCGACAATGAAGTTTTGCAACGCATTTGCATGAACAGGGGCAACTCACGATTCACACCCCTAAGAATTTTTTTTATGTACTTGCGAACTTTGTCCGCCAAGATAAAAAGTTCTTTGCATTTTATATGCTCGAAAACACTCATACACCGCATGGTTTGAACATGATTGTTCCTCATGTTTAATTTACCAACTCGAATAAGGAACATGAACTACATAAGATACATCGAATGTACGAAGGGGGCATGACATGATGATGAAAGGCAATCCTTTCCCAAACACGTCCAATTTTTTCAGGCGAGATGAACGGTGGCAAAATTCCGCATTCGCCGAGGTAAAAAGTTTTCTCGCGAAAGGTACGATAACCGAAGTGATGGAGGCATTCATTTCTATACCCTAAACACTGCAAGTTATCCATTGATCAACCCATTTGAGCGGAGATTTCACTTCCACACCCTGTCCAAGAACCACCCCACATTGGGGCAAGGCAGAAGATAATTCCATCGGCATCACGAGACAAATGGTTAGAAATCTTCTTGCTTGGACTAACATCAATTTTCGGGTGGTTCTTTGCATTGTACTTGCGCTTTAATTCAAGTGCCTTAGGGTGACGAAGAGCATTTCTTTTTCTATCCCACACATCTATATCCATTTGCACAATCCATTTGAGCACGCAAATTCGTTTCTAAAAGCCCTCATTGGTGATCATTGTTGTCCCAAAGCAAATATGGCCCATCTTTGAGTAGAAGGACCGAAAAGCTGGATCCATAGAAAATCTCCCAATGAACTCATCAAGATACAATTGTAAAAGAGAGTTGGGAGTAAAAAAAAAAAAAGGAGAAGAAAGAGGAAAGGCTGATTCCACAAAAAATTCCTAGGCATTTAAAAAGCAAAGTGCCTACCAAAAGCAAGGCCAATGCCCTTTCAATTCATTGTTCATTTGTAGAATATTTCGAACTTAAATGCACAATTTTTCTGTATATCCTAAAAGGGTTGAGAGAAAAATCTCCATGAAGTATCAAATTGCAAATGCAATCTTGAGTTCATACCATCCTCGAGCAATGATGGTATCCTAGAAGGCCACATCGGTGACAAGATTGTAATGATCACCAACATCAAGCCCCTTCTCAAACATCTTCCGAGCCAAAACGAACCCTTTCGTTTCTCGGTCCCAAATCATTACCTCCATTACAACCCTTTAAAAGCCTTTTCCGACTAGGGCACTTGAATTAATGTGGAGTTCAATGATTTTAAGCATCACTCGAAGAAGTTCGAGCAAGATTACTTCTCTCTCATTTTTTGCGGGGTTCTTGACTTGTAAACCTAGAGAGATGAGGATGAAATTCATTTCGGCGAGCCTTGACTTAACTAGAGTCCCCTTTGTAAACCTTTGACCTAGCCCTCATTACGGTCCTAATCAAGACCTCCAGATCGGCTCGGTCGTATCAATTGCTGAGATTACTCGGATCCTTATCAAATGCGATGATGGAAAGATTGAGTGATTTCTTTTGAATCCTGCGAGACGGGATAAATAACTTTTCTTGAGAGTGAGAGAAAACCCTTTCTGGATTGAAGTCCCCCCCATTCAGCTCACATTCGAGGTATTCATAATGTGAGAATATCCCTGGACAGGATTGATAATGCAAACTTGATAGAATGGTTATGCATAAACCATGGTATGAGTGATTGCATTATACACATGTTATTTCTAATCATTGCAAGCTCGGTAGGAAAGTTTTGCATGAACTCATTGTTGAATATGTTTGCGCATGTTACCTCCGACATTCTATGATGGGTAATACATTCTCGATGTTCGATGTTCCTCCCAAGGTCTCGAAATTCATCCAAGGATTATTGAATGAGCAAGTTCTCTTGGCAAATGCCTGCCGTATGACGATACGAGCGACTGTTTCGTTCTTTGATTAATTGTTCGGAGAACCCGGGTAAGTTTTTCGAACCCATTTTCAAATTAACAACTCCTATGATGCTAGTTGTTACGATTCAATTCGAGCAATATGCCTCTCCCGTCGGTCGTGTAGACATATGCACTTGCGATCTTGACATCTTATCAAATCATGACGACGTAGCTCTTATGATTTCGATCTCGAATCACGAAGACATATGCACCTGGTGATCTTGACCTTTAGTCGGCTCATAATGACATAGCTCTTATGATTCTCGGCTTCTTTTCAAATCACGAAGACATAAGCACCCGTGATTTTGATCCAAACCAAATCATAATGACGTAGCTCTTACGATTTTGGTTCCCCTTTGTCGAATCGTGAAGACATATGCACTGGCGATTTTGACATTTAATCAACTCATAATGACATAGCTCTTATGATTCTCGGCTCCTTTATCAAATCACGAAGACATAAGCACCCGTGATTTTGATCCAAACCAAATCATAACGACGTAGCTCTTAAGATTTTGGTTCCCCTTTGTCGAATCGTGAAGACATATGCACCGGCGATTTCGACATTTAATCAACTCACAATGACGTAGCTCTTGTGAACCCGATTCTACTTCTTTCAACTCACAACGACGTAGCTCTTGTGAACCCGATTCTACTTCTTTCGACTCACAACGACGTAGCTCTTGTGATTTGAAAGAATACACATATCTTGCGCTGTCTCGCATTAGGGAGAAGTCTCTCGATAACGAGATAGGTCGAATACCTTAAGGTCCTCGTGTTTGCAAGAAACTTGGAAATTAAGGGAATCACCAACTTTATGAGGTATTTGGTAAAACAGGTATTCTCGTATGCGATCCATGTGCAGGTTTCTCTAACATAGAAAAGAGAAATTATGACACATGTTATTTACAATTTGCATATCATGCATCACTTCATTACAAAAAATGGGACTAAAACTCCCGCCAAAAAAGTTCATCCATAATTTGCATCGTCAAAATTCAGGATTCAATTTCGTCTTTGAGCGGAACCTCTACGAGCCTCCACTCAAAGAGGGCAGGCTGTTGACGCCTAAATTTTGACTAATATATATTTTGCATAAAAATTAGAACTAATTTTAGTTCTAAACAAAAATCATCTCACATATTCATTTAGCATTGGCATACAATTTGAGCTTAATTTAACAGGGTCTGGATTAGGCATGCGGTGGAAAAATGCACCAAGAAGATTTGGGCTTGAAAGAAATATTTTCTCGGGGGCTGTATTGCAAATACTCGAACTTCGAGGATCAGATTGCAAATACTCAAAACTTCAGGGGACTTGTATTATAAATACTTAAAACTTCAAGGACTCGTATTGCGAGATACCAAGAGAAGAGGATGAAGAGAAGATGGAGAAAGGAAGATGATGAAGAGAAGATAATGAAGAGAAGGTGAAGAAAAGAAGATGAAAATGGAAGATGGAGAAATGAAGGTGAAGAAGAGAAGATGAAGATGAAGAAGGAAGATGAAGATGAAGATGGAGAAGAGAAGATGAAAATGGAAGGTGGGGAAATGAAGATGAAGAAGAGAAGATAAAGATGAAGAAGAGAAGATGAAAATGGAAGGTGAGGAAATGAAGATGAAGAATGAAGGATGAAGAACTTTGCCTATAAAAGAAGAAGAGTTCTTGAAGAGAAGGGAGAGTTTTTTTTTTTTTTTTTTGGGAGGAAAAGAGAATTGAGAGAGTTTTTGGGGGAGGAAGAGAGAATGGAGAGAGTTTTTTGGAGTGGAAGAGAATTGAGAGAGTTTTTGAGAGGAATTCTTTAGAGAGGAAAAAGAGAATTCTTGAGAAAAAATTTGGAGAGAGTCTTGAGAGGGCTTGAGTGTTTTGAAGCTTGGTGCTATCATTGCCAATTTCTGCACCCATCAACACAAGCCACAAATTCATCACCATCGTTCAAGCTCACCGCAGAAAAGAAAGCTAAGTGATTTCCCTAACTTCCTTTAATTTCGAATACAAATTAGCCCAGATTTTCTACACCGATTTTTCTCTATATTTTTATGTTAAATAACAATGCATATCAACGATGAGACATCAATGGTACGAGAATAAAAGAAGAGCAAATGGGAAAAATATCAACGCCCGATTGCATTCTCATGAAATTCTAGCGAGTTGAGAAAGAAGCGTGAAGGAGAGATAGGACCAAGAGATTTCTCGGTCCTAACGAGTCACCAAATCGGTCCAATGGTTAAGAAGCCCGAAGCACAAGTTTGGTGCACAAGTTCAAATTGGGGAGTAATCTTGAACTTATTTCATCCTAATTTCATGTAATTTCTTTATTTTAAAAATACTCAAAAATTCAAAAAAAATGTCATGGGAAGAAAAACCCAAAAAAATTGATTCTTTGATCTTCAAGTAGAATTCATCAAATTTGTCAAATCCATTATTTTTTCATGAATTTTAAGGTACCGAAAGGGCATTAGTTGTAATTAATGTAACCAAGTCCCCGGACTCTTAATCTCCTGGTTCGCGAAATAAGATAGTTTTCTCCCGCTATTTTATTTAGGTTTCTAATCGACCTACCGAAAATGATTAGTGGCGACTCCAAATTCAAATCACATTGCATGTTAATCATTCGAACCTTAAGTTGCGATTTGGTATGGACTTGGGAGAGTCCGAGTTAGGTTAGTTAATTAATTAACCCGATAATCCATTAGCCCGGAAATGATAACTTGTTTATTATTTTTTTAGGTCGCGACAATAAAGCTTACACATGTATACACAAGAATAACTACCAGAGGTTGTTTTCATTTAATGATAATGGCGGAAGCACATGCGAAATAAACTAGGGCAGAATCCGGCTCTAATATCATGTTGGAAAACCCAAATCAAAAGCTTATGCTAATAGATGAAAGGAGACCGCGTGTATCTAAAGAGCATATAGGCCCCATAATCAAACGATGTGGGATATTTCAACATAAATATTTAACTACTTGTAGTTATGGTAATAGTGAAGCTTAGCTTGTATAGCTTATTGAAAATTCTGACTTTATGCCGGTCATTTCCAAGTTCAATTAATCCCCGATTAGATGGAAAATGCAACTTGTGACCAAGTAAGCAGAAGATTTACCAGTTGTATTCCTTTAGACACCTTGGCTGTTGCATCAAGCTCTCCGTCTCCCTTTTCAAAAACTAATGGATTAAAAATAGTGCACACAATTAGGCTTATACAAATTATTATGAATTTTACATATGGATGCTGCATTATACTTTAATCACTCTCTAGCCGTTTAAACTGACATCGTTATTCTGAATAGTACTAATCTAGCTCTCTCCGTTTTGTTTGAATGTTTTTTGATTCAAAAATTGGCGGAGCTAGTAGAAAAGAGACTTCTAAGGAAAATAAATGTGAAGTCGTATGATTTACACATTTGTCTACTAGTTTAAGCCTTTGGACACCGACAGAGGAGCACAAAATTTTGTTAGTATCGGAGTCGAGTTCTAATACTTTATTCTCTCTCTCTCTCTCGGAAAAATTATCTTGTTCATGTTATTTTCGATTCTTCAACTTGAAGTACAAATCCTCATTCTATTCGCACTAAGTGGTAGTGCAATAAGATCAACATTTCTTATATATAAGCTCCATCCTACCTTATGTACTCGCACCATGCTCTTCCTAATTTTCATGAACGAGCTTTTAGATGGATGATAATGTCCCATAGAAATTTTTCACATGGTATCTGAGATGGAGATCTTACATAATAGTCAAACATATTGAGACCATCATCAATTTGCATTACTTATCAAAACTAACTTTCAGTGATTTCAATCTTCTGCCAAGTCCCAACATGCACATGCCTAGAAGAACTGAGTGAAATCATTGCCTCCATTAATTGCTTTAAGCTTTTAGAAGGATTGACAGTGATCTCACAATGAATATGAAAACCATACATTTCTTGCGATACACCGTTTTAAAGCTCCGGAGATATAATATAAGATGTTTTCGCAAATCTAGTTCAGCTAATTGTCCGGGTCTTCTCCATCATTGATTTGCATTTGTTGCTCGTTCCTGAACTTCCATGTGCAAGATTTTAGCGTGACTAGAAGTTAGAACCTCCAATTCGATTAAGCAAATGAGAGCTCAAAAAGAAATAATCAGCTACTACTAGTTAGAGATAACATGTGTGCTTTTTTACCTGGATCTCCGCTGCAGTAATATGTAGTTGCTGGTTGTCTTGCTTCATTTTGTTGTAACGCTCGCTAACTGAATCAACGCTAAAGAGAAAACATAAGAACAAATCTCAAATGCTGCATTAGAATGGAAAGAACAGATTTCTTGCAGATTGTTAAGTCGATGAAAAATCCACGATCTAACTTTTTGATCTTGATCTCGATTCTCGACTAGAGGCTGCAGTTAATTTGACTGAAAAGGGAAATATAGACAACCAATGGATTTCATATGTCTAATTTTTCCTACCAAATTCTTCTCTTTACCTGGTGCTTGCGTAGTTGTAAAGCTTGCCAGTGCAGGAGAAGATGATGTTGCCAATTTCAGCGTCGCAAAGAATGGAGAGTTCCTTTGCCTTCTTCATCTGCCCAGTCCTCCTCTTGAAGAAAGTCACTTGCCTGCTCTTCGAGCTACTAATCCTTCGGATCGCGATCTTCCCCTTCACCATCTTCGCTTCTCACCACAATGGATGACGGTTCTTCTTTTCAAGAAAAAGATCAGAAAAAATGATGAAGAACTGGCTGGAAATGAACGATGATGACCAGGAACAGCGTTTCACGCAACCCCTTGTGATTTATTAAATTCAAGAAGCAGAAGAAGACGAGAGATAAAAAAGATCGGGATAATTGCAAAAAAAAAAGTCATAAACCTATCACGGTTGTGCTAGTTCAGTCCTAAACTTTTTTGCATTTGTGCCAATTCAATCCATCCTGCCAATTTTGATAAGAAATTGCTAAACCCTAAGGTAGCATGATAGGTGCTTGTCGTGGCAATTTTTCGTATTATTTTATTTATTTATTTATTTATCATTTCTTTCTGTTTTTTTTTTCATCCCTTCTTCTCCAGCCGGTTGTCGAGGTCCGGCGACCGGCTAGAGGGGAGGCCGACGAGGTTAGCCTTGCCCGGGGCTGCAAGATCGGGCCTTGCCATCCCTTGGGCCGGGGTTGCCTCGTGCCGGTCACCGGTTCAGTGACCGGTTGGAGGAAGAGGGGAAGGGACAAAAAGAAAGAGAAAAGAAAAGAAAAGAAAATTATTAAAAATTATCACGTTAGAATCGGTTTTGCCATGTGAGCTATTTCTTGCCAAAATTAGTCGAAAGGTCCGAATTAATACATACAAAAAGTTTAGGTCTAAAATTGTATCATTGTTTGTTTCTAGTTGACATCTTGTAGAATACTTGGTGCGTTCTTTTGCTTTGCTTAATGCATCACGTTTTTTTTTTAAAACTCTTTTCGAGTAATTCGTTTATTGCTTTTATTTGTTGAGTGGTAAATTCTTGATTCCACAGCCGCATGATCACCAATCATACATTAGTGGCTTAAGGTTAATATTGACCAATAATGCTTGCATGACATTACCGAAAGGGCATTAATTTAATCTAGCATAATCAAGTTCTTGCATCCATGAATCTTTGGTGGAGGTCTAAATGACCCATCACAGATTAGTGAAGGCTCACAAATTAATTGAATTGCAAATGTAAGAATGATTGAATTCAGATCCCAAGTTGCAAATGGTATGGTCGTAGGAGAGTCGGTGCTAATTGATGATATATCTTCTTTACGAGGGAAAAATCGCCGTAAAAGTTGTAAATCTATTATAATTGTGCCAATTCAGTTTTAAACCTTTTTTCTTGGCCAATTCACTACTAAACCTTTTGCATTTGTGCCAATTTAGTCATTTTCGGGCAAAATCGTTGATATGGCAAGGTCGGCCGATGTAGCACGACCAACGCCGATGTGGATAGTTTTTAAATAAAATTTCAATAGTTTTTATTTATTTATTTATTTTGTTCCCTTTCTTCATCCTCTAGCCTATTGCCGGGCCTTGTCGGCCTTTGGCGAAGCTCGCCCCGCCGACCATTAGTAATGGCGAGCCTCGCGTGCCCCCAAGTGGCGCTACCTCATCGTCGCTAGGCAAGGTCGAGCCTCGGGTAGCCAAGGCAAAGTCGAGCCTTGCCCGGGCACAACTTTGCGGGGAGGGGGGGAGGGGCGAGGCTTGCCCGGTGAGATCAACCTCGCCGGCCCTTGCCTTTGGCCGGTCATTGAAGTCCAAGCCATCGGTTGGAGGAAGAAGAAAGGTAAAGAAAAAAATAAAAAGAAAGAACGAAAAGTAAAAAATTTCAAAAAAAAAAGTAACATATTATTAAAAAATTTTAATGTCTATCAGGCCACTCCTTGTCGAGCAATTTTCGGCAAACATTGACTAGATGAACTGAATTGGTGCAAATACAAAATGTTTAGCACTGAATTGGCAAAAAATATGGTTTAGGGTTAAGTTGGCACAATTGCAATATATTTACGATTTTTTTTTGTAATTCTCCCATTTTATAAGTAACCGTTTCATGCTCGCTTAATAATCCATTAGCTTTCCCTTCGTGGTTTACCTTTGGGAAAGTCGCGATATACATGAGTTAGGTTGGTAATTTATTTGAAAAAAATTTAATGACTTGCTCTAATTAGGTTGGTAGTTTCATATAAAAGTTGGTATATTCAAAGCATTAGTAAGTTTTGCATATTAAAATTGAAAGTCAAAATAAATTAATATCTTGAAAATTACGAAAGAAAGTTTCATAAATGATTATCAACCAGTTACTTAAATAGATAATTAAAAAGTCACCGGTCATTATTTTTCTATGTACGGATTTTTTACGCTTCCCAATAGTTGTTGAAATTTATTGGTAAGGAAAATAGTTCCATTTTTTTTTCCCATTTTAGGGTTCATACCAAGGCATTGTTCTGTAATCATTCCTTTTACCTCGCTGAACTTTCCTTGCATTCGAGAAGAACAAAGTGCAGAGGTGATTAACTTAAGCGCCAGCATATCTTTCTGCTACTGAAGGATGAATTGACGAAACCAAGCTAAGCTGTACAAACATATTCAAATCAAATTAGAGCAGACACTTTTTGACAGCTCGTACGATGCTGTAGCGCATCAAGAAACACAAAAACAGGCAGATACAATTCCCTGGTCAGCTTGTGTCCCCCCGCCGGTACTGTTGGGATTATTATATATCACGTTCACACTCAGGACTCGATTTTAATATCTCATTTCCGATTCGTGTTCGCACTTGGGGATTCACTTTGTTTGAAAGATCTTTCATATGATTCATGTCGCTTCTGCATCGCGGATGAATCCTAGCTTTGCAAGAAAGTCACTAAATTTCTGCTGGGCTCAGATTCTGCGATTATCATAGGTTTCCACTTAGTTGAGATTGAGATGATATGCAAACTGCAAGAAAGTTATCATATTTATAGTTGGACATGAACTATTGAATGATCTTCAATTTTAAGGTTGCCACTTTGCTTTATCCTTTTAACTCTCTGATCTGTTAGTTTCATCAAAGACAGAGAAATGGCGTTCATCACTTCCCTGACATAAACGAGCATAGACAGATGCAAATACTTATAGCTGCCCGCTTTTTCGGTTCCTTCGAAAACTTGAAATGCAAATGAGTATGTAGAGACTCTTGTGGACATCTCTTTTTAAGACAGGGCTCAACGAGTTTTAGGCCATTGGAGCTTTTGCCGTAACGAATACGAAGTATTTCTTTCGTATTTTTTACCTAATGAAGTTTGTAATGGATTTTGTATCCCCTTTGCCTAAATCCGATGTCTGTCTCTGTCATATTGAGCGGGTGGGATCATACTTTGCTGAAAAAGAAACTAGGTGATGACAATACACTGATCTGTACGACATAATGGAGCGACATCTTAGGCTCATTTTACTCGCACCAAGATTAGATCATTAATTTGACATGAAACCGTTCGCACCAAGCTTTGCATCAAGCTATATTTGATAATTGATCAGCATACTGGATTAGATCCACTTCACACAATTGATAAGAATTAGTAAGGTATGTATGAAAAAGTTCCTCCGGGGCTTCTACAAATAGCGCGACCATGGTGCAGAGAATTATCGACAGCTTGGTCTTCCTCGACACACACATGTATTACTGCAGTTGCAACCTGTCACATAGACATGGCATGTAAATGGTCATATTTCACTAGGATTTGGTTTGAGCTGTGTCGCGAGAAGTTAAAACATACTGCAACACTGATCGTACCTTAGCTCCATCTCGATCTGTGCTGCTTCATTTACTTCAGAGAGTGAATGACTAATGCAAATAACGGTGCAAATGTTAGTCGTATAGATCAGCGAAAGTGTGTGGAACTTCCCTACTTACAACTTCGCAGGAATCACTTGCATTCGATGCCTACCACGCCAATCATAATCTGATGTTATTGTCTTCTGTTGAAGATATAAACAGGATGGGGCAGTTGTCAAAAGGGGAAAAGAGAGAGAACCTCTTTATTGAGATCTCCTATTTCTTCATTCAAAACCTGATACTGTGGTAGTGTCAAAAATCAGATTGTTAGGGCGGAGTTATTACATGAGAAAAGAAATAAAAACAATGCTAAGAAACTAAACTCTGGCTTTGAAAGAGGTTTAATTCAAATTAACTTCTTAAATAACCCAAACAATGCTAAACTAAGAATAATGTTCAGAATTAAACACTTAAACTCACATTTAATCATGACATTGCGTTACCACAGTTATGTGAAGGAGTTTGAAAAAAATTTGAGATGATAATTTATATAGGTTCTAAGTAAGGCATTTCTGATTGTCTTCTATGTCCCTACTTACTTGCAATAACTTAATTGTCCTACGCCAAACGACAAGTCACATGCTTTTCCGACATGCTTGTTTACCTAAAAGGTTGAACGAAATTTGGTTGTAACGGGGTCATAAATGCATAAGGGGAAGCACATGTACCTTTCTCATTCGGACAGCCTTCAAGCTCGATCATCTCCAACTGCTTCTCTAAATTCTGCAAGTCTTTTATGCTTAGGTTGGAAAGTTCTTGGCCCATCAGATGCCTGCCATTTATACAACAAGGCTGTGTCATTGCGCCTATATATTTCTGATGTCCTGTAAATTTTATTTGGGATCCTATAGAAATATCTTTGAAGCTACGTATTAAAGAAATCACAAAACGTCCAGAAGCAATCAATCTAAGAGCCAAAAAGCATCAAGTGAGGCCTGCCATAATGAGATTTATAGCCATTACACACAATGTATCAAATTACGTAGCTGATCAGCGGTTATAGATCAATCAAAATGTATCATCTACCACCCTTTCATGAAAGGAAAAACCTTTTAATCTAAAGCGCATACTTACTTTAGGGATCAGTTGAAGCAATCAGCTTATACCAAAGTAAGTGGTTAGGGCGGTTCACTAATGTGTGTCACTACTAATAACTTAACAGTTCTCTGGTTAAGGCATTCAAACGAAAACCAAGCCCTTTTCATCTAATGAAGATTGAGTTCTTGGCAATAATTTGTAATCACCTGCGGTATTCCTGCATGTCGAGCAATTGCTGCCTTAAACCTGCGACCTCCCTTTGGCAAAGCTAGCATAATAATCAAGAGTGTTAAGTTGAGCCTCCATGTTGAAGCATCAAATTAAGCAATCAGCCTTCCCAAAAACATATGGGTAAGCATAAAATTAAAACATACGTGCATATATGTAATTCGGGAGAGAATCGGTTCATTGAGTTGGATAACTGGTTCGGGCTGGTTCCTCGCAACACATTTTTCATGTGCCAGGAAGAGAGCATGAGTATGTTTTTTTTCATGGCTAGATCAAATAGAATTCACAGGCTCGCCTAAATAAATTTTAAAAGGGAACCCCCAGAGAGCAAGGATGAACATGGCTCTATCTGGAAAATAGACAAGGAATATAGCCATGATACACATGATTACCTCGAGTTCTTCGACCGGATTCTTCTCTCCATGATGACCTATGTATTCGGTGTAACGGTCGATTGTGGACCTCATGCTGATTCAGTTGGATTTAATTTGAAATTCACAACTCAGTAACTACCAGAAATATTGGCGATAGCAGATGTGAAACGATTCGCAATCCTGACAACAGAATAGGTAAATGAAGAACTGCTAAAAGAAATGACGTGGTGTGACTAGAGAGAGAGACCTAGAGCTGGAGAATTCGTGGAGCTTGCCGGTGCAGGAGAAGACGATGACACCGACCTCGGCGTCGCAAAGAATGGAAAGCTCGTTGGCCTTCTTGAGCAGCCCATTTCTTCGCTTTGAGAAGGTCACTTGCCTGCTCGTCGAGCTGTCTATCTTTTGGATCACAATCTTCCCTCTCCCCATATTGATCTGCAGTCTCTCTCTAGCTGGTTTCTACTAAATTTTCTCTCTCTTGTTTAACTGATGATTTATCAACACCAAGAACGAGCTTAGCAGGGAGCAGATACACAGATCTACTACAACACTTCTCAGAAATCTCGCAGATTACCACACACGAAAGAACAAGAATCAACTGGAGCTTGCTGATGATGCAACCCAGAAAGCTAGTCAAAGGTGTTGATCTGATCAACTAGTGGACCATTAGAGATCAGCGAGAAGGACACGTCATATTCAAGACGAGAAAAGGAGCCATCTCTTGGACAACTTTTTCATTCATGCACCCGTTAAAGAATTGACGTGGACAGGGCTCCGTAAAACATTGAACGGAGGAAATAATTATGTTACAGTATAGCACGGGGCAACTGTTTTGGACTTATTATGACCGTTCTATCATAACTCGACAAATCAAATCTTTAATCGTCTGAAAAGTCAAAACATGTGTTTGAATCTCGAATTTCAGTAAAAGATGGATGATATAAAAATGATTTAGTAGGTACAGATCACGACAAGATACAATTATAAAATTCATCTTTAGCATCCAATAATATCGATTCATTCCTAGACGGTAGAGTAAACTTATTTAACGAGTTATAGTCGAGAAAATCCATTCAGCTATGTCAAAGATTATTGCACCATTTCCATGGGAAAGAAACAAAATACTGTTAATTAGTAGAAAGTAAGAAAGAATTGATCAACTTGAGCCCTTGATGCAAGCTTCATAAGAACTGAAGTAGTACCCACCACAACTACATCAAACAAACAGAAATGAGAGACAGAATAAAATAAAATAAAATAAAGCATTTTGCACTAATTAAATTGGGCACCTAAGTACTTTCCCCTCTCCCCATAATGATCTGCACTCTCTCTCTGGTTAGTATTAATTAAATACTCGGGCATTTCGATATGTGTCCTGCCCATGTCTCATATGCTTTTCCATGATCCACTCGAGCGAGCACAAAGAACAAGAACTTGCTAAGTGCTATGAACATTATGTCCGTATTGTAATTATATCGCAGTTTAGATAAGGAAAATTAAAGGGTTGTCAAGGTTGTAACAAAATTCTTGTGGACTTAGATTGTGGTGTATACCCATGCTTCGAGTGGAGTCTTATTTTGGATTGCTTTAGTTGGACACCTATTTAAGATATATACAGTCGTGTAACTACTTCTGCCCAGATCGAATTGGGAAGGCCTTTCTCCTTTAGCATGGACCTTGCCATCTCCATGTCGGTTCTGTTCTTCCTTTATGCGTCTTCTATGCGCTTCATTTTGCTCTAGGGTGTAGCCAACAGTTAATTGATGATGAATACCTTCATCTTCACAAAACTTAATATACTCCCTTGAGTTGAATTCTATGCCTCTGTCGCTCCTTAGGAGTTTGATTGCATGATCACTTTAATTCTCAACATGGTTCTTGAATTTCCTGAAAAATAGAGAAAAACTCCAATCTTTTGTATAAGAAAGTAAACCCACGTCATTCTTGTATAGTTGTCAATGAACAGGATAAATTATTTATTCTGATTGGGTGTGGGGGTCCTCATAGGACCATATAGGCCCAAAGTACTAGTTCTAATGGTTTCTTAGCTCTCCATATACTTTGTTAAAATATGTCTAGAGGTTGAGCCCATCGAATAATGCTCGGCTTGAATTGAAATGGTTAAAATAACCGTCCATGTGAAGGTGAAGTACATGAATTCTTTCGTGAAAACTGGAAAGAAATAATGGGGCACACGAATTATAGCTTTCATAGTTGTCCGAATATGTACTGGAGTCAGCCAAATAAAAGTGGAGGAAAGTCCAAAATTAGACTTGATTGACTAGATCTCACTTGGACTTTTTTCCTTCTCCAATGCATTGGATATATTCACCATCCAGTTTTGCACTTCTCTCTCTGGTGGTGTTATACAGTATATTCTTTTGGGTCAAAGAGGTTGTCGGCTGCAGAGTGAATATGCACGCCTTGCCATTGAAGTTGAGGTTGGACTTCAATTTCGTGCGAGCATAAGTTATTGGCGTGACATCCACGATTGCTCACAATTACATCCAAGAAGAATTAGAGTTCAAGCAAATTAAATCTTATCGTGAGATTTGTTTAATTCCTTTATGAGATCGAGAGATTATTTCTCGAAAAATTGGGAGCTAAACACTATGTGAGCTATTAAATGTAATTGGAGTAAAAAATACTGAAATTTTTTGAATGACTCGAATATGGTTTGTAATCTCCATTGGATCGCTTGTTCTATAGTATAATTCGTTCTACTACTCTCCCCGTGGACATAGGTCTTTATAACCGAATCACGTAAAATTGATGTTCGATTTATTTTCTTGCTCTGTCTATTTTATTATTCGATCACTTGCTTCCACACAACATACTTCCTAATGAGAATGACTGTCTTTGTTGTTTTCGAAGAAGATAGCCTTCACCGATATTTGAAATTTCTAAGACGGATGGAAAATTATAATAATTTTATGGAGGAGAATTTTTAATCTAGCGAAGTCAAAGTGGCCAAATCTCCATTGCCATAACCATGAATCATCAAGTTGAGCTTTCATAGCTAAATCTCCGATATATTTCCGTCGAATAGGAAAGTCCCTATTCTCCATTTTAACAAAGACTACAGTATTTCATATTTATCATAGATAATGCTCACATCTCCTATAAAGTATGGAGAATACACACTTTGTATCATTTGGCTCACGCTATGTGACATCCTTGTCCCACGTTGCCTAGGGAGTAAGCCTTGGGATGCTTTATATGGCTAGGCCTCTTCCTAGACTTGCAAGATGCGTTTTTCGGGGGTTGTATGGGTGGCCCTCGGAGGAACAAAATCGTGAGAAGTTAGCGAGCCTTGTGCTTGCACTCCAAAGCGGACAATATCTTGCAAGTGGCGCAGCGGAAGCATGGTGGGCCTAGACCATTACGGTTGGTATCGAGAGCCAACTCCCGACAAGATGTGTGGACCACGGTGGGCCGCTAGTGCCGCCGAATGTGTGGACCACGGTGGATGCTCGCTAGTGCCGCTAAGGGCACATCGAGGATGCTTTGCCACCGAGAGGGGGAGTATGTGACATCCTTGTCCCACATTGCCTAGGGAGTAAGCCTTGGGATGCTTTATATGGCTAGACCCTTCTTAAACTTGCAAGACGCGTTTTTCGGGAGTTGTATGGGGGGCCCTCGGAGGAACAAAACCGTGAGGAGTTGGCGAGCCTTATGCTACACTCCAAAGCGCAGACAATATCTTGCAAGTGGTGCAGCGGAAGCGTGGTGGGCCTAGGTCATTATACGCTAAGAAGATTTTGTGCAATACTAGGGACTATATATACATTGGTGATAGTCCCTTTTAGTATGACATTGGCGAATGCAACTTTGCTCAATTATACTTGGGATTACATCAATGTATCAATATTGATGAATATAAATTCATCCCCCGTCATAAGATTCCTACAATTACTATCAATGTACTATGTATAATTTTTCCTATCATTTGTCACTTGGCCTACGTAGAATGTATCATCTTCTCTTTATTTGCTTGGTTTGCGTAGAATGTGTCGTCTTCACTTTATTTTTTCTTTACCATAGTTGGCTCAATAATTTGTTTTCAAGGGACAATTTTTTTCTACATGACAATCTTTTACAAAAGAGGCATTGTGATTTATTTCTAAACCATCAATCTTCTCCAAATGATTAGTTTTAGTGCAAATACCACAAGGTATATAATTTTCCTTTTGAGTATTTTCTCCTCTTTTTATTTTTCCAGGCGCTCCTTCCACCATTTTCAAATTGAGTCCTACTAGCATGACGGTGTGATAGTATAATGGTGGAATGCTAGGGATAAGATTAAATATGGGTCCCGCCATGATTGCTAAATATTTTTTTTCATTCATAACACTTGCGGTTGAGATTGCACTATTATACTATTATATTATCAACTTATCAAATTCCTTTCAAATTTATGAGACCATATGTTTATTTTAGACGAAAGGCATTTTCAACTAAATCTTCAACTTGTGCCATCAATATTTTTCATTATGCTTCCGGAGAGCCAATTAATTCACTTAGTGGTAGGATTGTATTTTCGCGACACTAATATTTTTTCTGTGACCCTATGCTCAATGATTTCATCTCGATCGGCTCTCTTCGATTAACTAGCTCTTTCGATTTGTTGACACCTAAATTTTGACCAACATTTTAATCGTTTATTTTACAAAAAAAATCAGGAATTAAATTTTAGTTACTACAAAAAATAATTAACTTAGTTTTCATATTTATTTTAGCATACATTGCATTCACATTTTCATCGGACTGGCGGTGGATGGACTTAATTCAAGGTTTTGAACTTAATTGAATTATCCGAATTGATCTTGTGCCGAAATTTTTAAGGAATATGGGCTGATTTGAACTTAAATAAGTGTGATTAAGTCTTTCGGGGCTTAATTAAAAAGGTCTTGCGATTCGGGGTCTATTTCACAAAGAGCCATAAGTTAGAGCCCCTAACTTGACCTAATTTTCCCTATATAAGCATCCTTATGCTTCACAAAGGAGGGGGCCACACATTAAATACACGGCCATTGAGCTCAGAAAATATACGTGAGATTAAAAAAGGAGGAAGGAGGAGCTCTTCTGGGCGACGACACCAGCCCCTCACGTTTTTATGTCCTCTGTACCTTTCAGTCTCGGTTCACAGCTAGCTTGAGATTTATCCAACATCGTCCTGTACTTGTAGAGAGAAGAGGCGGCTATATAAGAAGAGAAGGCAATAGTAAATAAGGCCAAAGGAGAAAAACTCATGAAGAAAAGAAGAGAAGTAAAGAGGACGTCCAGCAAAGTGAGTTCCTTGGTGGATCGAAGACACAAAGTTCAGGCGAAACAAAAAAAAAAAAAAAAGAGAAGCTTTGTTATCTCCTCTCGCCGAATAACCATGTGAAAACCGAAGCATATACCCGATGTGTGTCCTGTCCAAGATCGATTGTTGTCGTCGCATCTTTTCGCGATCACATAAATCCGTCCCGACAAATGGTGGTTCAGCACTTTGGTGGTCCTACGAGTCTAATCCAATCCCCCGGCGTTTTCCGCGGTGGCCTCCAAGCGTATTCTTGTACTAAGTTTGGCGATTCAGCAAGATTAAATCACCGTTTCCTCCTCGCTATGTACCCGTTGCTCAAGATCCATTTGCCTTGCTTGAATTCATTGGCTTGCTAACATGTCAAGTTGTGTTGCTTTTGAGTCATGTTTTGTTGATTCCTTTACAGGTTATTTTGATTTTCCCAACATGAATTCCAATTCTTCTGGGTGATTGGTCAAAGCATAGGCTTAATCGTTGTTTTGGATTTGCTCGCGATCATGGCGTAACTCCTTTTGAGATGACGGAGGCTTACAAGATGATAGAGAAGGAGATTGGAGAGATGGCAATGGGCATTATGTTTGAGCTTATGGGAACAACTTGAATCTGATTTATTTTTATCTCTTGTTTTTTTTTCTTTGTCTTTACTTGGAACCATGCAGTGTACTTAGTGCGTTTCATGGTCTTGTTTTATACGAGAAAAACAATCTGAGGTGTCGATCAAGTGTCGATCCGCAAGCCCACCGAATTGCTGAGCTTTTCCTTCGTCGTCCACCAGGAGTCGCCGATGAGAGAACACATGAGCAATAAACCTTATGGCTTTGCTTGCAAGTGGAAGAATCGAGGACAATTCGGGGCGGAGGTTTTCAGGAGAAAAGGTCAGTTGGAGGTAGGTCAAGTTAGAACTTGGAGGATTCGATTCGATATTGTTTCGAATGTGGAAAGCATATCTTCGGATAAGGTGATTTTTAATCCGCGATTGATTTTTTAAGATATCTTGCCTATTTTGATTATGCTCTTACCAATTGCAAGATGTTAATCTTTGGATTGAAGAATTGAGATTTTTGACACAATTTCACGAATAATAAAATCCTAAATCTAAATTACGAAAATCTTTTTCCTAGTAGACAACATCTATGTTAAGTAGGATAAACTTGTCCGTCGCCGTTTGGATACGACCCTCCAACTTAGTAAAAATGGGAATTTAGTTAATCCGATCTATCGCCGTTTAGATTCGATTTGCTATCTTCAAAAGGCCGAATTTAGATTTATGAATATCCTTTTTTAAAAAATTGCAAGAGAATCAAATCGAATAGTCTTAATCGGCCGAAAATTCAAAAGAAAAGGGACAAATCAGAAAATTTTGTCATACATATATCGTATTATCTCATTGCATATTTAGCATATCTTGAATATCTCACGTCATTCTCATGCATATTTAGAATTTTATGCATATCTTGCATATCCACTTCATATTTTCAAGTATCATATCTTGCATTCCATATTTTTAAAACATCATTCGTATATCACGCATATCCTTGGTCTCATGCGTATTTCTAATTCTAAAAATACCAAAAAATTCTGCTCACATCTCGCATTGATCTCATGCATATATGTCCCTTTTTGCATATCTTTTCACTACATATTCTTTTGAGTATCACTTATCCCACTTTTCATTTTTTTTTAAAAATCACATTGCATATCTCATGTTTCTTTGTTTATCTCATAATATATATTGCGTACCTCACTTGCATATCAAGTTTTCGAGTTCCACTAATCTTCTTGCCAATTTGTTTTTCCGAAAAAATTGCATTGTTATAAATTGTCGTGTTGCATGTTTACCTATTGCATAATAGTACTTGTCATGCCATATTTGCTTGTCTCTATGCCATGCTATTTTATATTAAGCAACGTAAAGAAAAAATCATGCTCGAGTCTTCATGTATCTTGGTTTAATCAAATTCGATTTGCATGTCTAGTCCATTCATATTTTTAATTGTTTTGCATGCCTTAATTTGAGTAGTTAACTTTTGCATATAGGGCAACTTGACTCTAAATTTGCATGCTTTGCATATCTCGTCATTTTAGATAGTCTCATTGCATTCATTCATTCAGCATTCATTCTAAATAAATGAAAATGCAAAAACGGCTCATTTGAGCTTAACGTAAAGATCGGTCAAGCTTGAATTGCCAAACCTAGGATATCTCATGGAATTAAGGTACCGAAAAGGTATTAAATTTAATTAGTTAATGTAATCAAATCTCCGAATCCTCAATCTCTTGTTCGTAGGAATAAAATAGTTCTCCCGCTATTTTATTTAGGTTTCTAATCACCCTACCGAAAATGGTTAGTGGCGACTCCGAATTCTAAATCATTCTAATTAACCAAAGTCGCGATTTGGTAGGATTTGGGAGAGTTCGTATTAGGTTAGTCATTAAAATTAACCTAATAATCCATTAGTCTTCAAAAAAATTATTTTTAGGTCGCGACATCAATCTTCCACAATATTCTTGAATGGTCACATAATTGTTCATTTTAGAATTCTCAAATTCCCTTTCCAAAGTTTGAAGTCGAATGGTATGTACCTGGGCGGTTCCTAGTTTTACAAACTTGGAATCAACCCTTCTAGTCCGGTTCCTTTCCGGGGTGGTTATCGACCCATACTTGGAATTGATCAAAAACTATATAAATAATCAAGCATGAAACAAATTTATACATGAGACTTTACCAAAAAAAAAAAATTTATTCATGAGATATCTTCTTTTGGATACTTCTTTAGCTACCATTAATTTAAATGGTAAGAGAGTTTGCTCATCTCCTTTTGGTTTTGGATTTCAATTATATTGAGAGCACTTCAAGAATAAAGTCCCGAATGCGGTAGGCGGTATGAGGGACCGAGCATTTAAGACCGCTCGGAAAGATCGTTTTGTCAAGGGTACATAAGCTTCTTCCGAGATGTTGGAAGCGATGCGGAGGAGATAAAATTCAGCTTAAATAGGAATAAAATATGGAACATTTGGGTTGAAGAAAAGAAAAATGATTGAAATTATTTGCGTTCACACTATTAAATAACAACATCACATGACCATCTTCACACCTTAGTGTTTCAAAATTAAATATGGAGTAAATTATGTGCGTTCACATTTGGATTGCCAACAAGTCAAAGGATAAAACATGGGACTGCGAGCTGTGCATGTTCATAGCAATATGGTACGAAAGGATACTTTTAAAAAAAGGAAAAGAAAATTGTCGTCTAGCATAGTTTTACAAGTCATGAGGACGGACTTTCAACTAGCGGTCTCGGACTTATGTTCATTTCAACTTGATTGCGAGTGTTCTAATTAAGTTGTGGGATACCTTTCTAGACCTGCATGCTTAATGACTCATCGTGATTCATTCCTCTAAGCTCATGAAGGTCCTTTGCTCATCTTCTTCTCGTGTCGGTCATATGCAAATTCATATTGTTGGATCGACCGAAAAAGGCATGTGTAGTGCATGCATAGAGGTAGTAATGAGAACTCTAGATTTGTTGAAATAACTTTTTGAGACAAAAAAGTAAGTTCCGAGCTCACATGGAAAAATGCATGTTGACAAAATTTTGAAGTTGGTAAATTAGCTTTTCTTAACTTCTAAGCATAGACTTGGTCTTGATTAGTGTAAGGCACAGTGATCCCTTAAAAAAATCATAATTCCAGCTCAATTAAGGGTTTTGAATGGATAATGCTCTCGGATGTCATGGGCGACGCATTGAGATTATCATCGAAAGTAATTGTGATAATAAGTAGCCAATGAGAAACAATGCACTAAAACAAAATCTATAGGTCTAAGCCGTGATTCGTGGACCGTAACCACGATGATCGTGAAAGCCTACATGCTTGTATGTGAGAAAGAGCTAATTTTCAATTAATTGCGTGCCAACTCAATGATTTCTGCTCAAAGAAACTTTGAATTAGACTAAGTAATCTATACAAGTCAACTTTTTTTGTGAATCTTACGAGGTGAGTGACACAATATATAATATAACAAGATAGTAATGCATAAATCTCATCTACATACACATAAAACGATATACATGTCAACACATACAAGAACTTGCGTGGCCTTATAGTATCACGCACAACGTAAACGTACATGTACATAGAACTTGCAGTCCGGACCATACGTGATTATTTGTCACATTTTATCCAAACAATATTCTTCAGCTTGCATTTGTTTTCAAATGCTTTTGAGAACGAGACCCGACGGAGTGTTACCGCCGTGGTTAGATGTTGCTTCGCCCGTATAGCTGGTGCGATTTTGTAACAACGTTTTCGTATGTGGCTGGATTCTTCTACTCACTCTACTTAGCGGTACCTCCTATATTTGGAGCAACTTTTCAGTTTTACAAGTATACGCTTGCTTCAAAAAAGGCCAAGAAAGCAAGTGGGGAAGAAGGGCTTATCTCCCTCTTTCTCCATTTCGTTGTACCCATATCTCTCGTCAAGATTTGCGGGTTTTTGCAAGAGCGAGAAGAGAAGGCAAGATCGTGGTCTTATTGAAATTTCAGGATGAGTTATTACAATCAACCGCCGCCTCCATCCGGTTCCCTTCGTTCTTTCCTCTCTCGTTCTTTCGTCTTTCTGTTTTCCCGTTTCTTGAATTTGACTATCCAGCAAAATGAGTGCTTGCATGTCCTAATTTTAAATGTCGAGGCATCTTAGAAGCTCACCGCAGATCAAAGATTTGATTGAAGACGGAAGATCTTTAGTTTATTTTTAGAGCTTTAACCAGAGTTTTGGAAGATGAACTTCGAATTAGGGCTAACTTGGGTTTATGGTTTTCCTTTTGTCAAAGTGCAGCATATCTGCCAGGACCATATCCAAAGGATGCTTATTCACCGCCCGCTGCATATCCACCACCGGGTTACAATCAGCAATATCCCCGCCGGCTTATGCCCCGCCGCCTCCAATCGTCCAGCCTCCTCCTCCCCAAAGACCACCAACGTAAAGTCGATTTCTTGGAAGGCTGGTTAGCGCTCTCTCTCTCCCTCTCTAGTTGATTCTTGAAATGAATTCCCAGATTTTATATGTAGTTTGTTCGGACCCGGTAGTAATCGGAAGAAGAAAAACAGCCCTTTAGCTGAAATTAGCGAACCATGATGCAACGTTATCATTTGGATATTGACAAGCCAACTTGAAGTGCGCTTATGTGATGTGTCCTACTCTTTCTTTTTTTTTGTGAATTCGCGGTTTGGCTGCTCTTTGTTGCCGTTGTCTCTTGGACGCTTGCTTCGATCTCTGCTCCAACACCTCATGGAATGGGCTCCTATTAGCTATCTTTGCTTCGTCTAGGCTTAACATTGTTGAATAAATTCGGGTCGTTCTTTTTCTGGAAAGGAAACTCACCATGATGTTGAATTGATAATTTCATGTATGTCCATTTTAGTTTCGTATTAAATCGTTGGTTGTGTTCTATTCAATTCAAAGACGATGATACTGTTTTTTTATGCATTATACTGTTATGAAAGAAGCTCAAACATTTCCTGTCTTCTTGCAACGTTGTTCATTATCTGTTCTGTTCAACCATCTTGATTGCATAAGCTATCTGAAATCGAAGACGAAAATGCAAAATAATAAGGAAAAAATTCAACTGTAAGAGCTGTGCAGCATTTGCCATTATTAGATACATTTGAGATATGCCCTTCACGGTTTTCTTATGGACAACTTTCTCGAGCATCATCCCAAGAGAAAGTTGTTCATCGCAAGAACAAGATGGCAAACAAAGGATGAGTAAAGCTAGAGCTACAAAAATCGGTTGACAAAAATAGTGTAAACACAGCAATTCTTGCTCATCTAAATAGGAGGTGATCAAGCACGACACAACTAAGGTAAAGTACTCCATCAAAGTAAAACCAGTTGTGTCCATACAGTTAGTGCCTTAGCTGATTTTCAACTTATCTTTGGCAGTCAATTATTGTCTTATATGTTCTACTTTAACCAAATTACAGTGTATACCCTTACCAATCTGTGTGGGGTCATGCATGCTTACATACATACTTACATATATACGTACGTAGGTAGGGTGAAAGTTCAAGTGAAAGAAAATGTTATTGCCATTTGGCAATTTCTTTTGTATTTTTTTTTTGAAAAATCAGACTTTCCTGACATTAATATTGAACTCTACCTTGAGAACGTGGATTATCCCATAGGGCGGGCCACCTAATGAAGACAATATCTTATTAACTTTGGATCTATTGAAGAAGCAAGATGGCGAAATGTTAGGTTGTCCAGCTAAGTTTTTATATATCATATAGAATGGAAAGAGTTTAAACACTTCTTTTCTTATTGTCACTCCAACAGAATACATTTGATCAAGATCGATCACTCTTTGTCGCGTGTTCACAAACATAATTTTTTTTTTTTTTGGTGACCAGAAATTCACCCCAAGCACGCCCGGATTCGAACACTCACCTTGAGAGAAGAGGCAACGTGGGCCACAGTGGGTGGAAAACCAATAACCTCACGATATCGCAACTTGAATAAGTCATTCCTTGAGATCAATAGTTTAGTAAATTGCGAATTTAAGTTGATATACACTTCCAACATCTAGGTGATATAGCTCGGAGTTGGACTAAATCGTAACACGAACTCCTAAAAGGAAAGAACATGGGTCACATTCTCGAACTCAGTAGTCCCAAAAACGTAGTCATTATAACCATATAAACACCCACCGAGATCAATTGGAACATAACAGACGATTTTATCATTTATTTTACCAAGAGACTACTATACATGCGACACTAACGGATAGTTTCAGACAAAATTATGCTCATATCTAAACGGTTCTCCGTTTCCGCTGATCACTACCTTGATAAATTTTGTCTTGGTTTACCGAACTTTGAAGGCTCCTTATACCAGAAAAACAAAAGAAGGTTCCTTTGAAGGTTCCATCTTTGTGTAAATAGCCAATAGCTTACAAGTTACAAGGAAGATGGCATCAAAGTCTGAGGTGTCGGGGGGGCAGATTTAGTGCTAGGGTTTTATGCTCTACAAAGCATTAGAAAAGTCAGTGGCAGTTTCGTCATTCCGCCAAATGGTGATCAAGAATTTCAAAAACGAACTTATATAATTTCTATGCCTCACCCCAAGATAGAACCTGCTCAAAGACAATCACACGCTACTACTGCTTTCTTCTTCTTCTTCTTGCTCTGCTCATTTGAAGACTTTCTTTCTGTTTTCTTGTGAGAGAGAGAGAGAATGGCTGGATATGGCTTCGGGGGGGGGTCTTGTGTGAGAGAGAGAGAGAATGGCTAGATATGGCTTGGGGGAGGAGCTAGTCGGAGGTACCCATTGCGAGCTCAGCCGTACGGGAACCCTATTGCGTGGAACCAAGTGATCGAACGATAAAATAGACGAACAAAAAGGTAAATTGGACACCGGATATATGTGGTTCGGTTGTAGAGACCTACGTCCACGGGAGAGCATCAACGAATTCGACTATAGAACGAGCGATACATGGAGATTATATGCCACACTTGATTTACTCAAACATTCTCGGTGTTTCCGAAGCCCCAATTACATCCAAGAACGCACATAGTGTTTAACCTCAAATTCCTAGAGAAATAATATCTCAATCTCGCAAAGGAATTAACACAAATCGAACCTCAAGATTTAATCGATTTCGACACTTGAATTCTTGATATAATTTTGCGGAATAAACCCCACGGGTAAGCACTCGATTAACGATGCTTCAAGAACTCTGCATCAACTTCGGCACACCAAGCACTCACATGAAATCGGTGCTTCTAGGCCACGTACTAGTCTTCATCCTTTGACTTATATTATGCATATATGTATCAGTACAAATTCCCCGCAAAGACCGGAGGAATAAGGTCAAGATGAATTATCACTTTTCTTCCGACTTCAATAAGGAATAAGATATCACCTAATAGAAGATATCGTCCACAGCAGCAGTCCCGATGTCCAGAATATCAAATGGGACTCGATCTTATCTTCAATTATCTTTCACGTTAAAGTCTTTCATCTTGATTCCAACACGAAATACAAAGCTAATTCTCACCCACCAAACAATTTCCTTATTCATTTATTTATCACTGCAATTTTATATTTTCGCTTTGGACTCAAACTCGAGACATATTTTAACAAATCGGTTTGCGGCGCTAGCACCGTCCTCCTTTCCGCCGGGCACCGATCCAAACCTAGAAAATATATATAAAAAAAAGACTCCCAATTTAGCAAAAAGGAAAAGATAAAAAAAATGAAATATATAAGGGCTTTGTTTGGTTCCATTTTGGGGGCATGCAAAGCCATTTTCCCAAGGACCTTTGAGTGAAGATGCATTTGGTCAAAGCTATGGTGGTGTTTGGATAACTCATTTTTGTGTATATTTTGCAAAGAAACTTTGAGATGAAAAAGAAAATACAAAAAAAAATAAAAATGAAAAATAGAGGTCACCATGGCCACATTGGCAGAGAAGACATGGAGGAGTGGTGAGCTTTGCCGACAGAGACTACATCCGACCATTCTTTGCGGCCGGAGGCTCTTGTCGGCCAAGCGACCTTCGATCGGCTAACCTTGTCGAGCAAATCGGGTCGTTTGAAGCTCGTCACCCTCGGATATGCTACCTCATGACCAGCGACGACCTCTTCTCGATGTGGCCTTTAAGGGTCGGGCCAACTTTAGGCGAGCCGGCACCAAGGTCGCCCGACCTCGGGCATGCCTTGCTAGACTCTAGTGTCGAGCAATCCAGGGCGATAGATCCGGACTTCGACGTCGCACGAGTCGGACGAAAGGTAACCCCGACCGCACGACCTCGGGCAGCTCAAAATCGGTGTCACGCGAACCCTCGCCGGCGTCTGTTGATCTCCTCCACCACTTCCCTAATCTGCTGCAAAGAGAAGATGAACAATGCATGGGCAAAATTGGATTATGGAATAAAAGATGGGGGCAATTTGGGAAGGAAAAAAATCGTCTACCTTGAAACTAGCCTTCCGAAAATGCTCAATGCCCAAGGCAAGTCCCCACCGACTTTGGGCTTTCAGCTTTGGCCAATGTGGCATTTCCCCAAAGTGAGTTGTCAAACACCTCCCAAACGCAGCCAAAGGTCACTTTTGTCAACATCACAAAATGGCAAAGGGATGGGTATATTTCCAAGAGTAGCCATCCTCATTTCATTGAGATGGTTAACTTAAAGAAGTGACCTTGACAAGCTGAGAAACGTGGAATCTTGGAAATTTGCCTTTTAGTTCTTCCAATGGTGATGCTACATGAAAATAATGTTGTAATATTTATATGGATTTGTGACGAGAATGAACAAAATTTCTTTAATGTCCCCCAGCTAGCATTAACTACTCAATTGAAAAAGAAGCACAATTGTTAGAAAGACTCGCCCGAGAAATTAATCTACCGGATGGAGATAATAAAGAGTATAAAGAACCCTTTAAGCAAGCGATATAAGATATTTTATCAACACCTCTCATGGTATGGATTGGATTAGGAACCACACGTAGAGCTGGATGGGAAGCCGTGTAAGCGAAATAAATCAGGGCATAACCTCACTCTAATACCATATTTGCATATCGAACTCGAAAGCCCAAGCTAATATAATTCAACAATAATCAAGGAGCCTAAACAAAAGACAGAAACAATAGGAAACGGACAGGATCCTTAGTTCCTAAAACCGTCAAAGAGGACTTATTATTCGTGGTCCATACGATTACGATGATGGTGACGTGAACATTTTTTTTTTTTTGGAGCGAACTGCTCTCTTATTAATTTTTCTATTTTTTTGGTTGGAGCTGCTTGTCCCCTCTACTATCTGTAAAAAAGCGTGATGCTCCTACATTATTGCCGTCGACAATCACTTTCAATCTATCCTTTCCATGAGAAAAAAAAATTGAATTTGATTTTCTTCCTTCGTCTTCCCACGATTTTCACACAATTTATTATTACTTACCATAGAAATCATGTGGTTCCGGTCACATTTACTGATTAATCATTATGCTGGTTTGACTCTAAGCTAAGCTAAGCTAAGCCAGAGAGATAAGTCACGAAGGGCTTGGATTTAATCACATGTAGGAATTGCATTTGGATTCTGTTATTCACAGTAGATCTCACCATTTACGTTGGACTATTATATAGGTGGTTGGTTAATACATAATTACTTAAAAAGGAAAACAATGTCTCAATCAATCTTGCTGATCAAGTCCAGCTGGAGGAGCCCACAATGAACAGCTCCCAAATTCAGGGAAGTCAACGCTCGACGACTTATGCATTGATATTATGGAACCTGCTTAAAACCTCAAGAAAAAATCTTAAATAAAAATTTGAAATATCTTCATTTTCTAAGGACGAGACTGCCTGATCGTGGCGAGGGTGAGGCGACTCTCCTCAGCGGCCGGCAAGTCCTCGCCGGCCAAAATAAATAGAGAAAAAGGAATGGGAAAAATAAAAAGAAGAACAGGAAAAATATAAAATAGTAAATGGTGAGAATATCTTTGGTCATTATCTTTTTTAAAAAATAATGATGGCAATTCTAGTTTTTATTTAAAATAAAATTTATTTTAGACTTTTATTTGAAAAAAAAATTGAGAAGAGAAAGGTTCTTGAATATTGTCGATATTGTTTACCACTGCCCTCCAAAGCAGCACCTGCTATTGTAGGGAAAAATCAAGTAGTAAAACGCCATGCGTTGAAGTATAAAGCTAGACCTCTACTCGACACCTTTACCACCACCACCACCACCACCACCACCACCGGCAACCATCCTCACACACTCGAGCGCACTTTTTGCCACCCACCATCATGGGAACACTGGAGCTCCAACCACCGCCCACCAACAGACCATCCGAACTCGAGGATCCCGTCGACGAGGACGACCTCTCGCCCATCGAGGAGGTCCGACTCACAGTGACCAACACCGACGACCCGACCTTGCCTGTGTGGACCTTCCGCATGTGGTTCTTGGGCCTCCTCTCTTGTTGCCTCCTCTCTTTCCTCAACCAGTTCTTTGCCTACCGGACCGAGCCCCTCGTCATCACCCAGATCACTGTCCAGGTCGCCTCGCTCCCCATCGGCCGCTTCATGGCGGCGGTGCTGCCGGAGGCCAAGTTCCAGATCCCCGGGCTCGGGCCCCGGCTCTTCTCGCTCAACCCGGGCCCCTTCAACATGAAGGAGCACGTGCTCATCTCCATATTCGCCAATGCCGGGAACGCGTTCGGATCAGGGTCGGCCTATGCTGTGGGGATTGTGACCATAATCAAGGCGTTCTATGGCCGGGGCATTTCCTTCTTTGCCGGGTGGCTCCTCATCATCACGACGCAGGTAAGTCTACTCATCCGTTCATCTTTTTGCTAATGAGTAGTCTATTGACTGCTCGAGTCGTAATTGTTTTCAATATTCTGGTTTCACTTTCTCGCCTTTTGCAAGAAAGTAGCTGAGAAAAGAGAGACGTACGACAACTTGGCTTATGAATTCCATAAATGTTACAGCTGTCCACTCGTTTTCTTTTGCTTTTGCCCTTATCGTTTTTGGTTACGTTTTTTCATGCTTTAAACTGCTTTTGCGCACTGTGAAGTGAAAACTAGGGTTAAACTGTGAAACTCAGAGAAACAAGATTAGTAACTTAGGAAGTGGCGCTTGATAAGATAGTAATTGGTGGGATTTTGGGAATGCAGGTGTTGGGATACGGATGGGCAGGGCTGCTGAGGAAGTATGTGGTGGAACCAGCTCACATGTGGTGGCCTAATACCCTCGTCCAAGTCTCCTTGTTCCGGTAATAACTATTAACTGCACTCTTTGCCTCCCCTCGCTTTGCTTGGAAACCGCACGTTGTTACTGTCAGAAGTCAGGACAGGACAGCCTACTTGCTTGCTTTGGGATCACTGTTTTGTCTTCTACTTTATTCCTTTGACTTGTCACTGCAACTTGAACAAGTGGGTCACGTGCCTCGTGGGACGTGCCTAGAACTAGAATAGTGGGATGTGCCGTGCCACACCAACTTGAACAGAGTCAACTGGATTGAGTGAAACCCGAAATTTCTCCCTGTAGTGATGGTTCTAAGGGGGCCACCATGGACCACCCAACCATGACAGTTAGTGTGAAAATTGAGGCAAATATGAGTTCAGCCACTCGCGACGTGTTCAAAGAGATTGAGGGAGATCCCTCCTTCGCAGAGAACGATGAAGCAAAAGAGCTTCTCAATTAATAAGACTACAGACGCCATCAAGCCCACCTCAGCTTCAAAGTTTCTTAAGAACCCATTCGTTATTTCTGCTTCTTGCCGCTTCTGGTGGTCCCGTGAAATTTGGAGGAACAGCCTGCATTTGAGGTTATAATGATGCTCGCAAATACCCCGTGTTCCAAGGACAAACTGAACCGTCTCGCAAGTACCCCCGTCTTCGCTCTTGCATTGAATTTTTTTTTTCCATCCATCATCGGGATCTGAACGGTTTCACAGGATTCACTGTACAACTATGAAGGTTGATCACCTTGTACGGATGCATTTGCAAAAGAAAGTAATAAAATCACAACTCATCCAAGACAACCAGAGTTTTGCACTTCATCTAAATAATAAGAGCATCACCTGAAGTAGGTCATTCTATTCAAATTGATGCAGGGCTTTACATGAGAGGGACGAACAGCGCATGTCGCGGGAAAAATTCTTCCTCATTGCCCTGATCTGCAGCTTCTCATGGTATGTTGTCCCCGGATACCTCTTTTCCATGCTCAGTAATATATCATGGGTCTGCTGGGCATTCTCCAACTCAGCCACCGCCCAGCAGATTGGCTCGGGTATGCGAGGCCTTGGACTTGGAGCCTTGACGCTCGACTGGACAGTAGTGGCATCCTTCCTGGCCAGTCCTTTAATCAGCCCCTTCTTTGCCATAGTGAATATTTTCGTGGGATATGCATTAATAATTTATGTTGTAGTCCCCATAGCCTATTGGGGGTTTAACCTATATAGTGCAGATAGATTCCCCATTTTTTCCTCGCACTTGTTCACAGCGCAAGGTCAAAGGTACAATATAACAGCGATTGCAAATGACAAGTTCGAGCTGGACATCCCAAAGTATGAGGAGCAAGGCCGAATTCATTTAAGCATGTTCTTTGCGCTTACCTACGGCTTTGGTTTTGCCACCATTGCATCAACACTAACTCACGTGGCCTTCTTCTATGGCAGGTACTATCTCTCACCTTAATACATTCAATTAGACAAATTTATCTCTTGAGTACTTGATTAGACATCAAGCAGCATGCGGAAAGAAAATACCAGGGCAAGATTATAAAGGTCTGAAAGTGGAACCTCGAAAGGATCTGAACTTACAGTTTCAAATAACTTTTGTGCAATCTAAGGTGATCCTTGTAGTCATAGCACAAAGATGTAACAAAAAGATACTGAAAAAACTTTGAAGAGTTAGAATGTTTATTTCCCTATAAACTAGTTGAATTCCTTGAATTCATGAGACATACAGACAGTGATGTACAATTACATTCGACAGAGAGATCTATGAGCGCTTTTGTGATTCTCACAGAGGGAAGGCAGATATCCATACAAAATTGATGAGGAGATACAAAGACATACCCTCATGGTGGTTTTACTTGTTGGTTGTTGTAAGTCGGGTGGTATCTCTTGCTCTCTGCATCTTCCTGAATGATCAGGTCCAAATGCCATGGTGGGCGCTTCTCTTTGCTAGTGCCCTCGCATTTGTATTCACCCTTCCCATTAGTATCATCACTGCCACAACAAATCAGGTATGAATCAAGAGTTATGGCACATTTATTCTTGACTTAATTTCTAAGTAAAGAGACATATTATACTCAACAATGATCTTTCTCCATGTACAGACACCGGGACTAAATATAATCACAGAATACATAATGGGCATCATATATCCAGGAAGACCTATAGCAAATGTTTGCTTCAAGACATATGGATACATCAGCATGGCTCAGGCTGTTTCCTTTCTCAATGATTTTAAGCTGGGACACTACATGAAGATACCTCCAAGATTGATGTTCTTAGTTCAGGTACTTTTTACTGCTCCTAACCATTCGATACCATTTATCAACCATGCCCTAAGTAACCCAACCAAACTTAATATAGGTCCACCGACCTATCCAGTGCTACCGATGCACACAGCCTATAATAATTAGTGATCTCCAGTAACAATCGTTGTTCATGAATTTCAGGTATCATATTTAGTGTAAGTAAAGTGGATGGAAATAACCAGAGAAGTAAATCAATTGAATTCCTTGCTCCTTCAAAAGTAATATCTTTTACATCAAAACAGATAAAAAAGTGTGACTGAACCATGATAGGAAAGTATTAACTTGAGAACTCATTCATGATGTTTACAACGTTACACTCCTACAGTTAGCACTCCCCCATCTTCGGGATAACTGCTCCAAGAAGACGATCACGAGTGAAGATCTGTCAACTACAAAACACAAAACTTTCTATGTTCAAGGATCTAAGTCGCCTTTCCCTTTTGGAACAGAATTAAGATGAAGCAGTTAGCATTTTAGAACAAGCACATCGCTTGTGGCAGCATCATATATCATCCAAAGCAAGATGTCAATCCTGTGCACTTGCAAAAAACAGATACTCGCAAAGCTCATAGATGTGAGTAACACTTGGGGCATAATTTGGATATCCTGAAATGACATTTACTAGAGCTAGCAATTAAAATCTTACCAGACTTTCAAGGGTGTGACAAGATTGTTAAGTATTCTCCCTCTTATTGCTATTTATCAAATGCGTGTGGCATCTAGTTATTCTGAAACTACCTTAGTACTCTATTCTTGTGTCCTCACAGTTCATAGGTACAGTTCTTGCGGGAACCATCAACATTGCAGTGGCATGGTGGCTGCTAAACTCTGTAACCAACATATGCCAAGATGATCTCCTTCCACCAGATAGTCCGTGGACATGTCCAGGTGACCGAGTTTTCTTTGATGCATCTATCATATGGGGGTTGGTTGGACCTAGACGGATCTTTGGAACACTCGGAAACTATCAAGCGATGAACTGGTTTTTCCTCGGAGGTGCAATAGGACCTATTATAGTATGGCTGCTACACAAGGCATTCCCCAAGCAATTTTGGATTCCTCTTATAAATCTTCCAGTATTATTAGGGGCAACAGCAATGATGCCACCAGTTACACCGTTGAACTACAATGCCTGGATTCTAGTAGGAACAATATTCAACTTCTTCATCTTCCGGTACCGAAAGCAGTGGTGGCAGAGATACAACTATGTTCTCTCAGCAGCCCTAGACGCAGGAGTGGCATTCATGGCCGTGCTTTTATACTTTGCGGTCAGCATGGAGAATAAGAGTATAACTTGGTGGGGAACAAATGGAGAACATTGTGAATTAGCAGCATGTCCAACAGCCAAAGGCATAGAGGTTGATGGTTGCCCAGTAAACTAATGCATGAAGCTCTTTCTAGATGTAGAACTTACAGGAAAAAATTAGCCACGATTGGAATGATTATATAGAAGGACTGAGGGGCCATTACAATTACCTGACATTTTTAGGCGTTTCACCTGATATAGCCGAACCTTGTGGGATTCATGACTCTCAATCAGCTGACTAGAGCACCAAGCATCACCAAAGTGACATCGACTGCAAAAGTACAAAACCACCTGTCACACTTAATCTGTTAGTATAGCATAGATTTCTAGATTTCACAAAAAAAACCCAATTGAGACATATTTATCAAGCATATACTATCTCTCATACAAGATTGCACTCAGGTTCATGTAGTTATTAATGATACGTATGTAAAAGATATTGGAGTCAAATACCTTCAACACAATATATTATGTAGAAAAAACTAGATCAGCAAGGATAAACAGAGAAAACCAGACATGGCTCGACGAAGACACCACAATAGGCAATTTATTGTCCCAGAAGGTCTAAAATTCTGTCGATATAGATCGAACTTAATCAGTTTATGGAGAAATGAGATTTTCTGAGAGAGTATATAAAGATGGACAACAAAAAACTCACTGTCTAGCTCTTCTGGCAGTGAGCAAACAGATACTTTATAACATGAAATGGCAAATAAAGATATGCAAGAATGGAGGTCTCTCTCTTATGGAAATAAAGATGTAAGGAAATTCAAGAGCAAGTAGATTACTTTACCAATATGTACTCAGGGTGAATTCACTGAAAGCCAGTGATTATACTCATCCATCCTTATGATAAAGGAACTAGAAGAAGGGGTACCACCTCCACCATATGCCTGCATATATTTTGTGTAAGCAACACGTGGTCGAGTCTTCTGCATACAAGACTCAACAAAGTCAACGGAAAAGAAAATTTTCACTGCTAAAATGGACCTTTGCAACTTCTGAAGTATCAGTTGCATCATCTGTGCTCCTCAAACTCATCTTCAGGTTATTCTGCTGCATGTGAACCACTGCTCCAATAGGCCTACACACTCAAAATACACGCCAAGGAAATTACCTTTAAGCTGGTTTAGCAGTAACTTGACAATTTTAATCTTTCAAGACATTGACATTGGCAAAACATATCAGGCCGAAGACTGAACTGGAGTAACAGCTCCCACAGCACCCCCTTGGCCTCAGGTTTTCTTTTTAAAATAAAAGACCTTTTTATTTGGAGTCAATTGGGGCACCTAAGACGGAACAACCCAACAAACAAGAATAATCAAAATTGACTTGAAGGAGGACGCTTTGAACCCTAGTATGTTTTGAAACCATGGTGCACTGCAGTGACCGCACAAACTAATTTTCATAACTTCAGACTTCATAATGACAAGACACAAAATCGCCAAACACAAAATCGCCAGCCAAAGCTACTGTTACAAATGTCCAATTCATCACTAAATAGAAATCCCAACCTGATTCCTGTATTGTAAGATAGACAAACATCTCAGAATTGGAACGGTTGCATAAATCAATATATAAGAAAAACATACACAAACACAAAATCGCCAGCTCACCTCAAGCCCGATGCTGCACTTGTTACACTTAATTGGTTGCCAATTTCATCACTTAAATCAGAAATCCCATCAGCCCTGATTCCCTGTATTGTAAGATAGACAAAGCATCTCAGAGAATTTGGAACGGTTGCATATAATCAATATATAAGAGAAAAAGCTATACGAGGACAGATAGTTGCACACCACATAAAAAAGTACATTGACAGCAATGACATCTAATTGAATGTAACAAAAGAGAGAAAAATAAAAAGAATAACAAGGGTCTTATGAACCATATATATTGAAAAATAGAGGAGCAGAATAGTAAATTGACAAGATAATGGCTTCAAGGGGCATCAGTGAGGAGCAACATGACTATGAATACTTACAGTATGTGGGTTATGCTTCATATGAGTGAAAAATCACCAAGAAACAGTGACAAGCAATGATAAGAGGGAGAAAACTAAAGTTTTTGAATCTTCATACCAGACATTCCCCATAAAGCCCCCTGCCTAATCGAACTTTAAAAACTTTCTCCAGAAATTTAGATGCAGAGTTCTGTCTAGCAGTGGTGTAAGCATTTCCTTTAGCAATCAAATCCACAGCACTTATATCCAACAACTGCAGGGGAAATTCAGATGATCCAAAACTATAGGTACATATTAGAGGATAAAACTAGAAAGCAACAGAATTCACTAAAACGCAACTAAAGTTGGAGGGTCAGTCTTGCAGTGGAGTTTTTTAATCCATTCATTCTCTTAGGAAAGGCAAAATAAGGCACAATGGAGACATAAAACAGAATAAGTACCTGTTCATACATGAATGGATTAGTTATGCAATTTAACTTTGAGCGCCTCTCACTCAAACCGATATTAAAAGCTTTGATGTCTGGTAAGGTCCAACGACGAAGATCTCCATCTTCAATGTACTTAAGTACCATCTCCATGCGCTCTTGATCCTGAGGGTCTAAAAGACCTGGCCCCTCCTTTGGCAGAGTAATATTTTGTTCAGACCAAGCAATTCTTTCTTTTGAGAGTGCATGAATTGAAGCATCAAGCATGCATGGAGTAGTTTCTCAGCTTACCTTAGTAGATCTGTTTTCTGCAAGTTGAGCAGAAAAGTACTCGTACACAGCAGTTACGCTGCTCTTCTCAGTACTGAAATGGACGACAAGGTTCTCGGGGCAATCCTCTTTGGCAGAAGTATGTGAAAAAGACGACTTTCTGTGCTCAAATGCAGTTACCCTGAAAACAAAGAAGAATCTTTACCAAACATTCGCAACCACAGATGATTGAGAAGAGAAGAAGAACGGAAAAGCTAAGAACGTGATATAAAAATGTCAACATAAGGTGCACAAATTAATAGTAAACACGATGCCAAATTACTTGCAGAAAGATCGCTGTGCAAGCTTAGCTGCAAATCCTTTTGGGCCAAGAAAGTCAAGAAGAAAACATTTTTCCAGTCCGGTGATATGCAAATCCTCAACTCTGTAGCAAAGATACAATTAGTCGACCCGGTTTCCATGAGTGAATAGAAGGGCAGTCGATGCAAGAAAATTTCTTGCTACGTCCTAATAAAAAAATCTAAATCTTAACAACATAATCATTAACCCGTCAGCTCGTTCAACTTTCGTTGCACGCAGGGGCACACCTTTTTGGCTTCTTCCGAGGGAAGATAACACACAAACAATTTCATCACCAGGCACAACCAACAAAAGCGCGAAGAATTAGAACATCAATCACAGCACAAACATCATTCGAAGCCAAAGAAGACCCAAATAAACTTAGGAACATCAGGAACCCAAATAAACAGAGAAACCGCCCATTGCATTGACAAAAGACCCAAAAAGGAAAAACAGCGAATCACCTGAAAGGTTCAACGAAAAGCAAAATCAAGAATGTGGAGCGAAGTGGAAGAGGCGAGCGAAGAGCGGAGAATGCACCAAAAAGATGGTAATTTTTAAAAGGGGGGTTTTGGGGCTCTCTCGTCGCGGGCCTGGCTATGGCTTCCAAAGCAGCGTCCGACCTAAAGCACCGAGACAAGCGAGGACGAAGATGCACCACAGATGATCCAGCTCTACGACTATTCATTTGAAAGTTGTAGACTCAAAACTTTCAAAACTTTCTCGAACACTCCTGCTCTCTTGCGTGCCTGAGTAATGGCAATTGGAGGAGAGGAGAGGCAAGGCAACGAACCAGGGGGACAAGACAGGGGGCAGTGGCTTTACGACCCGACCTGTTCCACACTACTGAGCCGAGAAGCGGGTCGGGCCCTTTGGAGAAGCCCGGTCTTGTGTTTTCTTTTGTTTTTAGTTAGTCTAATTTAGCTAAAAACATGAGTTAGCAATTAGCATGTAACAATAAATTTTCAAAAGCCCCCGTATTAGGATTAGCGCTGTGAGAAAGTCATGACAAATATGTTTATACATTTTTTATTAACAAAGAAATAAATTTCGTTTGAATATGGTGTTGGTGAACACTCGACGATTACCTTTTTTTGGTGAATACATATGAAAATGAAATTTAACTTGATCATAATGTACATGATCTAGCCACTGCCACAACTGCAAACCAACTTAAGGCTTTGGTTGTGTGGTTTTTCCTTCATTTGATACAAAAGGGTATTTTAGCGAATTCCGTTTTGCCTGATGGGATTGACTATGCAAACTTGCATTTTGGGATAAGTACATAAATAGTCCTTAAAATTTAAAATCATTCAACGTGATCCATAAACTTTAACCCAATACGCTATGTTATCTCCGAACGTATAATTTATTTAATGTGATCCCTAAATTTTTGCTACATATTTAATTTAGTCCTTGGACTTCAAGTTGCTCTCCTATTAATTCAAGGTTAGAGATAGCATTAAATATCCTCATACAATTCAAGGAATAAATTGAACATGTACTAAAAGTATATGGACCACACTAAACAAATTAAAAATTCAAGATAATATCGCACATTAGGTTAAAGTTTAAAGATCGCATTGAACAAAATTAAAGTTCAAATATCATATTACATATTAGATCAAAGTTCATGTATCGTTTGTGTCATTTATTGGAAAACAGATCATACAAAGTAGTAAAGTGGCGAAACATTCAAGTATTTTTTTTATAAGAAATTATTAAAATTTTCTTCATAAAGTGAATGGGCTTGGTAGGCCTACGTGTGCCTACATGGGCGGGATTAATTTTAACAAGGAAGTTGCTTGCCTAGGCCTGCATGAGCATTACATTCCCACCATAGTTTGAAAACAAAACATTTAAAATACAAATTTTTGCCTTCTTTATTCATAGATCATTTATCCACAAGTAACCAAAAAAAAAAAAAAAACCCCCCCCCACAATTCTCTAACGATAATATGATCAACACAAAGGATTTAGCCACGGATTTTGCCACAAAAAATTGACCAAAATTCGTTCCTAAATTGATTTGTGATGAAAATTAGCGACGGAAAAATATTAGTCGCCAATTCGGCGTCGGAAAATGTAGAGACGAAAAACTAAAGTTCGTTACTAATTAACGACGAATTTTGCGACGACTACTTATCCGTGGCTAATTAGCGACGAAAAAGTTTCGGCGCAAATTAGCCACGAATTTTGCAACCAACTACTCTCCGTGGCAAATTAGCGACGAAACTTATTCGTCGCAAATTAGCCACGAAAAAAAAATGTCGTCGCTAAATTTAGCGACGAATTTAGTGATGAATTTTCTGTTCGTTGCTAAATTTAGAGACGAAAAAATAATGCTTTGTCGCTAAATTTTGCGATGCCAGATTAGCCACGAATTTTTTTTCGTGGCAAAATTAGTCGCAAAACCCAATTAGTGACAAATTTTGCCGAATATTTCGTGGCAAAATTAGCAACGAAATTGTGATTTTGTTGCTAAATTTGATTTACTTTTGGATGAAATTTTCGACGAATTTTTTCCATCGCTAATTAGCACGCATCAAATTTAGCCACGAAAATATTATTCGTCGCTAATTTGCCAAAAAGGAAATTCGCTAATTTGCCCGAATTTCATGGCAAAAGTCATCGCCGATTACGAATTTGAAAGTTTAGCATTGTCATTTGCAAACGAAAATAACCACAAAAAGTATTTAGCGATGAAATTTAAAATAATTTAGCGAAAAAATTAGAGACGAATTTTTATTAATTCTTTAGCGACGAACTCTCATATGAATATTGTTTAGGGACGAATTTAGCGACGAAATTTTATTTTTTTCATGATAAAATCATGTCTTTTACTTGTCGATCTTAAATTTAATTAAAAGCAAAATTAATCACCACAGTTTATATTTAACATTGATTAAGCACTTAATAATATCAAAATTTTATAATAATATGAAAATGAGATACATTTATCTACATTTTTCACAAGAATGGCATAAATATTTTTCTTTAGGGAATATGCACATAATTAGTTCCTCGTATTACGGTAGCTCCTCCATAGAGGTGACATTCACTTGTTGACATACAATGCCATACTGAATTAGACCATCCTTAGCAAATCTCCCCCTCCGCATATCAACACATAGCTCAATGTACTTAAACATAATCCTCTCAAGGGTATTTTGCCATGCTCGGGATCTCTTTGAGGTAATAAGATCGTGAAGTTCTTGCGAGCATCTTGCTTCGCCCAATATTTATCGACTTTGCATCCACACATGAACATTGTCAAGAAAACTCCATGTCACATAAAAGGACTGCAGCAAAAATGATAACTATTCTCTTATTGTAACTGTATTGAATATGAGCACAATGTGGGTTAGCTCAAGAAATAGACTAAAACTGGTCTCACAACCGACTTTTGCAATTTCTATGCCAATTGCATGTAATTTTTGTTTATAACATACCAATATGGCATTCAAACTGAACGCATCATGAATTAGTGCATGAAATCGGATCAAAATTTTGAACATGGAGTAATAATCAAGAAGAAGAGGATCCAAGTTTTTACCTCCCCTAGTAAACAAGTTGATCAACTTAAATTTCCATCGGTAAGATTAAGGAGAAAAACAAATTCCACCATTGTAAGAATTTCATACCTCGAAGCATCTTCTCAATTGATCAAGATTTCCTCTAAATATACCTTGAAAAGACAGATAACAAATATAAGCACATTTATTGTGCCTCAATTGTTCATTATGCAACAAGAAGTTCGCAACTTCGTAATATTTTCACTTCTCTTCTACCCAAAGGAAAGACACTGCCATAGAGAAAGTAGATGCTCAACTCGAACATGAGGATTTGCGGATTTGTGTTATTTTTATTTTTTTAGCAAGAGAAATATCTCAATGACAAGGAAAGCCAAAGTTCAAACAGCAAGATCTAAATCATGGTGATGCAAGGATATATTTGATGAAGTCGATGGAGAACTTACCGCATTCATGCACTCGTTGATAAGAAAATCTTCAAGTTCTCGCACATTTACAACATACCTTTGCCCAGGCTGGTTTTCTCCATTGAAGTATGTCAAAACACGTTCAAAGTACTTAACATATCTCTGGAAAGAAAATACAATGATGTTATCAAATAGAAGGAAAAAGGTTGAGGACATTGACCAAAGTGTATCACTAATTGTTACTCGAAAGCAACTCACTATCCGACTTGGCAAGACAAGCCCTTTTCCATCCACACATCCGTTTGGTTGTAGTAGTCAATAGACTCCTCAACGATCGGGAAGAACTATAGAGAATGTCCAACAAATGAACAATGAAAAATATGAACCAATTTATTCTTGAATCTTGATAAGAAGTCTATGGAATTGACCACATGTCAACCCTTAATCATGAATGAGTAAAGGAACGATGAAATCAAGCCTAAAGAACCTAGAATCACATCAAATTAACACCATTAGGCAGCCGCCAAAATTGAAACGGAGTATACAAGACCCCCAAAATCACAAGCATTTGGCAAGAAACCAACCCGGGATTGATGCAATATTTTCTCACATGTGTATGTAAGCTCTTATCATCGATACAGGTTACAAATTAGGATCAAATGGAAATTAAGTAGCAGCTCTAAGGTCACGGCTAGCAAATTCCTTTCCTGTTTGAGATGAGTACGCATGTGATTAAAACGCATCTTTACCTAGTATAACTTGTACTTGAATGCCTTGTCATTGTTGTAGAAAGTCCATCTCCTCCCCACCTCTCCCAAATACCTACGAAACCATGTTCAAAATCCACATATAAACCGGAACGAAAGCGCATCCCAAGTCGACATTAGAAGAAATGCAGATTAACAAAATTAAATCGAAATTTACTACAGAGGATCATCTCCTTTGAGTCTAACAACATAGCCCCGATGGCGAAATTGAGAAGCAACCAGGATCTCCTCCACCCACACAAGCACAAAAGATCCTTTCACAACCCAATGTGTAATCATATTTATCATAGATAATGCTGGTATCTCCTACAAAGTATAGAGAACACACACTTTGTATCATTTGGCTCACGCTAAGTAGATTTTATGCAATATTAGGGACTAGATATACATTGGCAACGGTGCCATTCCGTATGACATCGGCGAATGCAACGCTGCTCAATTATACTTGGGATTACATCAATGTATCAACATCGGTGAATATAAATTCATCCCCCCGCCATAAGATTCCTACAATTACTATCAATGTACTATGTATCATTTTTCCTATCATTTGTTGCTTGGCTGCGTAGATTGTATCGTCTTCTCTTTATTTGCTTGGCTTGCATAGAATGTATCGTCTTCACTTTATTTTTCTTTACCATAGTTGGCTCAATAATTTGTTTTCAAGGGACAATTTTTTTCTACATGGCAATCTTTTACAAAAGTGGCATTGTGATTTATTTCTAAACCATCAATCTTCTCCAAATGATTAGTTTTAGTGCAAATACCACAAGGTATATAATTTTCCTTTTGAGTATTTTCTCCTCTTTTATTTTTCTAGGAGCTCCTTCCACCATTTTCAAATTGGGTCCTACTAGCATGACAATGCGATAATATAATGGTGGAATGTTATGGATAAGATCAAATGTGGGTCCCGCCATGATTGCTAAATATTTTTTGCCATTCATAATACTTGCAATTGAGATTGCACCGTTATATTGTTATATTATCAGCTTATCAAATTCCTTTCAAATTTATGAGACCATATGTTTATTTTTAGACGAAAGGCACTTTCAACTAAATCTTCAACTTGTGCCATCAATATTTTTCAATATGCTTCGGAGAGCCAATTAATTCACTCAATGGTAGGATTGTATTTTCGCGACACTAATATTTTTTCTACGGCCCCATGCTCGGTGATTTCATCTTTGTAGGCTCTCTTCTAATTAACTAGCTCTTTCGGTCTTCCACAATATTCTTGAATGGTCACATAATTGTTCATTTTAGAATTCTCAAATTCCCTTTCCAAAGTTTGAAGTCAAATGGTATGTACCTATGCCGGTTCCTAGTTTCACAAACTTGGAATCAACCCTTCTAGTCCGGTTCCTTTCCAGGGTGGTTATCGACCCATCTTGGAATTGATCAAAAACTATATAAATAATCAAGCATGAAACAAATTTATACATGAGACTTTACCCAAAAAAAAAACAAATTTATTCATGAGATATCTTCTTTTGGATACTTCTTTAGCTACCATTAATTTAAATGGTAAGAGAGCTTGCTCATCTCTTTTTGGTTTTGGATTTCAATTATATCGAGAGCACTTCAAGAATAAAGTCCCGAATGCGGTAGGCCGATACGTGGGACCGAGCATTTAAGACCGCCTGGAAAGATCGTTTTGTCAAGGGTACATAAGCTTCTTCCGAGATGTTGGAAACAATCGGAGAGGAGATAAAATTCAGCTTAAATAGGAATAAAATATGGAACATTTGGGTTGAAGAAAAGAAAAATGACTGAAATTATTTGCGTTCACACTATTAAATAACAACATCACATGACCATCTTCACACCTTAGTGTTTCAAAATTAAATATGGAGCAAATTATGTGCGTTCACATTTGGATTGCTAACAAGTCAAAGGATAAAACATGGGATCATGAGCTGTGCATGTTCATAGCAATATGGTACGAAAGGATACTTTTAAAAAAAAAGAAAAAGAAAATTGTCGTCTAGCATAGTTTTACAAGTCATGAGGACGGACTTTCAACTAGCAAGTCTCGGACTTATGTTTGTTTCAACTTGATTGCGAGTGTTCTAATTAAGTTGTGGGATACCTTTCTAGACCTGCATGCTTAATGACTCATCGTGATTCATTCCTCTAAGCTCATGAAGGTCCTTTGCTCATCTTCTTCACGTGTCGGTCATATGCAAATTCATATTGTTGGATCGACCGAAAAAAGGCATGTGTAGTGCATGCATAGAGATAGTAATGAGAACTCTAGATTTGTTGAAATAACTTTTTGAGACAAAAAAGTAAGTTCCGAGCTCACATGGAAATATGCATGTTGACAAAATTTTGAAGTTGGTAAATTAGCTTTTCTTAACTTCTAAGCATAGACTTGGTCTTGATTAGTGTAAGGCACGGTGATCCATTAAAAAAATCATAATTCCATCTCAATTAAGGGTTTTGAATGGATAATGCTCTCGGATGTCATGGGCGACGCATTGAGATTATAATCGAAAGTAATTGTGATAATAAGTAGCCAATGAGAAACAATGCACTAAAACAAAATCTATAGGTCTAAGCCGTGATTCGTGGACAATAACCACGATGATTGTGAAAGCCTACATGCTTGTATGTGAGAAAGAGCTAATTTTCAATTAATTGCGTGTCAACTCAATGATTTCTGCTCAAAGAAACTTTGAATTAGACTAAGTAATCTATACAAGTCAACTTTTTTTGTGAATCTTACGACGTGAGCTGACACAATATATAATATAACAAGATAGTAATGCGTAAATCTCATCTACATACGCATAAAACGATATACATATCAACACATACAAGAACTTGCGTGGCATTATAGTATCACGCACGTAGTAAACGTACATGTACATAGAACTTGCGATCCGGACTATACGTGATTATTTGTCACATTTTATCCAAACAATATTCTTCATCTTGCATTTGTTTTCAAATGCTTTTGAGAACGAGACCCAACAGGTGTTACCGCGTGGTTAGATCTTTGTTTTTGTATAGAGCTGGTGAGGTTTTGTAACCACGTTTTCGTATGTGGCTGGATTCTTCTACTCACTCTACTTAGTGGTACCTCCTATATTTGGAGCAACTTTTCAGTTTTACAAGTATACGCTTGCTTCAAAAAAGGCTAAGAAAGCAAGTGGGGAAGAAGGGCTGATCTCCCTCTTTCTCCATTTCGTTGTACCCAAATCTCCGTCAAGATTTGCGGGTTTTGCAAGAGCGAGAAGAGAAGGCAAGGTCATGGTCTTATCAAAATCTCGGGATGAGTTATTACAATCAACCGCCGCCTCCATCCGGTTCCCTTCCTTCTTCCCTCTCTCGTTCTTTCGTCTTTCTCGTTTTCCCGTTTCTTGAATTTGACTATCCAGCAAAATGAGTGCTTGCATGTCCCGATTTTAAATGTCGAGACATCTTAGAAGCTCACCGCAGTCAAAGATTTGATTGAAGACGGCAAATCTTTAGTTTATTTTTAGAGCTTTAACTAGAGTTTTGGAAGATGAACTTCAAACTAGGGCTAACTTGGGTTTATGGTTTTCCTTATCAAAGCGCAACATATCTCGCCAGGACCATATCCAAAGGATGCTTATCCACCACCCGCTGCATATCCACCACCGGGTTACAATCAGCAATATCCCCGCCCGACTTATGCCCCGTCGGCTCTAGTCGTCCAATCTCCTCTTCCCCATCAAGACCAACAGAAAAGTCGGTTTCTTGAAAGGCTGGTTTATGCTCTCTCTCTCCCTCTCTCTCTCTCCTCTCTAGTCAATTCTTGAAATGAATTCCCGGGTTTTATATGTAGTTTGTTCGGGCCCAAAAGGTAATCGGAAGAAGAAAAACAGCCCTTTAGCTGTAATTAGCGAACCAAGATGCAACGTTATCATTTGGATATTGACAAGCCAACTTAAAGCGCGCTTATGTGATGTGTCCTACTCTTTCTTTTTTTGCTGTGAATTCATAGTTTGGCTGCTCTTTGTTGCTGCTTGTCTCTTGGACGCTTGCTTCGATCTCTGCTCCAACACCTCGTGGAATGGGCTCCTATTAGCTATCTTTGCTCCGTTGATGCTTGACATTGTTGAATAAATTCGGGTCGTTCTTTTTCTGGAAAGGAAACTCACCATGATGTTGAATTGATAATTTCATAAATGTCCATTTTAGTTTCGTATTAAATCGTTGGTTGTGTTCTATTCAATTCAAAGAAGATGATACTTTTTTTTATGCAATATCTGTTATGAAAGAAGCTCAAACATTTCCTCGTCTTCTTGCAACGTTGTTCATTATCCGTTCTATTCAACCATCTTGATTGCATAAGCTATTTGAAATCGAAGATCAAAATGCAAAATAATAAGGAAAAAATTGAACTGTAAGAGCTATGCTGCATTTGCCATTGTTGGATACATTTGAGATATGCCCTTCACGGTTTTCTTATGGACAACTTTCTCGAGCATCATCCCAAGAGAAAGTTGTTTATCGCTGGAACAAGATGGCAAACAAAGGATGAGTAAAGCTAGAGCTACAAAAATCGGTTGACAAAAATAGTGTAAACACATAGTGGGAGGTACCTACTGTTTTCTTCTTCTTGCTTTGCTCATTTGAATACTTTCTTTCTGTTTTCTTGTGTGTGTGAGAGAGAGAATGGTTGGATATGGCTACGGGGGGCCATATGGAGCTGGTGGGAGGTACCCACTGCCGGCTTAGCCGTACGGGAATCATGTTGTGCGGAATCAAGCGATCGAACGATAAAATTGACGGAACAAGCAAATCAATTGGACACCGGATGTACGTGGTTCGGTTGTAAAGACCTACGTCCATGGGGAGAGCAAAGAATGCATTCGACTATAGAACGAGGGATACACAGAGATTATAGACCACACTCGATTTACTCAAACATTCTCGGGCTTTCCCAAGCCCCAATTACATCCAAAAATGCACAAGTGTTTAGCCTCAAATTCTTAGCGAAATAATCTCTCAATCTCGCAAAGGAATTAACACAAATCTAACTTCAAGATTTAATCGGCTTCGACAATTGAATTCTTGATATAATTCTGCGGAATAAACACCACGAGCAAGCACTCGATTAACGGTGTTTCAAGAACTCTGCATCAACTTCGGCATACCAAGCATTCACACGAAATCGGTGTTTCTAGGCCATGTACTAGTCTTCATCCTCCGACTTTTATTATGCATATATGTATCAGTATAAATTCTCCCGCGGGTCCTCCTCACTATTGACTTCTACGTGGAGCAATCAATGGTCCAAGATTGGACTTATCACTTATCCCGATGTCCACGAATATTCAAATTGGGACTTTCTTGATCTTTATCTTTTTCTTCAATTATCTTTTCACGTTAAAGTCTTCCATCTTGGATTCTCAACGCGAGAATTATCAAAGCTAATTCTCACCCAAAGAAACAATTTCCTTATCCATTTATTTATCACTACAATTTTATATTTTCGCTTTGGGCTCAAACTCGAGACATATTTTAACAAACCCGTTCATGGAGCCGGCACCGTCCTCCTTTCCGCCGGCACCGATCCAAACCTAGTCGCCCGCTACCAAATGGTGGACCAAGATGGAAGCTAATGCAAATAAAGTTGGAGATCTCTATAATATTGCGTAATATTACATAATTTAGGTTTTTTGGCAATTTTGTGATTTTAGTTATATTTTCGTAAAATTACGTTTTTAGTGACGTTTTCGTAATATTGCATTTCCTATTGTAATTAGGTTTAGCACCGTATATAAAGGTGTTTAGGGTTTGAAGAGAAGAGATGATTTTTACGGACTTTAAATTTTGTCGAATTTGATATTCGCAATTGGGAGAACATATTGTTCCTCGTATCTATTCAAGTTCGTTTGTTTAGTCAATTTTCTATTGCGTTTCAACATCAATTGGTATCGGAGCACAAGTTGCCTTGAATCAATGGCTGAACAGAATCGTGGTGGTCGTGGGCGACGGGCTCGTGGTGGTCGGGGATGTGGAGTCGTTCTTGATACTGACGAACAACCGCACCTAAAAGACCTGCGAGACGTAGAAATTGAAGAACAGAGAAGGCGAATCCAGGATTTGATGAGACAACTTGCGGAGGCGAGGTTGGGTGTTCAATTCGAAGAAGCGGCGAAATCCGAGGATCCATCCGATGATGAAGAGGAGGACGTCAATTCTTTCGAGGTTTTGAACCGGGGACGGAATCGAGGAGTACGACCTGGAAATCGGTCCACTTTTCCTAATATCGGGATGAAGATCGAGATTCCTGCGTTTCAAGATCCAATCTTTGACGAAGATCTAATCTTTGATGAAGATTGGATCTTTGATGGAGATCCAGTCTATGATGAAGATAGACTTCCCATCTATGATGAATCCGATGGAGAACAAGAGGATGCGGATCTAGATCGAAAGATATTATCTATCTTGATTCTCATTGCGGTGATGTGCCATTGACTTTTTAGCGATTGGTTCATCGGATGGGTTCTTCAATGGTGATCCTCATCCGAGAAATTTTATGGCGTTAGCAAAATGTTTCTAGCATCTACCGAGGGACCATATAGCGTTGCTCTCACTTTCAATGGTGCTTAAATTGCGCCTAGACATCCTAGAACATGCCGTGGAGATCACAAATGTATTTTTCCGCACGTCCACACCAACAACCGATGCTTTTGAGAAAGTTATTTTTGGAGAATGAGTTGCTTTTTCTTTCTCTGTGGATGAAAGTGAATCCAACGAAGAAAGGAAGTTCTCTACACTTTGCACTATGTCTTTTAATGAATAAGCTTGAAGATGTGTTTTTAGAGAGTTTCTTGGGGCTCAAGGCGATGTATTACTTGATTCGTTGGACAGGCCGTCCCGAACGAAGTAAATTTCGTAATCTTGGAGACGGGATTGAATTTGAAGAGATTGAAATCAACGAAGACGAACTAGATTTAAGGACAAATCTTTTTCCTAGCAAGAAAGAATGATGCAAATAAAGTTGGAGATCTCTATAATATTGCGTAATATTACATAATTTAGGATTTTAGGCAATTTCGTGATTTTAGTTATATTTTCGTAATATTACGTTTTTAGTGACGTTTTCATAATATTGCGTTTCCTATTGTAAATAGGTTTAACACCGTATTTAGGGTTTGAAGAGAAGAGATGATTTTTACAGACTTTAAATTTTGTCGAATTTGATATTCGCAATTAAGAGAACAGATTGTTCCTCGTATCTATTCAAGTTCTTATGTTTAGCCAATTTTCTATCGCATTTCAAAGATCGAAACAGCTTGATTGATGATAGAGTTGTAGAGAGCTCTTTCTTCTTACAACCAAAGCTTCAACCTCCGCACGGTTCGCCTTCTCATGCTCCCCCCTCCCCCTCCCTCGAATTTGGGAAAACCCTAACTTGGTATTTAATTTCCACAAAATCTTTGAAATGCTTGATATGTTGCGGGGCCAAGGGAATTCACGGGACTATTTCACTTGTCTTCAAATGTGGAGGGTAAGAACCTTAACTTTTCCTCCTAACCTTTGATCACATTCTCTCATCCGTCATCATAAGTCAAGGGAGGATTGTTCAAAGGACATTTGAGAGATTTGACTGAGACAAGAGTGGGAAAATCGATGGGCCGGAGCCGAGGGAGGCGCTCTTGAGCATGGGGTTTGTGGTGTCCCTAGTGGTGGTTAACTTGCTGGTCACTAAGTATGACAAATATGGAGATGGACGCAATGGGATCAAATATGATAACTTCATCGAGTCTGCTCCCTCTTATATCTTTGTTGAACATATATGTGCCTTTTTCAAATATTTATTTTTAAAATATTAAAAAATTTATCTGTTTTCCATGGTTTCATCTCTTGCAGGTGTTGCCTCATTGTCAAGGTAATTTCCTAGCTTATCAACTTTCCTAAACATTGGAATAGTTGCCTTTTTTCCACTAATTACTTCCAAGGGTCATACCTCTCTATTTTGGTTTGGCAACTCTTCTAACCAGCTATCTATTCCCGATGCCTCATAAATGAGGCAACCTTTACAAATTGATACCTAATTATGTTATTTAAGAACTAGTTGTGTGATTATCCTATTTGTAGCATAAATTTGTACGTGATTGATTGTGAAGAGTAATAATAACCACCGCGCCCGTGGCTTTGGATTATGGAAAAAATAAAAACTTGTAGTTTGGTATATACCTTAGTCTTTTGTTCTTTTGTTGGCTAAATTCAAAATGTGAATTATTGGGAACGTGCAACAAAAGTCCAATATATTTACTCGAGGGTGATCGCCAAGAGAGAGTTCAAGTCTAAGCCCATGAACCTATCCAATTATTTCACTTAAAGACTTAAGCCGATGAGTTATGAGCTAACTAATGATGTATCAACAATTTCCTCTACACATGTAAGCTCGGTGTTAGGTTTGTTTTCCCTCAATTCAAGTATTCTACTCACAAGATGTCTCAATTTGAATATCCAATGCTCACCTTTATCCCTCATCACTTTCTCCGGATCGAACCATGACGGTTGCCATCACCTTGCGTTACTACACCGCAACGACCACCTTCACCCCAAGTCTTTTTCACCATATTGAACCATGAAGGCTTTCCCGAAACCACATTGGTCACGAGATTCGTTCCTTCAGATATTCACCAAATACCAATAAACATTGGGAGTGGCCATCATCAATTAGCTTTGATATCATTTTTAGGGAGCGAACAATAGAAAGTTCACCTTAGGCAAAAAGGCACTTCAAGGCTTTCCCCAATCTGTCTTTGCTGAGTTTGCTCTTGTTGTCATGCCTCCTCTAACTCCGAGTCATCTCTGTCTCGCATATGTCTCTCGCTGTTCTCGCTCCGTCGCTTCGCCTCCCCTCGATGCCGCTCCTCACCTTGTGACCGCCGGCCTCACCTCAGGCCCTCGGTTCGCCTCCTCGCTCGCCTCGCCTCGTCTTGCCACCTCAACTCGGCCTCCTTCAAGCTCTCTTGCTCTCGCCGCTAGATCTCATTTAGATCTATCGTGTTGCGACATCCAATATGAAACTTTTCGGATCCTTTCCCTTCTTTTTGAGATCCGTTTGTGATGTGGAGTTCGAGTTGAGTCGGATCCGGTGGCTGTCTTGGGATGGATGTGTAGGCATTCTCTTATTCGATTTGTTGCTCTTCTCTCTATTCACCGCATTGTTCGAGCTTGAGGTGAAAGCTTTTGGTCTACTGACCTTGGTTTTGTTCGTGAATTAGTAGAAGTTGGAGGTTGAATCACCGATTAGCGAAATTGGATTTGATTTGTTGACCCATCACTTTTGGCATTTTATGCAAAATTGGAGGTTGTTTATGTGAATTTGTGCACTTGTTTAAGCAAAAAAAAAAAAAAAACATACTTTTATGAATGAATTGAGAACGTCGCTTTTTTCTTTTTATTGGTGATTATTCACCTTTCTAGTTAATTGGATGTCCACTGCCTACTTTTCGGGGGTGGAGATCTCTCGATTACTATTGACAAAAAAAAAAAAAATCTCTTGGTTCTTTGGGTTTTTATTTGCCAAATTGCTCTTGTTGATAGGTTTTCTCTCAATTTTGGCTTACGGAGCAACCAACCTTTGGTTTGGAGAGCTCAGTAAATGGCTGCAAATGCTTCCTTGGCCTAAAGAATCTCTTACTGTGAATGCCATGCCATGTTCACACTTTGCGAGGCCACTTGTTACTCAAGTGGCTTACGCCGTGGGTACTGGGAGACTTATAATATCGTGATGTTTGGAGTTCATAAAAATGATAATTTGTTATGTGTGTATATAAAATACAACGTGTCCCAACGTATCGAAATTTTTAATTTTTTGAGAAATCACGTGTCGGTGTGTCGGTCGTGTCGTGTCGTGCGTGTCCCGTGTCGTGTCATGTCGGTCTTTGAAAGGATATACCGCATCCCGAATCGAACAAGCACACATATAATAAAAGAAAATTAGACGACGCGTGGTTTACCCAGGTCCACCCTAAAATAGGGCTACGTCCTACAAAGAGATTTCACTATGATTTAGGTTTACAGGCACACAACTCGTTACAATAATTAACAAAAAACGAGTAAATATATACATATGCCCTAAAATGGGCCTAAAACCTAAACCATCGAACCCCGCCCGCTAACGAGCAGGCGGGACACCCATGTCCGGGCGCTACCTCGAACCCCCTCATTTCGCTGCAGGGGGTCACATGTTGTCGGATCATACTTCAATTTCCCTAAACTCACGTGGGCGTGCCCTGTGTGAGAAACAAGGATCCCTAAAGTATTCGCCAACTCCAACAACAATTACATAGCTTTATATATATATATATTTATATATATATATATAAACACGTAAACTTATATAACCGCATGTTACTAATCCATAATTTAACGTCTAACATTTTTTAAATATCTTAAATTACTTGTTTATATTATTTATATGCTCATTATATACATATGGTCTCTCTCCATTGATTGGTTTAAGTTTTAGAGTTTGATCTTCCACCAAGGTATTAAAAGCAGATTTTGATCGACAAAAAACTCACAGCACTATAGGTCGAAAAATTATGGAAACAAAATAAGCGCTGCATGAACATAATAACACATGTCGTGGCCTTTTCCCTACATGCATGTGAATCAAATTACTCATGTCTGACACATTGGTTTCCAAATGGCCCAACGCCAACGCCACCATGATTTGGCTTGTAAAGTGATTTTTTATGACTCAATGAAATTCCTCCGAAACTGACGGAAGATCCAAGTACAAGGAAAATGAAGAATCATCTTGTGAAAGGTGAAAAATCCTAAAAATCTAGAAAGTAAAGACCATAGTCCGAGGGGACTTGAGCAAGAAAGAAGCACATATAGACCATGCATGTCCACCTCCGTCTTTCCTTTCGCTTCCAAACTTTCAATTTTGAAGATTTTTTCATCGTGTTTTGGTGTCAAACTTTCGCTTCGATGACTTTGATAGCAATATGCGTGTCAGTCATCGCTCACATTGGATTGCTGATCAGCAAAGTGTATGGACTACACTACATATACACGGCGTTGATCCGTGAGTGATCGACAAATTGGGCTACCCTAAAATTAGCCGTCGAACTGATTTGTCCAGCCAATGTGACAAGACAAGGCATCCCAAAGGGTGCTAGACGGAAAGATACAATAAATACAACGTCAAAACCGATGGACACCCAAATCATGCCATTTCCATCGGCACGTCTCCTCGTCATAACGTCAGTGTGTTCGCTGCCTTTTCCCCCAAAACAGAAAGTGATCTCGGCAAAGCATCTAATATTAAAGCATCTAATATTAAACACAAAACTAGCCCACAGGGATCATCGTCCGGCTATCTGTTGACCGTTTCAAATTGTCATATCGCAAATCGAGAAAGTTGTATTAACGCATTTACCGAGGTGTTGGGGGACAGATTTAGTGCTAGGGTTTTATGGTCCACCACGAAATTTTGAAAATTCAGTGGCAGCTTTGTCATTTTACCACATGGTGATCCCAAAATTTCAAGAATGGACCTGTATAATTTGTTCTCTTCACCCCTAGATAGAACCTACTCCAAGACAATCACACACTAGTTCTCCTTCTTCTTCTTCTTGCTCTACTCATTTGAGTACTGTCTTTCTTCTTGTGTGAGAGAGAATGGCCGGATACGGCTATGGTGGGCACTCATCGCCAGCTCAGCCATACGGGAACCAGTTTGCGGCGACGGCACTGATGCCGTCGTCCTTCCCGGCGGGCACCAATCCAAGCCTGGTTGCGTGCTTCCAAATGGCGGACCAAGACGGAAGCGGCCTGGTCGACGATAGAGAGCTGCAGAGAGCTCTTTCTTCTTACAAACAAAGCTTCAGCCTCCGCACAGTTCGTCTTCTCATGTACCTCTTCACTCACACGAACACCAGAAGAATTGGTTGGTCCCTCTCTGTCTCGGAAAAACCCTAGTTTTGCATCTAGTTTGTCCCAAGTAGAATGATGCAAAATCGAGGAGGGAGAAGCAAAAGCATGGTTGAAAATGCCATGAAATTAGTAAAAGTAATTACAGTGAAAGAAACTATGCACGGTTTAAATGCCCAGTAATGAAACTAAGCTTACAGAATGCTTAACGTTTTGCAGGGCCAAGGGAATTCATAGGACTATTTCACTGTCTTCAAATGTGGAGGGTAAGAACCCTAACTTTTTCTCATAATGTTTGAGTAGATCCTCTTATCTGTAATTACGATCAAGGGACGATTGTACAGGGGACATTTGAGAGATTTGACAGAGACATGAGTGGGAAAATCGATGGGCTGGAGCTGACGGAGGCGCTCTTGAGCATGGGGTTTGTGGTGCCGCCGGTGGTGGTCGACTTGCTTGTGACTAGGTATGACAAGTATGGAGATGGAAGCCGGGCGATTGAATATGATAACTTCATTGAGTATGCGCTGCTCCCTCCCATTTCTTTGTTAATTATGTACGTTCCATTTTCTAAATAATTAGTCAAGAATTATTAAAGATTTTCTTTCTTTTTCCATGGTTGTATCTCGTGCAGGTGCTGCCTCATTGTCAAGGTAATTTCCAATATAGAGGTGATATACCTAAGTCTATGACATACATACCATTAGTTTACATTGACGTCTTCCTTTGATCTCTACTTTTTTTTTAGGGATTAACTGAGAAATTCAAGGAGAGAGACACCATGCTTTCTGGTTCGGCAACATTCACTTACGAGGCCTTTATGCTCACCGTCCTGCCCTTTCTCATCGCATAGAGACTAAGGGTGTCTGGAGTTTCGGATCATCTACCGCTAATTTGAGTCCGCTCTTTTCATTTACATGTACTTGGCACTATGGTGTATGATTCTTTTTTGGTCGAAAATGGTGTATGATTGGAGCTGCTGCATTTTTGTGTTCTCTAATTTCATGTTCTTTTGGTACTTTCATCGCCATTTTCGGCAATAAGATGCATTGCATATACCCCAATGGAGTCAGTTGTAATTTGTGTGAAATCACTGGTGTGGTAGTTTAATCAACGCCGTTTGTCTTACGTTTCATTGAAATTTTTTTAGTTTTATTTTTTTTCCCTTTCTTTTTCTCTTTTCCCTTTTTCCCTTCAAAAGAGAAATTTTAAAAAAAATTATAAAATTTGTTCATGTCAGGCCGTGATACTTCGATGACTTGCCATATAAGACGGTTGGCCTGTTAAAATTGGCTAAAAGGGCTGCATTAGCAGCGAAATGAAAAAAAAATAGATAAAGGTTGAATTGATAATCCTACAACAAATTGAATTACTTTCGATAATTTTTGAAGATGTCAATCCCTCCCAAGTTTTTTGATAGTTGACAAGACAAATCTAGGGAGGTCGAGCCTTGTCGGCATTGGGCGAGCTCATTGGTCTCTTGTAGCTGGTCGTCGAAGAAAAAACAAAAAGACAAGAAAAATAAAAAATAATAAAAATTCAATTTTTTAAAAATAAATATAAAAATATTAAAAATAAAAAGTAATTAATTGTAATGCACGGGGAAAATCAAATCAAATTTTCTATATCAAAAGACGGAAAATGTCACATTTTTCTCAAAACAAAAGGAGCCTAATGCTCTATTGGTTTCGTGAAACATGTATGATTTTAAAGAATAATTGCCTATACCGTTTGGAAAAAGAATAAACGAATTTTTTTCACCGTTTACGAAAATTTTTAGACATAAATTATTGTGGGGAATGAATTTTTTTCATTGACTATGGCCGGCGAATGGCCGAACAAAAGGAAAACAAATCAAATATAAAAAAAAGAGAAAAAATAAAATATTATTAAAAGGAGTCCACGGAGGAAAATAAAATCCGATTTTCCATACCAAACGAAGCAAAATATTTCCTAGGTCTTTTTCATAGTTTAGCCAAGCACTGAAAAACATTCTCATTTTCCTAGAAAATAACTTTTCGGAAAATATTTTCCTAAGATCTCGCATTTTTCGCGAAAAAAATGGAGCCTTATTACAAATCCTTTGTTCTTGACTAGTGATGGGAAATAAAAACTTAGTTATGTTACTGATATCATTGTGACTTTTGTACATCGGAGTTGAATTCAAACATGGATAGCTTTGATTTTGTGCGGTTGCATCAAACAACTTTTTGATGCACTAAGAAGATTGAACTATTATGTTCCTAAGCATATGAAGGGATGCTTCGGAATAATTTTGATGGTATTACAAATTACATTTGTCGTAGAGAAGTAGAGTTTGTAGTTGGTCCTCAGAAGACCAGAAGTGTATTTTGGCACTACTCTATCATCTAGAATAGAGAAATTAATTTTTAGCAGGACACGAAGGGTGCTAATGATGTCTTTCCGGACTCTATCTAAGGCTAAAAATAAAATTTTATGTTTGTATTTCCTGGAGGAGTTTTTGAGCAGAGACACTCGTTTGATAACGATACAAAGTTTTTGTTTCCAGAATAGAAATTTATTTGATAATAGTATGAAATTTCTACGGTTGCTAGCCGCTTGGGCTTGGCCAGCGACCGATGGCCCACGAATTGTGATCGACGGGCGGCAACCGACGGATCGGAGACCAGTGGATTGCGGCCGGCGGATGGCAAATGGTGAACAGGAGCAGGGGCCGAAACCGACAACGGGCAACCAGCGGCCGGCGATTAGCGGCTGGCAAACAGTGAATAGTGATTGGCAAAACAAAAAAAATAGAAAAACAAAAAAATAGAACTGTTGTCATGCTTGCCTTCGAAAAAAAAGTTTCTGAAACAACTGCTGGGGTGGTTAAGAAGAATCTCTTCTTTTTCTGGCCTCTAGATCTTCTTTTGAGTACTGATGCCAACTGTAACTACTGTCCATTGATTCCAAAAGCTTTTACAAGTTGAGATGTCCACATATTCATTTGATTATTTGAGCAAGTGATCCCCCACAACACCCGCAGAAGAATTTGCAGAAGTGGCAGATGCTTTCCCTTATTTTAATGGATCATATTATCGACAACTTGCAATATCGAGATGTCGCTTAGCTCGTTCTTTGTTATTGAAACATGGGAAATAAGAAATCAAGTCTGAAAATCATGGCAGGGCACGAGGATAGCATCGTCCCAGGATCGAAAAGGTGCTGTCTGGCTCGTCATCGGCAGCAGGTGTCCATGACAGTGGAGGCAAAACGAGGCAGAAAGAGATCTTGGCAGATAAACATGGCACGTTCTGCTTAAGGCAAAAGTAAAACAATCATGCGTTCACACTCGTAAACCAGATGCAGGACTGACTGTATTTGGAACCCTAGATCCCCGGTCCCAAAAATGTTGTGGTAACTTTTTGTGTTCACACCTGATTTGTAGTTAAATAATAGATTAAGGCCACACTAGGGATGATTTAGGGTTTCTCTGGCATGTGCGACGTTTATGTTTATGAGCTGTTTATATGTACATCATCATCTTCACTGCATTTTGATCTTTCCACCATTGTTGTCTAGTACAAAGTAATGCCATTCGACACACTCAAGTCCGATAATTCATTACTTGTGTTTCACATATGTGCAGTTTGTTTGAGAAATGAACTCATCGGGGCGCGATAATATTTCCAAAATACGGCAAAGGAAGAAATATACTTCTAAATGCTCTACTACAATACTTTGAAAGAAGCAAACGCTTAAACATTTTAGTATTCTATTGTCTAATTCACCTAATAAGTAGGGGGAAAACGATCATAGCTCATAAATACGCTAGGTTGCATTTCAATAATCACCCAACCTCACAAGTCGATATATCAACCCTTAATTACTACTCCTATCGAAGAAGAATATTAGCTACACACAACACGTGAATGCATACTAGAGGCACTCATTTGTCACTCAATGTTGGCATCAAAACGATAATTATCAACCATAGCATCTCCAAAAATCTTCGATGAAAAATGGATCCTTCCACTAGTACCTCTAGCATGCTAAAGTATCCGTAACCCTCGTCTTGAGCATAAGCAATTTTGTATCACTGAAATTGACGCAAGCATGCTATTCATATTGGAGAGCATAGATGCTTGTACTAATTGAAAGCCAAGACCTAGTAGAATTCATTGACGGTGAGTACTAGATGCCGAATCCAATAATAATCACCTCCCCTGAAGCTAGAGTTCAAGAGGAAATGCAAATCCAGAGTTTACTCAATAGAGAAGGTTAGATCGCTCTCTGCGGGGATGGATCATTGCAACACTCTCATAAGAAGTTCTTGCTCAAGTAGAAAACTTGAAGACATCTGTCCAGGTGTGGTTAGCATTACAAAACATTTTTGCCAAGGTATTCGAGGAATGCGAAGCTTTAATTTTTCGTCAAATCTAAAAATGTCATAATGATGATTTTTCTTCTTTTCATGAGTATCTAAATCAGATGTCCCCAAACAAAAAGAATAATTTCTTTGTTTTAATGGCTAGGTGATCAACATGATTCATTCACTACATCCATGTCAATGCCTCCTATGCCAACCTTAAGAGTAGAAAGCATTCCAGCAAAAATCATCTTTCTTCGCAAGGACGATTTCCTCAAAATGGTCCAAGAATGAAAAGTTTTGGAACATATTTTATGCATTCGCAGGGTCAAAAGCCAAAACTCATTCAAAGCAAGATCGAGAAGGTTGTGAATAGAATTGGCAAAGTCGTTTCATGTCAAATATGTAGCTGGGACATATTTTAGAAAGCTTAATCAATTTCAGTGCCTTTACATGCCTCACACACTTGGTTTTTGGATCAGGTGGGGTTCCACATTCGATACACTTTTCCAACAACTAAGGTGCAAGGGTTGAAAATGCACCTGATGGATACTCTACTGCTCCTCTTTTGAGTTTCACTCAACACAACAATTTATTATATAGTAGTCACATTTATTGAGCAAGTACATGTGGGAGAACAAATTCAACAATAATTCATTTCAATTGACATTGATCTAAGACTCCAGTTGACTCTTAGGTTAAATGCATTCAAAGGCTATACATCGTTTGTAATTCTACACCATATGGTTCCTTTTTTTTACATCAAGTACACCGTCGTAGGAATTCATTTGTCAAGACGCATATCTCCGACATTCCCCTACGGCCATAACCATCTGCCATCAAATTCAACGAACAATGAATTGATCATGCAGTTTTCAATCAATAATGTCGGTGGTTCATAATGGAACAAAGATCAACATGGAATATGAATGGTATCTATAAGAAGAAGCAATTTCTTCAAAACCTATTAGGCAAAGCAAAGGACTTACCGTTATCCGCTTGCAATTTTTTACGCATCCAAAAGATAGGGCTTTGGTTGCAAGCTTAATTGGAGAAGGATACGCTCAGGGATGTCATCTTTATCCGGTATTGCTTGAGCACTCATCTGGCTCATTTCTTTACTCGAACTAGTTTCTGCAGAAAACTGAGATAGAGAAACCAATTTGAGATACTGGTCAGTTGGGAAAACTATCGAGCCCCAATGTTCAACAATTACAAGAAAACAAAATGATTCCAACATGGTGAAACCCTATCTTAAGAGTTTGGAAATCTTTTCTCAAGGAAAAAACTTCTAGGCGTTTGTAGAGACATGACAGTCCTTATTAATCCAAACAACTAATCAACGGTTATCGTGTACTCAAGTCCATGCAAGTCCTTCCCATGTTCAGGAGTGACTTGTCTATTATGAGACAACTAGTTCGAACACGGTCCTCTATGATGACTCATGTGCATGATGAAATGTCTGATGTAAAAGAAAATTCGCAGTGAAGGTAAACGATTCTCGGATTGGTCCAAAGGCTTTCAGGAAAATGTATGTACCTCCCCCTTGAATTCAAAATAATCACCACTTGTGACTCTAAATTTCTTCCGCAATTCTGCATTTTCTTGTTCAACGTCATCAACCTGCACAAGAAATCATTTATGTACAGGGATGAAGCACTTAGGATAATGAGAGAGAGAGAGAGAGAGAGAGAGAGAGAGAGAGAGAGAGAGAGAGATAGTCCATGTCAAACCTTTCGCTTGAGCTCCCTCATTTCTTCCGTGAAACTCTGGTCCTATGTAGATGAACAGTAAGAAAGTATTTTAATATGATAACACAAATCGGGATCATTCTTGCATATAAAAAATAGGGTCTTCATGGGTATTACCTTCCTCGAGCGGATATTCTTCAAGCCCATTTCCAAGATATTTTCCAAACGTTTCAAGTCCTCCAAACTTAGCTTGGAAAGCTCTTCTCCCATCAGTCGCCTGTGTGCTCGATCACAGTCAAATTAATTGCAAATACTCAACTCTTTTGACAAACATTCATGAAATAGTCTAATCACATGCATTGTTTTTGTGCCAGGGACCTCAAATTTCACTAGCAAACTTGCTTTGTTTCCTTCGTACATGATATTTCAGACTGCCAAGTACCCACCTATACTTGTGCAAAAGGAAAATCATCACCCTTAGGATACTAAAATCATGACGTAAACAGACTGAAACAAGAGTTCTAATCTACTGAGCCTCCGGTTGGGAAAAGTTCATATTTGTTAACTGCATGTTCCACAATGGTTACTTAAGACTACAAATCTAGCCAACATCGTCAATGTCAATGGCATCCACCTTTTTGAAAAAAAAAAATTATACTTCAAAGTAGATTTGGGGCCACGAAAAAAAATTTACAATTGTTTGTCAACATTTAATATAAAGCTTTCGCATGTATATATGCAAATCTCTATCAAAGGCTGTCTTACTATGATTTCCTTCACTTCCAAGTCTGTTGGAAAATGCAACTTGTTACCAAGTAACTAATCATGGGGTAAAGCAAAAGATGTACCTGTTGCATTCCTGCAGACACTTCAGCTGTTGCTTCAAGCTCTCAGCCTCCTTTTGGAAAAACTAATGGAGTCCAATTAGTGCACACAATTAGACTCATGCAAATAAGTATGAGTTTTACATATGGATGCTACTCCCTCTTGTTTGGAAATTTGTCACATAAAAATTGGTGGAAGAGAGACTTTGAAAGCATTTTAAACATTAATTTACACGAGGTACACATCTGTCTACTAGTTTAAGCTTTGAGTTACTAAGAGAGGAGCACAAAATTCCACAAGTTCTTTTACTTTATGCTCCCTTTTTTGGCATAGATTACCTTGATCTTCTTCTTTCTTTTTTTTTTTTTTTTAATATTCTTCATCTACAAATCCTCATTCTATTTGCACTAAGCGGTGGTGCGTTAAGATTAACATCTCATTTCTCATTTATAAGCTCCATCCACCTTATATTCTTGCACCATGCTCGACCTATACGTCGATTACAAGTTTTCAGATGGATGGTAGTGCCCCATAGAAACTTTTATATGGCATCGGAGGTGGAGGTATTAGATCTAGTCAAATATATCAGGACAATCATTAATTTGAGTGCTTTAGTCTTTGGCCAAGTCCACAAGCACGTGCCTAGAAAATCCGAATAAAATCACGCTTCTATTAGTTACCTTAAACTTTAGAAGGGTTGACAGTGATCACACAATGAATGCAAACACCATGCATGTCTCACAATACTCTACTTTAAAGCTTTGGATTTACAAAAAAAAAGATCTCTTTGGAAAACCTATTCCAGCTAGTTTTCGGGTCTTCTCCAACACTAACTCAAATTTTCTTGTTCTTTCATGAATTCCTACATGTGCAAGCGTTTGGCATGAAGAGAGCTTTAGTTTGTCGGTGTCAAATGGAGCGTGAACAGAAAGAAATAATGCATGTGTGGATTTACTTGGTCTTTGGGCATTTACCTGGATCTCCGTGGCAATAATAGGTTGTTGCTGGTTCTCTTGCTTCATTTTGTTATAACGTTCGATAACCGACTTCATGCTACCAGATAACACAAAAATCAACATTCTCAATTGCCGGTGAAATTGCAAGAGCAGATTTCATGGAGATTGTCAAGCAATGGCAATGCCCGCATCTCTATTTAGATTGTAAGCAAACAGATTCTGACAAATCGAAGGAGTCAGCTTTCAAAGACTAGACGTCGAGCTTGAAGAAAAATTACTTTTTTAAATTAAAATTACCTCGGTTTCGCCAGCAATATTAATTAGTCCAAGGTAAACTGATGCTCGAAATTAATTGATGAAATTCAAATTTTGAAATACCTTTTTACCCATATTTTGTTACAACGGAATATTACTGAAAATCACCCAGCTCTATTTTTTCATAAGAAAGCAAAACTCGTTGAAATAATTGAACAGATGAGAGAGTCTATACATTTTAAACCCCGAGATCGAACTATTTTGATCTCGATCTCAACTAGAGGCTACAATCAAGTGGATTGAAAAGGGAAATATAGATCAACCATGTATTCCACATGTCCAATTTTTTTTCGACCGAAATTTGCTACATATTTCCTTTTCGTTTTACTGGGCACCAAAAGGAATGTATTTGTTGATGGAGAGAGAGAGAGCTGACCTGGTGCTCGCGTAGTCATAGAGCTTGCCAGTGCAAGAGAAGATAATGACACCGATTTCAGCGTCACAAAGAATTGAGAGCTCCTTCGCTTTCTTCATCAGGCCAGTCCTTCTCTTGAAGAAAGTCACCTGCCTGCTCTTCGAGCAATTAATCTTTCGGATCGCGATCTTCCCCTTCACCATCTTCGCTTCTCGCCACTTGTACACAAATCTTTCTGGATCAGAAGGGACGATCGTTATCTTTTCAAGAACAAGATGAGAGAGAAATGATGGAAGGAATTGGCTGAAACGAATGATGACGACCAAGAACGGCGTTTTCACTGAAAACCCTGCTTTATAAACTTCGAGAAGCGGAAGAAGACGAAGGATAAAGATCGGTAGGACTTACATGTTCTTGGTTAGGTCTTTAAATGGAGGGCCTTCCTTGGGATGGAAGACTGAAGAAAGTCGTCGGTCGCCTTGAAAATGGCTTCTCAAAGTGCAGCTCTTCGTAGGTAAGGCCGCGATTTGAAGGGGGTTGTGATGAGGGGGAAAGAAACAAAGGCAAAGTAAATTATTTTAGTGTGGTGAAGGATTTTTTTAATGAGATGGGTTTAGGTATCGGATCACAAAGCCCATCGTTTCGAGGCTTTTGAATGAAATTAAAACCATTAAGACGGGGCAGAGATAGACCAACAGAGGGATCCATTTTTTTATGTCAACAAAGATCCACTTACCCCAAATGTTGATAGGATTTGATGGATAATCCCAACGAAATAAAGTATAAAAGTAAGAAAAAAAAGTCGAGATATGAAATTTTATCCCGGTTCACTTTTCGTCTAGCAAATGATTCCACTATAATTAACATATCGTACATGTTATTATAAAGCACTCAATTACAAGCAAAAAGAGTATACATAACAGTATTACCGTGTCTTCCTGTTGATGGGAAGTATGAATCACACCCCAATAAATATAAGCATATTGTCTCGGACACCTCTTTTTAGCATTTGATTCATATAAATAATCATGAAAATGCATTAGGCCTGGGCAATTTTTTTTAAAAGTGAACAATTGATGGAGTTGCAGCTGGATCAGTTTCCCATCATATGTTCTATTATCATTGGATATATACTTATCCAATAAAAAAATTTGTGCAATCCATAATGTGGCCAGGGGAAAAAGTAAGTATTAAATTGGTACAGTGATTTTAACAGTTGCGTGGCTATTACTAGTCCCAAGAAGGGAAGGCTTAATGATTAGTTGGTTCTACTTGGGGGAGGTGTGAACTTGGTCCTGCAAAAAGACATTGCTTGCTCTGCACCATATCTTCGAAATCTCGTACCATGCATCGTGCAAACATTAATTATTAATCTTGCACTTCTCAAAAATCTTGAATTAGACGGAAAACAATAATCTTGCATTAGTTGTATGTTTGATTAATTGCAAAGGAAACTAACGGAAGTTTTTTCTTCCACCAGAGTTCATCAACTCGCTAACAAGATTTTTCACACATGAAAATTGAAAGAACATCTATTAATTTGGGTCAAACACCAGCTTTGTAGAGATCTACTCCACATTTGACGTTAGATGATCATGAGAACCATATGACAAGAGAAATATCCAAGTTACATAACTTTATGTTGACTGCACAAATTTTTAAGCGGTTGTAAAAATTGTGTCAATATCTTCCATTCTTGATTCAAGATAATAGGTAATCACACAAAAGGCAAACCTCAGGCGAGCCCACTTTCACCTACTTCCCTTTAATTGAATGGAATTCACTTTAACGGTTATAATTCTTAGGGGACTTAGACATAGAAACACTTTGATTCTGGCGTCTCTAGAACTTCTAGCATGTGTTAGGTTGTCTTTCCTATTTAGGGTTTTGCTTCTTTCTTCTTCTTTTTTATTTTTTTTGGGAGGGGGTTTCATTAGGATCGACACATAATCACAACGAAGTAAAACGAGCGAAAAAGAGAAAATTGAGATACGAGATTTTATCCTGGTTCACCCTTAAACTAGGGCTGTGTCCAGCAAAAGATTACACTATAATTAGCACATCGTACCTCTCGTTATACCACTCAATTACAAGCAAAAAGAGTATATAGCAATAGCTATTTATGAGCTCAAGCCCAAAAACTATTGAAAAATTACGGGCTTAAAGAATCCACGTGTTTTTCTATCGCAGGGGAATATGAACCATACCCCAACATTTTTTAGGAAATTAGGATCAAGTTCCCAAATTTCTTGTCTCGCTGGTCAAAGCGGACACTTAGTCGAAAAAGGAGTCCTAATCTAATTTGACCGGTGAACTCGCCTTCCCCACTTCTACACTAGATAACATCTTGCCACCTTCACTGTACAACACTCATAAGAAAAACTCAATCCCTCCGGCTTCTGGTCTATGAAACAAAGAGTTCACTTTTACAAGCTATATGTTAGGTGTAATAGTATATATTGGGTCAATATCACGAACCGTGTCAAAGCTCATGTGATGTGACTATCGGTTACAACTTAACATATTCATATGTATATAGTGGTTTCGATATTTAAAATCACGAGGACAACAAATTGTCATATACCACTTTACCGGACGTGATATGCACTACGCTTGTGTAAGCTGCTATAAACCTTAAGACAGCAATCCCAGGATCAACATAGTTAGAATCTAAAAACATAATAATGGTTCAAAGGAATTTGTGCACCTGATTTGGGATCTATCGTTCTTGATGCGAAATAACGACGATCCAATGCTCAAGTCTTCTCCTCTAGGACCCTCTGTATCCCTGGCTTAATGAGATAGCCCCTCAACGACGCTAATCCGTATGCGTTCTATATGTGAGATTGTTATGAGTTCGCCAGGCCCCTCTCATCACGGATTGGGCTCAACTCGGTTCACTCAATGGCCGGCATGTATTAGACTCGGTTAAGAATCTTTATATCTTACCTTATTAAACCAACCCCGTAAACAATAAATTAATTCCATAAAATGGTAATTATAATCTCAATTAATATAAGCCCATATTAGGATAACTCTAATAGCTTGCCCACCACTTTTCAAATCGACAGTTGTCATGCATGCATCGGGAAAAGAATATTAGAAATTACTTTAACCATGTATTATTGATTCGTTTGATAATGCCTGATGAAATTTGATTCTCCATTTTGCTATACTCGACATATATTTTATGATATCATCGTAAGTTACCTTTCCGAGGTGAAGGCTTTTCCACATTTGGTTTGAAGTAATTAAAAAGAAAGAGGAGAGTTGGGTGCTATCTTAGTCTCCTGAGTGGCAAGACACTTTTGGCAAGAACGGGAGGGCAAGGTTCGAATCATGCCTCACTAGATAAAACCTGCGGCTATTATTCTACAATAGATTTCTGCTCTATCTTCTCAGATGAACCTTCCGTTGTAAAATGGTATAATAACTTTCTGACCCGTTTTTCAGTAGAGGGCGGTCCGTTAGTACCTTGTTTTTTTTGGGGTAAAGTCGGTCCGTGAGTACCTTGTTTGTCTCTATTGTTATCTCATTCATAATATTCGACATTAGTGCACTTACTTTGTGCCATCATGAGGTCACTCGTGTCATCTTACGTTGTTTCCCTCTATCTCTCGGCAACTTAGTTTTGAGTGGGCATGTTCCACGTGAAAATAACTGGTCAACCTTTAGTTTTGAAATTTGTTTTCAAGTGAATACTGGTTTCAACATCTTCTTTTGCCTACCAAACCATGAAAACAAGGAGGAAAAAAAAAAACTTAGTTTCAAAAGCCTGGGCAAGGGCTCGACCCTTGTGGCCTGGGTGGTGCTCGTGACTCCTTTGAAGGTTACTATTCAACCTTTGCTCGTTTCTGATCACTTGAGGTCGTCACTGCTGCCAGCCATCTCCTCTCTGTCCAGGTTGCTACTAGTCCTCTGGTGCAGCTAGTCCTATCGCTGATCCCGCTCGCTTGATCTCGTCGTTGCTAATCCTTGCTGGTCAGTGTCCCTGTTGTTAATCCTTGCCAGTTGCTGCCGCTCACCTGACGATGTGGTAGCCCGTCGTTGGCGCCACTAACCTGATGACCCCGCCGTTTGTCGGTGGTCAGTCCTCACGGCAATCTCGCCTGAGGGGAAATTAGGTAACTTGATTTGCAATTTAGATTACTTTCCTATTTTGGAACATGTGATCTTTGAATAGACTGCCTAACATGTATCCATTGTATGTCTTTGTTGACGATATATTAATTGGGGAATATAATCTTTCAACCGGAAGATTGGACACCTAATTAAATCTTTCCTTTTTTGTACATCACGAATTAATATTTGATAATATCATTATGACTTTAGTAATTATTAATATCGCTCAATTAGTTCGTAAAGATCATTGACCATTAAACATGCAGAACTCTAGAGTATACATGTCATTAGATTTGGTGCAGCACTTAAAGAAAAATACGAAAAATTGCATTGCGTCTAGAACTTTGATTTGCATTCATGCATGTTTTCCTGATTTAGAATTTCATAGCATTAGGAATCACTTAGCAATTTACGAAACCATTAATCTTATTTAGAGCATGACTAGGAAGTGATATATATTATTTTCTAGTTAATTTAAGCGATCATGTAGATTCAGGCAGTTTTCTACATCTAACTCATATAAGAAAGTCTCAACAAATATTGCATCTATATTTCATATTGATTGCGCTTAACTATAAAGTTTATTCATGATTAGTTCTATGATATTCATGTTGCACGTTGCGCGTCTTTGGGAATTGATTTTCTTCCATCAACTCATATAGAATGGATTTAGGATAATCCCATGTTTAACTCTAATTCATGCTTGTCATTCAATATTTTTAATTTATCCATGTACGTGCTGTAGTCCATCTAGAACTTTATGGGTTGATTGGTATGTTTGCTATATTTATTAAATGAGAGAACTCCAAAGAAATTAGTTTAGGTTACATGCTAGTTAGCCTTGCATCATAATCATAATGCATGCATCTTCATGCATCATATCATTGCTTGTTTACCTCTTAAGTCTAAGTTTGCAGGAACCTCATTGCGAGAAGATTAATTTATTTACCATTTTGATTATTGAGAATTACTTTGTTGCTTACGCATTTGCATGATCACCCATCATATGTTAGTGGTTAAGATTAAAATTGACAAAGATTACTTGCAAAACATTTTCAAAATAAAAAGAAAATGTACTAAAAGAGCGTTAGATTAACCTAGTGTAACTAAGTCCCCGTATCCATGAATTTCAAGGAAGTAAGATGTAGTCCCGCATTTTATTTGAACGTCTAGCCGACCCATATTTAATTAGAGGTGCTCCAAAATAAATTGAATTGCATGTTAAGAGTAGCTCAACGAAAACCCCAATTTGTGATGGGCAACGAAGAGTTTGCGTTAGGCCATACTATCTCTTTAATGAGTAATCGTTTGTGCCCGTTTAGTAATCCATTTGCTTTCCCTAGGTGGTTTATCCCAAGAAAAGTCGCAACACCTTCACTTGCAATGAGATGTTGAAAATTTTGAAGAACCTTGAAGCATTCCGGCACTTTGTTTTCCTTCAAAAACCATATAGGGATAAAACCTATATATGAAAAAAGGGACAGGCCTATTGGTGTTGTACCATAAAAATTGATTTTTTTTTTTTTACCGGTAGATTTCTACGAGAATTGGTAAGTGTAAAATAGTACAAAAAAATTACCCGTGTCTCAGCTAGGTTGGTAATATATTTGGACAAAGTTTGAAAAGCAGCTCAAATTTCGGTTGATAATTTCATATAAAAGTGAGTGCATTCAAAGCATGAATAAGTTTTGCGAGTAAAATTTTAAAGATCATAACAGTACAAATCTGCGTGGAAAACTCGGGGGAAGGCTCTTTTGGAACCCGCTTATTGCATGATGCAATTTGAATATTTTGAACCTTTAACTTCATTGCTCCATTAGTTTCGTGAAAAGTAGGTGATTTGAAAGTCATTTTCCAAAAATAATCACTTACATATCTTACAAGAACGAATAGACAAAAAATATTTTCATCATCTACACAAATATTTAGACACTAATGGTGGTCGATAATAAAAATATTTTTCATTGACTAATTATTTCAAGCGATGCATGTAAGCAATCATTTTTAGAAAAATAAGTTTCAAATCACATAATTTCTGCAAAATAAACGAAGCCTGAAACTCATAGACGTAGAGGGTTGGGCAGAGGCAATGGTCATTCACGGACTTAGCTACTCATCCGATCACATGATACCTACTAGCATACCATTTAACGTGGTGAATTCATATAACAAAACAACGCCATCTACTTGGATTTACTTGATATATGCACATCAATTCTTCATTTTACTTTTTCTTGTTTCATTCCATTTTTGGGTCCATACTAAGGTACTGTGATCACTCCTTTTATCCCACTGAACTTTCGTTTCATCCGAGAAGGGGGAAAAAAGTGCAGACGAAAACAAAGTAAGCACCGGCATGTGTCTCTGCCACCTAAGGATTAATCGATGAAACCAAACTGTACAAACGTGTTCAAGCCCAAATTTTTTGCAAGAACGACACTTTTGACAGTTCGTACAATGCTGTAGCGCATCAAGAACACAAAAACTGGCATATACAATTCCCTGGTCAGCTTGTACTGTCGGGAATTTTATATAGCGTGTTCACACTCGGTGTCCGAATTTTAATATCTCATCACCGATCCGTGTTCCCACTTGGGGATTCGCTTATTTTGAAAGATCTTTTCATCTGAGTCATGTCCTTCTGCATGGCGGATGAACCCTAGCTTTGCTACAAATTCGCTAAACTTTTGCAGGGTTTAAGTTCTGCGCTTACCAAAATAAAAAAGTTCCGCGCTTACCATAAATTTCCACTAAGTTGATGTTGAGATGATATGTTGCGTAAAAAACATGTTATTTTAGGCTATATTTGTTTCGTGAAAAATAAACAATTCGAATTTTTTTTTAAATGATCGTTCGTATCACTTACAAAAATAATTTAATAAAAAAAAGTCATCATTCATGTAATGTTAAGCTATAAATTGTTGTCGATGACGAAAATAATATTCATTGGCTAATTATTTTAAAAGATACGAGCAATCATTTTGTAGAAAAATATTTTCTGAATTATTCATTTTATGCTAAACAAATGAAGCCTGAAATATAACCGCACCTCTTACTTTTTTTGTGGGTTCGAAGGTAAATTCATTGTACTTAAAATTGAAAATTTATTACTGCTCATTATTGCCTATTCCCTCATGGTAATGGGGTTGTGTTTTGTTAAAACGTTGAATGATTTTCAATTTTGTGGATGCCACTTTATCCGTTTAACTCTCTGATTTGTTAGTTCCATCAAAGACATAGAAAGGACGTTCATCACTTCTTTGGCATAGACCGGCATAGACATGTGCAAATATTTATAGCCACCCTCTTTTCCTGTTCCTTAAAAAACTCAAATCAAAATAATCAAATTAACAAGTGTCGACTCTCAATCAGTTATATCATGTACGCGACCCACATAGCAATGACAGATCTAGGAGATGATGGTGAGCGTATTTCATCAAAGGAATTGATGGAACCCACACAAGCGGTGGAGCATGAGGTTTAACTCTTATACACATGGTTGCCAGACGCTCATGTAGAAGCACATTATGGTACTTGTATGTCGGTGCTTAACTTTGAGATGTGGATCATTCAAGATAAGTTAGCATCACATACTTCGCATATTCGAACCATGCTAGAAATCAAATCTCTTCTTATGATGATAGATGGGGCCATTCAGATGAGATCCCATGCAAACCTAAGTTTCTATTCACTGGTGGAATTCGGATGGTCCGGGGAAGTTTTACCACTAACTCATCTTTTCTCAAGAATCCGTACATCATTTATTAGTGTATGAACAACTATCTCATCCAAAGACAATGCCCAAATGCTTTTGATCTGAAGAACAAATGAACAATTAGAGATAAGAGAGAAAGGGCAACTCAGATTCCAGACAATAAATAAGGCCACCTCTTCTTGTACAACTTTTTTGGATTCATCTACCCATTGAAAATGATGTACACATAACTTCTGTGAAACCTCGTACAAATGAAATTATTATATTACAGAGTAACTAGTTGCAATTATTTTGAACTTGTTGTGATCATCATGGTGTCCCGCCATCATAGCTTGACAAATCAAATTAAAGGGAATAGTAGAAAAAGTTTGATCATGAACTTTAATAATAAAAAAAAGGAATAGGATATAAAAATGATTTAGTAGGTACAGATCACATCAAAAAACAATTATAAAGTCCATCACTAGCATCCGATGACATCCATTCATTTGCGGACAATAAAGTACGAGTTACAACAGAGAGAATCCATGAATGAAGACAAAGATTATTGCATTGTTCTCATGGGGGAAAAAAACACTAAATAATGTAAATTATTGTTCACCTTGAGCCATGGTTGTAAGCTTAAGAAGAATTAAAGAAGTAACCCACCACAACAACATTAAACAAGTACAAAGAATAGACAGAAAACGAAAAACAGCAAAGCATTCTGTATCTATCTAATTGGGTATCTACATGAATTTTATGACAAATTTGAAGGTGGCCTCATAGACTATAGTACAGGAAAGAGACTTCTAATAAAATGTGCACGGATGTAGTATTGCCACTGGCTTGGGAACACCAGATTAGAATGTACATGACAAAACCAATAAGGTCACTCGTCAATAAAATCCTCCAATCCACATAACTCTAGCAAACCATTCAAGGAGCACAACGTGATCGCTACAAATTCTCGAAGAAATCCAAGCCGCGACAATAGAAGGCTCGTATAAAATCCGAGACCAATGTGTGGACACATTTGTACAGTATTTCATTAATCAAGCATTAATGAATGCTGATTATCTAAGGGGAGTTAGCTCTGTCATTTCATTCATTCTGTTGGTTTGTCGGTGCATTACTTAACATGTGCTTAATCAGCCTTAATTAAATTCTTGGCATTATGCGCTAGTGCCATGGGCAAACTAAGCCCTGGAATATTGATGGATCTGATTGGCGGTCGCACCGAATTCATGTGGTTCCTTGGGCAGGGAATCCGAGCCGTCATGGAAATATCTGATTAAATTAAATTGAATGCGACTATCCATTGCATGTTCCTGAGATGTTTTCTTCTCTCTCTCTCTCGCCGGAGGCACGCTTTCTCCACATGACCACTCATTTAACTTTCGACGAAAGCACAGCAGGCGATCGAGGTTCGTCTTCTCCTTTGCGTTCTAAGTGGAGGGTGTGTTTCAGTGCTGAGGAGATTGCCGAAATGGCCTCTCTTCACCAAGGGTAAGAGCGCACGAACCTGACCGTCTTGTTTCTGCGATCTTTCATCACCATTTACCTTTGTCCAGGATTTGTTCCTCATTATCTACGGGTTTCCTTCTTCATCTTCTTTCTCTGTTTCTTTCGTTAGGATGGGTAATGAAGAAAACGGGTCGATGATGAGTATCAGAAGATCAGAAATCAATCTTTTTTATCGTGTCTCTTGTTTTTGGCTTCCGCCATTCGACCGAGGTCGGTTTCATGGTGACTTTTGCCGTTGATTTCTCGCTTCCAGCAAGCATCCCAACCTCAGTTACGGAGCAGTTGAATAGAGGAGCGATTCTCATTTCTTGATCGTGATTTTCTTCAATCTTTTGTTCGATTCGTGACGCCCGTCCTACAAGCATCCCAACCACACTCTTCCTCCATCTTTTGTTGCTTTGAAGAGCTTCAAGGACTGCCTTCTCTATTACCCTTCATATGATTGGCTTGATAAGTCGCCCCTCACTATTCTCTCGTTTCCTTATGTGAGGTGGTTTCTATGTAGTTAAGGCTAAAGGAGTGATTGGAGCGTTATTTATAGAGTTTTCAGCATGGTCCCCTCATCACGGGCCGGGCCGAACTCGACCAACACTAGCCAGGCTCATATTAGGACTCGGTTAAGAATTTTTATATCTTACCTTATTAAACCAATCCTGTAAACGGTATATTATAATCTCAATTAACATAAGCTCACATTAGGAAAACTCTAACATGTTCTACATTTTTGTCTCTTGCGATCTATTTTCTCATGTTATACAATAGCTAACATGGTGCTTTAACCAACCCAATTAGATCAGAATTATCAATCTCATCGAATATATCAGTTCCTGTTGGACATAGGGGGCTCCAACATAGGTATATTGTCGTTTGTGAAAAATGTAATTCTACACTATATCGATCCACCTTTATTAGTAAATACACCGTCGTAGGAATTCATTTGTTGAGAAACATGTCGACATTCCTTGACGGCCATCACAATCTGCCACCAAATGCAACAAACAATGAATTGATCTCCCACGTTGCGACCGATACTTTTAGTTGTTGATAATGGAATTGAAAAAACCAATTTCTTTTCTCGAAAGCTATTAGTTAGGCTGCAATGCGAAATGCTTACCGTCATCCACTTGCAGTTTTTTGCACATCCAAAAGATAGGGCTTAGGGTGCAAGCTTAGTTGCAGAACGATACGTTCAGGCATGTCATCTTGGTCCTGGATTGCTTGAGCACTCATCTTGCTCATTTCCATATTACAACTAGTTTCTGCAGAAAACTGAGACAGAGAAACCAATTTGAAGTGTTGATGAGTAGGGAAAAGTATCGTCCAAATATTCAACAATTACGATGAAACAACATAAAACTCTACATGGCGAAACCCTATCTTAGGAGTTTGAAAGTCCTATTTTGAAGGGGGAAAAAAACCTTCTTGCTGTGTGATCTTCATGAATTCTCACTTTTCTTTCCAAAAGGATAACGCTACTTATGATCGGTTTGCATGGACAAAAATGTTGTGCTCTAACAGTACCTAAGGAAAAAACTCTCCCGGACTCCGGGTACATCTCACCTGTTAATAATATGGCTACGTGAGAATCCACATAATCGAAGATTATAATGACTCGAATCTTTCCCAAGTACAGGAGCCACTTGCCTATTTTTCGACAGATAGTTCGAAATCAAAAGCGGAAATTTCACAGTGAAGGTAAAATTCCCTGATCGGTCTATGGGCCTTCGGGAAAATGTATGTACCTCGCCGTCCGAGTCTCTATGATCTTGACCTACGACTCTCAACTTCTTCCGCAGCTGTACATTTTCTTGTTCGACGTCGTCAACCTGTAACCCCTCGAGAAGTCAATTACGTCCAGGGTTGAAGCAATTCTAATTTAGGATAATGAGGAAGAGAGAGAAGAGGGGGGAGGGGGGGGGATAGTTTTTCCATGTTCGACCTTTCTCTTTAGCTCCCTCATTTCTTCCATGTAAATCTGGTCCTAAGCAGATCAACAACAAGACATTTTCTGTGATGTGAGAATGCAAATCAGGATCTTTCTTGCGTAGTAAAGGTTATAGGGTCTTCATGTATATTACCTTCCTCGAGCGCACATTCTTCAAACCCATTTCCAAGACGTTTTCCAGATTTTTCAAGTCCTCCAAACCTAGTTTGGAAAGCTCTTCTCCCATCAGTCGCCTGTGTGCTCGATCACAGTCAAATTTATTGCAGATTCTCAACTTTCTTTCACAAACATTCATGAAATGCTCCAATAACGTGCATTGTTCTTGTGCGCGGACCTCAAGTTTCATTGGCAAACCTGACTACTTCCACTCGTACATGACATTTCGAATATCAATCCAAGAGCGAACATATCTCTATAGATAGGCGCGCGCATATATGTAGACAAGAAAACAAGTGCATGCGAAAGGAAAATCACACCTTATTTCTTTGTGATCAAGGATATCTATAATCTAAAACAACAATTCAAACGAGCTTCCGGTTGGGAATGTTGGGAGCGCCCAATAGAGACCCGATACCGAGGTGGTCAACATATTCAATTAGATTTACCTTCACTCAAAATGTTAAATTTGTATCTCAACAATCTCCCCCTACATGTGAGCTCGATGTTAGGTTTGATTCCCTATAATTCAGGTTTCCTTCTACACCAACATGTCTCAACTTGAATCTACAAAACCCACCTACATCCCTAGTTACTTTCTCCAAACTGATTGCTAGACCACAACGTCCACTTTCACTTTTGTTCTCTTCCACCTGACTGAATCAATGTCCATATTCTTTCTTTACCAAAAAAAAAATCATTGTCTATATTCTTTTCTTTAGACATTGACCAAATACCACTACACATTTGGAGTGGATCACCAACTAATCATTAGCTTTGATACCATTTGCTGGTAGTGCGTAGCAGAAATCCATTACCTTTGGTTAGGGAGATTAGCAAGAGGAGCGTAACATCTCTAGCTTGACTCGCATTTACTCAAAAGCTTAAGCTTATGAGTTATAGACCAATAAGACTCCATATCACACCAATTCTTCAACATGGGAATTTTCTTTACACAACTCATACGTGTACCTTAACAAGGGAAAATGTCATATCTTTTAGCTTTATGTTCACTAATGGTTACTTAAGACTTCTAATGTAGCCAACATTGTCAATGTCATCCTTTCATGCATTTACAACGTCTCTTATCACCTTTGGTTCCCATTACACTTGAAAATAAACTCGGGCCTCAAAGGAAAATCTTTAAGATGGTACGTAGACATTTATTTTAAAGTATACGTACCTATAGAAGAGAAACTCTGTCATAGTCTTATTACGATTTCCTTCTCTTCCAAGTGTGATCATAAGCTACATACTGAACTACTTGAAGCTATAGCACTAGATAAGCTTTGCTTGTATAGCTTGTTGAGAATTATGTGTATATGCCGGTCATTTCCAAGTTGAATTAATCCTCAGTAAGATGGAAAATTTCACTTGCAACCAAGTAATTAATAGGGGTGCCAAGCAAAAGATGTACCTGTTGCATTCCTGCAAACACCTCAGCTGCTGCTTCAAGCTCTCCGTCTCCGTTTGTAAAAACTAATGGAGTAAAATTAGTGCACACAATTAGACTCATGCAAATCACTATAACTTTAAACAATGGATGCTGCATTAAACTTTAATTACTCTACAGTCCTTAAAATTCACATTCTCACTCTGAAAGTACTAATCCAGCTCCCTCCATTTTGTTTCGAGATTAGTAACATAAAAATTTGTGGAGCTCGTAAGCACAAAATTTCACTAGGATCGGAATCAAGTTCTCATACTTTATGCTACCTTTTTTTTTACATAGATTAGTTTGTTCATCCTTTTTCTTGTATTAGGAATGGAGGAAATACATCGAGACCGTCATAAATTGCATCCTTTAACAGATCTAACTTTCAGTGCTTGAATCTTAGGCCAAGTCCCGACATCACATGCCTAGAAGATCCGAATCAAGTTATGCCTCCATTAATTACCTTAAACTTTTAGAAAAATTGACGGCGATCCCGCAAAAAATACAACGACCATTCATGTGTCATGACATGCTATTTTAAACCTCCAGATGTACAATACAACCTCTTTTTGCAAATCTAATTCAACTAATTGTCCAGTTCATCTCCATCATCGACTTGAACTTCTTGCTCGTTCATGAACTCCCATGGGCAAGCGCTAAGCGTGACTTAAAGTTGAACCTCCAATGCGGTTAAGCAAAAGAGAGCTTCATTTTGTAAGTGTCAAATGAAGTGTCTACAATAGAAATAATTAGCTTTGCAAGTTAGAGAGTAAATGTGTGATTTTACTTGGTCTTTGGCTTTTACCTGGATCTCCGCAGCAGTAATAGATTGTTGCTGGTTATCTTGCTTCATTTTGTTATAACGTTCGATAACTGAATTCATGCTACAAAGACAACAACAACAACAAAAATGAACATTTTCAAATGCTGCATGAGAATGCAAGAACCGATTTCTTGCCGTCTTCTTGTCTAGACTTGCTCGTATTATCTAGTTAGTGCAATACCTGCACGTAAGTGAGATTGGAAGCAAACAGATTCTGAGCAATTAAAATAGTCATCTAAGAAGGCTAGACATCGAGCTTGAAGAAAGATTACTTTCGTGATAATTTTTCAGGAGATTTGTCCTTTTTTTCCGCAAAAATCGTATGGAATGATACGAGAACTTCTAAATTTTAAGGAAAAATGAAAAATTCCCCAGTTTAGCTAGCACTTATAATTAGTCCAAGGCGAATTGAGAATTGAAACTAATTGATGAAATTCAACTTTTGAAATACATTTCCCCGAATATATTATTACACCGGGGTATTACTAGAAATAACCAGGCTCTGTTCCTCATAGAAAACAAACGAATCTCGTTGAAATGATTCAACAAATGAGAGAGTCTATGTATTTTCACCTACCAGATCGAACTTTTTGGATCTCAATCTCGAATAGAGGCTCCAATTTAATTGGACTGAAAAGGGAAATATAGATCACCAATGGATTTTCATATGAGAGTCTATGTGCTTTCTTTTCTTTTCATTGGCCACCCGAGAAAATTTACTCGGTGGTGGAAAGAGAGGGCTGACCTGGTGCTTGCGTAGTCGTAAAGCTTGCCAGTACAGGAGAAGATGATGACGCCAATTTCAGCGTCGCAAAGAATGGAGAGCTCCTTTGCCTTCTTCAGCAGCCCAGTCCTCCTCTTGAAGAAAGTCACTTGCCTGCTCTTTGAGCAATTAATCTTCCGGATCGCGATCTTCCCCTTCACCATCTTCGCTTCTCGCCGCTAGGAAACGAATCTTTCCAGATCAGACGGGGATGACGGTTCCTTTTTCCCAACAGAAAGATGAGAAGAAAATGATGAAAGAAGCTCGCCGAAACGAACGAGGATGACCGAAAACCAGCGTCTCCCTGAAAACCCTTGAGACTTATATAACCTTCAAGAAAGAGAAGAAGACAGCAGGACTTACAAGTTCTTGGTTAGGTCTTAAATGGAGGCGTTCATGGTGATGAGAGATTGAAGGAAGTCGTCGGTCGTCTTGAAAATGGCCTCTTCAAAGTGCAGTCCTTCGAAGGTTGTTTTCGGGGAAAAAAAAAACAAAGTAAAGTATTCTAATCTTCGTCAGTTTTTTATAATGAGATGGGATGAGGTGTCACGAAGCCCAATTGTTTTTTAAGCTTTTGCATGAGGATCTGACCATTAAGATGGTACAGAGGGAGATAAAAGAGACCTGTCTGTTTTAATGTGTACAAAACTCCTCTTACCCTAGTGTAAGAATATTGTCCTTGACATTATCACTGTCGGAAAATAGATTAAAAATAAACATAAAAAAAACTCACAAGTTAATGAGGTTGGGCGATATGCATATATTCTTGATCAAACACCTCTTCCCCTCTCTTCCTTTTCTTTTCTTTTTTTGCTTTTTTCTTTTTATTTTGTCAAGTATCTACAAACTCATATATATACAATCAGAAGGACATTTGTACAAATCAAGTCTCTACAAAATAGGAAGATAGAATCCTCTACAAATCAGGAGGAAAAATAAAATCCCCTACAAAATTAGGGAATTCCAGTTCACGCCAACAATCACATGATTCATATAAATTAAATTAAGAAAAATATCATTAACCTAGATCTTTTTTCCCATTTCAAAATATTTATAAAAAAAAGAAGGAAAGGGACAAATGAAATGGGAAGGCATATATATTGGTGATTGTCATGAATTAAAGCTATCGGTAGCGACTGATTAGCTTTAATGGAAAAAAAAAATTCAATTAGTTTTACTTCATTTGCAGTACTAGATTGTGGAAATATGGTGTAGAACAAGTAATGCCTTCTTGCAGGACCAAGTTCACACCTCCCCCAAGTAGAATCAACTAATCATTCGGCTTCCCCTTTTCGGGAAAAGTAAAGGCCACACAACTTTTAAAATCACTTTATCCAATTTAATACCACCTAGTACTGCAAATGAAGTAAAACTAACTGAATTTTTTTTTTCCATTAAAGCTAATCAGTCGCTACCGATAGCTTTAAATCATGACAATCACCAATATATGTGTACTTATTTAGATCATTTCTGTCAGCCATACTTTAGCTTTCACGTTCTTCTCGAAATTTGATGTTAGATAAGCATGAAAAAGCATGTAGCTTTATGTTGACAGCGCAAGTTCTTTGAGAGGTTGTAAAAATACATAAGCATCCTCGATTCTTGATACAATATATACACTTATGTTTCAGTGTCATTGAGTGCATCTAGGATCAAGACGCGTGAGGCATCGGGTCGTTGCTTGCATGAGTAAAGTTAATCGGATATGAGCCTTGCTAGCATAATAATCTTTGTGTGACTACGAGAGTAAGAAAATGTTGTGGGCCGCAAATTCTTGAAGGAGTAGATTCCCAATAATTTCTTTTTTTTTTTTTTGTTAAGGCTCAGAATGTACCGCTAATCTCACAGTAGATTAAAAAAAAGTCACATAACCATTTTTTATTGAGATATTTGATCATCTACTTGATTCACTGTAAGCGGAAATCAAAGCCTTTCCTTTTAGAGTTCCTGGGTCAAACATGTGAATATTCTACTTCTGCCGTCTCTAGTAGCATGTGTTATTTTCTCCTTCCTATTTAGGGTTTGGCTTCTTCTTCTCTGTTTTTCTTGCTTTTTTTGGGTGGGTTTGGGTTGGGTTGGGGGTGGGGGAGAGGGGGGGGTTGTTTAGTGTTATTTGGTAAAGTAGGATGGAGTTTTCAAATTACTTTGTCTCCCTACTCAAAACGTACACTAAGTCAACAAGAGAAGTCTAATCTAATTTTACTTGTGAACTTGCCTTGGCAACTTTCTCCACCAGATAACATCTTGCCACCGTCACTATGCAATACTCCTCAGTGAAAAACTCAACCCGTCAAGCTTATTGTCCATTAGAAGAAAGAACTTGCATTTACCAGCTACATGTTAGGTGCAATAGTAGACATTGGGCTAGTGTCGTGAACCGTGTTGAAAACTCATGTGATGTGATTGTTGATTATAACTTAACTAATTCGTATGTATATGGCGGTGTCCATACTTAAAATCATGAAGAATGATGGAAAGGAGAACTAGAAGTCATGTACCACTTCAGCAGACTTGATGTGCTTGATGCTTACCCACCACTATCCGAATAAATGGTTGTCATGCCATCGGGGAATAATAATTGGAGGAATTGCTTCAAGCATATGTTATTACTTTGTCCAATACTACCTAGTGAAATTTGATTCTCTATTCAGCTGTACTCAGTATACATATCAGATATTAAAGCACATAAATATAATATAGATCCAAATGCACCCACATAAATACAAGTGTGTGTGTAAGATGTCTTAAGTTGCCTTTCCTAGATGAAGGCTTTTCCGCATTTGGTTTGAAGTAATATTAACGAAATAGGAGTGTTGGATGTTGTTTTTGTCTCCAGAGCGGCAAGGCACTTTTGGCAAGAACGTGAGAGGAAGACTCCAAATCTTAAGTATAAAGTATGGGTACTGGCAGGATGCAAAATCATCCCCGGCTAGATAAAACCTGCGAGTGTTACTTAGGAAAGTAGGATGGAGTTTTCAAATTACTTTGTCTCACTACTCAAAACGGACACTAAGTCAACAAGAGACTCCTAATCTAATTTGACTTGTGAACTTGCCTTGGCAACTTTCTCCACCCGATAACGTCTCGCCACCGTCACTATACAATACTCCTCAAGGAAAAACTCAACCTGTCAAGCTTATTGTCCATTAGAAGAAAGAACTTGCATTTACCAGCTACATGTTAGGTGCAATAGTGTACGTTGGGCTAGTGTCGTGAACCGTGTTGAAAACTCATGTGATGTGACTGCTGATTATAACTGAACTAATTCGTATGTATATGTCGGTGTCCATACTTAAAATCAAGAAGAATGATCGAAAGGAGAACCAAAAGTCATGTACCACTTCAGCAAACCCGATGTGCATCATGCTTACCCACTGACGCAGCGCTTAGCACGTGAATTCTAGCAAATCTTGCTTAAGGAGAAATCTCGAATTCAATAATCAATAATCATCCTCAAAAACGTTATAAGAACACCTTATATAGGGTGTTTGATGTGCGGAACCAAGCGATCGAAGGATAAAAGACATAACAAGAAAATAAATCGGGCACTGGATGCATACGTGATTCGGTCGTAGAGACCTACGTCCACGGGGAGAGCGATAATGAATTCCACTATAGAACGAGCAATACACGGAGATTACGAACCACACTCGAATCACTCAAATATTCTCGGTATTTTTCAAGCCCTAATTATATCAAATAACACACACAATGTTTAGCTCTCAATTCCTCGCGAAATAATCTCCCAATCTCGCAAAAGAAAAATAACACAAACCTTAATACAAGATTTCTATTGGCTTCAACACTTGGAACTCGATTACGGAGAAAATCCTCTATCAAACGTTTGTACGTCGGCGCTTCAAACGATCATAATTATGGCCATGGCGTTCGTTGCGTTTATATATATGTCAAAAGCAAGACCCACAAAAGACAAGCCATCGTATGCTTTATGCCACCGCCAGAGAAGTAAATGTTTATCTCGGTCAAAGAAGTCAACACCAAATATGCAAATAGAGATTTCTTGTTTGGTTGTTATCTTGCCAAATTCATACGAAACTGACTTCCGTATCTTCCTTTATTCTTATCCTTTTATCTTCTGTTGACCGAGTCCAAGTCTGCATCGAACTTTTCTATTTCTTGAGCAAAGACACCAACGCACAATCAACTTTAATTCGTAAGTTGATTATGTATATATTTTCCTTTGCTCGATTTTGGATGTCTGCAAATATTCGGTTCGGAATCTTCGCGTTTTAGCTCGGGCTCAAACTCGGGACATATTTTAACAAATGTTAACCCTAAACCTAATGCTAGTAGGAATTCTAAATATCAAAATTCCAAAATTACAAGACTGCCTTTAAATAATAAAATAAATCCCGAAAATAAAAAAAAAATAGAAAAATCCATCTAAACAATCCCGAATCGCCAAAATCCATCATTAGTCACAACCAAGGCTGTGAATATTGATCGGGACGCCATTTCGCTTCAACCGGCTGAATTTGAGCACGATCCAACGTCGTCGACTCGATTCGCCGGTTCTAGCCGCAATACCGTTTCGCCTTTCGAGTGCTTTTCTTCCAGTCAATCTATCCGAAACGCATTACTAATATTTTTGGCATCACCCACCACTATCCGAATAAATGGTTGTCATGCCATCGGGGAAAAATAATTGGAGGAATTGCTTCAAGCATAAGTTATTACTTCGTCCAATACTGCGCAGTGAAATTTGATTCTCCATTCAGCTGTATTCAATATAATATCATTTATCAAAGCAAGTAAATATTATATAGATCCAAACACACACCCCCGCGCGCACATATATATATATATATATAAATGTGTGTGAGAGAGAGGTCTTAAGTTGCCTTTCCTAGATGAAGGCTTTTCCGCATTTGGTTTGAAGTATTATAAATGAAATAGGCAAGAAACTTTTGGCAAGAACGTGAGAGGAAGACTCCAAATCTTAAGTATAAAGTATGGTTATTGGCAGGATGCAAAATCATCCCCGGCTAGATAAAACCTGCAGTATGATTTTACAATTAATTTATGCCCTATCTTATCAGATGAACCTTGTTGTTATCAAATGGCATAATAATTAAGTTTCTACCACGTTTTTTTTTTTGTAGAGGGTGGTCCATTGGTTCTTTATTTGTCTCTACTATTATCTCTTACAAAAGATTAGTCATTGATGCACTCACTTTGTGCCATCATTAGGCCTTTCGTGTCATCTTACTTTGTCTTTTGAAATTAAAAATCAAATCACCTCATAAGACACCATTAATCACGTATTGATAAGTGTTTTCAAGTGAAGACTTTTTTCGACTTTCTCTTCTTCTTCTTTTTTAACCTACCAAACCACGAAACAAAAAGGAAAAAGCTATTTTCAAGATTAATTCATTCGAACGAAAACCTGGGCTACTTTGATTAAAAATGTTCTTCTTAACTTTAAACAATACAACAAATATCCCCAGATTTTATTCCCGTTAAAAACTTTTTATGCTCGAGAACCACGCATTTTTAAGTAATAAAAAATCAGAAAATTACATATTGTGGTCTGTTTTCATTATTTAAAAAACGGAAATTGAAACCGTTATCGCGAACTAAATGGGTCTCTATATGCTTCAATCACTAACATATTCGATAATTTATTATTACACATCAAGAAATGGTAAGATTCATGATAGATTTCATTTGCCTATTTTTCCTCGGTTGAGGTCTTTTTAGTTTAAATACTGAACATTGGAATGAGCTATCTTATGGAATGATGAAAGCACTTAATCAAAGAAGGCATATACTTTGCCTAATTCTGGATGTGAATAATATTGTCTTTAACTTGTGCAAACAGATAAGAATCTGGCACTGGCATAATTTCCAATCAAAGCTTTCATTTAAAGACAACTAACGAGGTTGAGGTCTCAAAAACTCTTATGTATTGGATTACTCTGTTGAAGGTTAGAACAAACTCAGTTTATAATAAATGTTTTAATTCAGATGCTTCAACCAGGATAAATACATCTATGCATATCGTTCATTTGCAATGAGAATCAAAATGTTGAAAGTTTTGAGAAACTTTGAAGTGTTCGGGTTCTTCCTTTTCCTGTCAAAACCTCGCTCGTACAATATGCAACTGTTTAACATGTATGAAAAAGGGACGAGTCTAATGTTCTGTACCCATGATTTTTTTTTTTTTGTACCAACTTGCTGAAAGAATTGGCAAATACATAAAAAAAATTGTGAATAAAAGAAAATTGTTGGCAACCTGAGTTAGGTTGGTAACTCATTTTGACAAAATTTATTAAGTCGCTCTAACTTAGGTTGCTAATTTCTTATGATAGTTAGTACATTTGAAGCACTAGTAAGTTTTGCAAACTATCAAAAAGTTGGTCATTCCATAAATTTTTTTATAAGTTAGCAACAGCGAACAAGTTTCCTAGAGAAAATCACAAATCATGTTTTATTGTACCAACAATTATTGGCCGCTTGTTAATACTAATTAAAATTTACCGACACAAAACGTTTTTTCATATTAGGCTCCATTTGTTTCTAGGAAAATGATTGATCTGAAAAGTATTTTCTTAAAAATGGTTGCTTGTATCGTTTGAAATATTTTGTTATTGAAAAAGGACTTTACCATTGGCAATGATTTATGTCTAAACATCTTCGTGAATGATAATAATATTTTTTGTTCATTCATTTTTTTAAGCAATACAAACAGTCATTTTCAAGATAATGTTGCCCATATCGTTCATTTTTAATGAAATAAACGGAGCCTTAATATGCATTGGAAAATTAGGCGACGGCTCATTTAAAATCCGCTCACTCTATCATGCAAAATGAATTTCCTGAACCTTCAACTTAACAAAGTGAAACCCGTTGAAGTAAAAGGTTGGGTAGGGTATGGTCAATCATAGGATGATCTAATGGGCATATCTACCGATCAGATCACGTGATACCTACTAGTACATTGAACCTAATTAATTCATTAAGACTCGAACTTCATCAAGGATTGGGCATAACATTGCGGGTAGAATATAACCATGCTGTCATTCTTCAACAAATTGTTTTTCATCTAATGATTTACTTGATCTATGTAGATCAATCCTTCAAAAAAAATTTTTCGCACTTTGGGCCCACCCCAAGGCATTGTAATCACTCCTTTTATCCCACTAAACTTTCGTTTCACTCGAAAAGCAAAAAGTGCAGAGGAAATTAAATTCAGCACCTGCATATCTTTCTGCTACATCGAAGAATCAATTGATGAAGCCAGTCAAGTTCTGGCAGACACTTTTGACAGTTCCCTACAATATTGTAGAGCATCAAGAACACGAAACTAGTATATACAATTCCCCGGTCAGCTTGTGCTCCTGATGATGTTTGGATTATTGTATATCGTGTTCACACCCAGGACTCCATTTTAATATTTCGTAGCCGATTCGTGTTCACACTTGGGGGATTCGCTTGATTCATGTGGCTTCTGCACTGGGGATGAACCCTAACCCTAGCTTAGCAAGAAAAATCACTATTTCATCAAGGTGATCATGTTGTGCATACAAACCATTGAATGATTTTCAATTTCACGAATGCCACTTTATCCATTTGAACTCTCGGATGTGTTAATCGCATCAAAAGACATGTGAAAATATTTATTGCTGCCTGCTTTTTCGGTTCCTTAAATAACTCGAACGAAAGTTATTATGTAGACACCAAAGTGGACATCTCGTTTTAAAATGTAGTGACTATCGTCAAGTTTTAGGCTATTGGAACTTTTGGGAGGTATTTCTTATCCATATTTACCTAAATAATGCAAAGTAATCTCATACTTCTTGAATCATGGATTAAATAATATTTCTTCCATTAGAGATAATCAATCGCTAAAAAATGTTCTAGAAAAAAAAAATAGCTAACAAAACCTTTAATAAGTGAAAATCGAAAGAACTTAAACTGATTTGGATCTTTCTTGCGAACATACTTCAGCTTTAAAGAAATCTACTCTAAATTTGATGTTAGATCATCATGAAAAGCATATAACAATTGAGGCATCCAAATTCACGAGAGGTTATAAAAATACGTCAACATCTTCAATTCTTGATTCAATAAGTACACTTATAGTTCAAAGTCATTCAGTGCATCTAGGATCAGGACGCATGAGCCTTTCCTTTTGGGGCTGCTGGTTCAAGCATGGAAACACTTTGCTTCTGGGGTTCTGCTTCTTTTTTAGGTGTTTTAGGAAATTAGGTTGGAGTTTCCAAATTATTTGTCTTGCTGCTCAAAACGGATACTAATAAGATTCCGTTTGTTTTGCGAAAAATGAATAATTTGTAAGATATTTTCCAAAAAAATGATCATTTATATCGTTTGGAATTGACTAATCATTTCAAACGATATGAGCAACCATTTTTAGGAAAATATTTTCTAAGTCAATTATTTTCTGTAAAACAAACTAAGCCTAAAATCAACAAAAGAGTCATAATACAGTTCTGACCTCTGAACTTGCCTTCGGCTCTTCTCCAACCAGACGACTTTTTTTTGCCACACCTTCACTATACAAACACTCATGGAAATACTCAATCCCTCTAGCTTGTTTCCCTACAAGAACAAAGAAACTACTTTCACAAGCTATGCATTAGGTGTCATCGCAATTATTGTGTCAACGATGTGAGCCGTGTCAGGATGTGATAGCCGACTACAGCCTTGACGTACCCCTTTTTATATAGTGTGGTCGATATTTAGAATCACGAAAGCTTATTGCAAGGAGAAAAACCTGAGAGTAAGATTCCAAAGGGTGGTCATTAGCAGCAACTAGATAAAACCTGCGACTATTACTTTAAGTTTGATTTCTGCTCTATCTTCTCAGATGGACCTCGTTGTTATTAGATGGTGTGACAAGTTTGTGACCCGTTTTTTAAAGGGCCTTTTCTTACTTGTCTACAGATAGAGTGCGCTCACCCTGTGCCATCATTAGCCCTTTTGTTGTCAAACCTGCCCGTTTTTTACCTACCAAATGTGCTTCTTAACGTAATATGAATATTGCGAACCCTCAACCTTGCGAAATGAGACTCGTCGAAGTAAAATGTTAGGCAGGAGGGCTAAAGGTGATATGAATTGACCTGATGGATTTACCTATTGTTGACACCTAAATTTTGATTTTTCTTAAATCAGTCATATTTCATAAAAATGAGAATTAATGTTAGTTCTCACAAAAAATAATTTTCATGCATAATATATTTTATTTTTGTCATGTATGCATTGCATTAGTGTCGATCTGCCTTGGTAATGTGAGGTTGACTTAGTTTGACGAGCGATTTAGACTTAGATCGACAGACATTTTTTTTAGCAATTCGTGAATGCATGTGCCGAAATTTTCACATGGGATTGGACCTATTCCTAATTTCAAATCAGCCCATTTTTTGCTAATTGAAATTTTAAGGCTTTTAATTAATTAATTGTTTAGTTAATTAGAGCCCGATTTGAGTCCGAACGAGACAATTGAACCCGCACATTAGTGAAATTCGGCCATCCCAAGCTCTATTTCTTTTGGCCGAAATTTTTAAGAATTTTAAAGGGATAGAACTCTAGATTTTCAGATTTTTTTTATCCTACAGCTATTATCTCGTCTAGAGTTCCTAAACCGACAATGTGGATTAAATCTTATAGCTTACCCTTGTTCTATATATACATGATTATGCCTAGGGTTAAAGGGGGTCGGCACAATAGACTATTCAAAGAAAATTTGAGAAAAAAAATCGAGAGAGAGAGAGAGAGAAAGGGAGTTTTTCGGTGGCCTCACTTTTCTCTGCGGTTTTACGGGCTATTACTGCGGTTTTGGCAACTATTGCTGCGGTTTGCCCTCTATCCCTGCGGTTTTTACTATTTTTTGGTGCCCGATTACATGCTATTCGAGTTTGGGTTTGCTGTTGATTCATGCTCAATCCTTTTGCCGTTCGATACCTGAATTTGCTGTTATTTGGCGTTGACTTTGCTGCTATTTTGTCCTCAAATTCCTACAAGTTTGGGGTCCGCAAAAGCTTATTTTTGGGTGATTTATTGTTCGATTTAGTGCAAATTTTTGGGGTCAATTCAACGTAATCTCTCTATACTTTTGTAGGCTTGATTTGATGATATTTTGAGTTGAAAAAATAAGCTGTTTTGCTGCTGTTCACATGCTGTTTTTATGCTGATTGGATATTGTTTTATCCGAATCAAGGCCGTTTTTGCTGATCACTAACCATGCAGATTTTTGCGGGAGCATAAAGGTAAGTATTTTATGTGTTTTAGATGCTGTTTCGCATGGATTAGTTGATGTTTTCTTGCTGTTCTTCGGTGTAAACACTAATTTTTTCAAAAAAAAAAATCAAAGAATGACTTTCACATATCGAAACCCTAATTTTTATCACAAATTTCAAAAATTGGGGTTTAATTGGACTCATTGGACATATTTTCAGAATAAAAAAATTTCTAAATCTAAATTAGGAAAATCTTTTTCCTAATAGGCAACATCTATGTCAAGTTGGAAAATCTTACCCGTTGCCGTTCAAGTACGACTCTCCAACTTAGTAAAGATGGGAAGTTAACAAATTTGATCTATTGCCATTTAGATCCGATTCGCTATCTTCACAAACCAATTTTGGATTTAGGGATATCTATTTTTCCAAAAATTTGAAGAAGCAATATTCATGTCTTGCTCTTGTTTGCTCTTGATTGTCGATTGAAATGGTGATTATTTTGACTGATATCTTATCTTGATTCCATGTTAAGATTTCCTAAAAAATTTAGTAAAATACGGTTTTCTAGAGGCCGTGTTTTAATTAAAAATTGTAGGAAGATAAAGTTTCTTAGAAACTGTATCTCATTGAAGAATTTGGAATAAAAGTCGAGATAATGAAATCTTTATGATTGTGCTTAAGTTTCCCAAAATCTATATAATAAAAAAAAAAAAAAAAAACAAAAAGATCATGTTTTCATATCTTGCATTGCCTCATGCATACCTCGCATGTCATATTTTGCATATCCATATTTGCATTATATCATATCTTTTGAATATCACTTATCTCACCTTCCATTTTTTTAAAAAAAAGAAACACATTACCTTGCATATCTTTGCATTATCTCATGTTTCTTGCATATTCATTGCATATTTTTGAATTTTATGTCTGCATATCTTGCATGTTCATCTCATATTTTCGAGTATCATATATTGCATTCCATATTTTCGAAATATCACTTGCATATCTTTAAGTTGTGTTTTCCGAAAATAATAATCTGCTCGTTCGAGATATTGCTTTATCTTTTGATTGCATCATATTTTCATGTACCACTTAGTCCTTCATCCATATTTTCGGAAATTAGCATATATCATCCATGCATTCATATTTTTGTATATCCCATTGGTTGTCTTCCATGTTCTAAAAATAACATTTTGCACGTCTATATATCATATAACTTCGCATATCATGTGTTGCATGTTCACGTTTGTTTTCTATATATTATATTTACCACGTCATTCACATGTCATGTAGTATCGCGTTTAAGACCATGCATTTTAGGCCAGTTAAAATAATTCATATGTTTAAATTATTTAACCTAAAGTTGCATGTCACTTAGGCTAATTATAGTTTTCGTGTCAAATGTAGTCGGCATCGTAGGATAGCTAGTTTCATGATTTTTGCACGCTATTAGGATATATTGTCTTACGTCATTTTGCATGCACTAATTAGTTAATTAAACTTTGCATATCATTGTTTGTCTCGCATATTTGCATGAGCATATCATCTTGTCATTTAGGTAGAATTCATTGTCATTGCAAGCATACATTCATTGCATTCATCTAAATAAGTGAACACACCAAAAAAAAAAATCACTCCATCATTTTAAACTTTAAAGTGAACTCAATCAAGTTGCCAAACCTAGGATTTTCATGGAATTTAAGGTACCGAAAGGGCATTAGTTTTAATAAACTAGTGTAACCAAGTTCCCGAATCCATATTCTCCGATCGTAAGAATAAGAATAGTCCTTCCGCTATTTTTATTTAGGTTTCTAATCAACCTACCATAAATGGTTAGTGCCGACTCCGAATTCTAAAATCATTCTAATTAAACCAAAGTTGCGACTTGATAGGGTTTAGGAGACTCCGTATTAGGTTAGTCATTAAATTAACTCTGATAATCCATTAACCTAAAATTTATATTTTAGGGTCGCGACACCTACTCGCCGTATCATGTGATACCCACTAGTACCTCTTTGAACGCAAGAGATCACTAAGATCAGAATTTCACCGAGATTATGGCATAACGAAACAATGTTGTCAATTCATTAGCAAATTTCTTGATCAATGCAGATCAATTCCCAACTTTTTTTTTTCAACTTTAGGGTCTATACCCTTGTATTGTAATCACTCCTTTTCATCTCACAGAACTTTCGATTCACTTGAGAAGGGAAAAAAGTGTTGGAGTTAGCGAATAATTCGGGGACCCTTGTTTCTCATACCGGGCACGCCCACGTGAGCGTAGAAAAACTGAAGTATGATTCGACAACATGTGACCCATGCGCAAGGAATGCGAGGGTTCTAGGGCGCGCCCCGATACGGATGTCCCGCCGCCCAATCGCGGTTCCACTCCTGGAGTGGATGACACCCCGCTACCGGAGCGTCCGGCCCAATCAGCGAGCGGGGGTTCCACTCCTTGGTGAGTGGATGACTACCCCGCTTACCGGTGAGCGGGCGAGGTTCGGGCGCAGCGCTCCCGAAACAACAATGGGTTTTGACTTTTATTTAAGTTGGCCCATTTGTTGAGGGATTAAAGGGGTTCCGGATATGTTTAGGTTTTAGGCCCGTTTTAGGGCATATATATATTTACTTGTTTTTAGTTGATTATTGTAACGAGTTGTACGGCTGTAAACTAAAATCATAGTGAAATCTCTTTGTAGAACGTAACTCTATTATGGGAAGAACCTGGGTAAAATCGTGCGTCGTCTATTTTTTCTTCTATTATCTCGTGTGATCGTTATGAATCGATTTGCGATACAACCCTTCAAAAAGAAGGTGCACAGGAAATTATGTCTGCAGTCAGTAACCTGCTTATGTTTCTGCTACTGAAGGATTAGTTCATGAAATCAAACTGTACAAACATATTCGAGTCAAATTTGAGTAGACAATTTTTGAGTCGGGAACACAAAACTGGTATAAATAGTTCCCCAGTCAGCTTGTGCTCATGATACTGTCGGGAATGCAATATGCCATGTTCACACCAAGGATTCGATTTTAATATCGCATGGCTGATTCGTGTTCACACTTGGGAATTTTGAGAACGAACCCTCAATTTGTAAGAAAATCTCTAGATTTTTTACTGGGAGACAATTCTGGGATTATCTATGCTTCCACTGAGTTATTATTGAGATTATTTATCGGAAAGAAGACATGTCATCTTAGATATAATTGAATGTCTCGCTTTTTTCTGGGTTTATAGATGAATTCATCATCGCATAGCGCGGCTGTAGGGGAGGCCGGTCGGGGGTCGCGAAGCCCTCGCTAGCCACAGTAGCAGTAGGAAAGAGAAGCAAAAAAAGTGAAAGAAAAAAATTAAAAATTTATTAAAAATCATTGACGTCAATGCCAACAACATCACATCAGCAACGACAGCCACTTCGCCTAAATCCAATGTCCGTCTCCGTCATAAAGAACGGGCAAGATCACACTTTGCAAAACAGAAACCCGGTGATCACAATAAACTATACTCTGAGATATAATGGAGCGACATCTTAAGCTCATTGTATATGCATCTAGATTAGATCATTAGACGAAACCCTTTGCACCAAGCTTTGCATCAAGACGTCTGTGATATTTAATCAACATATTGGATTAGATACACTTCACACCAGTTTGTCAGGATGAGTAAGGTTAGTGTCGAAAAGTTCCTCATGAGCTTCTACAAGCAGCGCGCAAGATCAACGCAGTGAACTATCGACAATGTTTCGACCTAAAAAAGGGAAAAACTATCGACAATGTTTTCTAGAATGTGTAAAGTACTTCCTTGACACGCATGTATTGAGCCAGTTTATTCCTTAACGCATTCCCAACCTGTCGAAAGACATGACGTGCAAATGGTCATTACAACTAGACCTTGGTTTGAGCTACATGTGAGAAGTTATATAATGTACTGTTATACTGATCATGCCTTAGCTCCATTGCAATCTGTGCTGCTTCATTTACTTCAGAGCTTGAATGACTAGCGTGTGAATAATGGCGCAAGTGTATCGCATCGATCAGCAGAAGTGAATGGAACTTCCCTACTTGTAACTTCCCTGGAATCACTTGCATTCGGTGCCTACGATGTGAATCATAAACTGATAATGTTGTCTTTTGTTGGAGAGATAAACGGGATGTTAGGGAAGAGTTACTGAAAAACAGAAGAGAGAGTACCTTTTCATTGAGATCTCCTATTTCTTCACTCAAAACCTGATACTGTGGTGGGACAGAATTGAGAAATGTTAGGGCAGAGTTACATCATAAGAAAAGAAAGCTTATTACATATGGTAAGACCAGTGTATAACACAAAGTTCAAACTAAAACATTACCATCATAAATCAACTACATCTGACTAACAAAATTACAAGCTTTTTAATAGATTAGGCAAAATGACACAAATAGTCCCTAAACTTTGACTCAATATGCAACATAGTCTCTAAACTTTTAATTTGACCAATATAGTCTCGAACTTTAATCTAATGTATCTTTCCTCGTAACCATCTATTGTATCTAGATAGAGCGCAACCAGAGACGGTTCCAAAATAAGTCAACTAACATCCATTTTATTTTTGGCCAAGGTGCGTAAAATATAAGAGGTAGATCTTCACTTTACCAAAAAATTCGACCTTCTTGGACAAATGTAGTTTTGGCTATTATGTGGAGACTTCCTACCTCCATCTTTTTCAATTACTAGCTCTATTTGCAATACTGGGGGATGCCCTTAAGGCATTGTACTTCATCTGCTCTATAATATTGTCATCTTCAACCAAAAAAAAACTTTAACCCAATGTGTAATGTTGTCTTTGAACTTTTAATTTGATCGATATAATATCCGAACTTTTAGAATATATTCAACTTAGTCCCCGAATTTGAATCAACGGAAGGACTACATTTAACGTATTCATATAGTTTAGGGACTAATTTGAACTTGTTCCAAAAGTTCGAGACCATATTGATCAAATTAATAGAATATGAACCACATTGCATATTGAGTTAAAGTTCAAGGACCATATTGGTCAAATTAAAAGTTCGGGGACCATTTGTGTTATTATTCCCTAACAGATTATACACAAACAATGCTTAACGAGGCTTAGAGCTGTCAATATGGGGTCCATGACCCATATTTGACCCATATTTAAAAGAAATGGGTTCAACATGGGTTGTTAGTTTTTTAGAGGGCCTAGTAAAAATGGGTCCAAAAAATTGAAGCAAAATTGATGGGTCAAAAATGGGTTACACATAAAACCCACATAGAACCCATTTTTGACCCATAAAAAAAGGAAGGAAAATTCCGGATGTTTAAGCTTAGCGTACGCTTAAGATGTGTGCCCTCAATTCGCCTCTCCTTCCCTCGTTCACATTGAACTTTTCGCAAGAAACAATCGATTGGTGCTCGTCACGAATGTGGGACCACCCGCAAATTCCCCACGCACTCTCCCACTCGGTCCCAAAACATATGTATCCTTTCTTTTTACCTCACTGTCCGAAGAGAGATTTTAGCATCTTTAACAACAACCATGTTGCTATCCACTCTTCTTCGGCCTGCATACATGGCCAATCGCCCACCCCGTGAGCCCCAACCAAACCCATCACCGCCGCTGCCTCCGGCCCCGGCCCTTCTCGCATCTCCATCGTTTTCCTTTTTATTCCTCTATATAAACCACACTCGGACTCCTCTAGATTCCCCACATCCTTCGCAATTCACACCATTAATGTTTCGTTGAGTTCGATATGTGTCCAAGTACAAAATGGGATTCAAGAAACTCTTCATAATTGTCTTGGCGCTCGTGTCGATGCTCGGGATTGCTGAGAGCTTCGACTTCCCCGCCGCAGCCACCGAATCCCCCCAGCCACAAGCCGCTGCCACCGCCGCGGTAGGTTGTCGTAGAAAAATGAAAGAAAAAAGAAAAGCAAAATAAAATAAAAATATTTTTTTAATAATAAAAAATTGAATAATTTTTTAAGATATTAAAATAGAAAAATAAAATAAAAATTTTAAAAATTCACTAGATTTTTATTGCATGAAAGTATTTTAGTAACATCATTTTTATTTTATTTGCTAATTTGTTTATCATTTAATTTATTTTTTTTATTTGATGTGAAATTTTTATCTAGTTATACATACATGTGAAGAGTTTAAAATAGGTTAAATGAGTTGTACAAGTTTTTCTTGAATATTTGTGTGTTTGTTTTGTAATATGGGTCAAAACGGGTTGGGTCGGGTATGAGTCGGTTGCGGGTCGGGTCGGGTATGAGTCATCAAATATGGGTCAAAACGGGTTAGGCGGGTCAGTATGGGTCGGACCATATTCGACCCGACCCGACCCGACCCGACCCGACCCGACCCATTTGACACCTCTAACGAGGCTTAACTCAATATAATTTCTTACCTAAGAATTAAAGAAAGACCATATTCATGTGAATTGCAAAATCAGAAATTCTACATGACCGAGCTCGTCAATTCAGAAAATAAAAATACATGGACAGTGGAATGTGAAGTTTTTTGCAACGGGTCAAGAAGTGGAACGAATATTTGATCTAACGTGGAAGAGGAAGAACTTAGAAATTTTTGGTGCACGAAGAATTAAAAAAACCTGGCACGTGGGAGGAACGATTCGAGACGGTGAGGAAAGCAATACGAGATTAACGACTAACAGTATGTATCCCCATCCGAAAAAGATGTGCTTCTTGGACATTAATTAGGAATAAGTAGTGAGCGAACGAATGTTTCTTTCATGCAAAAATCGAATGTATGATCATGTAATGAACTCGCTAGCTTATGATGAAATTTCAACGTATGTATACATACCTTCCTCGTTCGGACCGTCTTCAAGCTCATCGCCAATTGCTTCTCCAGATTCTGCAAGTTTCTGATGCTTAAGGTGGAAAGTTCTTCGCCCATCAGATGCCTGCACATTTACGTAAAAAGGATATATCATGGTGCCTACATATTTCCCAAGTCCTGTAGATTTGACTAAACAGAACATATCCCCATCCGAAGTCGAAACAAGCGCAGAAAATTCAGGCATTCGATCTAAGAGCCAAAAGGGCGGTTTACTTAGATGTGTTGCAGCGAACTAACTTATCACTTCTCTGGTTAAGCATTTCTTGCGTGGTGTTAAAATGTTGAGAAGGTTCACAAACTATCAGACCTAGTTTCAAACCGAAACCTGGTCCATTTCATCTAATGAAGATTGAGTCCTTGGTTGAAATTTGGAATCACCTGCGGTAATCCTGCAAGTCGAGTACTTGCTGCTTTAAATCTGCGATTTCCCTTTGCTGAAGCTAGCATAATGATCAGAAACTGTTAAGTTAATCCTCCATTTTGAAGAATCATATCAAGCGATCATCCTTCTTAAAGAAGATATGGGTAACTATACGTTTACAACATATGTGGGTACATATGATTCTGGGAAGCATTCGTTCACTGAGTTTTATAACCGGATCGATCTGGTTCCTCGCAACACACGTTTTTCATGTGCAAAGAAGAGAGCATGAGTTCCCTTTTCATGTCTGGATCACATAGAAGGATCACATAGAATTGACAGGTTCACCCAAATACGTTTTCAAAGGGAACCTTAAGAGAACATGGACGATCCATGGCCCTGGAAAATAGACAAGGAATGTAGGCAAGATACGCATAATCACCTGGAGTTCTTCGACGGGATTCTTCTCTCCATGATGATCCTGTTTGGATTTATCATACCTCTGGAAAATAGACAAGGAATGTAGGCAAGATACACATAATTACCTGGAGTTCGTCGACGGGATTCTTCTCTCCATGATGATCTTGTTTGGATTTAGCATAACGGTCGACCGTCGACCTCATGCTGATTCAGTTGGATTCAATTTTGAAAAGACGCATTTTAGCAGATATGAAGTGATTCGCAACCCTTACAGCAGAATAGGGCTCCACAGATAATCGAAGAACTGCTAAAAGAAATGACTTTGTGCAATTAGAGAGAGAGAGAGAGAGAGAGAGAGAGAGACCTAGAGCTGGCGAATTCGTGGAGCTTGCCGGTGCAAGAGAAGACGATGACGCCAACCTCGGCATCGCACAGAATGGAGAGCTCCTTGGCCTTCTTGAGCAGCCCATTTCTTCTCTTTGAGAAGGTCACTTGCCTGCTCGCCGAGCTGTCTATCTTTTGGATCACAATCTTTCCTCTCCCCATATATCAACGCAATAGCACACCAGAGCGAGCTTAGCAGTCAACAGATACACAGATCTCCTCCAATACTTCTCAGATGATCTCAGGCAAATCACCTTGGACGAATGGAATGAAATCACCTGCAGCTTGCTGATGAGCAGCCAAGAGAGCAAGGCAACAAAGGGCTGAACTTTTAATGCTTTTGACCTAATGAACTAATCGACCATTATAGATCAGAGAGAAAGAAAAAGTAAGATTCTAGACAAGAAGAAAAGCCCTCTCTTGTACAGCTTTTTGTTTAATGTATCCTTTGAAAATGGTGTACATATGACTCGGTACAACCTCGTAAGAAGGAAACCTTATATTATAAGAGTAGCCAGTCGCAGTTGTTTTGGACTTATTATGATCATCGCGGTGTCTCGCTATCATTGATCCACAAATCAAATTTAATTGAATCGTGGGAAAAGACAATCACAAAATTTAATAAAAGATATCATGGCATGAAAAAGACTTAGTAGGTACAGATCACGACATGTTACAATTATAAAGTCCATCTCTAGCATTAATTACAATCAATATATTTTCACAAACAGGAGACTAAATTTAAACATCGAGTTATATATAAATGTAGAGAATGCGTCCAACCATTACAAAGATCATTGCACCCTTTCCATGAAAAGATTGATCCGCTGGAGCCCTTGTTTGGCTTCAGAAGAATTGGAGGAGTACACACCACAGCTATGTTAAACAAACACAAACCCAGAGGCACGAAAGCAAAGTTTACACGACACTCTACAACCTATAGCTATCATTCAAGGAGGACAATGCGATTGCTACAATTTTCGATCACAGTAAAGTATTTCATTAATTAATCGATAAAAACAACGCATCGATGATAGAATCTCATTGCGCTGCCGTACCAATGTGAATGCGAGCTCTTTATTGTGGAGGTTAACCTCGTGATGGTTGCTCACTCTAGCCTTTAAGTCTCTTCTAGCCTCTCCTGGCAAGAGCGGGGCATACTACCACCTATTGATAGATCGGGATTTCAACCTACCACTAGTCGGTTAAGCATGCACCGACCACTCTACCGCTAAGCTATTAGGGTGTGGCTTACTAATCAACTCTAGTACCACAAGCTGAACCTACCTACATATTCTAACCATTGAGAGAAAGACTGAAATGTTTGAAACTACTGATTGGGGAACTGAAAAAAGTGATCCAAAAATGGATTTGACTTAAAGTTTTAGGGTATGTCCAGACCAAAGATTTTACCCACCCAATAGTAAAATCCTGCAAATAAAGCAAAAACGGCTCCCATGGAAAGTACATAATGGAAATGTGCAACCGCATAATAAGTATCATGTAGAGCAATGTCTAGCCCAGAATTTGTCGAGACTATTCCAATGAGTTCCTCCTATGGTGAACAAAAAGATAGACCCCTACAGCAAATAACATGGGTGTTTTGTATTATATCGAAACCACACCCCCCGCCCCAATATGATAGCGATCCAACTAAAGATTTTGATTCCAGTGTGGACAGTTATGAACATGGTAGCTGCGGTGAAATAGGCACGGGCATCAACGCCTAAGCCCATAGCGTGTCGATGATGGAATCTCATTGCACTACCATACCATTGAATGCGAGTTCTTTAATGTGGAGGTTAACCCCGTGTCCTTTTATGCATTCATTCATTTATCGGTCCACTATTTTGTACGTGTTTAATTAGTCTCAATGGGGGAGTTAGCCGACTTAGTTTTTGTGGGATTTAAGCTAATTGTCGCATATATTAAGTAGGCCACATCGAATCGATGATCCAAATTGGGCCATTATATAATGATCCGGCCCAGAGTACATAGGCCCATTAACGCACCATGCTAAACTAAACCCCTGGGAAATTTATTAATCTGATTGGTGGTCGCACCAAGTTCAGCTAGTCCCTGGGGCAGGCAATCGTAGCCTTCCTAGAAAGATCTGATTAAAGTAAATGCAACTGTTCAGTGTTCACGCTGCGCGCTGATATTTTCTTCTCTCTCCGGAGGCTCGCTTCCTCTGCGCTACCGCTCGTCGCTACCGATGGAAGCAGAGCAAGGCGATCCAGGTTGTGCTTCGGTGCCAAAGAGATCGCTAGAATGGCCTCCACTCGCCAACGGTAAGAGTTCATGAACGTGGCCATCTTGTTCCTGCCATCGCTCTCATCGGCATTTAGCTTCGTCCAGGACTCGTTCCTGATCATCTACGGGGTTTCCCTCCTCCACCATCTTCTCCTTTGTTCCTTTCGTTCAGATGGGTTGCGAAGAAAACGGCTCGTTAAAGAAGATTGGGTATCAATTTCCCTTTTTGCTGCGTGATGATTGATGAACTTGTGATGAAATGGTCGGAGTTTTCGGATCTTTAAATGGTGTCCGGGCTGAGCAAGGCTGTTTCCTCGATCGGAGCTGGTGGTCTCCTGCTCCAAGCCCCCGAGATGGTCTGTTCTTTGATGCTCGCCTGTACTGTAACAAATGGGACTCTCCATCGAACTTGCCAAATTACGTATTCCTGGAATTCTCTCGAAATGGACAGAAAAGGCCTCGGCTTTTCGTCCTGTTATCACTGAAGTAGCTTCTCCGTTTCGACCACTGGACCCAGTAACTTCTGCTCGGGTCTCTCTTTTTGGCTCCGTCGATCCGACCGAGGCCCAGTTTGATGGCGACTTTTGATGTTGATTTATCGCGTCCGCCTATTATACCATTTTCAGTGGAGGAGTGATTCTCATTTCTTCTTCGTGATTTTCTTCGGTTCTTTTCCTTGTTCACAACGCCCGTGCTGATCCGAGCGCGTTTTTCTAGTTATGGATAGGTTTGAGGCACCAGCTCAATTGATAAATGGAGCTCTAGTTCTTAAATCTTCTTTGTTGCAAAAGTCATCCATTATTTGTTCCAACATTGTGCATTCTGTGCGTGCTCTGCTACTTGTGTCGTCATGGTGTGATTCTGAAAAGCCGCATCATGTCCTTGGTCGTTTTCTGTTCTTATGTTTCATGAGGAAGCAAATGCCGGAACACATACTCAAGTTGAATATTTATCCAGGAACAATAGTATCGCTTGTTTCCATAATTTAATCCTGTTCTTTCTGGGGTCACTTTGCTTAGACAATGAATATTCTTCTTTTAGCTGTTACTTCAAGTTTGTTCTGCATTTTCGTCCTTTGTAATCTGCTTTCTCATGGTATTGAGTAGCTCCCGTGGTGTTTCAGCCGCCTCAAGTAGACCAAATTCCAACCTCATTTGGTGGGATGGGGCTTGACCATTGATGTTCTTGTTACAGTCAGGTCGAACTGCTGGGAGGCTGTGTTTGTGGAGACGGAGTAGGGAGGAACTACATTAATTGGCAAAACTGATGTATGCCTGATAGAGCAGAGCCCTTTTGCCTGGTCTATTGGAATGTGAGTATGATAAATATAGACCAGATCTTCCAACCTTTCCGCAATTACAGTTCACTGCGCCTGCTCCTTTACCTTTAGGAAAGAGCGGCGGCTATGTCAGTTCCTATCGGACATACAGATCTCTGCAACTGTTTAAAAATCACTCGAAGTTGTTTTCATTTATTAAACAATAGTTTGAGTTCTAGACTAAAGTAAGAACTAGATCCGTTGATCCTTGAAATTTAGTGATGGACGAGTTTATTACTGTCCTCTTCCATTCTTGACTAATATTCAAATTCGTAATTTTTCCAATCAGCAGCATGCCCTTGGGACTTTCATCACTTCAACGTGAATTCCATTCTTGGTTCCCGTCATGATCCAATATTATGTCTCTTTGCCAGGCCTTTTAATATATAAGACTAATGGATGTGCTTTTATGCTTTCTGTAGTGTCCATCTTTTTGTTCACTATAGGAGGACTCACTGGAATAATTCTGGCAAATTCTAGGCTAGACATTGCTCCGCATGATCCTCATTATGCGGTTTCATACTTCCATTATGTAATTTCCATGAGAGATGTTTTCGCTTTATTGCTGGATTTCACTATTGGATGGGGTAAAATCTCTGGTCTGCCATAGCCTGAAATTTTAGGCCAAATCCTTTTTGGATTACTTTCTTAAGTAGTGACGATCCTCTAGATGTAGCACTAATGTACTCCTCTTTCTTAATTCTGGATTTGGGGATGCATCAACATGAGCAATGACTTATAAAATTGTTCTTTAAATCCTCTATATTTTCCTTTTGTGGATGAACATGTTTCTCACAATTATTATTAATCTCAAATTGTCTGATGATGTGCTGATGGGTGCCTTATGCACCCTCACATGGAATCTGCTGTTTGTACTTGGAGACAAGGTACATACTTTGGTAATGCTTTAGAAATAGTTGAACTCTTTATCACTTGTTATTTTTTTAACTATTGTTTCTTATAGCAGCTTTAATAGGATTTTCCAACAGTAAATTGACTTGCATTTTAATGTGTCACGGTGGTTTACATTTCTTCACTGAAAAGTTGTCCTGAATTCATAATGGATTTTCACTGCAGTTTCCTTTTATTGGCTTGTGTTACTTAAATTGTCCAAAATTGTGGACCACTAACTCCATGCGAATGTATGCGCCTTCTTTAGTGACAGGAAGTTCCTTCTACTTATTTGGAAAGGGCAGCCCATTGCATGAATATCCCACTATGCACTCTGTCCAGGGAATGGTCAGACCACTTTGGGTCTAATATGCGCAGCCTTACCTTGCAATTTTTTCAAGAGGCTGTTTCTGCGACTCGCACCCATGACCTCCAGGTCAGTGACAACTTTATTGTTTGTGCCAAGGCTCCGCATCATCTCTCATAAATCAGTTTGTTCCTCTGTATTTTAAAAAAATAGGTAGAACAGCAGCATAATCTACCTGTGACAGTTGCATTCATAGATCCCGACAAGCTTGAGATGAGTAGGAAGTTGAATGAAAAGTCGCTTCCTTTATTTTGCAAATATAATCATACATTGCAGTGACATCCATTCAGAGCAATCTGAAACCATGGGACACCATAGAATCACACCATGCCTCTAGGTACATCCACTAGAAGTCAACCACTATATCTCACTCACGAAAGCTTGACTATAGTTACTGCTCTGCTAACTGATTGTGATGAATGTTCCTCTAGCACCCTTAGCAACAAACTGCTGCTATGGTAGTTGCAATCTGATTTCAAAAGTAAATAGTAAGAGATCATTTTTAAGGAATACCATGGTTATCAAGATTAATGCTGCGCTTTTGGAATTCTAGGTTTCCCCAATTTTGTCACTTTTGCTGGTTTTTCACTCTATTCAGGCTGCGGCTGGCTTAACTGGAGATTTATGGGCGAATGTAAGTCATACACGTCACTTGTATTGTATGACATGTGGCAACTGTTTGCTCGAGTGACATCACTTGCCCCGTAAACCTGACACCAAAGCATTCATTTTCTTTAGCCAAAATATAGTTTAAAATAATACATAGTCCGACTTATTCACACTGACTCATACTGGGCCACAACACAGAGATCGAGATATGCAGACAGATGGCTTGATCTGGCTAAGTTGGTTAGGACTCCCAGAGGTTTTCTTTGGCTGTAACTCGCATAGGTTACGGATGAAACTAGGTGTTCATAAGATTTATTTTTTTATGGATAAAATTGTTGAAGTGTATTATGTCAGAAATTCCCTTAAATGGTATCATTTTATAAGATGTAAAAGTTTCTATGCTGTCTAATAGTACCTTGTATTGTAGTTCTGTGTTTTCATGGCCAGTGAGATCCACCTTCTTATACAGCTCCCTATTTTCCTGATGCATGAGAGCTCCCTGAAAGAAATTCAATAGTACTACTTGATGTGAAATCGGTCAAAAAGAGTTTTTGGGTAGGAGATTTCAAACTTCTGTAAAAACCTTTCTGTTAAGGTCTCTTATTTCGTCAATCAGAATTTGATCCTGCATGTGAAAATGATGCAACCATGTAAGTATGTATGGATGTCGTGCAGAATTCAATGGACTTAGAGCCAATAAGGAGTTGAGCAGGGATGCACAAAAAGAAAATTGATCACACCTTTTTCGCACGAATACCCTTCAAGCTCATTTCCAATTGCTTTTCCAAATTCTGTAGTTCTTTCACACTGAGACCCGATAGTCCTTGTCCCATTAATTGCCTGCATGTATGGAATGTGGAAAAGAAGTCCATATTGTTGGCTCTTGGTGTGATGTATTCTCAGAGTCAGATTGATTGAAATACCCTTGAACTTATCCAATAATTACTATAAGTTTTGTCTTTAAAATTTTGAGTTAAGCATCATCTACTTAGCAATCTGTTACATTTCACTGCACATTTTGCATCTTCTGATAATGGTGCAAGTGACTAACTTGTTTTTGCCACATCCTCACTTCAGTAAGAGATGAATTCTCAGGAGTTGGGCATAATCCGTTTATAGTTTGAAGGCCCTCTTTCATTTCAATTGTCAACCTGTGGCGAGTCTTCTTAGCACAGTAAAAAATTGTTAAAGTCTATGCACTCCTGTTATTCTTGCAAGACCACTAACATGAAACACTTCTGTTGCTGCTCTTAATTCTGTTTCTTAGGAATAAGAGACGTGTCACTTCAAAAGTTCTTCCAGGCATATCGGACGTTATACCTGTGACATTCATGCAAATGCTGCAGTTGTTGCCTCAGGCGCGCTGCCTCCATTTGCCAGAACTAGTGGAAAGAAAAAGGAGATCATTCTCCTTAGTGTGATACAAACGATAATGGGATCATCCAGATTTACTCATGTAAAAATTCATCTCTGTTATATGAATAGAACACTTAAATCGCAGAACCGTTACTAATGCATTGAGGACAGATGACTTCGAATGTAACTATCACAAAGATGTAGAGTAACTCATATAAGAAAAGGCGACACAAGAGTGGGACGTGATGATGAGTTGCTAGAAGATCCAGGCGTATCAGCAAGATGGAGAAATATCGCATTCTGATACAAGAAAGCTAACAAGAATAACTCGAGTGTTACCTTGACTTCTGAAGCTGGATTGAGAAGTTGATATTGTTCCTCTTTTAGCTTTTTGTAACGTTCAATTACAGTAGACATGCTGTGAAGAACAAAAAAATAGTAAAGCAACATAAGACTCGCTGAAATTATTGTAAGACTGCAAGATTATAGAGCTGAAGTATTTCTGGAGTGTTGTGGCCTACCAATAACTTCTGCCAAGATTTGGTTATTTATTGAAATTCCTAGCTTCTCGTCGAAATACATATTTCTCCATCTCTTCATCTGCTTAGTCTATGTTTTTATCCACAGTTATCAGCCATGATTCTTCTGCAGCTTTACCTTTTCCTTTGACTAGGTTCATGGAAGAGTTTGACAGCTGAAGAGTTTGATCCAATGTTAAAGAAAACATTGGATCAAGCGGCAGAACATTTTCAATTTGCCTAAGTGTCCTAACGAATTCAACCAAAAAAAAAAAAAAGTGTCCTAACAAAGAACAAACAGGGTCAAACTTGTGTTGTTGTATTTCTATTCATAGAAAATTTTGCTTGACATGTTACAACAATCACTAATTACGGATTAACTCGGTTTAGTCTGGCCAGCAGAATGCAAATATGTCGGCTGCTCAGAGTCATGTTACCCACATGACATCCCATTTATGTCATGAACCTTACACTGGATACATCGACTATTTATGGATCGGTTGGTCTCTGTTATGGAGTAATCATCTAAACTAATATTCGCAACTGAATTCCCATGTACCTGCTCAACATTATGTTTAATTTCGATCAAGCAAGTGAATGGTATCTCAGTCTCTTGCTTAAAAGAGGCATATTTAAGCACTGTGTTGGGCAATCCAACAGAACAGAGGTCCAGATATGATCAGCCGGATCATTTCCATACACATTAAAATGCAAGAATGGTGGCCGTAGTTGTTCTGTAAGGATGACGCTGACGCATAGTGTCCCATAGCAACAACCATGGGCAGCCCCTTGCGCAACGCAAAGTCAACGGGATTGCCATGAATGATGAATATGAAAATATGATCCATTTATCCAAAGATCCGATCTCAGAATGCATCATCACAATAGCTCGGTAAACTTGAGGAATTACTGGTTAGAATCGATAAAAATATCTGTGATTTTTCGAAAGTCAACTTCTAGAATCGAGGAACATAGTGATCGGAAACGGTTGAGGAACAACTGAAGCTGTAAAAGACATCCATGAGCACTTCAAGATCAACCCTATAACTATTTCATCCTCCACATGCTTTTGTAGTTCTAAGTTCATGAAAACCCTTCGCTATAGGGCAACTTCAGCTTTTTGAAAGCAACAAACACATGCTCCAAAGCTCTACTTAGTGTGAGTCTGTCCTTGAACTAATTACTAGAGCTATGATGCATATGAAACTTATTCTCTTGTGTGTACAAAGCATGATAAAGCAAGGCTTATCTCCTAAAACAAGAGGTTATCGAGTCTGCATGCTTTTTCCGGATTTATTGACCATTCTATTCCATTTAGGAATCAAACACTTAAGTTGTTTAATGCAAACTAGTGGGGGAAATTACCAAAAAGGTCTTAAACTTATTGTACTTGTGTCAATTTGGTTCTAAATCTTTTAATTATGACAATTCAATCCTAAACATTTTGACAACTTGTGAATTCAGTCCTAAACCTTTCAATTATGTTTATCTAATCCTAAATATTTTGAAATTTTATCAATTTAATCCTAAATCTTTTAAAGTTTTGCTAGTTTAGTCCTAAACTTTTTATTTGAGTAATTGGCTGGAAAGAATAAATTGGTAATTCGTGAAAAAGTTTGGGACTAGTTTGGCAAATCATTAAAAGGTTTAGGACCAAACCGACATAATTGAAAGGTTTAAGACCGAATTGGCACAATTGAAAGGTTTAGAACTGAATTGACATAAGTGCAATAGGTTTAGGATTTTTTGGATAATTTTCCCCAAACTAGTGTTAGTTTATTAAGACATCGAAGGGACGTGCTCCTCACATGGATCTATTATCCTTCCCGCACAATCATGAGTAGCACTAGGGTTCATTTCCTTACAATGAAAGGACAATATCACTTGATAAGACACAATTTTATAGAGCTGAAAAACGATGCAACGGAACGCGACTACATTGGAACCGGCATATGTGAGCACGTTTTGACACATTCTTAATGTTTAAAAAAAGTATCAGCATATTAAGTTACTTCTTAGTAATTAAATGAAATGACACAAAGAACTGACATAAAGGCAATAACATGACACGAGTTGGTGGTATTGTATTATGTTTAGTTAAAACTTGGAGAAATTGTCCAATCCCTTGCTACCCTAACATATGGATGGCAAATCAAGTCCTAAATTGTTCCATTTTTTCAATCTAATCCTAAGCCTTTGCGCAAAATTTAAATATAGGCATTTTGGCTAATCTTCGCCAAAAATCTCCGACGTGGATAGCCGGCGATTATGACTACATTAGAATTTTACGTAAATTTCAAGGACTAAATTGACAAAATTGAACAGTTTATGACTCGAATCGGCATCCATGCAACAAGTTTAAGGCTGATTGAGTACTTTTCTCCATAAAACTTCAATGCGAAATCTTAAGATGTTTCTACCAATTCTTATAGTCAGTAAGTGATGTTAAAAATTCAAAGTTAAACTTGTTATTTCACTTCCATCCATATAAAAAGCATAAACTAGCTCAATATGAATCATTTATCCTATGCAAAAGAGAACAAAAGGACTGAGCCAATGTAATAGGCGTCAAATTAAGGCATTAAAACAAAAGGTTTTGGCGGCAAATGCTGCCAAAGATAGATGAGACAGTTGTTCGTCTTACTTTGTTTACAGTTTCCCCCCCCTTAGGGTGCGACAGTGAGACATAGTACTACACGCCCAAACACCCTTCTCCAAAACCAGCAGGGCAGTACAACCTCGTCGGATGCTTGATGCTAGAAGTTATTCTATCACAATGTACTTAAGGAAAGTTATGCATCTTTGGGAGGGTTGAACAACACTAATGAGAGTAGAAGTTCCAGCTTTTATTCAATGGTTTAGAATGGAGAAATTCATTGGGAATATAAGACAGCTGAAAATGGAGAAGCAATCAGATATGACCATATGTCGAGAGAAGAGCGGGAGTTCTTGGCATTTCAAATGAATAGGCCTATGTTCTTCCTAAAGTCACTTGAATGAAATCTCGAAATCAAGAAAACTTCATATGAGTGGATCAATGAAATGGAAAAGCAGTCAAATTTATGACCCTATGTGAATAGAAGAGCAAGAGGTTTTGGTATTTGAAAGAGAGAGGGATATTCCCGTCAAAAAGTTTGATGAATAAAAGCAAGAGAGTGGAGAAGATGGTAAAAATTGCATAATCAGCCCTAAACTTATTGAATGGAAACCAATTGATTCTTGTACGTTTGATTGAACCAATGTAGTATCAAACATTGGAGTGACAATACAATCAAGTCCTCTCGGCTAAGTCTCACCTGAAAAGTAGATCACGTCACGCCATCGCCGCTACATGTAGGACGGTTGGCGATGGTTGGACTACCACAATTAGATAAATCAGGCGAAACATAGTTGAAAGAACTTGATTTCACTTTCTCTCAAAAGATTTATCACTACATTAGTTTACTTAAAATGTTCAAAACTTTATCGGTTTCCCTACAATAAGTTTAAGGTTGATTGTGCAGTTTTTCCTAGAAAATGTTATAGGGATGTTAAGAATTCCGTTACCAATAAGGAGAGCGAACCATCATGTTACAAAATGAAGTTGTGACAGTAAGGAGTCATTGACCATACGTTCAAGCAAGAAGCACGAATGAATTTAGTTTTCAATGGAGAAAGATCAACATAGTATAAAGGTGGAGGATATTTTTGAGAAGCTAAGAGGATCGACATAAGGATTTGTCCACAGTGTTGTATAGACATGAATTGAGTATATGTGCCACCCTAGATGTCAATAGAGGGTTTTTGAGAAGAGCGATGTATATGTTGTAGTGTGCATATAAACAACTATGACCATGTATCGCAGAAGTTGTGACTTCCAAAAGTGACTTGATTTCCTAGAAGCAGTAAGAAGATATCTAGGTTGTGCTTTAATAAGCAAGATAGGTAACTCTTGCATCTATCAATCATATCGAAATTAGAACTTTTTTTCCTTATCAAGGTTATATTTTGATGTGTATGATGGATAATTCTTGCTTCTGTCAAGTTTGTTCTCAGAAATAGCAATTGTTTGGAGCTTGAGTTTTCTCCTTTCTTGGCACTATGGAATCATTCATGCTTCATGTTTCAAATAGTCATCTTTGAAGCGTACCTTAAATTTTAAGTACCTTTGCCTTCTTAAACATTACAGATCAATCTAAATCTGATGAGAATTTGGCACTGGTGATTACTTGTCAACATCCAAAATTATTCCGACATATAATCTGGAATCAAAGAAGGCTCTCATTAACAAAGTGTGTCAAGTATACCCTTACGAAACACGTTAAAAGTAAATGACAATAATAAGAACATATATGGCGACCATTTATGAAAGGAAAACAATTGACATCAAATAGAAAAAAGCTTACCATTGTTTTAGTATACTGTCTTGCAAGTAACAAAGATTTATGAGGTAATGTGATATATTGCTGTATAGGACCAATTTATATATGCTTCTGAACCAAATCTCTCTCTTTTAATGGAGGGCATGCCATCGTTGATACTTGAAGTGAGGAAGTCAGAACTAGAAATGAAACTCTTATGCATACTCAAATCAGTCTTGCTAGACGACAGATGAAAGCATCATGGTCTCTTCTTACCTCTATTTTGCAGTAAAACAACCAGTGAACTAAGGGATTCTTTCATCGTGGGTGACGATACTAAAAGAAAACTTTCTCTTAACCAAAACTGCTTACCATATGCACAATTGATGGAATCTAAGGCAAACCACGCAAAGGGAAACGACACAGATTACATTGGTTTTACCCACGAATGACATGCCTTTTGAAGGTAGACTGTCTTTTTATGCCAATTGCACTGAAGTGGTCCTTCCATTTTTCTTCTCGTAAAATAAAATGAAAACACATGAAAGCAGGCAATGATAGCTGGCACCATGTTTGCCAGCCAAGCCATTCTAAAACAATTTCTCGAGCAAAGAAGCAAATACAACAAAAGACACGAAGATGTAAAATGAAAGCTATCAGGCATAAGCAGGTGAAAGCAAGGAAACGCAAAAAATCAACTGAATTTGCGCAATGCATTAATCTGAAAAGTCCAACTAGTAGCACCAATTCACCAGCTGAACTATTATACTAAGGGGAAAAAGAAAGGCAGCTAAAGAAAAGCTAAGAGAACAATGGATATGAGTGCCAAAACAAGAAAAAGAAGAGTTGTATAGCAAAATTAAGACTCTCTTAGTGACCAAGATTAGAGAGAGAGAGTGAGAGGGAAGTGATGATATCTAACCAAGTGCTTGCATATTCATGGAGCTTGCCAGTGCTGGAGAAAACAATGAGCCCCACCTCGGCGTCGCACAGAATCGAGAGCTCTCTCGCTTTCTTGAGCAACCCGTTTCTCCGCTTCGAGAACGTCACTTGACGGCTCGTCGAGTTGTCGATCCTCCTTATCGCGATCTTCCCTCTCCCCATCTCGATTACCAGCAACCCCCGCCCACCTCTCTAATCCCCCGCGACAATAGCTCCTAGGGTTTCCCTACCACTCCAATTATCTGTCGGAATCCAACAATAGAGTCAAAAGGAGAAAAGGAAATAACCTCCCCGTCACCTACACAGCCTCAAGATCAAGAAAACCTACGGAGGAACCAAAAAAAAAAAAAAAAAAACCACCACAAGCGCGAAGTTAACGAGAAAAGTATATTCAAGATTGGAAGATGCAGTCGATTCTTGAAATATGAACGTCGCGACAAAGCAGGAAGACCAAGAACAAGCCAAGGAGAGCTTACTCGTTTGGAGGTAAACGCTGGACAGTATCAGCGACGGCAAGTTCAGCTTTTTTCCTGGAAATAGTTTAACGGGGGGGGATTTATAAGTAAATTAAAGCTTAGGTAGAGAGATTAATCAATTCTGGGTCAAGAGAAACCGCTAATTTTCAAGAAACATGGAGCGGCTATCTGCCTAGAAAACCGCCTAGTGGGTTTTTAGTGTGGAGATCAGGGGGGCTCGGCAACAGGCCCACTCCCGCGAGTGACGGAGCCCTCGGGTACTCGCTCTGCCGAGGCGGTAATAAATCTAGTACACCTAGACAAGATCAGGGCGTTGTCCGAGCTTGGACAAAGAGATCTCTGTACCCAAATATCGGCGGTGGCGGCGAGTATCGAAAAGTTGTACTCGAGCGAGTGGGACGAGAGGGCGCGGTGGTTGGGGACCCCGGATTCCTGGGGACGTGGAAATAAGAAATTTTTGGTGACGTGTCGATGGGGACCAACATCTTTTTAGGCAGAACTAATAGATCTGTGACACGTCACAACCTAGAAATCAATGCCTCCTTCATATTCCTCCCTGTCTTTTTCGTTGGTGCCATGCCCTACCTTCCCGTCTTGCGACAGATGTAGCCGCGATTTGGCGAGCGCATGTCATGGATCTCCACTTACAAAATTCTTCCGGGCAAAACAATATTAAAAGTATCATAATTTTTATACGACACTCGTTTTAATTAACAAAAAAAAATTCGGATCACCTAAATCTCATTGAAGAAAAAAAAAGAAAAAGAGTATCAATTTCTATTTAGAAAGTCAAAAATCCGAGATGACAATATTTTATCAAGTTTCCCGATCGGCGTGGCTAAGCTGGCACGCTTAGTTAGTAGTAATAGCCCTAAACGACGTTGCTCAATATGTTTGCCCCAAATTTAAACCCTAACTTGAACAAATTATACAATTTTTCCCCCCTTCTTCAAGCCCCTCCCTGAGGCCAACTATCAAACATATGGAGAGCAAAATCGTATAACCTGATAAACAGTAAGGTCAGATAAGCTTATTTAAGCTTTAACAAAGATGAATCAGCCAGTCCAAAGCCCAGTGATTTTCAGTTATGGATTGTACTATGTTAAGTCGAAGCCAAAACGGCGTCGCTCAATATGTTTGTCATGGTTGTGTTGACATTGTGAATGAGCATGAAAGTGGCGGGAGATGGAAATTCGTCAATGACCAGAGATACTGGAGAAGGAATGCTAGCCTCCACCAATTGTGGAGAAATGATGTCGTTTTTATCCTCAGCTGGACTTTTTATCAATAAAAAAAGCCATGTAATATTTAACTTTTAATTTCCCTGCAGGCATTTAACTGATTATTTTTTCTCTAAAGCGGCATTAAAGTGATCCAACGAAAAATTGTGACACTATGATAAGCATCGTACGAAAAATTATGATACTTATATTGTCCATTTTCCACGTATTTATGAACTTTGGAATGAGATTCTGTCAATTATTTCTTCTCGTATGATTGACTTTTCGAATCGTTGAGTACACTCTCCATCTACCGAGAGAATTATGTTGCGTAGTGTTTGGCGGATTTAAACCCGTCGACATACTAATCGCCGAGCTCGTCGCAATGAAGCTTTTGTCACGACTTTGAATTGTCAAAAGAATAATTTTCTTTTGTGCAGCTCAGCCTTTTGGATAACATTTTATGTACAGCGTAGTGTAATAGATAAGAACATGACCCTAGTAATATCCATCCGAGTATAATTTGCGTTTCCGAATCATTAAAACCCTCTCCTACATTGGCTTGTTCATACGTCAGTAAAAAAAACATGATATATTTGATGTGCAAAATACTTAATCCTCGACTTTGAAACTTATTTCTTAACCCATATATGATGGGCTAAGTTATTATATAGATTAGTTATATTTAATAAATGAATTATAAATGGATTTAAACATAATATGAGTGTTAAGTTTGTCGTAAAGGGAACATAAATGGTTTACAACTTATTTGGACCCGACCCAAGTTTATGACTCTCTTTTCATTCTCTCTTAGCCTCACTCAACCTCGGGTTCACTCACTCCCTCCACGCTCTCACCTCATTTTAGTATGAATTTTCTTACATTTGAATACAAATAGAAGTGATTTAAAAATATGGGTCATGTCGGGTATATATATCGGGTCGAAAATCGAAAATGAGTCACTAAATTTGCATTCTAATAAAAATAGGTCTGTTTGGGTCGGACCATTTACGATTCGATCCACCCACTTCACGGGTTTAGCTTTTATTGGGCGAAGTTTTCCCTCAAAGAGGCAATTAAATATGCTTTATCATGACAATGAGTTTGGCATTGGGCAACTCAAAGGGGCATCCGTCTTGATATTGAAGAATAATAACCCAACCAAAGTCGATGTTATCACAATAGAAAGTGACTCTTGCCTTGGGGGCCTTTATCCAACCATTACAAAGTGTTGACTAAATCAAGAAGATAGGCTAAGATAGCTACATGCTTTGGATTTTCGCAAGTATAGTGTGGGGGGGATGAAGGAAAAAGTATTAAGCAACTCAAAAAACCCTAGTTTAGCACTAATTGTTGCTTTCCTATTACTGGCTAGTTTGGTCGGAGGTTGCAACTGTCGACCATCAAGTCCACCCAAAGTGAAGTCAAGAAAACGTGCCGCCAATCTTTATTACTACTTTGGTAGCGTGAACCTCGTCACTCGCTACAACTAGAACGAAGACAGAATGGACTCTTCCCACTTGCTGTGGATTCGTACATATTGATACGGGGAAAATCACCAAAAAATTTATAAATATTTTATAATTATGTCAATTCAATTCTAAACTTTTTTTTATCATTTGAATTTCAAATTTTTGCATTTGTGTTAATTCAATCTATTCGACCAACTTTGGCCGGACGGCGTTGACTTAAACGTGGGCGAGCCTCTGCTGATGTGGCAATTTTTAATAATATTTTAATATTTTCGGAAAATATTGGAGGTCCGTGTCTCCAATATTGGCGCCGACTTAAATGGGTTTAGCTATTATTTCCTTTTTTATTTTATTTTTTTCTTCTCCTTCTTCATCCAGCCGATCACCAAATCTGGGCAAGGTGACCTCGCTTGCCCTCGGCAACTAGCTAGAGGAAGAAGGAGAAAAAAATAAATAAATAAAAGAAAAGAAAAATGTTAAAATACTATTAAAAATTATTCACGTCGGTGACTACCGACCAAAGCTGGTCGGATGGACTGAATTGACACAAATACAAAAGATGTAGGATTTAATTGGCTAAGAAAAATTTTAGGACTGAATTGACATAATTACAATATGTTTAGAAATTGTTTTGGTAATTTTGCCCATTAATATGCATGAGCAAATCATACGTATAATCTCAACTCCATAGGTTATTGGGAAAGTCCGTATGTTCGGTCATATCATTAACTTTTTTGTGATTTACATAGAATTTGTGCAGTTTCATTAGGTAGAAAGACTTTATCTGCTACAAATCAAGAATGTTAAACGCAAACAAAGTTGTGACGTCAAATATCTTATGAAAATTGTTCATTATGGTATAGTTCGAATCCGAAAATACACAAAACATGGATGTAGCTTAGATTATTATGGTTTGTTATAATCACACTGCCCTTGCCAAATTTCGTAGAAGTATATAATGTTGATAGAACAAGGACCATGCGGGAGATATCAGATTGAGATCCTCATAAAATTATTATGTGCTAATCATGAATCTTATTTAGAATGTTTATCTCGAGGTTTTGAGGATGAACTTCCAATCTTCCCTAGATCATGTAAGTACATAACTACATTGTGGTTAACCTATTTCATCTATCGTTTTGCCCGAAAAGGAAAACTACTAACCTACTCTCATGAGCAAGTGAGGAATGGAAATGTTTTCATGACACTAACCCTAGGATACCTGAATTTTTCACAGCTCAAAAGAGAACTCACCATTTCCGGGCATCCGCAAAATTTATCTAATCCCACAAAACCAAAAACCGAAACCGGTACATACAAATGAATTCGCGGCGCAAGCCAATTCACATCATCAGCTCCCACAATTTCTCTTACAATGGTTACCTAGAAAGCAAATTCAAACTCTATATCTTAGAATGGACTAAAAGCAGGATGCATGAAGTGCAAAAGGTATCAGGAAATCGTAATGCCTTGCGCCCTCTGTCTCGCAGCTTATCTCGATAAGGGGACATTTCTACAGCAAACCACAGCAATGTGAGTGATGTCAGCTCTCTCAAATTAAACTATATTCATCACTCTGCTTTGTTTAGTGCAATTGCGCCATCTCGCTGTCCACAAATCTCTATTCTATCTGGGAATTGGCGTCGAAAATAAATTGTGATTGGTGGAAACCCATGTGAATAAGATTCTGCAGATAAGAAGAGAGATACGATATTTATTCTATGACAATAGTGCACAATTTAATATGCAAAACCTAGGATTTTTGGAACAGACAAAAAAAACAAAAACAAAAACTCCTCAGAGTTGTGAATATTTATTAGCTTGCAAGAACCTTGGACCCAAGAACTAATAGGCCAAGTGTCAATCATCAAGAAATCATGCACCTTCATGGACCAAACAAAAGTGAAAAAGCGACTTGCTTTGATGGTATAATTTAACGGGGGATAATCATCCCAACAGTAGCTAGAAATATATGCAACCTTTTCCAAGTCATGCCATCAATATCAAACCTTGGCAGTTTAGAATATCAAGAAGCAATGGGACCTGAACCTCTGAATATATTACTCTGGGGTATGTGATTCTCGCATTACTTTTGTTTGATATATTGATGATGTATATATATATATTGAAAAATGTCGAAAACGTCCTAAATATATTGTATTGATATTAATTCAGTCTTAAGCCTTTTGCATTTGTGTCTACTTAGTCCATCCGGCCAATTTTGGCAAAAAATTGCTGACATGCATGCCAGTCTTCCTACATGATATAGCCGAGGTTGACGTGAATTTTTTAAAATTTTTAAATATTTTTTATATTTTGTGTGCTTTTCTTTTCTTTAATTTGTTTTATTGAGGGCTAACGAGGGCCGGTGAGGGTCGCCAACCCTCAATAAAAAAAATAGAGTAAAGAAGAGAAAAAGAATAAAAAAAAAGAAATACTAAAAAGTTATACAAAAATGTTCATGTCGGCGCCAATCGTGCCATGTAAGGCGATCGGTGTCCACGTTAGTGATTTTCAGCCAAAATTGGCCGAATAGACTTAATTGGCATAAATACAAAAGGTCTACAATTAAATTGGCACAATTAAAAGGTTTAGAATTGAATTGGTATTAATGTCATAAGTTCAAGATTTTTTTGACACTTTTCCTTTTAAAAAAAAATCCTTCGATAAGTATGGTGAAGATGTAATAATATGTGTACTGTTTTTAACTTAGGTTAATTACTTACTTGTCATCTATATCGCTTGTGCTTTTACTGAAAGTGCTTCTTTTTTTTTTTTTTTTGTTGGAGGTCTGTGTCTCCAATTGAGGTAAAGAGGAAGCATCGTCGGCGTCCTATGCAATTCGTTGACTTGTCTTTGTTGCCTTTACTAGATTGGTCAAGTTTACAACCTTGAATGTATCAATTCTTGGCACCATCCAAGATCTAGGCCTATAATTAATTCCTAGTTTTGACTCATAGTGATCTGAAGAAAGGGCAACTCCCCCCAATTTTAGTGCCAAATTAGGTATGGCCTTTTTGGTCCAAGTCTAAACGGCAAGGATGGTCTACGTTTTTACTACATGTAAGGAGCTTTATGAACTTGATAAACTCAAGTTGTCATAGTGGAAGATACTGAGACCTATAGAAAAGAATTTTATCTTGACACCTCTCGCTCTTTGTAAAAAAACTTGGGATTCGTGTGCAGAGAGACCACGTGATTTGTGCACAATATAAATTTCGATAAACTTTTATGGAATATAAAGTAAATCACCTCGCCATTTGATTTAAGTTTCTTCTAGTTCCAGACGATTCTCGCAAGCCCTCTATAAAAAAAAGAATAAATAACATAAAAAGGGAAAAAATAAATTTCTAAAAATTATATTAGGACAATGGTGTCCACATCGGTGATTTCTAGTCAAAATTTCCCATAACGACTCAATTAGCACAAATACAAAAAGTTTAAAACTAAATTGATACTAATACAACAGCTTTATGACTTTTTTTAATACTTTTCTCTAGAAGATACTAAAACCCGAAAAAAAAAAATTATTATCTCGAGACCTCTCCTTCTCTATAAAAAAAAAATAGTGATTTGTATGGAAAGAGAGAATGTGACTTGTGCACAGGATGGTGGTTGGTTATAGAAAAAACAAGAATGAAAAAGAAGGAGGAAAAAATAAAAAGAAAAGTAAAGGGGTTGGAGCTTCTAAACAAGAACCTGAAAGGTGTTGCATTCAAGTGATGGAAGCTCATCTCAAAAACAAGTAATGGAAGCGAGCTTTCTCTAATTGACCCCAACGTCTAAAAAAGATGGGCATGGCATGGGTCGATAGGTCGTCCTTTTTCACACTTAGTGAGCTCGAAGTTTCGGAAGTTATAACAGCAAGTGGGTTCCGTTGACGTTAAGTACGAGGATTATTCACGAGGATAGATTAAAAACCTTGTTTTGAAGACCAATCCGCAAGCTGTAAAGAGTCTTTCTTAAGTGATGTTTTCCAATTATAGATGTTTCCCCTTGTGAATCTCAGCAGCAAACCATACTCATTTCCGCATTTCGAAAACTGATGCTGCCCTTCTCCTCTCTCTCTCTCTCTCTCTCTCTCTCTCTCTCTCTCTCTCTCTGTGTGATGAGTCAAGCAAGTATTTTTTATTGCTGTGTAAGAAAATTTTGTGCTTTGTGACCACTCAAAATTTTCTCTCACCTTTTGGCAAAATTCCTAGTGAAGCATGCCTATATCAATTGCAAGTGAAACTCCCATTTTCTGTCCCCTCTCAAATCTCATAACTCACGCCTCTCACTTGGACAAATCTCTATGAATTGGTCTCAATGTTTATATATATGGGGGATACATTATAGGGGTCACACGGGCTTAAACATCGTGGAATACGCACTCTACAGATGAAGATCAAACCCGCTCAATGCTCGGACCTTTTTAAATAATAAATTATTTATCGGAGGGGTTTCATCGTTTCATGATACGACAGGCAAGAGAGAGAAACCAATAAAACAATTGGAATCCATCATTAGGAAGGAGTGGTGCACCAAAAAAATCTTTGGAGTGACTTTCATGCTCTCAAGTGGGCATTGAGCATTAGGTTATTTATCCTCTTGTTCATTATTCTCCTAAGGATTGGTAAGTGTTAGTTGTTCCACTGTTTCATCTCTGTCTTTTTTTTTTTTTATTTTTGATATGTTACCGTGCCTTAAGCTCAGCTTTCTGGGATCCTTTCGTGCGAGAATTCTGCAACATCTTCACCTTGTTCCTAAAGAAAGGCCATAAAAGTAGCTCGGAGACAGCGATGAACACCATTCTGCTCTGATGCACTTTGTGCTTGTCCATGAAAGTATATCGAACAGTATGCTTTGCAAGTCGTTCAAGAAGAGAAAAAGGGGTTTGGCTTTATGATATTTTTATGGGTTCTTCATCTTTCCGATTCGAGGCATATTCGGCCAGCACAGAGCTCCACTGCCATGAGCTGATGTATTCAATGGGATGACTTCTGTTTCGAAGGGGATCTTCTCACATGTCTCTGCAGAGAGCATGTAGTGATAGTTTTTTTTTTGGTAAGGTAAGTATATAAATAACTTTCAACACCTAATACATGGAAGACACCAAACACAAAAACCTCACCCAACGGAACAATATGCGTGTCCTAGGGGGTAAAGCATCAAAAACACAAAACCGCACGAAGACAAGAAAACCAACCAAAAAGACATGTAGTGATAGTTGGATCTTCATTTGAGAAAATTTCAAATGAAGGCCAAAAATATTTTTATTTTCTCAAATAATAGCTTGAAATGCTCTTATTTTCTCGAATAATGGCCTCATTTTCTAGCAAGCCCTCGCTAGAACAGGAAGAGGGCAGCGACCATCTCCTAGTTCTGGGGAGGATTACCAGTGCCTTCCCCGCTGGCCATGGCAGACTCCCCACCAGCGATGGGCCTCCTATATTTTTTTATTTATTTTTCTTGATTTTTAATCTAATTCAAATAAAATTTAGGTTAAAAATATCTTTGGAGGAAAATGCCCTTGATCAGTCCGAATATTTAGCCGACTGATGAGGTCATATCCTTATTTGAAATTATCATCGCCACTTTAAATCTTTATTTGAAAATTTTTCCATCCTTTTTGTCTTGTCCCTTTAACGGGACATCTTTTGCTCATGGGAGTCGTCCTCTGAAGATTAGACCTACCTTAGTTTTAGGTGGGCTTTCTAAGATCATCTCTTCTTCAGCCCATAATTCACTGCAGAGAATAAGCCTTAGAAAATGGATTGTTGCCCAACAAGATACATGTGAGAGACCTAAGAGGCTAAGATCATGGCCGAAGATAAGCCCCGTTCGGTCCAATCACGCCGGAGGAGTTCCTACTTCCTAGTTGGGATAATGGCTAAAAATTCAATTCAATTATTCAAACTTTTAATTTAACTTAATTTTTTTTTTTTTTTTTTTTTACTATTAAAATATTCAATGTAGTCCTTTCATTGATTTAAGATCAAAAATATTTTCATATAGTTCGAAATTTACTAAAAATTCGTCAAAAGTTAAGGATCAAATTGCAATTAGAAAGTTCAAGAATTAAACATATAAAAGTTCGACCAAGATATTTTTTTTTTTAAATTTTAAAAAATTTTTTTTTTTTTTTCCTTCCTAGTTCAACTCAATCTATGAAACTTGGCCTTAATGACTTAACTTACGACAGCAACCTCGAGATGCTTACGTGATATTGCCGACCGAATGAATGGTTGCCTATAAAACACAAGAAGACCTGATGAATTGACTCTCCTTATACGTCGTGTAATACTCTTAGAAAAACAATCGACATCTGAACTTTTTTTTCCCTTTGTTTCTGTCGCTCTCACGGTATTCTGCCGGCTTCTATGTGAGATTATCTTTGTTTTTCATCAGACAGCTTGCACATTTGATCAAATCTTTCATGTCTTTGTCTAAACTTCTCCTCTTTAACCGACCAAGTGAAGTTAACACTACACTTCCATATTCGTCATTCAACGCTCCCTTAGGTAAAGAACTATTTACTTGTTCTTTGTTTCTGTCTCTCTCTTGCTCTGTCACAGTATTTTGCCGGCTTCCATGCGACATTCCCTTTGTTTTCATCAGACGCTTGCACATTTGGTTGAATCCTTCATGTCTTTATCTAAACTTCTCCTCTTTTAACTTACCAAGTGAAGTTTAACTTACAGCACAAATCCTTTTTGATCTACTAAATATGGAGGTTATCGTCTCCAATCCGAGATCGGCAAATGCATGTTTTATCTCACTCTTCATTGCTCTCGCAATTCCGTCGGCCACTTCGCTGACGATCAACTTCACCAACTTCGGCGCCCAGAGCACCAAGAACATGCTTGGTGTTAGAAGGAATGGCCACTTTAGTTGATGGTTTCCTAGACCTCACCAATGGCACCGGCGACTTCTCCGCATACCAGAGCGTGGGTATTGCGAGCCCATCCAACTCTATGACAACCAAGGCAACCTCGCCAGCTTCACCACCCATTTCTCCTTCATCATCAACTCGCTCAACCTGACACCTTATGCCGACGGCCTGGCATTTTTCCTCTCGCCCAATGTCACCAACCCTGTTCTACCCGGGCTTTATGGAGGCGGCAATCTCGGGTTGATGAGCGTCGATGAGCCAGTAAACCAAGGTTCAGGTTCTTTCGTCGTGGTGGAATTCGATACCTTCTCGAATGAATGGGATCCAGAGTACGTACCCGTAGTTATCGATGTCAACTATCTCAGATCTTTCGCTCAAGCGGATGTGGAAGAGTAGGATCTTAGAAGGGTACCTAGCAGAGGCTTGGATTAGGTACGACTCGAGCGCAAACGACTTAGAGGTCAACCTCACAAATTTTGGAGATAACGGCACGGTCGAAATCAGTACCCTTAGTTGTGCAGTAAATTTGAGCCAAACCCTAACTGAGTGGGTCATTTTTGGCTTCTCAGCTAGCACCGGAGGCTACTCGGAGTTCCATAAAATCCTCTCATGGGATTTCACCTCAGATCTGCTAGTCCCCTTGAGTAAAACCAGGCGCTCTTGCGTCAAATATGGAAAAGAGGACCGAAGCTTTAGTATTTTGCTTGTGCATTGCTGCGAGTGCTTTGGTCGCTAGTCTATTCATTGTTTGGCCCCTCCTAAGTCGGCGAAAAAGCGCGAGAGAAGAAGGTGATGACGATGTTGTTGAGGTAGGGATCTCTATTGACCGCGACTTTGGAAAGAGAACAAGACCAAGGAAATATTCTTATGATGAACTGGCTGTTGCAACAAGCAATTTTGATGAGAAAGGGAAGCTAGGAAAGGGAGGATTTGGGGGTGTCTACAGAGGTCGTTTGAGGTATTCGGACTGCGACCTGGCGGTTAAGAGGGTTTCGAAGGGATCAAAGCAAGGGATCAAGGAGTACGTTTCCGAAGTGAGGATCATTAGCCAACTGAGGCACCGGAATCTGGTGCAACTCCTCGGATGGTGTCCCGAGAAGGGGGAATTGCTGCTCGTCTACGAGTTCATGCCGAACGGGAGCCTAGACCTGCACCTCTTCGAAGGGAACGACACTTGTCGTGAGAGAAGAGGTACCGAATTGGTCAGGGCCTCGCATCGGCATGGCTCTACTTGCAGAGTTCGGCGACCGGTGCATGTTGCACCGGGACATCAAGTCGAGCGATATTATGCTGGACTCCGAGTTCAATGCCAAGCTGGGGGATTTCGGGCTTGCTAGGCTCGTGGACCATAGCAAAGGTTCGCAAACCACGGTAGGATACATGGCTCCCGAATGCCTAATATCTAGCAAAGCAAGGAAGGAATCGGACATATATAGCTTCGGTGTGGTTGCCCTCGAAATAGCATGCGGAAGAAGGCCGATCAAATTGCGAGCGGAAGAGAACCACATGCAAATGGTGGCGGCGCGTCCGTCGTCCTCCGGCGACGAATTTTATATGGTTTTGCTCGTCTCGTCGTGTAGGTTCCGAATATATAATTTTCTTTTTAGTTTTGAAGAAATTAAAATTTCGAAAAAACACCCAAACGTGATTCGAGATCTAAAACGCGTTGGCTCCGATACCACATGTAAGCTGCGACTAAAATCCGTATGCAGCAATCCAAGAATCACACGTATAGAGACGCGAATCACAAACCATAGAATAGAGGAATTGACGCACCTTGTTTCGGATCCATCGTTCTTGATGCGGAATTGCGACGATCCGATGCTCAAGAGCTTCTCCTCTATGAACCCCCTTTATCACCGGCTTCAATGAGACGGCCCCCTCACGTATCGCTTCCGACGACTCTTGATGTGAGGTTATGTGGACATTAGGGTTTAGAGGAGGGACTTGAGCTCTATTTATAGAGAATGAAACATATCCCCTCATTAAAGATAATGTTTATCTCAAATCATACTATCCAAATCCCATATCCAACTAGAATTAGGAAACCTTTTATCTTTCTTTATTAGACCAATTAATAATTACAATAATAATTAATAAAGCCCACATTGAATATATAACAATATATTCTAACATTCTCCCACTTGGGCTAAATTAATTAAAATTGTACCGTATATGCGCATCTTTATATTGGTCTAGAGATAATTCCCAATAGTCAATCCGATCCCATAAAGTCATAAACGCCGAATCATACCAAGAATCGCATCAAAAGATACAGAGCCATCCATGATCACAAATGCTCTTAACTCTACTGATATGGATTTGATATGGTAGTATGGCAAACGGATAACATCTCAAATAATAGAGACACCTTATATGTTATCCTCTTTGTCGAGGCCACCATTCTCTTACTTTATGTGTCACGAAACCCGATGTGTCACAAGAGAACATCCTTATGGTTCCAACGAACCAACATATATCTTACCTTTATAGTTAACTATACTTTATGTGTAACTAGACATATGCACATGGCCAAAAATAAATGCCCCAGCCATTACTTAAGGTTTACACGGTTCCTTGAGGTTTTCAACGAGATATGCATTCAATAACACATTCATAAACACTTAACCGAATGTAAAAGAGTCAATACATATCAAAACCGTTACTAAACGTAACATAATACAAATGTAAACTTTATTAGAGCAAAAAACTAGAAAGCTCCCACTAAACAATGACATCCCATGATGCTTCTAAGCCCATGCTATTAACATGCCGTTCAAATACACAAGGGCGTAGACCTTTAGTCGATGGATCGAGAATCATAGCATCCGCAGAGAATATGCTCTACTTGCAACGTCACCATTCTGTACGGATTCCTTTATGGTCAAAAACTTGACCTCCATATGCTTAGACCCCTTGAGACCTCCGTGGTTGTTAATAAACAACACTGCAGAGTTATTGTCACAATACAACCGTATGGGTCTATGAACAAAATCAAACACGGTCAACTCCCTAATGAGATTCCGAGCCAAATAGCCTCGAGTAGCAGCTGAAAAGCATGCTATAAACTCCGCTTGCATGGTAGAGGATGATACCGTTTTCTGTTTCTCACTTTTCCATGATACTCGCACCACCTGCTAGCATAAAGATGTACCCCGTTGTCGACTTCTTGTCATCTTGACAACCAAAGCATAATCTGAATCGAATATCCTACTAGCTGCAAGTTTCGAACATATCTATAAATTAGCATATAGCCTTTAGTCCTCTTTAAGTACCTCAAAACTTTCTTGGCAAGAACCCGGTGATCGTGTCCTGGATTTGATTGATATCTACCTAGAAGTCCCGTTGCAAAAGCAATGTCCGGCCTAGTACAAACCCGTGCATACATGATACTACCAAGTGCACTAGCATAAGGTACATTCTTCATCTCGTGCTTTCTCAATATCCGAATGAGGACATTGTGAAAGACTCAATTTATCACCTTTGCAGACGGGAGCAATTCCCGGTTTGCTCTCGTTGCATATTGAATCTCTCTAAAATACGATCAATATATGCCCTTTGAGATAAGCTTAATATGCGACGAGAACGGTCTCTATGGATCTCAATCCCAAGGACAAAAGATGCTTCACCAAGATCCTTCATATCAAAATTCCGTGACAACATTCTCTTTGTCTCATGCAATAATTCAATATCGCCGCTAGCAAGCAAGATATCATCAACATAAAGAACGAGAAAAATAAATTTCCTCCCACTAACCTTGCAAGATATACACCGATCTAACTTGTTCTCAATGAACCCAAAGGAAGTAACAACACTATGAAACTTCAAGTACCATTGTCTAGAAGCTTGCTTCAAACCATAGATAGACTTTTTCAATCTACAAACCAGATTACCAGATCATCCGCCGCAAAACCTTCGAGTTGTGCCATATAAACTTGTTCATCAAGTTCTCTATTCGAAAAGCGTTTTGACATCCATCTCGGTGAAGCTCCATATCAAAATGAGCTACTAAAGCCATGATTACTCTAAAAGAGTCCTTAGAAGAGACCGGAGAAAAGGTTGCCTCATAGTCTACTCCTTCTCTTTGAGTGAATCCCTTAGCTACTAGTCTAGCTTTAAATTTTTCAATCTTTCCTGTGGAGTCTTTCTTAGTCTTAAAAACCCATTTACAATCAACAGGTTTATAACCTTCGGTAATTCAACAAGCTCCCAAACATTGTTATGTTTCATAGATAACATCCCATCTCTCATTGCATCTAACCATAAATCGATCGAGGACAAGAAATAGCTTCGTATAAGTTACCGGATCAACAACACAACCAATATCATAATCCCGCTCTCCTAGATAGACTATGTAGTCCGGTGGTATAGGCGATCGTCTCCGTCTTACAGATCTCCTTAGAGGAGCATCTTCTACCTCATTCTCGTTCTCGAAAGGCTTGAGGAACTTCATCAGGAACTACTTCGAATTGGTTCCCGAGCCTCAACAGTTCGGTTTGTGGTATAGGGACCTCCACAATTGTCTCGTATAGGTAAAGAAAACGACATAGAAGTACTCACCGTACTTGTTATCTTCAATAGTCCGTGAGCAATCACCTTGTTCGGCTACATCAAGTTCCGAAACTTCGCTGTCTCGTGAATCCACGATTCTCGTTCCTCCATTGGGATTATAAAATCGATATCCCTTTGAATGATCTGGATAAGACACAAAATAACATCTAGTCGTTTTGGAGTCCAACTTACTCAAAGTCGGATTATACAATTTTACTTCGCAGGGCATCCCCAAACTTTCGGATGATTCATGCTAGGTTTCCGTCCACTCCATAACTCGAAGGGAGTAATCGGCGCAGATTTTGTAGGAACACGATTCGAATATAAAGCGCCGTTTTCAAAGCTTCGCCCCACAAAAAACCAGGTAAATTAGTTCCGCTAATCATACTCCTTACCATATCCATAAGGGTGCGATTACGCCTTTCACCCACACCATTCTCATTCGGGACTACCGGCATAGTAAATTGAGCCACAATCCCAGAATCCTCTAAGTACTTGGCGAATGGCCCTTTAAGCTGTCCAAAGATCACCATGTCGACCATAATACTCACCACCGCGGTCGAGATCGACAATTTTTATGACTTTTCCCAAATGTTTCGACTTCATCCGGAAAATCTTAAACATGTCAAGAGATTCAGACTTTTCCTTAATCAAGTACGAGATAACCATATCGGGAATAATCATCTATAAATGTGATGAAATAGAAATTTCTACACAACGTTGTCAGTATAGGGTCCACTTATATCCGTATGGATGATCTCTAACAAATGAGAACTACGGATCTGCAGTTTTCTTCTTTATTTTAGTCATCTTACCTCTACAGATAGCTTCACGCATACGTCTAGGTCACCTTTGAGAGTGGGTAGAATGTCCGCCTTTATCGCCTTTCCACTCTTTCTTTAGATATGTGACCAAGACGTTTATGCCATAATGCGTAAGACTGTTCCTTAGGTAGAGGTCTTTTAGAAACAACCTTTTCAATTTGTATAAGCGACATATATTTCGTTGGGAGACAAACATAATCAGTACAATCCATTGGACATAGTGCAATACCCAACTTTATTTGAATTAAAAGAAATAGAAATTGCATTATTTGAAATCTCAAAAGAGTAACCACACATATCCAAACTTGATACGGAAATTAAATTCCGTCTAAAAGAAGGTACATAGAATGTATTCCTTAGCATCAAATTAAAACCAGAATCTAGAATTAAAATGACATCTCCCACGAACTCAACGTCGCCTTTATTATTGTTTCCTACAAAGTGAGCTTTGATTCTTCCTTATTTGGCTTCCTCCGGTTTATGAATCCCTGTATGGTAAACGCAACATGATTAGTTGCACCGCTATCTAGCCACCACGAACAAGATGGGGCTTCGATAGATTATATTCACAAACCAATGCCAAAGAATCATTACCTTTAGGCTCACGTTTAGACAACCAGTTTTTATACTTAGCGCAGTCTTTCCTTTACGTGTCCTCCCTTTTACGGAAGAAACAGAGACCATCCTTACCAAAGCATTACCGTCCTTTTTAAAGGTCGATTTCTTTGAACCCAAGTTGTCGACACACCAAATAGATGAATGAGTTCCTTTGTGAGCACGATTTTTGTGCCCCTTACTCTTCTTAAAACCGGAACCGTAAGCAGATACATAGCAACATGTACTTTATTTTTCTTTAACTTAGTCTCCTCTCGACACCACCCTCGCAATCAAGTCATTGATTGTCCATGGCCGATCGGCGGTATTATACTGTGTTTGGATAATGCCAAATTCAAAGGAAGAGAGTTGAGTGCAAGATGCACAATACAAGCATCGTGGGATAAGAACATTAAGAGCCTTAAGCTTTGATTGCAGATCAACCATCCTAAGGACATAATCCCTAACACCAAAGCAGAACCATCATACTTCAAACCGAATAAACCCGACATATGTGTTCCAATTTCAGCATTAGGAGAGTCACGATTTCTAGCCACCAAGGCCTCCATCATTTGCCTAGCAGTGATGTCGCGAAAAAATCACTTCTAAGATGTTCCCGTATGGATCGCTTCATCTACAAGAAGCAAATCCTATTGCTCTTTTCCCAAACAAAGAAACCGTGCTTTCCGGGCATCCGTACTAGCATCCGTGAGAGCTATCGGTCTATCCTCATTAAGAGCAACATGAACATCCGCTAGTTCCATACCAAACAGAAAATCCTCTCTCCACTTCTTAAAGTTCGAACCAGTAAGAATCTCAATAGCTATGGAGTTGCCGTTCACGTAAAAAAAAATGACTGAAAAAAATAATTAATGTTTATAATTAGTATAATGTGAAAATTCACCTTGAGAGTTACATACATCATCATATAATCACCTTTGGGCGAAAAACATGACATGCAATTGTATACTCTCAGATTACATGCCATGAGAATTTATTTTAATCTTCGTTAATCACCACCTTTGGGCGTATGAAAATACTTAGACTAATCAATTCTCAACCATATGCTGTACATGCAACCCTCCATGCAACAATACACAATTACCTCCTTTGGGAGTATAATAACGCATTAAAACAGGAGACATCCCAATACTTTATAAATTGTTCTTTATTAAACTCAATTAAGTGTGCCACTTTGGCGGTCACAACCCAATTGAATTTACCCGAAATTGGGATATAAACTTTATATTTCACATTTACCGTATGCATGTAATTACGAGAAAGGGGCAATTCTCCGTAAAAATACACACCTTGCTAACTTTCATCGATACAATTAACAATACATGTCAAACCATAAACACGTAATTGATAAATTATACTCCACATATCCGTATGTGGTACTTACATGTAATCTTGCACCCGTATTTCATGAAACCGTATAGAAATACACATAAATACGCCAAAAATACCCCAAACCATACACGTATTTAGAGTTTCATAGGTATTTTCCATCCATAAATGTTTCAAACATGTAAAATAAATATACCAATTTGTAGATCATGAGCATACGAGCACGTCGGTACACTGAACGCTCCGATCGGACACCGCACGCTCCCTCACGCGCCACCGAAGCTTCGGCCGATGAAGCCCACGCGCCGACACGTGCATCGCATGTGTTACGCTTCTCGGCCAGCTAAAACGGTCCGACCGGGTTAACCGGTCCGACCGTTCGCCTAACCGAACCGGGCGAAACCGGTCGGGCTTAACCCGGCCGACCGGTCAACGACCGGTTCGACCGGAAGTCCGAAGTCAACGGTCAACCGGTCCGGGTCGGGTCACAAGTCGGGTCGGGTCCCGGTCGGGTCGGGTCGCATCCGGCGAGATGACGTCGGCCACGTCGCGCACGCGTGCGGAGCACGTGCGGGCCTGGGTCGGGCGCGTGGTGCGCAGCCGGCGCGTGGCCGCCACGCGCCCGATGGGCAAGGGCGCGTGGCCGCGCGTGGCGGCGCGTCCGTCGTCCTCCCGGCGACGAAATTTTATATGGTTTTGCTCGTCTCGTCGTGTAGGTTCCGAATATATAATTTTCTTTTAGTTTTGAAGAAATTAAAATTTCGAAAAAACACCCAAACGTGATTCGAGATCTAAAACGCGTTGGCTCGATACCACATGTAAGCTGCGACTAAAATCCGTATGCAAGAATCCAAGAATCACACGTATAGAGACGCGAATCACAAACCATAGAATAGAGGAATTGACGCACCTTGTTTCGGATCCATCGTTCTTGATGCGGAATTGCGACGATCCGATGCTCAAGAGCTTCTCCTCTATGAACCCCCTTTATCACCGGGCTTCAATGAGACGGCCCCTCACGTATCGCTTCCGACGACTCTTGATGTGAGGTTATGTGGACATTAGGGTTTAGAGGAGGGACTTGAGCTCTATTTATAGAGAATGAAACATATCCCCTCATTAAAGATAATGTTTATCTCAAATTTATACTATCCAGTCCCATATCCAACTAGAATTAGGAAACCTTTTATCTTTCTTTTATTAGACCAATTAATAATTACAATAATAATTAATAAAGCCCACATTGAATATATAACAATATATTCTAACAAACGACACTTGTCGTGAGAGAAGAGGTACCGAATTGGTCAGGGGCCTCGCATCGGCATGGCTCTACTTGCAGAGTTCGGCGACCGGTGCATGTTGCACCGGGACATCAAGTCGAGCAACATTATGCTGGACTCCGAGTTCAATGCCAAGCTGGGGGATTTCGGGCTTGCTAGGCTCGTGGACCATAGCAAAGGTTCGCAAACCACGGTAGGATACATGGCTCCCGAATGCCTAATATCTGGCAAAGCAAGGAAGGAATCGGACATATATAGCTTCGGTGTGGTTGCCCTCGAAATAGCATGCGGAAGAAGGCCGATCAAATTGCGAGCGGAAGAGAACCACATGCAAATGGTTGAGAGGGTTTGGGATCTATATGGGACTAGGGAAGATTCACGAAGCGGCCAATCCGAGATTAGAAGGGAATATGCGAAGCAACAGATGGAGCGTTTGATGATCGTTGGGCTTTGATGTGCTCATCCGGACTCGACGCTCCATCCATCAATAAGGGAAGCGATCAACGTGCTGAATTTGGAAGCGGTGATGCCGGTTCTGTCACGTCTTGAAATTAGGTTGACCGTAAGAAATTTCAAATTCCAACGTGTAAAGTGAAATGTAATCTTAAGGTTTTAATAATCGACAATTGGCTATTTTTCGGAACGTCTATCGAAAAAAGTTAAATTTGAATCGTCAAATTTTGACTTGTGGAATCGAAATTAATCGCGCGTAAAATTTAATCTTGTTTGAATTTCTTTTAAATGTGAAAATTTCAATTATTTTTTCTTCAATTGATCGAGCAAAATGACCGTCCGATATCCAGTTGTCAAATTACGTTTTTGCCCTGGGAATTATGGGTATAGAACGAAATTATTTATTGGTGTGATTTGAATTTCGTGTGGGCTCATTTTCTTTTTCTTTTTATTTTACTTTATTTGTTTCCTTTGGTGCTTTTCGGCTGAAGATAAGTGAGATAAAAGAAAAATGGGTCCCACTCCCATTTTACCTTAACTGAATGTTACTCTCCTACCCTTCTGTTTTTACCCCAAGCGAACCCCCTCCTCATTTTGTCTCAGCCGCACGTTTCTTTTTTTTAAAAAAAATTCCTCAACTGAATCTCTCTCATCCTATCTACTTTTTCCTCCCTCATGTCAGCGCTACTGACATCACTTTTAAACTTTGGGCCCAAGAATTCTTCACCCACGTGACTCAGTCACATCTCTCTCTCTCTTCCCTCAGTGGACTCACGCGACCCTTTTCAACCACGTCTTCTTCATCCCCGACTTCTTCTTTCTTCGTCTTCAGCCCTCATCTTCTTCTTTTTATTTTTCCTGCAACTCAGCCGACTCCCACCCCCAGCGACGAACGCAGCTTTCTTCACCACCATCACCCGACCGTCACCAACGTTCCCTGTTGCCCAACCATACCACCACCATCCCCGAGCCCCATACTGTCGCCGCCCCACCGCAGATCCGTCGGGACCTCCTGAGCTGAGGGCCAACGCGGCTCGCGCCGCCGCGCCCTACTCCGACGACACCACCGCACCTCCGCCTCACCCCGACGACGTCACGCTTCACCCCGAGCTTCCAGTTTTGCTGTCGCGCCACCCCACAGGCCGCGACAAGGAGCCAACGCGACTCGCGTCGCCGTGCCCCGTCCACGGTCACTTCCGGTCGCGTCGTGCCCAGCCTCGACGCCTTCATTCTGCCTCGTCACCCCTGCTCAGCCGCGCCGCAGTCATCGCCGCCCCTCCTCATTCCGAGCAGAGCCACCCCGACGCCCGTCCGGTGACCCTGCGCCGCTTGGACTCCTTTCGGACCACCACAGCCACTGTTTGGCTGTTGGACAGCAGGCCCGACACCCACCCAGCCGTGAACAGTAGCCACGAGACCCGAACCGAGACCAATCCGTGAACTTAAACCGACTTGGACTGACGCCGCGCCAATCCGAGGACCCAACGTGCGAGTTCCGTGGTTGCTGCGAACCTGAACGTGAATTTATTTTGAACTCGCGTCGCGCCCGACCCTACATCGACCACCAGAGTTGTGAGTTAACCCCTAAACTCTCGATAGGGCGTTAACTGCGTTCAAGGATTAGTTTTATCATTATTTATTAAGTTAAAATATTTAGCTGGGCCGGATAATTTAATTATCTGCGAATGAATTATTTATTCGAAATTGAGCTCGCTAAATATTTTGGTGTTATTAATTGAAATCTGGACTAATTAATCAAGTAGGATTAATTGAATATGGCTTGGTTAAATAATTAGCTATTAATTAAGTATTAGATTATTATTGGGTGAATTTATAATAATTGTGAAATGTCATGATTGATATTTTTAATCATCATGTATATAGATAATTGATTGTCAATTAATTATTGGATTATTATTATTATATAATGACTGATGCTTATCTGGATTAATGTGATTTATCATCCTATATATAGATGCAGAGTTTGATGGATAAACTGTGTATATGTGACCGCGTGTGAACTAAAGTTTTGAGCATAAAATAGCCTCGAGCCAAGTTTTGAGCACAACTGTTTGTGTATGTGCATTGGGTTAAATGCGAAGATATAAATTGGGTGTTTGTCTGTCGTGCTTGTGTGGTCACTTGATGGATACCGTCTTCTCGAGTACGTGAGGATGAAGCCGATTCCCGGGTACATGAGTCGAGCCCGGTAAATTGATGCCGAGGGTACTTGGAACCACATGATTTATTAGATGCCGATCACACTTGTGAAGGACCAACGCTCCTTATAGGAATGCTCGATTGTTAGTCCATGCCGATGGTACTTAGAACCACATGGCTTGTCGATAGCCGTCGCCAAAAGAATGGGACGAAGCTGGTTCTCCCGAAAAGCATGGTTTTGCTAGACCGGAAACAATTATTAATAAGCTGGAACACGTGTGGTACATTGCGCATGCGAATTGTGATGAGTGTTCTAGTTATTTGCCTTGACTTTATGCAATTGATTGCATGTAATATAAATTGTTCACGAATGGGCCAATGTGAGGTAAGGCTGCATGTGATTGATGGTTCGATGTGAGGCTATGCTTGATCATGTGGTAATTATAATATATGCAAATTACATGTTATCGATATAGCCTTACATGCATAGGATACCTTGAGCGAGTCAATGTCCTACCCGGACTTAGGTGTTGATTCACGGAGATTTTATATCTCATCCCGTTGTCTTTAACCATTTTTCGTGCCCTTAGTGGAAAGTGGAAGTGGGCGTGGCTTCTTTTTTAGTAGAATGGAGTAGTATTAACTCCCAACCCCGAGCTGGTATTTTTTTTAGAACTGTAGAAAGTGGCCCCGAGCGGGGCTTGTATTCACATATTTTCCCGAGGATTAATGAGATAATTAAATAAAAGTAATTTTCTGCTTGTTGTTTGACGTGGTAGCCTACTATTCTGTCTCTGTAGATTTTATAATTGTATGGGAGTAGTACGTTTCGCATGCGCTTTATTAAAAGATAAAAATAATGGGTCGATGACGTGCCTAGGACGTCATCCTTTTGATCGGAGGCGAATTGATAGGGTTGTTACGGGCCGGAGATCGGGGTGTGACAGGTTCTCCCACCAAAGATGCCAGTTCTGAGGTACACTCCGTCGCTGGATAATACAGCCTTGAAACTCATGTCACCTTACGCCGCCATTGATTGTCGTGGTTCAAGCAAAAATCAGAGTTCAAGCATTCAATGCACACTATCTCCTCCAAGGATGCCCTTTCCTCAGGAGCATCTTCACCATCACATGCCCTCTTGACTACTATCAGTTTGCGTTGTGGTAAATCCGGTTTTGCTATCTCGGTTTAGTCTGAAGAAATCAATCCTTAACAATAGTGATAGATGATTGGAATGACATAGTCTGACTTAACTGTAAGGCCGCACCATTATTGCTGGAAGTTAATTTTGCAATGTCCGGCTAGTGTCAAGAGATTGTACCAGGGATAGTCTTATACTTCCTGGACTGATAAACCTATAGGCATCATTCAATGTGAACCCAAGCATATCCTTTTTTGGACATGTTGCCAGCCGGCACTTAGTTCACGGACCATAGCAAAGGGTGGCAAACCGCGGTTTTAGCAGGCACGCCAGGATACATGGCTCCTGAATGCCTAATGTCCGGCGAAGCAAAGAAAAAATCTCGGACATACACAACTTCGGGGTGATTGCTCTCGAAGTAGCATGCGGAAGAAGGCCAGTCGGAGGCGGGTGGAAGAGAACCACGCGCTTGTTCATTGTCGCACATAGCACGAATATGTTTATCCAATCCCACAGTCTACCTGCTCTAATTATCGCTAATTCTTAACTTCGTTATCATCAAACATTCGAGTCTTCGACCAGGGATGCCAATCCTAGAGCTCAACAGTCCTATTCCTAGAAAAGTACAAAATGGGAAGGAAGACATAAACAGACTAGGAAGAAAGATCAAATCGAGTATTGTCTGTAATTCGTGTCGCTCTGCTTTCCGCTCGGAATATTCTGACATGGACATGAGAACAAGAAAAAATTTCGCTAAGCCGTCCCACTTTTCATTCCTTTCCTTTAGGCGAGGAGTTTGAGAAAAGAGACAGGGACCATAGCACAACAATGGCAACTTCTTGTCATCTTCATGATTGGTATTGACGTATTACTGTGATTATTACTAGGATTGTAACATCACAATTTTATGTCTTAAACCCCCAACACCAGTTCTCTGTCACTGCCTCTAACAGTTAGGCCTCTTCGCCACCTTCATCGTCTCTGTGATTGGAAGCTATTATCCTGCCCTGCTCTCCTTTGAATTCTCTGAGTTCAATTCAAGTAGGCCGAACATAGAGATACAAGGATTCGCCGATCTTGAAGACGGATACATCGACCTCACCCATTACCATATCCTATCATCTAACATGTATGGTAGCATCGGCCGTGTCACATATAGTGAACAGTTGCATCTGCACGACGCTGCAATGGGTTATTTCGCGGATTTCCGCACCCACTTCTCCTTCGTCGTTGATACCCGAAACCAGACACATTATGCCGAGGGAATGACCTTCTTTCTTGCACCCAATGCTTCTAGCATTCCTGAAAATGCCTGTCATGAGGTATGTTGCTCCTTGGCAACATATGTTTACGCTGTCACAAGTATCTTCTTGTATCGTCGCGAACATTAGTGCAAGCCTCGCTTACTAAACCAATTCTTAATCACATGTATCATCCACCCTTCAGTCGCCCTATCACTGTCGGTGGGCTAGGCGGGCTGCCGGGAAACGGTTTCATGTCCACGACTTCGTCTCTTTCATGGGCCGAAACAGCGTCGATCGACCCGTTTGCTACTTATAGCAAGACGCGTATTCTTGAGTTTATTGTAGGATTTTGTGTGTTCCATCCAAAGAAAATCATTGACTTGGAAGGAAGAGGTAAAACAAGCTGACCTTTTCTCGTTTGAAGGCTGAGGAGGATGTAGCCTAAAAAGAATCCTATTGCTCGTGCTTTGAAGCAGCACCGAATTCCTTGCATGTTTATTTATTCGGGAAAGCATGCGAGTTCATGACAAACCCTAGAAATGGCGTCTGGTGCACTACCCAATAGAAAATTCGCACCTTCTTCCCACTTCTTCTTTACGGAAACGTAGATGATGGAACGATAATGGCCGTGGTACTTGCAGGGTTCTCGATGATGATCACGTGGTCCCATGGGCATTTCCACCATCTTTCGTTGCATCTGCTCTTTCCCGATGCCCCGGGATTGGGCCGAGTTGTGAGCCTCACCATTGAGGAATATTTAGAACTCAAAAATTGCGAATCATTACCAAAAATATTCCAAATCTATTGACGTTAATTATTTTCTAACCTTTCAATTTCAATTTAGCCAATTAAATCTTAAAACTTTTAACGATTTGTCGGTGTCGTCATTCCGGCTAATTCGATCGAAAATCACTAACGTGAATTACAATAATCTTACGTGGCATAACCGGCGTTGGACGCAAACCCAAACATGTTTAAAATTTTCTTATCAAGTTATCGTGAACTTGACTGCTCCTTCGTATCTTGTTTTCCAATCGAAAATGAAGGAATTCGGAAAAGTTCTTTTGCTTAATTTAATTATCAAGATCCATGCATTTTGAATTTTTTTAAACTTCAAACTCCCGAAACTTTCAGAACAGTTAAATATTGAGACATAGATAATTACATAATTTTTCATTATTTTTTTGGAAACTCAAAGAATATTTAAATTCTCATGGGAAATAACTCTTTGCTGTTTCGTAAGTCCAAACAAACAATGTTTTTAAAGTTTTTTTTTTGTTATTATTAATTGGTCCTTAAGGTGTCTGACTAAATCTTCTAAAAATAATGACATGATATTTTGTTATTACTACTAGGAGATTTCTTTCATCAATCAATACATATTATCAAAACTAAAGTTAGATTTGCCGTTTTGATCTTCCAAAAGTTCTTTTTATTTTTTTCCTTAGTTCTCTGCAAAATTAATACCTATTGAAAAAAAAAGATAAATACGGAGATTAGCTCCGTTTGTTTACAAAAAAATGAATTATTTAAAAAATATTTCTTCAAAAATAATCATTTGTATCGACTTATAAAAATAAATAAAAAAAAATATTTTCACCATTAATGATAATATTTAGACAAACTTTCTCTATTAATTAATTAAATTACGTGATACGAATAATTATACTTATTCATTTTCTGCGAGATAGACTGACCGACGAATTATTTTCATTCTGCAATATTTTTTTTTTGTAGGAATATCTGACTCGCTTTTTTCGATTTATCCGCCGTCATATTCGTCTCCCACGATCTCCACGTACTCCCTCACACTCTCTCTCTCTTTCTTTCTCTGTGCGACAAAAACCAGATCGATATCCCATCTTCAATCCGTCCTTGGCTTGAACACTGAGCAGCCCCTACCCACGCTTCGATCCTCTCTCTCTCTCTCTCTCTCTCTCTCTCTCCCACACTTGTTCTTCGAGATGATTTCCAAGAACGACTCTCGCGCTCTTGCTTCGTTCGCCGTCGGATTCAGAATGCATCGATCGCTGCGGATATGGTGAGAAGCCGGAGCTACGGGACCACATGCAGTTCCTGGGCCCTCTCTCTCTCTTGGTAGTCGCGTGCTTCCTTCTCGACTTGTTCAAGAGATTCTCCCACCTCCTCATCGGTCTATCCGTCTCGCAATGCGCGTCGCTGTTGAAGTTGCTGAGCAGCGGGAGCGATGGTGAGGACGGCATTTCGGCGATCCGATGCTCCCGCCGTGTCTTCACCGCAGTAGCCCTCGTGCTGATTGCGCGATTAGGGCTCAAGGGCTTGCCGTTTGGCCTCAGCAGCAAAGAGATTGTCCGATTCTTGTGTGAATTCAAGCGAAAAGCGAGTGGGTTAGGAGATTCGGATGAGGTTTCTCGAAATCGCTGGCCAAAATCGAACGAATCGGTGACCGGTAAAGCGGTCGTGAGAGGAATTGCAGGTAAAGCCAAGGGACTCGTCGAAGAAGATGATGAGGGCGAGGAGGATAGAGAATGTTCGTGTCCGGAGGATGAAGTGTTCGACGTTCTAGCGCTGAGGAAGATGGTGAAGATCGAGAGGCGGAGAGCGATTGCGGCGTCAATGGAGCTCGAGAAGGAGCGGATCGCGGCCGCATCGGCGGCGGACGAAGCGATGTCGCTGATACTGAGGCTGCAGAGCGAGAAGAGCTCGATCGAGATGAGAGCCAATCAGGACCGCCGGCTGGCGGAGCAGAAGCAGCAGTACGACTGGGAAGTGATCGAGTCGCTCCGGTGGATGGCGGCGAGCCACGAGGAGCGGCGGAGGGCGTTGGAAGGCCGGTTGAGGTCGTGCAGGCGGAGGTTGAGGATGGGCGCGGGCGGCGATGGGTGCTCGAGCGGCGTTGAAGGCGAGAGTTGTTTCGACGGCGGTTCAGAAGAGAGCGTGGGCGATGCAGGCACGAGGAATGGAGATGGGGATGAAGAAGCTGAAGAAGAAGAAGAAGAAGAGGAGGAGGCAACGACGAGTCTCGATGATGTACTGATGAGCTCGCTCGAGCTTGATTCGCTGATTGAGGAATGATCTCTACTTTCTCTGGATTTCGCCGCCCACCATCCTTTTTTCCTGCTTAAGCAATGACAGTCATTCCATAACTTGATCCAAAACGTAATTACGAAGATTAACTTATATCCATGCCAGATATAACGAACACGAAATATCTCTACCGCCCTATGTTTTTTTCCCTCTTTCGAACTGATTTTTGCGAATGTCAAATTAAAAAAAATAAAGATTGTCAATAGGCACGTGGGGATTGGGAACAGGTTTGACTCATGCGCTTTGCAAAGAAGGCAAAGTTAAAAATTTTTACCTTTTTTATCTCACATAAAAATATTTGATATTGTTAAAAAAATGTCTTTTATTATTTCCACACATGAAAAGCGTTGAGAACAAAAGTTTCTTTAGCGTATGGAGAAAATGAAAATAAAATAAAATTTGTGAAAATATTTGGCACAGGTAAGAAAATGTCTTTTGTTGTTTTCGCATATAAGAAGCGTCTCCTTTATACTTTAAGGTTGGGCTTAGAATAAAAGTTTCTTTATCTTCTAGGGAAAATGAAAATAAAATAAAATTTGTGATTTCAGATTTTATCCCGCATTTGGCATGGATAAAAAAAATCTTTTGCTGTTTCCGCACATAATAAGCGTCTCTTTTATACTTAAAGTTGTGTTTACAATAAAAGTTTCAAATCTTTTTCTTATTTTCATTTACATTGATATAAAAGTCCAAAATTCTTTTTCTCCGTTTTGTTTGGTGTCGGGGTTTCAACTTATAACCCAGTAAAAAAAATTGGAAGAACATAGTGAAATTAGATTTTAGATTTTGACTTTAAACTTTTTATTGTCGTCTTAGTTAATATTATGGTCTCGGTCGATATTCTAAATTGGTGAATGTGGGGAAACTTTTCTGTAGGCCCAAAACCCAAAGAGAAAGAGAACATGGGCTTCTTCGTTTGGGCCGAATCCAACGTTGCTTTGAAACGACCTCGTTATTGCAGCGCTTAAGAAAATGTCCTACATGCCTCTTACAAACGACGGCGTCTAGGGCCCTTCGTCCCCAACTCTATCTCTCCCGCTGTGTCCCTGTGTCTGCAAACACAGAGAGTGTGAAATACTTTTCTCAGACGAACTAGTTTTGTGTCGTTTCCTGCGGCCACTTTCTTCAGGGTAGTGCCCGGGAGCGAAAAGATCGCGCCTTGCACTCCTTGGAAGCTTTGGTCTTCGTTGCTGGTAATCCTCCGACCCTCCATTCTTGGAGCTTTCTCTTGTTGCACCTTCTTGATCGTGTCTGCAATTATCTGTAGAAAAGGGCAACTGAGTTGAAGTTTCGACCCCTGTTGTCCTGTTTGATTGCTATTGTACAATGGGTATGTCCGTACGTATGTTTCTTGTTCTTTATCTGCTACTTCTTCGCTCCCCAGAAAGGTTTCCTGCTTTGCGATCAAATGATGGCACTTGTTTCCTCGAGGGGCTTGCGAGCCTTGAACTTTCTTTTTTTTCCTTGATTTTTCGTGATGAAGAGATTTCACGTCTGTCGCGATTATCCGATGACTCACCCTGATGTATCTTCATTTTCCACTCTCGCCCATTTGTTGCTAAGCCAAGCATGCTCAGAGGCGTATCACGAATTAGAATGACTCTGAAATTGCTTCTAGTTCAACGTTTCAGAAGCTGAGAGAATTTGATGGCTGTCAATTTTTTCTCCCCTCTTCTTAATGATGTGGTATACTGGTGCACTAAATGGACACTGCCCTTACTTTTCCTTTTCACACATACATCCAGAATGACTTGCTCTTCTTTTCCTCAATGAAAGGTGGAATTCAGAGATAAAAAGGAGTATAACTTATTAGCTGCGGTGTTGCCTTAGGTGCGTAATTTTTTTTTTTTTCCGTGTTCGATATCCCGTTGCTAGCTTTATCTTGTATGAATTATTGTGTTATGGGAGAGATTTCAGACTATAAGCTTTCTGTGGAATGCACAGCAGGGGGAGTCCTTATTGTCAATGATGGGTGGGGATAACTGCCTGGACGAACCTCCTCAAATGCTTCCTCCTCCTCCTGGAACCTTTGTAGATCGTGAAGAACTTATCCAACACGTGGGTGATTTTGCTGTATCCCAGGGTTATGTAGTGACAATAAAGCAGTCTAAGAGGGACAAATTCGTGATCCTTGGCTGTGATAGAGGTGGTGTTTACCGTAATAGGCGGAAACCTGCTGATGATTCCTCTGGAGAACAAAATAGCCGTAAGAGGAAAATGGCTTCTCGGCTTACGAATTGTCCTTTTGAAGCTGTGGGCAAGAAGGATGATGGCCTGTGGATTCTCACGATTAAAAATGGAACTCACAATCATGAGGCACTTAAGGACATTTCTGAGCACCCTTCTGCCCGTCGCTTCAATGAAAATGAAGTTTTGCTCATCAAAGAGATGACAGAAGCTGGATTGAAGCCTCGTCAAATTCTAAAAAGATTGAGACAGAGCAATCCTGAGTTGATGTCAACTCCAAAGCATGTATACAATGTCAAAGCTAAAATTCGACAAGGAAATGTAACAGGTGACAATTATCTGATTTCTATTTACAATTGAGATTCCAGCAAGAGAGTCAGTCATTGTATAATTGCATTATCTGATTTTGTGTTAAATTTATTTAATTAGTGAGCTGGTGTTTAAGGACTTTCATTGGAAAGTTTTAAAATAACTTAATGTTGGTTCTCCTGTTTAAATTCATAAGCTTTTTCAATGTCGTGTGACATATGCTTGTGATTCAGATTTATTTGTGGAAAGGCTGTTGCTTATCGTGTTCTTTTGCTATGCTGAAGAATTTAGCTATCAAAGAAGATGGATCTGACAAATAATGGGAGTGGAAGCTAGCATAGTTTGCATGTTTTTTATCTGTTTTTAGTTAGATGGTTCATAGTGGGATAAGGTTCCCCTTTCTTGAGCTGTGAAGAATCAGACATTTCAGTTTTTCAATGTAAAATAAGTTTTAGTTATCTCAGCTCAACTCTGCAATACTCAAATTCTAAGTCATACTGCATCAGTTCTCTTTTTTTCCCCCTCCTTGGCGTAGAATATCAGTCAATCAAAAGGATTTGGACGTATTGTTTTCCTTCCTAATCATTTTAACACCTTTTGCAACTTGAAATATAGTTAGACAGGATAACCCTCCATTTTTCAAAAGTAATCTGGAAAAGTTATTGCAAATCTGCCGTCAGTTTCCTAAGAGCTAGATGGTTTGATGCTGCAGTCAGGAACTTCAAGTCATTGAGACCCCAGACGTCTGCCATGATAAATGACGATCAAGAGGTGACTGAGCCATCTTGGAGACAACGGAACCCCACTGTAAGTATACATGTAACTTCACATGAGATAGCCCAAGGAAGGCTTTTCCCAGTAATCTTGGGGTTAAGAGAGTCTCAGCTTGAGGAGTTCCATATCCTTGTCCTTTCTATATTTCTTGAGTTGGAAACTGATTTACAACACTGGGTGCTGCGACAGAGGGTTCCCAATCTCATTGGTGGGAGATTTGTTGATTCACAGTCGTTTTCATCTATAGATGTGATAAACCCAGTAAGTCTTGGAGCAGTTTCGGAATATCTAATTGCGATTTTCTTGTAGCTAGAGAGACTACTGACTTGTCCGTGTGCCCAAAATATGCAGGCAACCCAGCTAGTTGTTTCTCAGGTTCCTTTTACTACAAGTGAGGAGTTCAGAGCTGCCGTGTTTGCTGCAAAAAGGGCTTTTCCTTTGTGGCGAAGCATATCGATTGCTTCTCGTCGACGAATTATGTTCAAGTTCCAAGAGTTGATTCATAGAGATATTGTTAGTTTGTTTTGATTTTCTTACTTTGTTGCAATTATTATCAGTGTTTCCTAGTATGATGATTGTCTTTTTCAGGATAAGCTTGCTATGACCATCACTACTGAACATGGAAAGCCATTGAAGGATGCTTATGATGATGTTTGGCGTGGGTTAGGTTTGTGCACGCTCTTCATTTTAACGTTTTAGACCAAATGCCATTGTTGGTGTCCTGCTATGGAGTTTCTCTTTCCACTGCAGAGGTTGTGGAGCATGCTTGTGGATTAGCAACTACCCAAATTGGCGAATTTGCTCCAAATGTATCTAAAGGGATTGATTCTTACAGTGTGAGAGAGCCACTTGGTGTTTGTGCTGGTATCTGTCCTTCTGAGTTTCCAGCAATGATTCCCTTATGGGTATGTTTTTTGGTTTTTTTTTTTGGTCGAGCCTTATGGGTATGCTTGCTATGTTCCATTATTCTCTTTTTTTCATATATTGCTTCTTTTACAATTCTTGGTGGGTTTACTGATCGGTTAGAAAATGCCACGATGTACTTTTTGAGCTTCATTATTGAGGTTCAGCTTTTCATGAGGCTGACAGGCTTGTAAGCACTTATGCATGCTAGAGTTCATCTGAAAAGAGACTTTAATTAGTCTTTACCTGGCTGGCTACATGCTCTGGACCAAGCCGAGTGAAGGACAAAAACAGTGTTGCTAATGCCATTTTGTGTATGCAGATGTTTGCTATTGCTGTCGCATGTGGTAATACCTTTGTTCTGAAGCCATCTGAGAAAGATCCAGGTGACTCACTAGTAAATTCTGTTCTTCTAAAAATTTCAGAAACCATGTAAGGTCATAATGCAGAGAGCTGTCTCATGCACATGTATTTAATGACATGCCTGTTCACACAATACAGCCGCATGATCGATACAGATTAAAATTGAGTTCACTGTATTCTTGATTTGGATTGTTTGTGTGTAACACTAGTTTTGGCTTGTGGATAAGTCAATCGTTCTTGCGATTTATGCCCTGTTACTTTTATATTTTTCTCTGTAGTTACTTCTAAGCATACCTGAAGTCTCGAAGCTTGTGAGTACATAACCTCGTGTATGGGAACTTTTGCTTTTATTGGTGTGTCTTAAGCTACTAGCCTCCTAGTAATGCACTTCGCATCTTAGGGTCGTATGGCTCTATATATTTCTCTTTTGGGTTTGTTGCTGTGAATTATTTTTTATATGACAATTTTGCCACTGGAGGTCTAATGCACTGGTGCTTTAATTTAATCATAGATCAGTTGTCCAGGTTTTGCTTTTCTGAGTTTGAGTTTGTTCCCGTGAATTATTCTTCAAATGAATTTTAGTCACCAAAGGTCTGTAATGGACTGGTGTTTTATTTATATAACAGATCAGTTGTCATGGTTCTTTAGGCATGAGTTAATGTATCCAGATCCAGGCTTAAGAATTATGAAAAAATTCTGATGTTGCTTCAGGGGCTTCCGTGATTCTTGCGGAGTTGGCAATGGAGGCTGGATTGCCTAATGGTGTCTTAAACATTGTTCATGGTACCAATGTAAGTTTCAATTGACCAAACTTTCATTTGCTTTCACATTTAAAAGGTTCCTTTCTTCAGACAGTGAATATGTTGGCCTTATTTGCCCATAATTCAATTAGCCTATTGATTTGAATAAACTTAGCAATGAAACCTACTTTGTCTGTCATCTTTGATTTGCACTGCGCAGGGTTACCGGGTCCTTCTTTGCAAATTGAACTCGACTTATGTTCAGATTTGACTCTGATCCCTACATATGATTAATTATCCGAATTGTTACTTTTGGACAGGATATTCTAAATTATATGTGTGATCATGAGGATATTAAGGCCATCACATTTTCTGGTACTGAGGCAGTAAGTGAACTTTACTTTGTCCTATTGCGAATTGCTTCAGTGTGCCTTATTATGTTGATATTTCTTCTTTATTGTATGCCCTTCAGATTCTTCTTCCATTTGTCTTTTTTGATCAACTATTAATAGATGCAATGAGTTAATTCGCTTCAACTGCTGCAGTTGAACCCACGAAAAATTATTTTCCTTTGTGAAAATTTTTTCTTTCACCTCAGATTGGGATCCCACAAAACTTTGGGTCTCTAGAGATTTCTCTTTTACCTTTAAAACTTGTAATATTGTATTTCTATTTACGATGTTTCAAATATCATGTGATAATTTTCGTTTACAAATCTTTGAAGGCTGGTGCTTATATCTATGCAAGAGCATCTGCTAGTAGGAAACGCGCTCAAGTAAGTGGCATACACTTACCTTCCTTATGTTGTTATAACATCCTTCTGAGCAGAGTTAGTGCTCTTTCACTGATCCATTGGTTGAAGCCAATGTGAACTGCCTGGCCGGATATTGTCTCTAGTGCAACACGGGAGTAAAAAATCACGCTGTCGTGATGCCTGATGCCAACATGGATGCCACTCTGAATGCTCTAGTTGCAGCTGGTTTTGGTGCTGCAGGACAGAAGTGCATGGCCCTCAGCATGGCCATCTTTGTTGGAGGTTTAAGTAGATGGTAAGATAGACATGTAACACCTTGCTACGACAGATAAATATGCTTGATGTAGGAAGTCCACGTCAGGTCATTTACCCAGATTCTGAAAGAAGAGGAACATTGAGGGCCGGCTTAACTTTGAAAACTTTTAAATTTTTAGTTTTATTTCCATTGCAGGACGATAAACAAGCCTTGAAAAAGTATTCGGTGATTTTGAAACTAGTTTTCAAACAGAAACAACGGAAAATCTTTTCGAAATTCATAAAGGAAAAATAGCTTTTCGACATTTTGTTATTCTCTCTTCGCGCAAAAAGATGGAGGCATTAGATAACCTATAGAAAAAAAACAGGGCAATTGTAGAATTTGAGTGGTCACATTTTTTTTTAAAAGCAGCCCAAGTATTCCAATAATGTCCGAGTTTGAAGCTCTTTTCTTTGTTTACAAAGCAATGGATAGAAGTTTGTTGGGTGTAGCCAACCACTTCGATTGTTTACAGAACATACAGAGTTTGTTAAGCCATTTAGTAAACTTTCTTGTTATCCCTAGCATTACTATGAAGTGTTCAAATGAAGGCACAGCTTAAATTTGAAGGGTTCATATGGTTCTCATGATGTTTTCACTTTAGCATGAGTGAGACAGACAAAATATCAACATTTCATGAATCTCTTTTCCCCCAAATTGCATATCTGGAAAGAGAGGCATGCGAATAAACTTTATTACTCTTCGCTTCTTCATTTTCATTCTTATTATGTAGACATTAAGGAAAACTTTAGTGTGATTGCTGACATGAGATCGTCTTTTCTTTCTCCAGGGAAAGTAAGCTAGTGGAGGGTGCCAAAGCAATTAAAGTGAATTCTGGAAAAGAACCTAACGCAGAACTTGGTCCTGTAATTAGCAAACAGGTATTTACATGGTATGCTTCTTACCTGTTTGACTCTGGAAAATTTCTCAATCACTGTACGTCGCTGACAGTTTTTTTTTTTTTTTTGTGGTTAAGCTTGTCTTTGAACCAGTGGCTTCCTGCCTTTTCGTCAAGCTGTATGTGTGTCTAAATTTGATTATCTTGTGATTTGACTGGCAGATAAGGGAGAGAATCTGTAGATCAATTCAAGCAAGTGTTGAATGTGGTGCGAGACTTGTGCTTGATGGGAGAGACATTGTGGTAACTGCCTTTACAACAATGTTCTCTATTTTGAGCATGCCCATTATTCTTCTCAACGTGTAACTTTGCTAACCAAAACTTAGTAATTGCGCCTATTTGCATTTTGGATGAGCAAATCTTGTCTGATGCTTAAGAATAACTTCCACGCACTAATTCTGAGTTCACTAATTATGGTTCGAGAATATGCACTGAGGACCTTAACGTATGGTCTCTGTGTGATTGTTGCTATGGTCACTCTGCACTATCATCAAAGAACTTTGCCACTTATCATACTGCATGCAGGTTCCAGGATATGAACAGGGCAACTTCATTGGTCCTACCATCCTATGTGATGTCAGAGTCGACATGGACTGTTGCAAGGTAGCTTATTTCTGACTATATTTCCATCACAGAGGTGAACAAAAGTGAATATATTGAGTTCCCACCAATTACTATTCTGCAGGATGAATCTTTCGGGCCAGTTCTCCTCTGCATTCAGGTAATTAACTCTATAACTCTTGGTTGGTGATGGAATCAGTATTGGGGCACACAAATTTTAGTAATTTTTTGTGTTTCCTTCATTTTCAGGTTGAAAGCCTTGAAGAAGCCATAAACATCATCAACAGAAATCAGTATCCAAAATCTACCTTTTTCTCCTTCCCTTTGTTTTTGGAAAAAGCAGAATATACTCTGCTTGGTTCTTTACGTAATGTTGAGTTCCTGCAGGAATTCTGGGGGGGCATCTATCTTCACCTCGTCCAGCTTAACTGCAAGGAAATTTCAGGCAGAGGTTGAAGTCGGACAGGTATGCAGATAACAGCTGATGGCCATGAACAAATAGCAAAAATTATGTCTGCTTGATGCGTAAGCCTTCTCATGGTTTTATCCGTCATTGGTGTGGAACATTTTTTGTAATAGATGTTGAATTCTGTAGTTGATTTACTTTTCTTCTCCATTTTACTTTTTTGTGTTCCAGAAAATAATCATAGCTGATGTTTTGGAATGTTCTGATTTGAGTCAGGTCGGTATAAACGTCCCAGTTACGGATCCTTTGCCAGTTGCATCATTTATCGGCTGCAGACCCTCTTTTGTGGGCGATACCGGTTTCGACGGTAAGTTACATTCGACCATACACTGCATTTCGTTTGTCTGTCTGCTTAGAATAAACCGGTCCACACGAAAAGTTACATTTTGAGATTGTTGAACTTCGCAGGGAAAGTCGGAATTCACTTCTACACCCAGATGAAAAGAGTGACTCAAAAATGGAATGACAATGTGAGCGTGGTAGAGAGCACCGGAGAAGGATCCTGTTGACAGTATAAGTAGTTACTTCTAGCTGTGCAAATCCAAATGATTTTATGTTATCCTTTTCTTTTCTTTTAGTTAAAAAGTTTTCTAGGAATATTTGGCGCCACAAAATTCTACTTCTTTGTATAATCACTTAATTCTTTTTCTTTTTTTATCTAATATTAACCCCTTTTCGGTTTTTGGCGCGCACCATCCTAAGAGATTTTTATTGTTTTTATCAGAAGGAAATTTTTATTTCACTTAAAAAAAGAGCTACATAAATTCAAGATAAAGTCAATTACGAAACATTACAATCTGGTGCAAATCTGAAAAATAGATCAAATTAATCTAAACTATAGCAACTTCCTCATTCGACAAGAACAGATTTGTCATAGCATTATAACACAATCAGCGGCTAATCATTAAATTTGCATCATCGGTGGTAAGCATACGTCGAAATCTTCCTTTATAGTAATTATGGTTTTGCCGGAAGGTGACGCGCGCGCACATTCGGCGTTCTCATCACCATCATCATAATAACAATAATAATGTGTTGAAAAAGCACAAATAATATCTTATATACTTCATATCTATATTAAGATCGGGATAAAAAAAACTCCTATCCACCAATCCCAACTCCCCTCCATTGAAAATCTTCCTCTCCCTCCCTCTTCCCTTGTCCTCTTCATGTTCTTCTCTATCTCCCTATCTCTTCATAGTTAAGAATCTTAGAGAGTTTTTTGGTGATTTTGTGGACGTCGTTCGAGTGTTCAACAAGTCTGAAGCCTCTCTTTCACTGCACTCAATGGTGAATTTATATGAAAATGTTTTGTTCAACTGTATCTATTTTACAACTTTTTTCTTCCAATCTAGAGTTAGATCCATTCTCGAGTTAAAAGTTGAAAATCTATTAAATATCTAAGTCTATGTATGGTCCCGTTATTTCATAAATCTAAATACTAGTTCGTTTTTATAATATCAAATTAGTGGGATGACAAGATTGTCTTTTTGGACAAATATCCCGTTGAAATATTAATTTCTTTTCTTTCGCGAGAATCGCAGTTTTTCTTTTCTTAAAAAATACTATAGAATGCAAACAACTTGCACGTGCATGGTGTGGTTCTTCATATTGAGATCATCCTTCCTTCCTTCCCACTTGAAACCTCAAGAAAATTTCAAAAAAGGACCCGAGATCTTCTTTTTTTCTCAAATAAGAGTCCTAAGAAGGGTCCGAAGTGACAATTATTTCAAATAAAGACTTGAACTGGCCATAAAATCTCAAGAAAGAGCTTGATTTTAAGGTCATTTTCGTCTTTTTACTTATTTGACTTTTTTTTTTATTAGACTTTTCTTTTATCTTTTTTGCAAAAATTAACAAAAAAAAATTAAAAAAAGCCAATATACATAAGCGGATTGCCGCCCCACCGCCGAGGGGAAGGGGGCGGCGAAGGTCTCTTTGGGTCGCAGCGCCTAGGCAAGGGCGCAACCCCGCCGACCGGAAAGGAGTGCCTCGGCCCTCGCCAAAATCAAGAGAGGGTCGGGCACTCTTTCGAATCTAGGTGGGGGCCGGCAACCCTCACCCAAGACTTGGAGGCCCTCGCCCAGAGACCTAGTGGGGGTCATCGACCCTAGCCTTAACCGAGGGGAGTTGTCGGCCCTCGCCTTTAACTTGGCTAGGGTTGCTCGGCCCTTGCCCGGATCCGAGAGCGAGCTCGACCCTCTCCCAATTTTCGAGAGGGCCGGACTCCTTCGCGTTGACCTGGCCGGGTGTCGGCGGCCCTTGCCCGGATTTGGGAGCAGGCCCGACCCTCTCTCGATTTTCCCGAGGGCCACAGGCCCTCGCTACCGACCTTCACCGAGGTTTCGGAGACCCTGCCGGCCTTCGTCGCCCCCGTTGACCCCCCATCGGCGGTGGGCCTACCTAGGTAGGTAGGAGGGCGACCCTTTATTTTTTTTTACTTTTAAAAAACATAAAAAAGGAAAAACTATAGAAAAAATAACAAAAAAACAAAATGGGAAATAACAAAAATGCCTTTTAGGTTAGACCCTTTTTTAAAATACTATGGTCACTTAATGCTCTTATTTGAAACATATTATGGCTTGACTCTTTATTTGAAATAAGATTCACTTGGGACCTTATATAAGAAAACGAGAGGACTTTGAACCCTTATTTTAAAATTCCCTTTTTCGAAACATTATGGCTACTTTATATCCTTATTTGAAATATATTATATCACTTCGGACCCTTTATTTGAATCAAGGTTAACTGTCGAAGTCCTTTCATTTTCTCAAATAAGGATCCCAAATTAACTTTGTTTCAAATAAGGGTCAGAAATGACTATAGTTATTTTAAATAAGGGCTTGACCTCATCGGCCAACTAGCGAGGCCAAATTTTCCGATCCGACCAACGGCATTTGTGTAAAAATATAAATTTAACCTAATTTTTTGTTAAATCAAATTAAAATAAAAAAAGAAAAACAGTAAAAAAAAAAATATATATATAGCGGGAGGACCGACCTCCCGCCTACAATGGGGCGGCGACCCCTCCAAGCGCGGGCCCTCGCCGCCCGAGCTGGGAAAGGGCTGCGATCTTAACTAAAGTAACTTAGGCCCGCCGTGATGGGGTGGCGGTTGCGAGGCAAGAGATCGGTAGATCTTCCATCTGTGTTCTTTGTCTTACTTTTTTTTTCAATTTTTTTTCAATTTTTTAAAAGGAAAAAATAAAATAAAATAGTACATTATCAAAATGCCTCTAACTAAAGTAACTTAGGTGCTTTTTTGATATTAATATAGTTATTTTAGGTCTTTATCCGAAATAATATGCACTTTTGGTCTTTTTGAGATAATGAGAATATTTCTTTCTTATTTGAAATAAGATTTATTTTATATATTTATTTAAAAAAATGAGAGTACTTGAGTCTTTTTTTGAAATTTTCCTGAAACTTTTGTTCATTGCATTTTTTGTCCTTTTTGGTTAAAACTTAAAACGGATAGGAATGTTTTGTTCTTTTCCTTTTCTGTCCTGTTTAATCTTATCGTCAAATTCTCGTGACCAGTCTGACGATGTCCGAAAGGGAACGGAATTTCAAACGCAAACGCCAACGAGACAATGATGCGTAACTGAGTCCCATTTCGAATATCACCCGCACGATTCTTGCCCATCATCGACAAATCGAAGCTCCTCAATCATCCAACGGCTTAGATTTGGTGGATCACGCTACTGGAAGTGCACTCGATCACTGACCCCGTCTAAAATATTCTCGGGAGATGAGCTGAATATAAGGAGTGACGTTCTTCACTTCGCTTGGTCTCGCTTGCCACCGAAACCATGTTGCGGTTTTCGATTCAGAGAGGTACGGATTTGGAGGTTCTTGTGCTTTCTTCCTGGGATTCGATAGCTGATCGTTCGTTGATTGGGAAAAGTTTGATTCTTGATTCGGCGGATGCTTTATTGCAGTGAAAAAGTTGCAGGCTTTGAGGCCTCAGATTCTTGCTTTTGGAAGTTCTCGTTTCTCTACTGCGACCGAGCCTTCTTCGAGACATGGGCAACCACCGGTCAGCTTAATTTAGTGGTTTCTATCATGAACATATTATGTTTCAAGAGCGATGAATGAATGGGCAGGACTTCTTAAGATAAAGGAATGACTTTTAATTTTCTGATTTTCTGTTTTACTGGGGAAATTATTTTTTTCTCTGGCTTCATTGACATTGATTTTGGTGTTATGTTCCTTCTTTGGGATAAGACTGCTTGATCCTTGATCCCTGGAAGTGGGATTACTTCCTAATTTCATAGGATTGTCCAGTTTCAATCTTTTTGGAAGACGTATAAGTTGAAAGTAATTCGAAAGCTCTTGTGTGCTCAAAAGTTGATGACGAAGCATTGTATACTAATACGAATTCATGCAATGACATGAATGACGAGTTGGAGTATGGCATGGCGAATGCTGAATCACTTCTGTTCTTTCTCAAATCTGATAATCTGTGTTTGTTTCAGAGGGTTCCCAATCTCATCGGAGGTGCTTTCATTGATTCAAAGTCATCTTCCTTCATTGATGTGATAAATCCTGTAAGCTCATTTGCCTTGGCATCATTCTCGCTCTCTTTCTTTTGATCTGTTCATCAGTTTCACCTGGCGGACATCTGATTTCTGCAATGGTCTGTACTGATTTTGATTGTCTATAGGCCACACAAGAAGTTGTCTCCCAAGTTCCATTGACTACAAATGAAGAGTTCAAAGCTGCAGTACATGCTGCAAAAAAGGCATTTGCTTCCTGGCGGAATACACCAGTCACGACCCGTCAACGCATTATGTTCAAGTTACAACAGCTTATACGGAGAGACATGGTAAGCATGTCTCAATAAGCATTATGTGGGTATTTCTTCTGTATCGCTAGCTTATTTCCTTCAGTTGATGGAATTTTGTGTAATATCCACTTTAGGATAAGCTTGCCATGAACATAACCACCGAACAGGGAAAGACCCTGAAGGATGCACAAGGAGATGTTTTTCGTGGGTTAGGTTGGTCCTTGAGTCTTTCCTTAGACAGTTAAACAAAAGTGGTTGTATGAAAAAAATTTTCCAAGCTCAGTTTATCTCCCTCTCTCCAACTAATTGAACAAAACACCAAATATGCAGAGGTGGTAGAACATTCATGTGGGATGGCTACACTTCAGATGGGAGAGTATGTTTCCAATGTATCAAGTGGAATTGATACCTACAGTGTCAGAGAGCCCCTTGGAGTTTGTGCTGGAATCTGTCCCTTTAACTTCCCAGCAATGATTCCTCTATGGGTAAGCTTGTTGATTTGATTTTCTTTCTATATATTATTGGTCTTGAAATATGCACCTATGTTGACCTTTCATTTCAAGTAGCAAAAGATTTTTATCTCCAACTTTGTAGGCAACTACATATTGCCTAAGGTAGAGGCCAAACACCATTAGCCTGCTTGGCTAAGGATAATGTCTCAACGTTGGATAAACTTAGAGAATAAAATGAGCAGTGTCAAATTTAGACACTTTAATGTCTAAATACTGGCTAGTGGCTACACAGAATTTGTAGAAACTTCAATGTCTAAATGCTAGCCACACAGAATTTATGGCTTGATGACATAAGTAGATTACACTTTAGCAGAATACTCCATATGTACTCTTGCTTATATTGCAACTTGTTGGAATATATAAATATTAAACCACGCCTTCTTTTAAGAGCTTAAGCTTTTAGAGCAGTTGGTCGTGATCCCATAAGATCTTTCATGGTATCGAGCATGAGGTCTTGAGTTCAAATCTTTCCAGACCCCTATTTGCCTCCCCAATGAATATGTCCACGTTTTGTACTAGGCAAAAGATCAAACTAAGCGTGAGGGGGAGTGTTGGAATATATAAATATTAAACCACGCCTTCTTCTAAGAGCTTAAGCTTTAAGAGCGGTTGGTCGTAGTCTCATAAAATCTTTCACAACTCATCTCCACCAGTTTACTCTAACAATGTCTGATTAACGGTCTATAATGGGCATATGCAGATGTTTCCAGTTGCAGTGACATGTGGTAACACCTTTGTTTTAAAGCCATCTGAGAAAGATCCTGGTGAGCTCAAGATCTTTTTTAGCTTGCTTACGTCTCCCTGGCCATCTGCACAATTGTTGTTATAATTTTACCTAGTTATCAAGCATAGGCAGTTTAAAGCTCTGGCAGTAAGGCACAATGAGTAAATTTCATCAAGTAAACTGTAACAGGCTAAATGAAGAGCATCATGAATCGTGATCTCTTCTTCATTGAGTGAACTGCAATGTGGTTGATGGTTTCATATTTTCAACTGCTTTTCTTTTTTAGCTCTTTTTTTAATTTTGCTGTCTTCTACTCGGAAAAATCTTGGTCAGAATTATTTGTTCTGGTCTTTCTGATAATTTACTTTCTTCATACGTTCCTCATGCCTATGGCAGGGGCGTCCATCATGCTAGCAGAGTTAGCAATGGAGGCTGGTTTGCCTGATGGTGTACTCAATATAGTTCATGGAACAAGTGTACGATCCCAACTTTGCCTCGATGATGCTACAATTGAAATTATTATTCTTTCGTGTTTTATTTCTAGATTGGACTTGGTAATAGGAATGACAACATTGGGGTCCTTCTGCCACTGCTGTGTCTTTTGGTTATCCAATATAGTCATTGTTTTGCAGTAGCTACATTATGTGTCCATTCTTTTGCTCAGATAAACTTATTCATTGGGAGAAAACAGTATGATCTAAATAGATATGGTGCGACTCCAATACTTCATCCAAATTAAATCCCTTTGATATGCACTTTTGTTATATATTGTCATACTTTAACTATGCCCATAGGGACACCTGATGATTACAACATAAAGCGCTTTTAGCTTCTAATCCGGAATATTTCTAGTATCTTGTTACATCTTAATTTGGATTACTGCAAAGATTCCTGGTCTAAATAGCTTCTGCAATAATGATGTTGTGTCAATTTGGTGTTTACAGTGTATTAAGTCTCAAATTGTACCTGTTAAGAGAGATTCTATTTTTCTCATTGAAATTTGTGGCGGTTTTTTTTCGGACAGGATATCGTCAATGCTATTTGTGATGATGACGACATCAGAGCTGTGTCATTTGTCGGTTCCAATATGGTGAGTAAACTTGTGGAGTTTAATCCCTTTGTCAGTTGCACATGGCATTTCAGTGGATGAGGACAAGTATTCCTATTTAACTTACTATCGCCATCAAGTGTCCTTTCATATTGACAAGTCTTAGAAGATAGTTTGCAAAGGATTTCGAAAACATTGCAGATGAGATGCACCACAAATACCACTACATCTTCATGCCTAAATGTAAAGCCACTGATGTTCATGAGTTGCATGGGCCATAATAATATGATTAGTCATAGTTGATTTATCTTTTGATGTGGTGTTTCATATGATTTGAAGGCTGGCATGCACATATATTCAAGAGCATCAGCCAAGGGAAAACGTGTTCAAGTAAGTGCAGAGTCATACTTTTATTGAGTTATAGTGGAGAAATTGAATTTAGAGAATGTAACGCACTTACCATATTTGCCCTCCAGTCAAATATGGGGGCCAAAAACCATGCCATTGTCTTGGCTGATGCAAGTGTTGATGCAACTTTAAACGCTCTAGTTGCTGCTGGATTTGGTGCTGCTGGACAGAGATGTATGGCACTCAGCACAGTGGTTTTCGTTGGAGGATCAAAGTCATGGTAATCCATGTGTTTTCTGTCAGTTTCTTTCTGTCAAATTTGGACTTCTGGATGTGCTCTCTCTTAATTATGTTGTTTTGGAGAATCACAGATACATCACTACAGACTCATCAGGGAAATTTTTGTCCTTGTTACGTTTGCATCGTGTTCAAGTGCCTGTTTATTGTTAGCATACCCCTGTTAAACAGTTTCTTCAGGGCCTACATTGAAGCGGCTGCAATGCGTCTTCCCTTTTCTCTTTTGGTTCTAAAGATGCTTGTACAGTTGCTTAATTGGCGGAGCACTTAATGATTAGTGCAACGTCATTGCTCATGCTTAATTCTTAAAAAATGCTAGCAGACAAAAAGCTGACTCTAGGAGCAACATACATAAAGGTAGTTTTCTCGTGATATTGTTTGGTGTATTCAATCTCCATGAAGTCCTGAATTCGCTTATTATAGAAGCATTGAGCATGGTTGCAGCTCGTAAACGACTCAAACATTGAAAAAGGTTTTCAAATCAAAAGAAGTGGGGCTTGGATTCCTCACTTTCAGTCCTTTGTTTTGTTTTTGTTTTGCTGTTTTCCTCACCGGACTTTTCACTGCATTAATCAAAATGAAATCTAAAACAGCTAAGATTAAGTTTCTGCACTGCCGTTTCTGCTGGTTGTAGTGTGAATGTTTAAACTACCTATTCATGAGACCCGCTTTTCATTTTCTACTGTCAGCCAAGTTTCCGTTTAGATTTCAGCAAGCCTTTCTTGTCTGATATTTGGATTTTGATTGTTTTTGCATGATGACACTTTTAAGTGTGAGGGCAGTGTTCGGTATAGACATTAAGTCATGTGTAACTATAATCTGCTTTATTTGTACATAGTATGTCGGTGTGGAAAAATGCACCATAAGAGAAGCTGTTGTGAACATGAAATCCCAACTGCAAGTTTACAATGTAATATTCTCAGGGAAGAGAAACTGCTGGAGCGAGCGCAATCACTTAAAGTGGATTGCGGAACCAAACCTGATGCGGACCTAGGTCCAGTTATTAGCAAGCAAGTAAGTCATTGGCATTCAAAAAACTATTGACATTTTTAGCATGTCCGGGCAATTAACATTTTGATGATGGAGAATAATTGTCAAACTTACAATTGATAGGTCCTATGACTGTACTTGTGCTGGTAGTTTGGATCTTAGTTAATGTGGTCATAATTTATTTCACACAGCATGTGCTTGACCTTCTTATTTGCAGGCAAAGGAACGGATATGCAACCTGATACAATCTGGCGTTAGTGATGGTGCCAGACTAGTGCTTGATGGGAGAAACATAGTGGTAAGATATGTCATAGCAAATTTTGCTGGTGGCACCTATGTGATGCTATGTTGCATTACTTTCATAATCTGATCATTAAACAAACAATGCAGATGGCGAAGGGGGTTTTTCATGAGATGAAAAAGAAATGTAATTTATTTGTGCATTAATGTTGTTAGAATTGTGTACTCATCAAATTTGTGTTTGATATTAGCTCTATACTCTTGTAAAATTCCATCCTTAGTTTTCATATAAGTGAACAATTACTAATGATGTCCTCAAAACAAAAGAATATGTGGTACATCTTACATAATGAAGCTGTAATATAGTTTACTTATCGAGGAGTGCACTAAAAATCTGCATGGTCGCATCTCAGGTTCCTGGGTATGAACATGGTAATTTCATCGGGCCCACCTTATTGGCTGATGTCAAGCCTGAGATGGAGTGCTACAAGGTATCTTCATCTAAGTTATCTAGCCATTTGTTAATGAAAATTTTGAAAAAAGAAGTTGTCTAATCATTTGACAAGTGCGTTGTATTCCCTCTTTCAAATGATACTGAAAAGTTCTGATTCTAAATGTGCAGGAGGAGATCTTTGGCCCTGTTCTGCTTTGCATGCAGGTCTGCTTACATATTAGCTTCTCTGAAGCACGTTTCTAGTTGATTGAAACGGATGGGAACTAACCTGTACTTGTGCTTTTCCATTTGATTTGCAGGCTAACAGCTTTGAGGAGGCCCTGGACATTGTCAACAAAAACAAGTATTTCTATTTCCTCAAGAAGTCATGCTTTTTCGTGGCTTGGAACAAATTACTCATGCTGGTCTTTTTTTCCCTCAGATATGGAAATGGAGCATCTATATTCACGACATCTGGTGCAGCTGCGAGGAAATTCCAGGCAGAGATTGAAGCTGGACAGGTACTATAGTTCTCTGGAGTCAATAATCCTTTCTCGCAACATTCAATCGAATGAGACCTAAGACCTTGGCAATTTGTTTTGTACCAAGTGTAACAAGGTCAGAGGAGAATATTTCACATGCATAAATTAGTGGTTTGCGGTTCATTAGAGGAAAAACAATTTGTTTTTCCCCACTCCATAGTTCTCTGGAGTCAATAATCCTTTCTTGCTTTTATTTTATTTATTTTTGGGTTCATCGACCATCAACCTCAACTAGTTTGGGATAAAGGTGTTGTTGATGTTGATGTTGATGTTGACTGGCTTGTGTAGCTTTAATTCCCATTGGAACTTGAATGTCACGAATGTGTTGCCTAACCTGGCGTCGATTTAGGTTGGCATCAACGTTCCTATCCCAGTTCCTTTGCCCTTTTTCTCGTTTACTGGTTCCAAGGCTTCGTTCGCGGGTGACCTTAACTTCTATGGTAAGTTGCTCTTTTCCAAGAACCCTTAAATGCATGGAGAGTGCACGCCTGTTAAATCTGGACTGTCCATGAATCTTTACTTCGTCTTGGTTTCAGGCAAGGCCGGGGTTAACTTCTACACCCAGATCAAAACCGTGACACAACAATGGAAAGATTTGCCTGGCGGGAGTGGAGTTTCGCTGGCCATGCCAACTTCCCAAAAGTGATCATGTGCATTATTGTAATTATCCCTGGACCCTTGTTGGAAAATTTGAATAAATTCTTCCTTGTTAATTCAACTCTTCTGTGCTGCTCTTTGGGCCGTGTTTGGTTCGAACAAACTGAAATGGAATGAACTAAGAACCGAAAGTAATGAATTTAGAAAGGCAAGGCATGGAATTGGAATGAGTTTCTTTATGTTTTGCTGGTGTTCTCTGGAAAGACTGCTTTTTTTTAGCGGTCACGACAATATCTGAACTTTGCTTATTTTACACAATCAAATACCTTAAATTTTTTGTTGTTCAATCAAGTACCTCAACTTTCCAAAAAAGGAAATTCTCTCTCTCTCTCTCTCTCTCTCTCTCTCTCTAAACAAGTTTTAAGGTCATGAAACTATTTTCAACAAAGTCCTGAAGTCCTCAGCAGCTCTGCCATTAGGTCCTGCCGCCACTTGAACAAGCTCTTTGAGAGCGCGGACCTTCTCGCTCATCGCCTTACCTGCTTGATCGGCCAAAATAAGCCGGAGGCTTTTGAGTACGCCGTCCTTGGTTATTACCCCACCTTCAACACGGACACCAATCTCCCACACCTCCTCTACAATCCTTCCATTCATCCTGTGATCTCCAAAGAAAGGCCTGCATATCATCGGCACCCCATTCGCCACGCTCTCGTACACGGAGTTGCTCCCACAATGAGTTACAAATACACCGGTCGATGAGTGAGCTAATACTTCAATCTGTGGAGCCCATGAAACTACGATGCCTCTTGCGCTGATTCTCTGAAGGAACCGGCTTGGGAGTTTTTCCTTCAAATTGTCTTGTAGGGACCAAATGTAAGGGACATTACTTTCTTCAAGTGCTGCCGCCAAGGCATGAAGCTCATTCTCAGGAAGTATTGCCAATGTCCCGAATCCTATATATGCGACGGATCTAGGCTTCTGCCTTTCTAGCCAAGGCATGCAGTGATGGTTTATGTAGGAATCCGACGGGGGAGGCTCTGGCTTCGGAGGCGGTGGCAACGATAAGGTGAGAAAACCCAAGTACAGCAAGTTTGGCAAAGTATTCCTGAGATTGTTCGTGAGAGCAGTAGGATCTAGCTCATGATAAAAGTTCATGGCAATCGCGCTCGCTCTTGGCAACAGAGCTCCAAGATTACCCAGAATTCCTACCAGATCCGATTCTAAATCACCCGGCGCAAGTACTCCTTCGGGCAAATCTCCGACGAGAACTTCAGGCACGTCCGGGATGACTTTGTGGGCACGTCCATCATGGCCATCAGGAATTGTAGTACGAGAGTTTGAGCATATTTGCCGGATCAGGCGGATGTTTGTGTATACATGGAGGGGATACGGCATCGAAATCCACACTAGGATCCACGGAACGCGCATTTCTTCTGCCAGTTCTCCGGAGAAGGATAAGAACGCGTCCGATATCAAGCAGCTGATCCCCATACCCGTCTCTGACACTGCCACACCCATGGCCTTCCTGATGTTCCCGGGTGCTGCCTCGAGAAATAAGTTTGCGGGTTCGTGCGGGTTTCCCGTGGACGCGTGGTCCGGTGGCGTGCCGTCCTCCACGTCATAGGCCGTTATGTTGTCCGGGAGACTGCCATCCGCTTGCGAAAAGATCAGTTGATTCGATCTTGCTGTGCTGAAGAAAGAAAACCGCGCGTCGAGCATCGAGGCCCGTGCTAGCCGGCACACTAGTCCTAGGAGAGGCCGAGCATGGCCCCCGAAAGGGAATGCAAGAACAGCGCAATGCCGCTTTCCCAGGCTCTCGGAACGCGATATCGTCATGCATTCGATCAAACGGGTGCTACTTAACCACCCAAATGCGGCGGATCAATGCCGGAACAAGCGAAAATGTATGGTTTTGCTTCCACAACGGATCAAATAGGGGAGATTTCAGCGAGAAATCTGTACAAAGATGGAGAATTTTCAGTTCGATGTTTGTCAACTGCAGAACAAAGAATTCGAGTGGCGTAACGCGCGTAATCTTGTACTAATTAATCTCGACATAAATGCGAATTAACCCTCCAATTGGGAAACGTAACAACTTGTCACCTTTATTTCTTCACAGTCACCTAACAAAAAGAAGAAATTAGGAAAAATTCTAAATAAATACCCTCATTATTTTAAATGAGCCTGATCAAAGATATTTTTATCGTTTATTATTTATTTTTTTCATTTCTTTTTAATTTATTTATTTATGTTTCCCCCTTTGTTTATTTTCCCTTCCTTTTCTCTAGTGGCTGGTCCCAAGCAATGGCCGACTACCGACAAGGGCGGCCTCGCCCCCGCCTATCCCCGTTATCCATTGAGCCCACTCCGGACAATCCTCCTTTTGCCGAATTATTACCGATATAATCATAAAAAGAATAAATGACGGAAATAATTTTTGATCGGCCCTTTTTTGAAATAAATTTCACTTCAAACCCCCAATTTGAGACAATGATGTTGCTTTATGCCTTTTATGACATTATCCGATAAACTATTGTATGATAAATTAATCTAATAAATCTTTTATTGGTAAGCTTAGCACTAATATCCCTTCCTAAGGTAATGGAAAAGTTACTTTTCTCTAGCATGCTCTCGCACATTCCCAAACCGACAAGTCGTTTCGCACTTCTGAAAAGGTGGTCGGCCCGGTTCAATATATTGAGAGGCCGAGGAAAATAAATTGTAAAGCCTGAAAATAAAATAAAAATAAAAAATAGGCGTTGAAAAAAATAATTTATAGAGCAACAACTATCTAAAGTTCTACTCGCCACGTACGCCGTACACGTGGCTCATTAATATATGCGTTCGTTGTGCATGCTTTTATTAATACGTGTAAAGTTCTTCAACCACTGCATTTCGACTAATTTAATAAACTCCAAAGTTGTAAGAAAAAACAAATTCCACGTCACGATAAATGGCCGAAGGAATTCTGTGGAGAAGGATCTACAATCAATACAACTTATCGAATTTACTAACAATTTATAAACTATCTATCAATATTCTTTTAGCACTTACCATATGTAATTTTCTTCTAGTTTAGTTCACGACGTCGCCGATTCGTTTCTTGTCCAAATCGCCGCAAAACCCGAAACCACTCTTGAAAAAGCCGAAGACTCACTTGCGTCGGTGAAAGATCTTTCATCCGACCATTTTTGACGAAACAGTTACGATTAGATCTAAAAGGAAAATGGTTTAATTTACCATTTAGACTTTAGCGCCTTTGTTTTGCATTATTATTCTTAATCATCCTACTAATATTTATTATTTTTTTGTTATTATTATTGTTGTTGTTGTAATCGTTGTTGTTGTTATAATTCGAAGTTACGGAAAATAGAGACTAGTAGCATTGAGATTAAATCCTAAAAATCCTATCAAAAACCACATCTTAAGCAACTGCACTAATCCTGAGGGTTTTAAAGAACAATTGAGAATTACAGTTGGCAATGCACGATATCTGCTAAGCTGCATGAATTCAAGATCGGGCCATCTATACTCTCGAGAATTTTTACATAAGTCATATACCACGAAATCACGATACACAAGATGTTGGTGCTTCGGAGAAGAAGCCGATCTTTGAGAAAATTGTCCAAAAAGTCATAAATCTACGGCGGCTAGTTTAATCCTTGACTTATTCAAACGTATCATAGTTTTAAACTTTTTGTACGACCGCCAATTCAATCCTCAAACTCTCCATCGTATCAATTGAGGCCTAAACCTTTTAACGATTTACTAATTTTAGCCTTTAACCTTTTAACAAATTGCCAATGTGTAATTTTGATTGGGAATCGGCCGACACGATGTGTCCGGTCGGTGTCATTTTGTCCTACGTGTCGAGTGGCGTGGACTGTTTTTTAGAACTAAAATGGCAAATAATTAAAAAAAAGGTTTATGACTAAATTAACACGGATGAAAGTTTTAGAATTGACAAAATCTATGACTGTTTTGGACAAATTTTTCCACCGATCTAATTATGAGATTCGTCAAAATCCAAATGTGAAATCAATTAAGATTCAGATGGCTGTTGAAACTGGCTCTTCATGTCACTGTATAATCCAATAGATAACTTAGAACACGTATTAAAATATAGTTCCGCAAAGCGAAGCGTGAGCGGGAGATAGAATACCACGGGGATCCCGTCCGCCGACATCCCCGACATCTTTTCCGCATGGTTCAGACCCAAACCAGGGATTTTGTTGAATAATTAAAGGCTTATATCAAGGTGCTCTTGTCCTCTTCCATTTACCAAAGTACCCCCCGCAGAGATTGTTTGAATTCAATTCGAATCCAGATTAGAGGACATCCATCAGAGACGTCGTGCGAATTACCTTAATCTTTTCAATTTGTGATTCTTCTTACTAATGCACTGTTAGGATTCGGGGCACAAATCACAAACGAAATAGAACAGAAAAAGAGAAAAAGAAATCGATACAAAATTTTATTCGATTCGCCCTAAAGTTAAGGTTACGTTCAAGTAGAGGATTTAACCGTAATTAGCACCTCGCATATCTAATCACATTACTCAATTACAAGCGAACATGAGTATATATAGCGGTAGCTATTTATTGATCTAAATTCAAATTATCAATAGAAAAATATGAATAAAATTTTTGTGCTTTTCTGTTGACGGGAAGTACAAACCACACCCTAATTTGCTTATAACGGAACTTTACGAGGAAATGAAGTTCGATGGGATAAGCACGGGTCAATGGGACACACTCATTCTGACGTCGACGCAAGATGTGGATCGCCTTTTCTCACGATGCGATCGCATGAAACACGTAAACCCATTATTTTATTACGAAGATCAATATCGATTCGATACTTAGCCGCTAATACAGTGGTCTCCACGGCACGCGTTTAGCGAGTCTGTGTAATTTGGTTAAGCGCTACCCTTCCAAGTCGCCGCACGTAAGCAAACGTGAAGAAGCTACGGGAAGTGGCAATCCAATTGGTGGGAAGAACTTTTCGTTCATGATCACTAATCAGTAGCGTAATCATCATTAGTACTCAATGTCCATTAGCCAAAAGACGCAAGAACAGCTTCGATCCAGGTAAGGGTTGATCGACTTTTTGCGCGTCTAAACAGGGCCATTCTTCGACCCAGGAAAATTATACCAAAGATTCAAAATTTTTTATACTTTGACTAATTTAGTCCTAAAACTTAAGTAATTTGGTCAATTTGGTTCTAAACCTTTTGACATTTTGTCAATTAAGTCCGTCCGCCCAATTTCAGCCTAAAAATTACTGGGCGTGGACGGCGAGCATCCTACGTGGACAATTTATATAATTCTTCAAAAATTTTATAATATTTTGTTATTTGTTTATTCTTTTCCTCTCTTTTTTTTTTTCGCCAAGCCCGATAAGGGTCAATGGCATACCCTTGCCGGTCACGGGCGAGGGCCGTGAAGCCCTCGTTGGCCACGAGCGAGGGTCGGCCGGCCACCCTCTTGTCGGACTTAACGGAAGAAAAGGAAAAGAAAGAAAGAAAATAAAAAAAAATTATAAACTAAAATTTTTAAAAATCCTAAAAAAAAATTTATCCGCATCGGCGTTGTTCATCCTACGCGGCACCGCCGGCGTCCAAGTCAACAATTTCCGATTATAATTTGCGGATACATTCAATTGGCAAAGTGTCGAAAGGTTTAGGATCGAATTGACTAAAATGCAATATGTTTAGGACTTTTTGGATAATTTTCTGCTTGAAAGGGGTCTGCAATATTGGCGGTCCGTCTTGATTAGAAGCTTTAAGCAAGAGCTAAAACCAAAATAAAAAATTCGGGGTTGTCTTCAACGCGTTTCGGCTACATTCCATGCAAAGATCGATCACGATCGATGCGTGCATTCTTGGTTACAGTAATCGACAACATCAACGATAAAAATAACATTGCTTTGGTCTTGCCCTTGTACCCCACGTCACGTGCAATTTTGGGACGAAGTTACATGATGGGCAGCATCAGCATACCATATAGAAAGCCAAAATAGGGCGACCCTGCACTATTGTAGATGGAGACTTCGTGTAAGCTTACCTAGATTCCATTATCTTTACAAAGTCGGTCCAAGAAAATTTTGAAGTCCTTTGCGTGTGATAATGAGAATTGCATTTCCGATTCGATTAGGAAGAAATTAATATTTTCCCCAAGATTCGCCGCGATTCTATATGGGTACGCACTCCAGGAAGATGATCGTTATTAGTAGTATACGAAGAGAATCGATACGGAGAAATTTCAGGAAACAAAGTTTTCAGGATGGCTGTGCGATCGGGAAAAGCTAATGCGGATTACGTGTTAAATATGTGAGACATTTATGTGATAATGCGATTGTTATGTCAAACAATTGTCGGCCGCAACGGAAGGATTCATGTGAAATGAATGATTATGGTCCCGGAAAATGGGTCACGATCTTTCCATTATGGCGGTAACTTTGCATTGAAATATCTATGTAGGGTTAAAGATTGCCCACGAGTCGATTGTCCTCGGCTTGGAAAGATTGCTTCTTGCATCAAAAATAGCTGTTTGTCTTGCCAATTGAAGGAACCTCGTTATTGCCTCCAAAAAAGAACAAAAGGAACCACGTTATTGGGTCGGATAAAGGTCCGACAAAGACAATAAAACAGAGAATGTCATAAGTACGACGAGCCCGCAAATATATCACTTGAACTCATATTTACTAAAAAAAAATAAATAAATAATTTATATGTCGATTTAGATATATTAACTACCCCGCATCAAATCACATCGATTTTTCGACGTAAGATTTTTCTTTAGCGTGACTCATACGTGCATCTCAGCATGACTCGTTTCGATTGAGTGACGCAATATGGCAACGACCGCACTTATGTCTACCCCGGACCGCGGACCCGGCGATCGTTCGGGACCGTGGGAGGTGGGCCACGAGTCGGTGGGCAAAAGTCAACGTGGAATTCCACTCTTGACCACGGCCAAAGAAAACGATTGGATTGGTGGGCTGAAGGAGAGTTCTGGGTCTGTTTAGATTTCTGAATCCGTCTCGGAATCTGGTGAAGATACATTCTCTCCATTTGCGTCTGTGCCGCAGTCCCTTCTTCAAATCTGACCGTCTTAGTAAAATTCCTAATTTACTCAGCCGGCCCTTTTCATCTGCCAACAGTAGGGAAAGGAAAATAAAGAAAGAAAGGGGCGAATATGGAAATAGGACACGGATTTGGGGGCAGAATTGTAAATTCGACACTATCCGTACGGCCCTTTCCTAAACTCTCGGGCCTCCTTGTATAAATCTGCCCATATTTCGTGACCCGATCATCGTATTTGCAGACACAAAAACGTCTTTTCAACAGAGAGATAACAGGACGACTCCTCCCTGTCTCTGTTTCTCTCTGTTGTGGGGGACGTTTGGAGTTTGGAGGAGAGGGATGGGGGTGAAGAGGTTCGCGGTGCTGCTGTGCGCGCAGGATTCGGAGTACATGAGGAGCCAGTACGGGGGGTATTATGGGGTTTTCAAGGGAATGCTGGGCGAGGAGGGCGAGGCCTGGGACGTGTACCGCGTGTCCGCCGGGGAGCTCCCCGACGACGGCGAGATCGAGCTCTACGACGGCTTCGTCATCACCGGCAGCTGCAACGACGCCCACGGCGACGACGCCTGGATCTGCGAGCTGATCAGCCTGCTGAGGAAGCTCGACTCCATGAAGAAGAAGGTCCTCGGCATTTGCTTCGGGCACCAGGTAATCCTTACAATCCACAGGAAGAAAAATCGATCCTTTTTTCAAGATTCCACATCCCATAGTCATCACGAGTCCATTCTCACGCGCTGTCCTCTTTATAGTTTTCTGCGTGAAAAAAATGGTCGATCAGAGTTTTCGATTAAGGAAAATGAGTCGACCAAGGCTTTGAAAACTATCTGAAGATCTTTGAACCAGTTATACCCCAAATGGGCTACTCGTGTTTTGCATCAGTACATAAAAAATGGACGTGAAAAATCATCTTTTGAAAGTGGTATTGTCCTTCTTTTTTTCCAAAAACATTTTGTGGCGAGATAAACTTTCTTTTCTTTCTTTTTGACGGCGGTTATTGGGGGGACGAAATCGTGAGGCGTCGAATAGAACAACAGAGAAACGCCAGTAGACACGGGATGCCGACAAGCGTTAGGGTGGCGCGACTGTGACTGTCACGAGCGTCCCAGCCCCCAGTCGCCCGTTGACGTATTGGTGGTCCCTCCAATCAAAACTGTACCTGTGGTTGGCGGGTCGAGCGATGCGGTTACACCGACCCGACTGGGTCAAACTCGGGTCTCTTTTTAGCAGTTACCGAATTGAATCCTGGGACTGGGGTCGGATGTCGGGATCTTCCTTTTTTGGCCTTGAATGGGTCTCGCTCTGGCAACAAGTTTTCTGCTGCAAGTCCCCATTTTTCCATGTTTCCAGAAGATGGCCCGACATTTTCTGTGTAAAAGATAGTATTGTGTTGCCGTGCAGTTCTGTGATGAACATTCATAATCTGGGCAAGTTATCTCTTGCAGCTCGAGGGACCCGAGATTGGCATGCCTTTAAAGGGGTGGTCCCAAGCTCCACTTGTCAACTGCCCCCACTTTCATTAACCGCACATGGGAATATGGCCCGTATTTGCACGAATTCCAGATGCCGAATTCGGCTCGAAACGGGTACTTCACAGGAGCTGTCCCAAGTGTCATCTGCGCCGAACCAGCTAATTCGCTGTCCGGCAACCATAGATTCATATCCACAATCAATGGCAACATGTATTCGTGGGTATTGATGCGTTTCGTTTGCAGACAATTGCTTGCCATCAGTTACAGAAACCAAAACAATAAACTACAAAAAACAGAGACATCCAACGTGAACCCACTTGGGTTTTTAGCAGTTGTTGTCCGTTTCATGTGAATCTGAGGCTTGAGCTGCTGTCTATCTTGTATTTCTTAGCCTTGCCGTGTTATGTTTCGGCCTTCATCTTACACACATCGCTCGAATGCTTAGAAACCCAATTTAGCAAGTTGCGATTCATGTCGAATCGAAGTTTTGGGGGGGCATTGATTTTCAGTGAAAATGTCCTGGTAATGGGCACTCCTTAAGTGCTGGATTATCGGGTTCGACATGTCCTTGTGATCCTCGTTTTTTGTCTGTCATGATCAGCAATTCATGACGGAGACATGTTATCTTGATGCTAGCATTATAAACCTTGGCCGTTTGTTTCCCTCCTCAACAATACGACGGACCTGCACTGTCGGAAGGAATCTTATCTTCTTTAGGTCACTTGTCGATGTTCTCGTGACAGAACAAACTGATTTGCTCATCTTAGATTCAATTTGTGGTCGTCGGAGTTTAAGTTCGGGGCCTTTCTTGATCATCTTCTTGTTTTTGGTTGTACAGATATTGGGGCGTGCCCTGGGAGGCAAAGTTGGACGTGCCGAATCATGGGACATAGGACTGACAACTATACGACTCTCTCCATCCTCCAAGCACTTCTCATCGCTCGTACTTCCTGCACAACTCTCTGTGATCGAATGCCACCGGGATGAGGTACAACACCTTATGGCACAATGTTATTTTGTTTTTCGAAATTAAAGAAAACATGAGGATAGACCTTGAATCTGGGAAAATTTAAATAGCTGATGGAACTGCCGGAACAAGCGGAGTTGATGGCGTGGTCGGACAAAACGGGGATCGAGATGTTTAGGTATGGGGATCATATGATGGGCATTCAAGGCCACCCAGAGTATACCCTCGACATTCTTCTCCACCTCATCGACCGTCTCGTCCTTCGTGACCTCATCACCGTAGGTTTCATCCAATTTCCGTCTCCATGTGTTCTGTCACCGGAAAGAACGAGGTAGAAGCTGACGATTTTCTCGGTATTCCCTTGCAGGAGTCGTATGCTGATGATCTGAAGGCCAACATGGGGGCATGTGAGCCAGACAGGGAGGCGTGGGCGAAACTCTGCATCAACTTTCTCAAGGGTGGTTTCTTGTGATCAATTCTTTGATTTTATTGTTAGGAGTTGTAAAAATATGATTGAATGTTTTATGTTGCTTTCAAAAGCAGCAAGTGCAAATGTCCATTAGGAGCAAGAAATGGGGTTGACTAAGACCACCAATGTCAATTTGATGAGAAAAGCGTATTCTTGTCCTTGGTTGCATCCCCTTCTGGCAACTTGAATCTGCCTTTGACATTCAAACGTTTTATCAATTGAACACCGTCGTTTCTGCTTAGGGAAACGACTTTCCCTAGATCGGAAGATTACTTGCAATTTGGCAGGGGAAATTTAATCGACTATTGCATTTGCTCCGTCACTTCTCACAAAACTTTACAAGTACAGTTAGGAACTTAAAAAAAACAACCAAAATAAAAAAAACCACAACATGGTCGGATCATCAATTATATATGGTCGAAATTTAATCGACTATTGCATTCTCCGTCACCCCTCACAAAATGCTTTAGCAAGTATCCAAGTTAGCGTCTAATTCTTGAAGAAAGAAACAATGCCATGGGTAAAAAATAAAAAAAAAGCTTTCATCTATATATGGTCGGATTCATCTAATTATATTCAAACGTGGCTATCTAATTAAATAGCACTGCCCAAGCTATAAATAAAACTGGAAGTAGGGAAGACGCTGTTTGCTAAAAGTTAAGAACGCACAGCTCTGAATGAGCACGCCTCTGAAACCAAACAGTTAGCCTAATTATGTTCAGCAAATGTCCCTAAAGCGCTCTTCTTAACGCACGCTACTTGCTTGAAGGAACTTCTAGGTCGCATATGACAGACTCAACAACTCCCAACTATCTAAGTTGGAAATTGTCGAGGACATGAAGTGAATAGTGACGGCAAGACCAACTATCTAAGTTGGAAATTGTCGAGGACATGAAGTGATTAGGGACAGCAAGATTGATGCTTCTGACTGATTGCAGTGTACAACAACCAACGATATCAGTTCCTCCAGCGGAACCCTCTCGCTCCCCGTGCAAAAGAGACGGCATCTCCGGAATGGTACTTTTGGAGAGTAACACCTGCTTAACAGCATAGATACGTTCACAAAGGCATGTACTGATTAATGATCATGCCATTTCACTTCCCCTTCTCATCCATTCACATCACAAAAAATTATGCAATAGAAGGTCATCAGATTGTAAATTCTTCCACAGCAAAAGCATCCCAAGACACTACTATCCCAAATATAAGCGGTTCCAATGATTTGACAGAACGATGATACTTTAAAAAGTTCCCACCTCGATAGTTTTGACTCAGGATTATTTAATGTAAACGACAACCATAGACAGAATACTACTTCACCATCACCAGTTCAATCTCAGACTCAGTGACAATGTGAGAATATTCAAATGAATTTTGCTCATCACGGTAATGGATGGCAGAGACAACCATACGAGTTTAGGCTCCCACCATAGAACCGTTGTTCTTCCTGCACTCTGCCAACATATCCATGTAGAACTGGCACTTGCTGATGTCACTCCCAAAGTTGTTAACGCACTGCCAAATACCAAAGGAAACATGGACATATAAACTGTCAAAAGTTGAAAAGATGTTCACATGAAATATGAGAACATAAACCATACAGAAAGACGTCGCTGATCATCATATCACGTCCTAACAAGGTTCTATTTCTTGGGGGAAGGAATGGGATCAACTTATGTTCTAAATTCATCTGTATAACTTTTAAAATAACCATAACCTCAAATGAGAATCAATGAGACCGAAACTCGGAATGGCGCCCTATGGGTCTCGGATCCGGAGAAAAAGAAACCAGGAATCGAACCAGTTATACGTGCACCGGCCTGGCCGAATCACAATTGTACTCGGGAACCGGGTTTATCTCGTACAAATCAAACAATTGTTATTATAAAATTTTGTTTATCTCGTACAAATCAAACAATTGTTATTATAAAATTTTGTAGCCTATGACAAAAAGGTGTCATTAGTCGAGTGGTCTTATTGCCTACTTCAAGTTGGAGGTCTCAGGTTCACTCTTCCCAGTTGTATCTCAACGTTTTATTATTTTAAGTAAAGTATGTAAGACCCATTCTATATCGATTCAACCCTGGAACCGACCTAATTGGTCCTGGCTCGGATCAGTGGCTCGGCATAGGAATCAAGAACCGCACAGATTAAAGCCCGATTGCAAGGTTTTGGAACTGATATCTGAACTCAGATACAACCCAAAACAAGTTGCGTAAGGCAGGTTCAGGCCGGTTTGAACCGGCTGAGTTGCTCACCCCGAGTACCGAAAACCTAGTGCAGTTATTTATCAAATCATCCATACTATCTCTTCTCCATGTGTGTAACTGTTCAGGATCTTATGCTATTATCATCCTCCAAATGCTATGAACTATTTTTTTCACCCAAGAAGTCCAGGTCCTATGACAGTTAATGAGGCAATTCAAAGGAAGGGAACCATACATCTTGGAAGGCCTTAGAGTGAATGTTGCAGGCATCAGCACCAGCACCAGCAATGCTGTTTGTAGTGGCTTCAGGGGCAGCAGCCGCCACTGTCTCATGTTGAATAGTGCGAGGACCAAGCACAGAATCCACAGCCCTGTGAGCCACCGCACTTCCAGTACCAAAAGCCATACCTATAGTACAATCAGAGCAACGAGATCTCAGAGTCTTGAAGCAGAAATTATTGGAAGGACATATCTCATATGTATTTAGGAACAAGTATATCATCGGTTCATACCTTGAGCTATGGTCGAACCAATGCCACTTAACATAGAACCACCACCACCTTGAGCAGGGGCTGGAGGAGGAGCACGGTTAACTGTTTCAAGACATAAGCAAATCATTCACATAAGTGGAGTGCAAGCTTACTTTCTTTGGATAGTTACATCATAGAACTTGTGTTCCCATGCCAACAGGTCCACCTCCAAAAGAATGTAACATGCACAAAAAGAATACCTGGTGCAGGACGAGGGGCTGCACGGGGAGCAGGTCTTCCTGGAGAAAAAGAATTTTGAGACAGCAACAGCACAGAATCAGCACATTAACAAAAAGGCCGTCACTCACATGTCAATAGACGCCATTTTGACAACTGTAAAATGCAAAATGGCAAGGAACATAGGACGGCTCAGCAGGACGGCTCAGCAGGACAAGATAAAGGGAAGATCAATTCTTCTAGAACTAATAGCAGCGTGCCCTATCCTATGTTTGCTTCCTAATTGACTAGAGCTGCTAAAGCCACATATGAGAGCAGCGACATGCAACTATGCTTCAAACGCCATCGCGCTCGTGCACTCATCCCCCAATTGCCCAATCATATGATAAAGAAACACAATCAGCAGGAGATAGCAGCCAAGGTAAAAGAAGTAACCAAAAATTTTCACATTTCTGCTTTTTCCAGCCTCTATTCACTGAGACAGCAAGCATGCCCAAGTTGCATAGCAAAAACTTTCAGCAAGTTAGACAGAAAAGAACGAACTTTGAGGTGAAATGGGCCAACTTCCACGGTAGTTCGCATCAGAATCCAACCAAGACATAACGGCGGACCAAGTTACTTGTCCGCAAGCCAAATTAGCGAAGACAACAACTCCTAGAAGAAAGCCAAAACCGAACAAAGATTCGACCGACCGCTCCTATTTTCTGGGACACATGAAAGATGAAAAAAAAGGAACCTCGTGCCAGTAATCTCAAAGCATCGATACAGAAAACATCAAAAGATCCAAACTTTCATCCATCTCCTCAATCTTCTCAACAGCCAAACGAACGAAATCAAAACCTACACATGTACCGTAAGCTCAGAACCCTAGCAACCCCCGCACCCAACGAGACAAGAGATTGCACGGACGAGAATGGCGAATAGCAGAGAGCAGACGTCAGATCCAAGAAGAGACAACGAAAAAATCAAGAGGAGAAGAAAGAGAAGGAATCACCTCCAGAGCGGCGAGGCATGGCGGTCGAAGATGTTGAGGCGGCGGCGGGGCAGGAAGAGAGGCTTTTCCTCGTTTGACCGATAAAGAGAAACGGATTGAAAGAGCGATGCGTGGACGCTGCTGGTCATTATATAAACGAAGAATATCGGCATAACAGAAAAATGATGCTTTGGGCCCGTTTCGTGGATCCATCCAGAAAGATCTCGGACTTGTTCGGGCCCACCGACTTGGTTCAGGCCTTCTTTGGTTCTTCTTCCTCCAATCCCTTCTTCTAATCCAAAGATTTCAATCAATTCGGATTTCGAAACATAAAGCCTACCCATCGAAGAGGAAGACGATGATCTCCGCCTTCACCTCCAAATGTTGTCCTTATCGTCCAAACGTACGGGCAAGCACAGGGCGATTCACGATTTTCACAAATTCTACGTCTTTACTTTGAAACGACAATTTTCCCAATTCACGTTATTCTGTTCAAATTATTATCAGCAAAATAGCTAATAATTAGAAAATGAGCAAGCGAGGAAATATCGATAGAGACTAGTTATAAAACCTTTCCGAGCCGATCGAATCAAGAGATATATATATATATAAACCGAATAATCCTTTGTTCACAAATTACCTTGACTTAAGAAACAAGTCCGAAATTGCGATTACATGAATAATCTTTCATCTTCAAAATGTGTTGCCTTGGGAAACAAGTCCAAAATTGCCGGTCACACGAATAATCCTCCGTTTTCAAAATGAGTTGGCTTGAGCAACAAGTTCAAAATTGCGGTTAACTCCGAGAAACCACCTTAAATCCTGCGAAACCTAAAAGAGCCATCGAGGAGTCCCAAAAGGAAAATAAAGGTAGGATCTTCAATTTCCGATTCTTTCCGAATCTGTCGGCTCAACTCGACTCGACTCGGCCTTTCTCGAGTCCTCGCGCACCGCTCCTTCGGAGCAGAGGAGTGTAGACCCACCGAGTCGGTCCGAGTCCCGTAGGCCATGCCCTAACTCGGTAACTCCCAATCACAATTGCACCCCCTTCTCTCTCTCTCTCTAAATCACGACCACTACAGACGCTCTCATTCTCTGAGTTTTCTCTCTCTCTCGAAGTACTACTCTTCTCGCACCGGCACTGTGCCCCAAACCCTCGGGCCGCTGATCTGCCCTCTGCTCGTCCTCTCCCGCTCGCACCTCCTCCGATGGCGGAAGAACCGGCATCGCCGTCGCCCTCTCTGTCGCCGGCGCCGCCGCTCGGCCACTCCGTGATCCCCATAGTTAACAAGCTCCAGGACATCTTCGCCCAGCTGGGGAGCCAGTCCACCATCGAGCTCCCCCAGGTCGCCGTCGTCGGCAGCCAGAGCAGCGGAAAATCCAGCGTCCTCGAGTCCCTCGTCGGCCGCGACTTCCTGCCCCGCGGCAACGAAATCTGCACCCGCCGCCCCCTCGTGCTCCAGCTCCTCCAGACCAAGCGCAAGCCCGACGGGGCCGAGGAGGAGTACGGCGAGTTCCTGCACATGCCCGGGAAGCGGTTCTACGATTTCTCCGAGATTCGGAGAGAGATTCAGGTGATTCCCCCGCGGTTTTGATTTTTTTAGATTCCTCAGTTCGGGAGAGGCAGAGCTTCGCTCATTGGGCGACATGGAAAATAATTTATATTTGGATTGTTCCGGTAGGATTTCGGCATGGTTGAATTACAGCAAGGTTTGGATGGTTTACTAGTTACATGCGCTTGATCATATGTTTTGCCATATCTTACATTCTGTTCGTTTCAAGTTTCATGTTGTTTTTCGATGTTTGTCCAAGTCTTGACTGGACATCCGTCTTGTCCAGTCTTTTGACTATCTCCCCTTGGTTACAGGCCGAGACAGAGAGGGAAGCGGGTGGGAACAAAGGAGTCTCAGACAAGCAGATTCGCCTTAAGATTTTTTCTCCAAATGTTCTAGATATTACGCTGGTCGATTTGCCAGGGTTGACCAAAGTTCCAGTGGGTGATCAGCCCTCTGACATAGAAGCACGCATTAGAACAATGATAATGTCTTACATCAAAGTTCAGAGCTGTTTGATACTGGCAGTCACACCAGCAAACTCGGATTTAGCAAATTCTGATGCTCTGCAGATGGCTGGAATGGCTGATCCTGATGGTACCTTTTATTATAGCACATCATTGAATATAATTCCCCTTTTTGGTGGTTGTCTAACCTATAATCCTCATCTTGCCCAGGGCATCGGACCATTGGTGTCATCACTAAGGTGTGGCATTTGATGGATCATGAAAGAGCTGTGAATCATCTAAATTTCTCTTTGTAATTTGCTTTTTTATGTTATTTCTGTCTATTTTCTTCTGTGGCTTCAGTTAGACATTATGGACAGAGGTACAGATGCACGAAATCTGTTGCTCGGAAAAGTGATTCCCTTGCGGCTAGGTTATGTGGGTGTTGTGAATCGCAGCCAAGAGGTATTGGATAGCACGAAAGACTTGATAATGCCCATATTATGAACTTGAACACCGATTTTGAAGCTAAGAGGAGCCTTGAACTTTTTGTGTCAATATTTTGTGGCTTATAATTTGTGTCTGGCTAATTTGGCTGTTGAACATTGACATTTGACAGGACATCATGCTTAATCGGAGCATCAAGGATGCACTAGCAGCAGAAGAAAATTTCTTCCGAAGTCGTCCTGTATGAATACATGAACTTTTGCCTATCAGGATTTATGTATTTGATGGAGATTTTCAGCTGTGTTTTTATCCTTTTCTTGGTATCTTATGCAGGTATACAACGGCCTTGCTGATCGCTGTGGTGTTCCTCAGCTGGCAAAGAAGTTGAATCAGGTAAGAAAGATTTCAGTCAGTTATGGTAAATTTATTTTCGAGTACATTATTTTTGTTAGAATAGGTAAATGTTAAACCGCGCTTTCGTCCAACGGCTTAAGCTTTTAGAACAGGTTGAGCGGTGGCCCCACAAAATCTCATATGGTATCATAGTATGAGGTTCGAGTTCAAATTTTTCTAAGTCCCTATTTATCTCCCCAATTAAATATTTTGACGCTTAGTATTAGGCAAAAAGACCAGACTAAGCGTGAGGGAGAGTGTTAGAATATATAAATGTTAAACCGCACTTTCATCGAACAGCTTAAGCTTTTTAGAACAATTGGCGGTGGTCCCACAAAATCTCACAATTTTTAAGGCCATGCTCCTTTGTGCATCAAAGTCATCTTACATGTTATAACTTAAGATACTTTGCATATATCATGTAATATACGTTTAGTTTCGCTAATGAGTCGTGACTAAGAATAAATTTTAGAACTTCTTATGCATCACTTGAGGGGAAAAGATAGCAATGTCAAGGTGTGATGTTTTATGTATCTAATGTAGTTGACACTCCTCACTTAGTCTTCTGTTCCTTTAATATTGCTATTGCACTGTAACATATACTCTTTAAACATTTACATTTGTTACTTATAGAAGAATATAATTCATCTGATGGAGTTGATAATACATAACCTAAATTTTCTATTTGTGTAACCTAATATAAGTTTCAGATTCTAAGATAAATTTGGATACCGAAGAAGATTCAGATTCTAAGATGAATTTGGATAGCTGAAGAATGATGCTAAGAGGCTCTTTCTTACATATGAAAAGGCTTCTTCAGAAAGATAAGGCTTGCTCTGGGCTTTGGAGATGGTTCCTTTGTAATAGAAAAAAGGAAGAAATGGAGTTGATTAGAGCTATAAAGTTGAGATGTGTTCTGAATGCGTTCATGTTGTTAACAAATCTGATGTGTGCTGTCTTATTTGCAGATACTAGTACAACATATCAAGGCAGTGCTTCCAGGGCTAAAGTCTCGCATCAGCACTGCGCTGGTTTCTGTTGCAAAGGAGCATGCTAGCTATGGAGAAATAACTGAATCAAAGGTGTGATTTTCCTACTTTTATTCTGAGGGAGAACTGGTTAATAGTTTTCTCTGACACACAAGGAACTTTGTAGGCTGAGCAATTGATTTATGTGTGTTATGCTTTCCCCTATTGTAGTCTCACAACATTTGTGTTTCAGATTTGTTTTAACCGTTGCCACTTTTTCCATTTTTTTCCTGCTGAATAGGCTGGTCAGGGAGCCTTGCTACTGAACATCCTGTCAAAATACTCTGATGGTAACATTTACTTATTTCTTTGATTCCACTACATACTTGTTTCAATTTACTGGATTGGCTTCTTAGCTCACTGACAATTTGCAAACTATTGTTTAAAACAGCATTTTCTTCAATGGTCGAGGGAAAGAATGAAGAAATGTCTACATCTGAGCTGTCTGGTGGAGCACGCATACATTATATTTTTCAATCGATTTTTGTCAAAAGTTTAGAGGTGTGTATACTGCATTAAATTCATGGAGAAAGACTTGCAATGTATGTAGTGTTTGGACTGCTTCCTTGGCTCATGTCTGGTTAAGTTTACTGACGGAGTGTGAGTGTGGCTTTGCTTGCCTGTTATCTCTTTTGCAATTGACATCTCTTCCTGCTATATTTGTGCTGTCTTTATTTTGTTTTATTTGATCCCCTTGCCCTGTAATGTGTTATTTGTTGCCGAGTCCTGGAGGCAAGCAGATGATTAGCATGACTACAATCTAACTTGGCAGTTGTGGAATACGGACACTTTATACTCTCATTTGGTACTTGGCTTTTTTGCCTTGCGACCCTGTAGCCATGAGACATTGTCAATTCTTAAATGTAAAGTTTGAGATGCCTTTTTCATGTGCAATGCTGCAACGGAGCAGATCTTGTGATTATCTAAATCAATAGACACTTTAGAGGGTTATTGATCTATTTGATAGTGAAAACATTCCTGGCTTATAGACTCGATCTCTAGGAATGATTGAAATTCATTCTCATGCTGCTCTTCAAAGGGGACACCATTCCATTGTTTTGTTAATGTTTTGGGGAACTGACATATGTTGTCTATGGATAAGCCATGTAGAGGGTGGAAGAAAATCACTTCAAGGAGGTCAATGCAGAAGTTGTTTTATTTCTGTCTTTTGAGAAATTATAAATTAAAAAATTGTTTACACGTTCATCTAGCAGCGTAGACGATTGGCTGACTTTCTGCCTGCTATTGATTTGTTCAATATTTTTTGTTAATACCTTTTATAGGAAGTGGATCCATGTGAGGACTTAACTGATGATGATATTCGGACGGCAATTCAGAATGCAACGGGTCCTAAATCTGCATTATTTGTGCCAGAAGTAGGTGTATGCATCTTCTCTCCGTCTGAATTTTTTTTGTCAAATAGGGGATAATCATGAGGTATTGCCCTTGCGATAAAATGTGCTGTGGTTAATTTGATTAGTTTTCTTGTAGGTCCCTTTTGAAGTTCTCATTCGAAGGCAAATAGCTCGATTGTTAGATCCAAGTATTCAATGTGCCAGGTTCATATATGATGAGTTAATGAAGGTTTGTGTACATGAGATCTCCATATTGCATCCTATGAATTATTTTGTTCAGTCCTCTAATTTTCAAGTTCTTTCTTCAGATTAGCCATCGTTGCCTTGTGAATGAATTGCAACGCTTTCCGGTTTTGCGAAAGCGTATGGATGAAGTAATAGGGAACTTTTTGCGGGAAGGTCTTGAGCCATCTGAGACTATGATAGGTCACATTATTGAGATGGAGGTACGCTGTTCTCTTCATTCTTAGGTTTGGATTGTCCGGTATCAGAAGGAAAGTAGTTTTATTGTGCAATCTTTCTTTCATTATCAACCATTGTCCATGACATGCCTTGGATGACAGCAGATACGGTTGCAGATGCAAGTGTGGAACTACTGAGGGAGGGAGGGAGGGAGGGAGGGAGGGAGGGGGGGGGAGAGAGAGAGAGAGAGCTCTTCTCTGGCATATGTCGGTAGCATTGATAACAATTGGCATATATCAATTGGAAAGTCACAACTCTTTTGGCCACTTGATGATGCGTGTGTGGGGAACTACTGTGTGTGTGAGAGAGAGAGGGAGAGAGCGCTTCTCTGGCATATATCGGTAGCATTGATAACAATTGGCATATATCAATTGCAAAGTTGCAACTCTTTTGGCCACTTGATGACGCGTGTGTGTGTGTGTGGCGGGGAGAGAGAGAGATAGAGAGAGAGAGAGCTTCTCTGGCATATATCCGTATCGGTAGCATTAATGACAATTGGCATATATCAATTGGAAAGTCACAACTCTTTTGGCCACTTGATGACATATATGCTTGTCACTGGAGGTCAGGTGATCATTATACAACTGTGTCAAAAGTGGGAATAATTACCCTATGAGTAGAGGGAGGGTTATTAATGTGCTGTCATTTTTATTTTATGTTTCCATACAAGTTATTTTTGTGCTGTACCGGCAGTATTATTCGAAAATCATGATTCTTTTGGTCTTCTCTATATTGTTCCTCTATGTTGGTCTTCCTATGATCATTGGTCAGGATTATTGTTTTTCTTTTTTAAACTTTAGGTTATTTCTTCGTTTTGTTATTGGCATAAGCTAATCCAACTTAACAGATGGACTACATAAATACTTCACACCCAAATTTTGTTGGTGGGAGCAAAGCTGTCGAGTTAGCAATGCAGCAGATCAAGTCCTCCAGAGGGTTCTTTACCTCTTTCCCGGCAGAAGGTAGTTCATTGATACTGTTCTGTACTTTTGCAATGGTTTAACATCCATGTTTCAGAACATCCTCACCCTTTCCTTGTTGGTTAGGATGGTACAGAGACTGATAAGGCACCGACATCTGAGAGGAGTGTGAAATCTAGAGCTATTCTTGCCAGACAAGTCAATGGAATTGTACCTGATCAGGTTTTGGGTTTTTCCTGCTTGCATTAATTTTTCGCAGTTATACTAGGAGACAAGGAAGCATCATCTCCTTTTTGTGGTTGTTATGGATGTACTGGGGAAAAATTTATATCTTCTTTTTGGTGGAAGATCGCTTTTCATTTTATTTAATTGAGGTACTTCCTGTATGTCTGAATGATTAAATAGGGTAGCCGGCCCGTTGCGGATGCTGAGAAAGTGGCTCCTTCTGGTAAGTTACCCTTGAAGCATGATGGATTTAAATGAGAAATAGTATCTTGAATATCTAAAGCAATTGTGCTAGTTATGTTGTAGCTCGGATCTTTCTTTAACGTTTATATTCTTTTGTGGTTTTACTTTTTGCTCTTGCTTTGCTGAGGTGGAAGAGGGCTGAGCTAGTCCTTTGGAGTGCTTATAGAGAAGCTAAATTATGTTATCCTATTAGTTTTTTTTTTTTTTCAAAATTTTTAGTAATGGTTGTTAGGAAACACAGGTGGTTCAAGTTGGGGTATCTCGTCAATATTTGGTGGCAGCGATAGCCGTACATCTGCTAAAGAGAGTTCGACAAGCAAGACATATAACGAGCCTGCACACAACATGGATCTGGCCATGTCTATGATTCATTTGAGAGAGGTATGCGCTTCACATTGTGGTCCATGTGCATCATCCAAAACCTTGTGGTAGCATTCAATTGCTTAATGCAGTGGTGAGATTATTGACTAAAGTCATTCAATGCCTGCTTGTTTGATTCAGCCCCCAACTGTTTTGAGGCCATCGGAAAGCCATTCAGAGCAGGAGGCTATTGAAATTACAGTAACAAAACTGCTGCTTAGATCATATTATGACATTGTAAGAAAGAATATCGAGGACTCTATTCCGAAAGCAATCATGCATTTCCTGGTGAGTATTTGAGATATTCATGTTTATTCCACCTTTATATGTCCTCGTACCTAAGAGAATTTTACAAGTTGCTCTGAAGGGTTTTGAATGACGTGAGAAATTTTTTTGTTAATGCTTGGACATTTTAAATAATAGGTGTAAACTTTGTGCGATGGCCCTTGCTTATTCTATTATAAAATGTAGATTGAGTTCCAGTATTTGAAAATGCTTTCCTCTTTGGCCATGTGTTTGTTCAGTTGGAAGCTTGAACTAAAATACTTAGCTTTGTTGTGAGCGTGAACCACTTTTCTGAGAGGCACTTATCTGTGAGTCTGTGACTCTTGTATGCTGCTATTGCGCCTCTTCATAGCTCAAGGCAATCATGTTACTCGTCATCTGTTATGCCACGTTGCCTTGTCATTATTAGGGTAACTGATGGCCACTTTTAGCTCTTTATTAACTTTTAATGTTGTGAATTGATACTTTCCAACACTGATTATAATTCAAAACCATAAAAGACAAGCTGATATGGTCTTCACGTTTATTTACTCTTGTCTCTCTCTGACAGGTGAATCATACAAAACGAGAGTTGCACAATGTTTTCATCAAAAAGCTTTATAGGTAGGTCAATATTCACTCACATTGTCAAATTTTCGATTTCCACTGTTGCTGATTTTTTCTTGTTATTCAGTTAGTTTTCCTGTCTTTTGAATACTAATTCTGCAAGTATTGGTTGTGAACAGAGAGAACCTGTTTGAAGAGATGTTACAAGAACCTGATGAAATAGCATTGAAGAGAAAGCGCACTCGAGAAACCCTCCGAGTACTTCAACAAGCTTTCCGGGTGAGTTTTTCTGAACTTCTCGTCATTGAAAGCATGGAAAGAGAGAAAACAATGGAAGTCAAGATTCTCTTTTAGAGATCCATAATATCGTGGATGCTCAGTGGGAGAGACAAAGGCTGTCTTGCATGACACATTTAATATGTTAGCTCAGTGACTATTTTTTTGCATCTTCTGCTGTAGACACTGGATGAATTGCCATTGGAAGCTGAAACGGTCGAGAAAGGTTACAGTTTGGGTGCTGATCGAACTGGGTTACCAAGGATTCACGGGTTACCAAATTCATCAATGTACACAACGAGCGGCAGTTCTGGTGATTCTTTTGGGGCTTCCCCGAACAATCCAAAAAGTCGAAAGTCATCCCACTCTGGAGAGCTGCAGACACCCTTTTATGCTAATGCAGATTCTAATGGGAGTGGACGCCCTCACATGCCCAGTCTTTATCCTTCGCTTGATCTGTGAAAGATAGGGTTATTTCATCACGTCCAAGGCTGCCTTGTTTTGCTTGCAATGTCATTATCGCACAAGAGCTTTTCAACTCTGGGGGCTCAAATGGTAACTCGTCTATCCTCAGTGCACAGGCACGTCATTGACTGGTGGCGCATATCTTCTATTGGTCTACAAAGTTAGCATTATAGTTGCATTTTTTTGTAAGCTCCTAAATTTAGTAATAGGGAGCCGATGATTCTTTTCTTGTTTCTTTTTCTGGAAAGGCAGCTTCTTTTCGAAATGTAATTTTGGTGGAGAAAATCTCATTCTGAGATTGATGGAGGTATCCTTCTGAAGCTGCTTTTTGATAATCGGCAGGCAATGGAAACCAGAAACCATCAGCACTGTCTCATAATCGTTGAGAGATTCTCTCAAGTTTATGTTATGTTCCTTTATACTTAGCTGAGAAATCGGTATGATCTATTAGGAATGACATCCGTGCGTTTTTTGTAGATTTGTTTGAAATTTTGGAGTGCTTATATGCACAACTGTGATCTGGGTTGTGCAGAGTCCAATGTACTCTGTAAATAAGATGCTAGATGCCGTTGTACAGCTCCTTTGATGCTTGAGAGTTTTGTGATTGGAAAACATATTGTGGTTTGAATTTTCCACTGCAGTTGATTACGGTGTGCCCTCCGATGGGGGTTGTTGCTTTCGCGATATTCTTCTATTCTCCATGGTAGATCAGTTTATGTTTTCGAGAAGTCATGGCCGTGTGGAGTTCTGAGGTGTTCACTCTTTTAGCTAAACAACGTTTTTTTTTTTTTTTTTTTCCCCCCCCCCCCCCTTTTTTTTTTTTTTTTTAAAATTTTTAAAAAAAATTTTTTTTTTCCGGGGGGACATTTTGGCTTTCACCATTATTTCAAGGGCTTGATTTATGGTTCATCCACGAGGCGAATAAAGGGGATGCATTGCCGATGATCGGGTGGAAATGATCGTAATTGAATCTTAACCTGTCTGGTACTTCTACAATACGTTCAATTCAGGAATGATGAATCAAGGAACTTATAGAAGATGCTAAGATGTTAACTCATATTAAATAAAATTGAACGATCACGTAACCAAGGTTTTTGCATTGCGGGAGTTTGTAAAATTGAGCAAACGAGTGTTAATTTCGCCCAACGCCATCAACGGTTGTCAAGGGTAGTTGCGCATCCCACGGTTGTTATTTTGTGCATATTCCATGTCATCGACAACAACATAACGAAACGAGCTCAAGAATCAAAGCTTAGAAACCGAACCGAACTTAACCAACTCTCTTTTTAACTCAACTGTCAAAACAGATTATGCTCATCGCCCACTTTATATTTCAAGTCAAACTCCACGGCTTCAAATCATAATCTGCATACGCTTTCCTCAGAAAAATATTGGCCGAACTCAAAGTTGTGTATCGCACAGTACTTTCTTCGAGGGAGTGATGATGAGGCCATCTGTGGCGGCCCGGCCGTGGATGAGGCTTCCTTCTGGCAGCTTCTTCTTCTGTTTTGCACTGGTCCTTGGATTCTTCGTTATGTACGCAAACATCTGGTTCTTCTCCCCCACGCTCTCCTCACATCCTATGGATATGGTAAGTTCTCTCTCTTTCTGGGTGTACGTCGTGCGGGCGTGTTCTCCTTGTTGTTGAATCCGGTATACTTGGATTGGGTGAAGGCCAATGCAGGAGGAGGAGAAGACGATATGGATGTGTCTCCTGGAGTCTACCATTCATGGAAGGTGTTCAAGACGAACTACGAAGAGATGGAGAGGAAGCTGAGGGTCTTTGTCTACCCGGGTGGACACCGCACTCCAAAAAGGCTAGCCGGCAAGTACGCGAGCGAAGGGTTCTTCTTCAAGAACATTCGTGAAAGCCGGTTCATCACGCTCGATCCCGATCACGCTCACCTCTTCTTTCTTCCCGTTTCTTGCCATAAGCTGCGAGGCCAGGTCTCCTTCCTTTCTGTTCTTTCTTTCTTGGGTTCTAAGCAAACTGAATTTGCTGGCGTCTCACTGAAAGCAAACTTCTCTCTCGAACTCTGATATTTGGAGCAATTCTTTATTTGCAGGGTGTATCCTGGGAAGGCATAACCAATGGATTCGGAGATTATGTTCGGAGGCTGATGATCAAGTACCCTTACTGGAACAGAACACTTGGCGCGGATCACTTCTTTGTGACTTGCCATGAAATTGGCGTGGGAGCGACAGAAGGCGTTCCGCTTCTTGTGAAGAATTCGATTCGCGTCGTGTGCTCATCGAGTTATAACAACGGATATATTCCACACAAAGATGTCTCCCTTCCTCAAGTGAGGATGCCATTTTCTTATCCTGCCGGTGGAAATGATGTGATCACCAGGCATGTATCAAATAGCTTAATTCCTTTCATGTCACTCCTGGAAGAAACTATATAGTGAGGAATACTCGAGTAGTACTGAGGACTTGTGTTTTGTTAGTGAGGATTATGGTCCTCAACCCACTTCTGTTAGAATTAACTTGTCTCGGCTTCCAGGAGGACGCTTGGTTACTGGGCCGGACGCACTAATTCCAACGTAAGATCTGCATTAACGACTGTATGGAGCGACGATGATGAACTTGATATCCAAAACAGCCGACAGAATGGAACTAGAGGGAAGCATAACAAGTTTTATGGGGCTAAATTCTGCATATGCCCTGGAAAGTCGGAAGTCAACAGTCCATGCATAGCAGACTCAATCCGTTATGGATGTGTTCCAGGTATTACTACTCGCTGTTTACATTTTATGCTGTTGTAGCAAGGATGCTCTTGCTTCACATCTCTAATCTTAAGCTGTTATATTTGCCCTTGACGATTAGGCTAGTTCTGCAAATACATGAATGGCTACAAGTGATGAACACTGATTCATAGTTCATGATGGTCTAAATATTACTGTACTTTACATTTCTTTCTGTTCGAAGCTGTTATTCGAAAGAGAGAAAACCTTGGACTTTCAATGTTTCTCGAAAGAATTGTTAATTGGGTTCTGGATAAGCAATTGAACTCTCAGAAGTCTAGTATTTTCCATGTATCAAAAGTCTCCAAAGATGAATATGGCCTGTCTGTCTTTTACCTTTTCTGAGCCTCCAATGCTGTTCCTCTCAGCTGGGCTGCCCCAAAGCCTGCTTCTCTAATCGGTAGATTTCTATTGTTTGGCAGTGATCATGTCTGATTTCTACGACTTGCCTTTCAATGATATCCTCGACTGGCGAAAATTCTCTGTCTTACTTAAGGAGGATGATGTCTATCAGCTGAAGCGCATTCTTCTGAACATTTCAGATGAAGATTTCATGGCGTTGCATCAGAATTTAGTCAAGGTAAAAGCAGGGCTATGCTTGTTCTGAGCTTAGCTTTCAAACAATATTGGTGGATCAAGTGGGGAAGCCAAATGTTGAACTGTGGCTCTAGTTGATTAGCTGATGGCATCACTTTCGTAAAATAAAGGAAACGAACAAGAAGCTATAGTCTAACCTTGGAAGAAAATTTTCTTTTTGTATGTTCTGTGCACTCTTCTCAGTAACTTCCTTTTGCATGGGTCATTTCCCTAATTCCATCTTTTGTTTCTCATGTTTGATAAAGCAGGTTCAGAGACACTTCATGTGGAATACACCTCCGATGAAATACGATGCGTTTCATTTGGTCATGTATGAACTATGGCTTCGCCGTCACGTCATCAAGTTTGCTCCTTTTGAAGATCCCGATTACAGTAATCTGGACTGATGAGGATTATATGCAGTTGGCACTGCCATGGTTTTGATAGCAGTTGAAATGTTTTTTGACAGTAGCACTCTTGTACTCTTATTCCACAGATATTGTTCCCTTCTTACAATGTCCTATAGAGAGTTTTAACCAAGCATTAGCATTTAATCTCAGAGAACTCCTTGTTATTAATCCATTCTTCGTGATGGATTCGTGAGCTCTTCCGTTCCATTTCGCAGATACGTTTTTGAGAGGTAATGGCTTGCGAATGGTTAGTTTCTCGGATGAACAGGTAGTACCTTCGTATTCCCTATACATTTGGACATTCTGTGTGGACTTCTGGCTACCAAACAGATGTTACAAACCAATGGCATAAACAAACATATATAAACAGCTAAATTGCTAGCAGATGGCAGGGACTTTCCGGCAATTTTAAAATTATAGGAAATAGAGGAACAAGGCAAGAGTGCAAGCCCATATTTTCCTTTGGCAAAAATGACTCCTATCCGGTTCTTGCGTCCCGTGCTCTTGGTGGTTGCTCTCGAACCAATTGGAGCAATCCGAGTTGCTCCCATTAGCCCAACTGCAAGAATCCAATATGAGTTAACCTTTGGCAATGTCTCTGATGCCGGTTATTTCATGTTCGAGTTCTATTTCGGCTATAATTATGGCAGGAGTGTTCTTTCGCTCGCCTCTGAGTTCATTTTGAAAACCTTCAATGGAAAAGTAGGCGGGGGAAAGGTTACATGGAAGTGATACTGACTTATGAAAGCTTTGCTGGTAAGGGAATTGGGAGCTATCCTCTTGCTTTCCCCAGCATGATAGGCAACAACAAACACTTGAACGCCAAGTATATACTACGTTACAGTGGCGACGTCCGAGCAGAGTTCGCCGGAATGCTCTATCACGAAAGTACGCACGTGTGGCAGTGGACTGGCAATAGTGTGGCCCCGAGTGGCCTTATTACTGGCATTGCCGATTAAATGAGGCTGAAGGCTCGCTGGCCATCCAGAAGCTGGCCTGAGAGAGGATCAGGCCTGCAATGGGAGGTTATGCAATCACCACATGCTTTCTCGAGTATTGTGGTGGCCTCAGAGACGGTTTTGGCAGTGATCTTAATGCCATGATGAAGTATACATATAGCGGCAGTTTCTTCGTGCAGTTGCTCGGGAAGAATGTCTACCAACTGTGGAACAGCTATAGGTTGGCATATCCGAGCTATGCACCAGCACCAGCACCCACTGCAGCACAGGCACCGTCCCCTACCTCTGTGACTCCATATCCAACATACTAATGGATTCAGAATCTATTGCAGCATTTGAGAAGTCCTTTGATGATTTGTTTTATGTGTGATCACGAAGTACAGGTCTGGTCATACCAGAGTACTTGGTTATGTACTTATATAGGAGTGTCAGTTGCATTTGTAAGAGAGGGAGGGATTGCCTCTTCCAGATCCAGAATTACTTGAACTTTCATATCTAATGTGGAAGAGTCATCTACTGCCTTCAGAAGCTGAAGTCGTGCTGCTTCTTTTCTCCCTTTTAATTTGGCAATGCCCCAAAAGGTGTCTCTTAAGGTAAATAACGAAATTCAACGGCAAAAACAAAAGTTTCCTATGTGCATGTAAATCTTTAAAAGAGATTTCTCGTCGTCAAATTAAGGAGATGAGCCGCCCTCCCTGATCATCTTACAGCCATCATTCATACTGCTTGAAGTTAACTCTTCTGGTGCAGGTGCAACCTTCAGTTATTTATACAAAAGAAGCTGCACCTTTTCCAGTACCTACCTTACTGAACTGATGTCTAAGTTATTCCATTGATTCATTATAAAGTGTCACTTCAATATAAGATTTCCATACGTCGCAACAATCACGAGAGGACAAATGCGGAACATTCGTGAAGATTGGATTGGATCTAACAAAATTAACTTTGGAAAGTTCGTCTTTTTCATGGCCTGCAACCTATTTCCTGTCCATTTGTTCTGACAATGGAGCCTGAATTACAATATTGATCGTTCCGTCTGAAACTAAAAAGATGTTGACCACTTCCCAATTTTTTCTCTCAAAAATATATCTCCAGTTTTGGAGGATCCTTTGAATTTTCAAAAGTCCACCCAGTAGTCTTCTGCTCCTGCACTCCACATGGAAATTCCTTGGTGCCTTGTTCGGCTAACAAAAACAAGGTGATAGCGGATATTCTGTTCATGAAACTGTTGACAATACAATGTAAAAGAATGTTTCTTGGCTTCACTCACACGTTTATATCGAACTTCTTGGCGTCACTCACATGTTTATATCAAACACCATACTCCCTGAAAGTCATGGATCAGAATAGATCCCAAAATAGACGGCTAATGATTGATCCTTTCCTGTTTGTTACCAAGGTTGCGGCCTCTAGCTACCGAACATGGAAAGGGAAACAAACAGTTTGTAAGACAATTTTGCCAAACTTTGCAGGCATCGAGATTTTCTGCAAACCCAATGATCGGCATTTGCGATTTCTACAACCAAATTTTAGTGCAGACTCATCTATATAAGTAACCATGCAGAAAGATGTGTGAGATCAAACCATAGAAACCCACAAATTTTTCAACTTCCTAGGCCAACATGTCTTCGATACAACTTTTCCTCGTCCTCCTCTTGGTGGTTTCTCTTGAACCAATACAATCGATCCGGTATGAGCCCTTCAAGAATGGAGACACTATTCGCACCAATGAGACTGGAGTTGAGGACTCCATAAGTCCAGCAGCACCAATTCCAGTACAGGGGTTTGAAGTCACAGTTCATGGGCCTGGGACCAGCAGGTTCCAGATTGAAATTGGTTCCACTTATGCTCTCCAAATGCTCAAGCTCGCCTCCGACTTCGTTTTGCAAGTTTTCAACCAAAAACTGGCTGAGGGAAGGGGCTACACGGGAGTAAGCTTGGTTGTTGAGAGCTTTGCAACATATGGCATTGGGAGCTATCCTGATGCAGTAGCCAGCACCACCAGGGACAACATTTACGTAAACTCGGACTACATTCAGAATTACGACGGTGTAGTACGGCCTGAATTTACTGGGATCCTGTACCACGAGAGCACGCACGTGTGGCAATGGAATGGAAATGGCATGGCTCCAAGTAGCCTAATCAACGGAATCGCTGACTATGTGAGGCTGAAGGCGGGGTGGCCGTCTAAGTACTGGCCGAAGAGAGGGTCCGGCACAAGATGGGATGAGGGATTTGCTGTCACCGCATATTTTCTCGAGTATTGCGATAGCATCAGAGCAGGGTTCGTCACTGATCTTAATGCTCTGATGAAAGATCACTATACTGATGCCTTCTTTGAGCACTTGCTGGGCAAGACTGTTGACGAATTGTGGGATGATTACAAGTCATCCTACCTTACCCTTGCCAAGTCACTTCATTATCAGCTCATTGACAATTCAACTAGCCCTGGTAACACCAAGTTCGAGACCGACATTGGCGCGGGTTATGCCGTCATGATCCTGCAGCTTGCTTCCAAGTATGTCATTAAAACCCTTCAACTAAGCATAGGCGAAGCGAAACCATACGGGAAAGTAACATTAATTGTCGAAAACTTTGTCAATGCTGGAATTGGAAGCTATCCTTCTGCTGTGGCCAGCACTACAAACAACGACATCCGCTTGAACTCCAACTACATCGAGCACTACATTGGCGATGTGCGCGCTGAATACAACGGGATCCTGTACCATGAAAGCACACGGGTTTGGCAATGGAATGGCAATGGTATGGCCCCAAGCGGGCTCGTCACCGGCATCGCGGATTATGTGAGGCTGAAGGCGGGGTGGCCGTCCCAAAGCTGGCCCGAAAGAGGTTCCGGTTCGGGTTCGAGGTGGGACGAAGGTTATGCTATCACGGCCTACTTCCTAGAGTATTGCGACAACCTCAGAGAAGGATTCGTCACCGATCTCAATGCCATGATGAAGGATTACTACAGCAACGATTTCTTCGAGCGATTGCTCGGGAAAAATGTTTATGAACTGTGGTCTGAGTACAGGTCGGCCTACAAGGTTAATGCATCAGAACCAGGACCAACTGCATCACCACCTGCTCCATCATCACTCTAGCTACATAGTCATTTCCGTACTTGACAGACACTGTTGCTTCTGAGAATAAACAAGATTCGTGTTCGGGGTTGTCCGGAATTTTTTCGATTCGGATTATGTTTAAATTTACCATAAAAATTTAACTTTTTCTCGTTTAGCACTCATTGCAGAACTGAATAAAAAGAAAATTTTGGTTTTTTTATGGCTTTTTTTATATACCTGTGATGGAAAAAGGTGACTCAGAAAATATCTTCCTGCTGCCCGCCCATTCACAAGTAGCATCTGTATATAGTTCTCAAACTGGGGAAGATCAACATTGAAAGGGAAAAAGAAAAAGGAACCATGAACGTAGAAGAAGAAGTCGAGCGACTCAAGGAAGAAATCAAAAGACTGGGTAAGATCCAAGCTGATGGCTCTTACAAGGTACATTCTTTCCTTTGGCCTTTCTAACTCAAATCTGATGTCTCACCAACCGTGAAATTCATGTCCTTTGCCGCTGATGCTGCCAGCCCACCTCCTATTTCCGTTTCCATTTCAAGAATTCCGATCTCTCTGAAACAATTTGATATGGGATCGAATTCAATTTTTGCAATTCCACAGATTAGGTGCGTGGCTGGAAGTCTGATTTGGAAAGAGAAATCAAGATAGATCATCTTTGATTCTTCGGGAATTCAAGAAAATCTTGAAAATTCATCATGTAGTCGTTTTGGTGTAGTCGTCGAAAATCTCGAGTGCCAATACCAAATGGAAACATGCCCTTTTGTTCTGTTTGATTGAATTGATGGCATGTTGAAGCTTGCGTAAATTTGGGCTTAAGCCACATTACAAGTATCGCCTTGTATTGCTCATCTTGCTGTTCTTCCTACATCAACAAACCGGCTTTTTATGCGTTTATCTTTGTAAAAGTTTGGCCTCTAAACCTTGATCTGCTGTAACATTTTCCAATTGACTTGTACTCGGTAAGGATTCCAGCGATTCCTTCCAATTGACTTAGATCTATGATGGGCCGTTGAATGATTCGTTGGATGTTCCAGTACCTCATTTGAATTTAGTTGCAGGTTGATTTTCTCTGTCGAATTTGCAATTTGAGATGGAACACATCAGTGTCGACCAATCTCATTTTCTGTAATGTATTTCCATTACCATATGACTAGTAATCCTTAGAGTGAAGCAAAGTAGGCTTTTGATTTATCCGGTTTCCTATCTCTTATGTATCCTCTTGGCATCTATTTGTTACTATTCCCTCCTGTAGAAACACAGGAAGTTCAAACGACAATCTGTGTCCTTAATAAGACAATCGTGTCCATCTGGTAACCTTCGGCTAGTAATTGATACACGCTTGTTAGGTTCTTTACTACTCCTATACAACAGAATCCAAATCATTTTTCTTCATTTTCTCTCTGAATAAGCTTTCTATGGACAACCTTTAGCTAAGGAAAACTAGAAAATAAGCAGAGAAATGGAAATAGGTGTAATTGGGAAGAGAGCTCAAGCTCGTATACAGATGCAGTATGTCCTCCACCCGAGGATGTATCAATGTCATGCAGAAAGTGACAAGCCCTTGATTGATCCTTTTATTCTTTTTGGTTGAGCAGTTTATACCCTTGTTAACCCAACTTCAGAAGCAAAGTCCCAGACCTTCCATTTTCCGCATTTTGTCAATGACATTGGAAATGAGAAAACGAGAAGTTATAAGACATAGAAATGTTCTTAATGAGTTTAGGTAGTCCTGCTGCAATGAGCTACGGCTTGCAAATCTACTCAAATATGCATATGGAATTTGGTAAGAGACTTGATACGTGTCTTCGACCACTTTATGCTAGTGATGATGTGTGAAGTTAGGCCTGATGAGATCTCAGTTGATATGTTAAGCTAAGAATTGCTGATTTTTGTCCTGCTATTTTGCCATGTCAAGACTGCGATTTTACTTATGCAACTCTTCCGCACAGCACCGACCTAGTGTGAGATTCTAATGAAAATGAATCCAGTGGCCAAATTGACATTCTTCTCCTGTCTCAAGGTAACATTCGGTGTGCTATTCCATGATGATAAGTGTGCAAACATATTTGAAGCACTGGTTGGGACCCTAAGGGCAGCAAAGAAGCGTAAGGTTGTTACTTATGATGGAGAGCTCCTGCTACAGGGTGTCCATGACAATGTCGAAATCACTCTTAAACCCCTGCCAGCAGCTGCAGCAGTGGCAACAAGCTGATGTTGATTGGTCCACCTGGCTCAGTCACGAAAATAATGACTACTGTGTTTTCTGTAATGTATTGTCTTGTATCTTATCTCAGATAGTATACATGTTCTGGAAACCCATTGGAAAATTTCATCTGTGGTCGTTGCTCCATGAATTTGAGCTCAGTAAAACCAAATGCTATCTGATGGGCATTTTGTCCTACTATATAAGGGACCTATGTTTTGAATATTCATATTTGTCGGTGAAGTAGCGGAGGTTTTCTTGCTTTGGTGATTCTAAAATTGTTGCCTCCTCAATGAGAAGTACGGAATGGCTTTAGCCGGTGATTAGTTCCAACATAAGAATGAATTTGACCACCTATTATAGCGGAAAATAAAGTTCTTCTTTCATGTCAGGATATTATTAATACACCAAATACCATCCTACACGCTCAAAGTGATTATAAAAAAGCTCATGAAGAAAACAGTAGGTGATTTATTCCAACTACTTGTGTTGGAACAGGATTACAGCTTCATGTAATATTCGAATTCTCGTGATATCTGAAGTAGTTGCAAGGTACTGATGGGAGGAATGTTGCCCAACATTCCTCCCATCAGCAGCAGCATGAAGGAGTCGAACAGAGCATAATCTTCAACTGGGAAGAACAAAGCATATATGCATAAGAGGACTGTTGAGTAAGTGACAGGGCATGATACTCTGCTTCAGTTGATTTTCTGGAGGTGCGAATCTCGTGCCAAGAATATGCCAAGAACAGTAATATTTAAATGATCAACACGAAACAAGTTTTCATGAAAAACAGGATTAACAACGTCTTTGCATTTGCAGAGAAGACACAAATGGCTTCCAAACAATATGAGATAATGATGTTCCCATGGTTGGCATTTGGCCACATCCTGCCATTTTTCGAATTGGCCAAGAGATTGGCTTCCAAGGGGATCCATATTTCCTTCATCTCTACTCCCAGAAATATACGGAGACTGCCTCCAATTCCTGATAACTTAATTGAAAACATAAACCTTGTCCAGGTCCCACTGACATCGGTCGATGGTCTGCCGGAGAATTCTGAGGCTACTATAGACTTGCAATTGGAGTGCACTGAGTATCTCAGGAAGGCCTGCGACGGGTTACACGAGGCACTAGAGCGGCTCTTGTGCGAGATTTCGCCCGACTTAATCCTATTTGATTTTGTTCAGTGCTGGATCCCAAAAATCGCCGCCAAATTCCGCGTGCCTTCTGGATATTTTAGTGCGTATGCTGCTTGTACGCTTGCATTTTTAGGGCCACCAGCAGAGCTCGAGTCATTTGGCCGGAGAAAGAAGCCGGAAGATTTTGCAGCAACTCCAGACTGGTTTCCTTTAACTTCATTAGTGTCTCAAGGTCCTCACCAGGCACAAAAGATGTTCAGGAACTTATACTTTCCTGATAAATCCAGCTTGTCAGGCAGCCAAAGGTGGGCAGCGACTCTACATGGTTGTGAATTTGTTGCTGTGAGAAGCTGCTCAGAGCTTGAAGGTGAATATCTAAACCTCATTAGAGGACTCTACCAGAAACCAGTAGTGCCAGTAGGTTTATTGCCACCAATGCCCAAGCACAAAATATCTGATCAGGCAACTAGCTCAAATTGGTCACATATCTCCAAATGGTTGGATAAACAAGCTAGAAAGTCCGTCGTGTTTGTGGGATTTGGAACAGAATACAAAATGCCTCCGGAGGAAATCCATGAGTTGGCATACGGGCTCGAGCTCTCCGAGATGCCTTTCTTCTGGATCCTCAGGACGCCCGGTGGACTAGAGTTTGATAGCTCTGAACTGCTTCCTGATGGGTTCGTGGTGAGAACCTCCGAGCGGAGTATGGTTTCGATAGGGTGGGCGCCGCAATTGGCAATTCTTGGTCATCCTGCTATCGGAGGGTGTCTGTACCATTCTGGGTGGAGTTCTATCATCGAGTCACTTGGATTTGGTCATCCACAGATTTTGATGCCCATGGTAGATGACCAAGGCCTTAATGCAAAGCTGTTAGTGGAAAAAGGGGTCGGGTTTGAGGTACCCAGAAATGAAGATGGATCATTTCACAGAGATGCAGTTGCCAAGTCCATCAGACTTGTGATGCAGGAAGATCAGGGAGAAGGATTGAGAGTGAAGGCAGCTCATATACAGAAAATTTTCGCAGACCAGGATCTTCACGACAGTTACATCAACAATTTTGTAGAGTTCCTGCACAGCTGCAGAAAAGTATCATCACATACCCACGATAGCTAAAAAGTTGTCGCATCTTGGCAGAGAGGTGTTAATGTCTGCATTATCATTGAGGAATGAAGAGTTCTAGTCCATGTAATTAGTAGCATGCCATTTTAAGTTATTAGGTGTGTGTGGTATTCTTGTCCTAGTTATAGGAGAGGGATCTAAATGAGTATAAGGCAATGACAGTTGTTATCACACTTCAGTGACATAGACAAAGCAAAATGCCAATCCTTGATCACGTATCATCTGATAAAGCTCAAGAGGAAAGTCGATTTCATTGCCCTGTCGTTTAACATTGCACAAAAAGTCGGTCCTAGTTTGACGTGCTTAAACTAGGAATTGCTGATTTTACATTTAGTAAAGTACACATTGAGTGACTCGATCCCAAAACAGTATCAGGTAGAGTACCATAGCAACAAAACTCATCAGACCAATACAGGTGGGTACCTATACTTCATATCCAGGATTTACTTTTTGCTGAACATCTTCGTAGCTCTCCAATTCTTCAATGTCCTCCGGACTGCCCAAAAACAGTGGCAACCTTTGATGCAGCTTCACGGGTTGCATAGAAAGAATCCTACTTTTGCCGTCAGAGCCCTTCCCGCCCGCCTGCTCTACAAGAAAGCTCAAAGGATTTGCCTCGTAAACCAAACGCAGGTGGCCTCTAGGATTCATTGCCACGCCACCATAAAGCAGAGTGCGATGAAAATCAGCCACCAGAGAGCATATATAGCGTGCTGAATATTTCTTGGGGTATCTTCCTTTCCCTTGCCGAACAGTGTCAATATACCGCCTTAAACCATCCGGCCAATCAAAATATCTTGCATCATTTACAGAATAAATTTGCCCTGACCCCAGAAGGGAAAAAAGTTAGAAAGGCTTCCATTTTGGCTCCATAAAATTTCCTGTTCAAGAATGTCTCAATCATCAGTGCAACAAATTACTGGAAACTTCAGAGGCTATGGTTGGAACGAGGATCGAGTTCAGTCAGCATATTTCACCCTTACCTGAAAAATGCAGAATCGTGTAGAAATTTCCCAGGAACCATACATTTGGACTGCTGCTAATATGAATTTTTCAACTTTTTAACTTGAGTTCTACCAGATTGATCATAAGATAAAATTACCTCTAGGAGGAATTTTGATGTTTGGATGAGTCAGAATGAAGTCTCCTGTAGACTGATCCAGAGTAAAAGCATGGGTTCCGGAACCAAAGGTAGCACAAAGGATCGTGGCTGAAGAATAGAGAACATAAGCAGAAGCTACAAGCCTGGTTCCATTCTGCAGTGAGTTCAGCTGAGCCTTCTCATCCATAGGTAAATGATCAAGTTCCACAAGCCGATTATATATGCCGAAAACTGTTCCCGTGGGAATGGAGGCGTCAATGTTCCTAGAACCATCTAAGGGATCCGTTACCACAACAAATGGGCCATCATCAGCTATCCAAACTGGAGCATCATCTTCTTCTGAAGCCATGACAGCAACTTTTCCAGAATTCTTTAGAGATGACAAGATAATTTCATTCTGCGCAATGGAGGCATAGCCATCAGATATATTTTGTTCCTCTTCTTAGCAACTATATAGCCTAGAAATAACTGCTATCAGTTAACAATACAACTATACTCAAACATCATCATCATCATGAGGATCAGCAATCTAGACCAGCTTCTTACAATTGCAAGCAGTAGGAGCTAGAAGGCTGAAGTCAGATTGCTTTGCAACTAGTGGAATCAAACATCTGTTCTATACCAAGTCTAAAGCAAGCTCTTTCGGAGCATATAAGGGCTACCACTTAACCCCATGTCAATATGGGGTAGATACCAAGCCAACCAGCCCCCAACTACTAAATTATGGAGACTTTATTGACCCCCAAAATATCAGCAATCACTTCAGAACTTATTTTCTAGCTGTCAATCACAATGAAATTCGATCATGCCACGCATGCAGCAAACATTTATTTACAGAGTGCCCAATTGCCAACGCAACCAAAAACCAGTGGTGGAATTTGCCCATACTACGATATAATCAGTAGTTACTAGCCAAATTCTGTAGCTTGAGTTCAACTTTGCCTCGCTGAAAGTTGCTATAATTTCGAACAGTGATAGAGAAAAGTATTGGCCCTTCATGTCACACAAAAGTCCTGAAAATATGCTTCATGAAATTTTTCTAAGAAGCTAACTTCTACCACATAAATCTTCAAGCTTTTGAGCGACATGTTTAGGCGATGTGACAGAGTCCTATTCAGAAGTACCATAATCACATAGAAACCTCCTGAAATCTGCAAAAAGAGCACTGGACTCCAACAAGTGACATTGACAGGAATCATGATAGCAGACATAAGCTATACCCCACGGAGCAAAACTACAAGAAAGACAGAGGTTGAACTGAACAACTTCACTCACAGAGACAATGTCCAAAGGCTTTGGGGTATCTCTGCCTGATTCACCATCCACCCCACCAACGAGACTTGCATGCTTTCCTAAGCTGGAATTGAAAGGAGAAGCCACAAGAGAAGCAATCCTCTTGCAAGCATACTGCATGTGATCAAACAGCAGTACCAAATCATCTCCCACACCAATCCCCGCCTTACCCACGAACTCTACCAATGTGCGGTATTCACTTTGGCTCTCCGTTGCACCGCCGGCCACGCGGCACCTCACTGGAAACCCGGGAAAAGAAGCCATTTCCGGGGTGCAAAGCCTGTTTCCTAGAGGAAAGTTTGGTAGTGTACCAAAATTCTGGGTCTTGGGATTGAAAAGGAGGGACTTTGGAGAGGTCGACAGAAGTGGGTATACGAGGGTCGTGGATAATTGCATAGTAATAGTTTCAAATCAAAACCCTGGATGTGGTAGCTCCATGGGAAGTAAAAGAAGACCTTCCTATCGAAGTTTTGATAGAAGAAGAAGACGATTTTACTTGATTGAAGTTGAGATGGAGATGATTCTATCTGCAAATGATTCATGGCCAGGCCACGGTCAGCAGTAGCCAGTAAGTGGAGAGACTATCTTGGCGGCATTGGGTACAGTAGCCACTAAGAAAAAATTTTTTTTTTTTTTTTTGGGTCTTAAGTGGAGAGATTATCTTGGCGGCAACAAATGTGGACTTTTTGTTTGTGAAAAAGAAAGTTAAGAGGCTGCTTTTATTATAACATTAAGAATATGGTAATACAAATTAGACAAAATTAAAATTGGGTGATCAACAATAGTATCCGTCCAACTTGATCAAACGGTCATACACCCCGCTTTGCTTTAATCTAACGGTTAGAAGATGATGACCGCACGAACAAGGCGACAAGGTTCGGCGGGAGGGACCCTCACGCTTTCATTTTTGTCCGTGTTTAGCTTTATCCTGTGACGTTTCCCCATGACACACACCCCCACAATTGACTTTCAAAGAAAAAAGTCGCAAAATTTTTGTCTCTGCTTGATCCTGATATGTTGTAATTCATATGACCCTTACTCTGTAGCTCTTTCTACATCCCTCTTGGGTAAAAGAAGAGCAAGAACAGAGAATCATGGTGTCTCAGACGGTTGATCTACTCAGGAGCGAGCTTCCACTTGAGCAAGGAAGTGTGGTCTTGGGCGAAGATGGAGAGACGGGGCTTGTTCTTGTGGACATCATCAATGGCTTTTGCACTGTCGGTGCTGGGAATCTTGTGAGTGAAGCTTAAGCACTGTATCTTGTCAGCTCCTTTTGCATCATTGAACTATGCTTTTGGATTGATGTTTTGTGCCAAGACATCCATCATAACTCGACGATTGATGTAGTAGGGGACATATGGCAAGTGTCGATCAATGAGTGAGTCTCATCAAGACTTGTCAATAAATACATATCTATAGTTGGTTTGCACCCGGTTATTTAAGGGACGCACGGCAAGTGTTTGTGTTGATGTCTATGTTATATATACATGTACTGGCTGATTGCGTACCTTTTCTGGGTTTATATGCTCATGGGTATGGGATTTCCATAAAAAAAATAGTCGATATCTGCCGAAAGTTTTGATCTTCGATGTGGTATTTGAAGATCTTGAGAGCTTATCATTTTTGTGTTTGGTATTTGCTGTTTGTAATTCAGGCTCCCAGAGAGCCCAACGAGCAGATCTCATGCATGGTAGAAGAGTCTTCGAGGCTGGCCAGGTTGTTCTGCGACAAGAAATGGCCTGTTCTCGCATTTCTTGATTCTCACCAACCCGACAAGCCTGAGGACCCTTATCCACCTCATTGTATCACTGGCACTGATGAATCGAATCTGGTCCCTGGTAAGCTCTCCAGTATCTTAGGAATGACTTGGAGTTAGCTATTTTGATCTATGTGCATGTTTGTGTAGTAGAAATGAAAACTTTGATCGTGTGGCGGTATCATGTCGTTCAGTGATCCTTGTTCTGAGAATGAATGAGATGTGGTAGTAATTACTAATCTCTCACACGAACGCAAGCAAGCACATGTTGATCGGTTTTGTCAAATTGCAGCGTTGAGATGGATAGAGAAAGAACCGAACGTGACGATTAGGCGCAAAGATTGCTATGATGGGTATTTAGGTTCATTTGAGAGCGACGGCTCCAACGTGTTTGTGGATTGGGTAAAGAAGAATCAGATCAGAACTGTGAGTACTCCATGATCTATTTTTCCCTCGTCCCATTACATCCAACTGAAATGGCCTCCCTAACCGAAGGAGGAGTTTACCATACCATAACTTCGACTAAAGTAACCATTTTTGTGCTTTGTGAAGATGCTGGTGGTTGGGATATGTACAGACATATGCGTGCTGGACTTTGTTTGCTCAACCTTATCAGCTAGAAACCTGGGCTTCCTCAAACCACTGAAGGATGTAATCGTGTATTCTCGGGGTTGTGCCACCTTCAACGTTCCTCTCCATGTTGCCCGAAACACGAAAGGAGCCATGGCTCATCCCCAAGTACCCTCTTGCATTATGCCACTAAATGCCATCCTCTAACTTGCATCCATACTTTCAACGTACTTTCAAATCTAACCGTTGGATAAAAGACACCTCTTATGCTTGATCAAATTGTCATTGGCAGGAACTGATGCATCACGTAGGCCTGTACATGGGTAAGGAAAGGGGAGCCAAGATAGTTGATCAAGTGTCTCTGGGTGGAAAGGAGGAGCCATAAGCCCATCACAGCTATGTAGAAATACGAATATGGCAACTGCCGCACAATACTACATAGCTCACGTGTGTACATAATGCCCTCCAGCTCATTCCATGTCCGGTCGAGTTTCTCGGAGACATCTGCTAAAATAGGAACGACGGAGACAAATTGAGTGCAGATTCCACGCTTTTCATGTCCGATAGAAGCTTGGAGCAACAAGTGGACACTCAATAAAACATGTTGTGCTTATCTTGTACTAATCTCGTGCCATACTTTTTGTTCTCATTTGAGGGCGCTTCTAGGTCCCGTGTGGAAATTATTGCACCCCATCTCGTATGCAAAAGTGACTAGCTATTTCATATTTGTGGACAATTTAGTTATATAAAAAGTAACTTACGACTCATAAGATAATTTTTGCATTTCGCAGCAGCAGATGAGAGGAAGTGGAAATATTTAGGACTATGGATATTTTACGGTTCTAGAAGTTATTTCACTAGCACAAAATATAAATTACGTGCATCATTTTGCATTTATGATACAATAAGATATGTTACAACCATTTGATTTTTCTAGCATTTTACTATAAATAAGTATAATTATGCTCATCAACGATTAACATTCACTCAATCTGCCAATTGCTATAGTAATTACTACGTTTAAGATGAATTAATTTACTAGGAAAATTTGCTGCTTTGATTTACTTCTTGTAAGATAAATTACTTTTCTTAAGAGATATTACTATGTAAGTTACTCGTTTTGAGGATTACGATACCGTAATTTTCCTCAAATTGTCGTAACGGATAGTTCATACTTGGTTAGTGATTTTCCATCATTAATAGTAAATTTCTTTTGTGCTATATCACATGACATTGTAATTTTCCTCAATAGGTCATGACTTACGACTATTGTTGTTAATATTATACCTCCAATAACTAAAATTTGTTAATAATGTTCCCTTTGCGAGTAGTAACTTATCTATAAAGTTTGTAAAATTAAAATGCTGTCATTTGGTAATTGACCATTATCATAGTAACTTAATCTTAAATAACCGTAAGCCGTAGGACCTATAACCCCTAATGAGTAATTGACCACAATAAAATTGTAAATCACCTCGAAAGTTCAAGTAAATTACACTTAGTAATCTACCTTTACGAAAGTATAAAAATCTAATCTCTGGTCAAAGAATTCATTAAGGCAAAAAATTTCAAGTCAAGTCACTTAATCTGCTTGATTGATGATCTACAAAGAAGGATTGGAATATGGATAATATATATATGATTATGATATTGGTCATAATGAAAAAATTGCCTAATTTTCAGTTCCTTTTATAATTTTTTTCTTTTTTTTTTCTCCTTTATTTTTTGTTGGGTGTTCTTTTAGCCAGTGACGTGTCCCCTTCCAAGGTGTAAGACCGACTTAAAACCCTAGAGGGAGATCAAATCAACCTCTTCCTTCTTCCTCCTCCTCCTCCTCTTCTTTTTCTTCTTCAACAATCCTCATTCCAAGCTCCACCGTACTCTTGCGCATCGCGCCGCCAAATTCAAGGAAGGTTTGTTTTTTCCCCTCATCTTCTTGGGATGTGTCTTTAAAAGTCTCCGTTCCTCGGTTCTTCATTTTTGTCTCTTCCGATCGGAATCCGTGTTCAGTGCTTTGCTCTTGTTCAGTTGGTTGTTGTCGAATTCGGCTTGTTCGTGTGTCGCTGCCTTTCGTTGGCGATAAGGAGCATCAATGAGATTGTTTCTCGTGTCCCCTGAATAGTTGAGGATTGTGGGATCATTGTTACGAATTTTGTTTACTTGTTGTGATTGGACTTTAGACTGATCACTTTAATGAAAAGAGTTCTGAATTTTGGACCGCGGAGAACGGCTTTCAATCAATCCGATTCGAGTTTACGAAGTTATTGCGATAATTAGACCCGGAAATCAAAACTTGATTCAGTTTCAGGAATCCGCGCTCAACGGTCTTGTTCTCACGGGAACAAGCAGAAGCTCGACCGTTGTTAATTGTCCGGAGCTGAAAGTTTAATGAGTAAATTGTATGGTCTTGTTTACTTCTCTTCTGACTAGCTGGTATGCCTATTGCTTTGGTTTCTTCTCTGGATTTTCTGCTTTTCTGATGTTTTTTTCTATCTGTGAATTTTCAGTATATTGCAGATTATCAGCATGGCTGAAGAAGCAGGCATGTTTACGGTTCAGCAAACTGTGGGCAGCGTTTTGTGCTGCAAATGTGGTATTCCAATGGCGCCTAATGCTGCCAATATGTGCGTCAAATGCTTGCGGTCTGAGGTTGACATCACAGAAGGTCTACAGAAGCATGTTATAATTACTCATTGTCCTGAATGTGAATGCTACTTGCAGCCTCCAAGAACATGGATTAAAGCACAGTTAGAGTCGAAGGAGCTTTTGACTTTTTGTGTCAAGAGACTGAAGAATATGAATAGAGTCAGGTTAGTCCATGCGGAATTTGTCTGGACTGAACCTCACTCCAAGAGAATTAAGGTGAGGCTAAGAGTTCAGAAGGAGGTTCTAAATGGTGCAATACTCGAGCAAGCCTATGTCGTTGAGTATGTTCAGCAAGAGCACATGTGTGAGTCCTGTTCCAGGGTTCAGGCTAACCCTGATCAGTGGGTTGCTGCTGTTCAACTAAGGCAGCATGTTTCTCACAGAAGGACATTCTTTTACCTGGAGCAATTGATTCTCAAGCACGATGCTGCGGCTCATGCCATAAAAATCAAGCAGATGGATCAGGGAATCGACTTTTTCTTTGCCAATCGCAGTCATGGTGTGAAGTTTGTTGAATTTATTGGTAAAGTTGCTCCCGTAAAGAGTCGCAGCGACAAGCAACTTGTGTCTCATGATTCGAAGAGCAATAACTACAACTACAAGCACACTTTCTCGGTTGAGATAAGTCCAATCTGTCGTGAGGACCTTATCTGCCTGCCTCCTAAAGTTGCATTGAGTATGGGAAATTTTGGTCCTCTTGTTATATGCTCAAAAGTTACCAACAGCATTGCTTTACTCGATCCATTTACTCTGAGGCAACGTTTTTTAGATGCTGACCAATATTGGAGGACATCATTTAAGTCCCTGCTTACTAGTCGACAGCTTGTCGAGTATATTGTTTTAGATGTGGAGTTGGTTTCGTCTGAGGTTAATATTGGTGGCTCAAGGTATGCCTTAGCTGATGCGCAGGTGGCTCATGTATCAGATTTCGGGAAGAATGACCTGATTTTCTCCATTAGGACACATCTGGGTCATCTTTTGAGCCCCGGTGACTACGCCCTCGGTTATGACCTTTATGGCACAAATACAAATGACATGGAGCTGGAGAAACACAAAGGCCTCGCACTTCCTGAGGCAATTCTCATAAAGAAGAGCTATGAAGAGAAGCGCCAGCGGAAACGCGGCAAGCCTCGTTCATGGAAGCTTAAATCTCTCAATATGGAGGTTGACGAGACTAGAAACAGGGTCGATGAGGAGAAGGCGAACACTGAGTATGAAGAATTCTTGAGAGATCTCGAGGAAAATCCTGATATCAGGTTCAACATATCACTATACCGAAACAGAGATTACCAGCCATCCGAGGTGGCATCTGTAACGGATGGGGATCTTCCCTCTGTTCCCTTGGAAGAGTTGTTGGCGGATCTTGATTTGAGCGACGAAGAGATGGGGGACACAGCTTGAGAGAGAGAGGGAGAGAGTGCTTAAAATTTGTATTAAGAAATTGTAGCCCCTCATTGCTTCTTTGTTTTATTTGGGAAGATGTGTTACTTTCTTTCCATAAAAAAATGAAATGTTTCAAATTTGTGTTTTTGGAAACAAGTTTGAGAGCGGGCAGACATTTCTGCCGTCATTTTTGCCCGATGGCCTTCCATGTTCAGGACTGAGAGGGTCCTGGAAGGTGAATTGCATTTGTATCTGCAGCTTGATAGCCAATGGTAGGGTTGGTTTTCAGCCCAAACTCATGACGAGGTGATTCTTTCCCACCAACGTTTAATCGTAGTCTTTGTCAAGACTTTGAATATGTGGCACTATTCTATTTAACTTGGGGCTTTGGCAAATGTGGATTGGGAATTTGTTTCTTCTCTTACATCGGCTGACCCAGTTTTAGCATTACTCTTCTATAGTACAACAATACAACGTGCCATAGTAATAAAGTACGCAAATTTTCGCAGGATGTCTTAAAATCGTTTTAACCGCAGTCGTTTGTCCCATTAAGTGCACAAGTGCTGTAAAAATTAAGAAGGTTGTCGTGTATCACTGTTGTACCTTAGAAATGTCCCTCTTTTGCTCTTCCACGGTTGTGGATTCGAATCCACTAGAATAGAAGGTGTTCTTTTCAAGATGAGATCCCCTAGTGTATAAAAAGGTAAAAAGAGCTCTCATTGTTGCAGAATAAGAAATCTCCGCGCCTCAATGCAGGTATTCGATTTTTCGGAGCCCATCCTGGAGCAATATGTTTTTGTCTCGTCATCTTGAGTGATCACGTGTGAAGATGATTAAATCGACATTGAATCTTGAACATCAAATTGTTCCCTCTTTGCCTTCCTTTAGATTTCTGAGATTTCTTTGCATATTCACCTTAGATATTGTGAGCTCCCACGCCATGTGAAATTTTGGCATAAGCACCTTAGTAAGATGTGCATTGGAAGGATCTCCCATGTTTTCTGTGCTTTTACTCGTGAACATAAGGCTGCTACTTCAGGATCAAAGTCGTATATCGGCTAATGATGTTGCTATTTGTGAGTGGTTGTGAAGAAAAATTGTAGTGAAATAACAATCTGAGATAAATGTGCTTCTGAATGTCACATTTTACTGAATTATAAGATGAACGCAATGAGGAACAAAAAAAAAATTGCCGTGTGCAGCAAAAGTTCAGGTCACCGTGTAGGGTAGCCATAGCAAAGGCAGCATTTCAAGCAACTCATTGCCCTGTGGCAGCACTTGCAGCATTCAGGTCAACGGAAAGATTAAGAACCTGTAAAGTCGAAACACTGTTATTATCGAAGTACAAGATGATTAATCCTCTCTTGACAGCATTTGTTGTCATTAGTGACTTGTTAATTACATACACTTGCTAGGATATGTATAATCCCCATATCCATGCCAATTTTGCCAAAAAAAGAGAAACCTGTGCTGCTTCCTGTTGCGTTTGTTCAATGTTGTACTACTCTATATTATCCACATTCTTACAGCTTTTTCCAAATAAATGAGAAAAGTATAAAGTCAAGTTACCTTTCCAGTTATTCTACTGTACATCCCAAGCACATCTGTCACTGTGGCCTCAAAATGTGTAGATGCATCATAACTCTGCAAAATTTCGGCTGGTCAGTAATTTATCTAGCAACTGCATAACGCAAAGCCAAAGCAGGACATTTCAAAGCAGTCGATATCAGTAAAAACTGTCCTTCCAATAGAGCTATTTACTTCTACCCGTTGAATTGTTGGCTATGTGGAACATACATCAAGTTTCAGTTCCAAGGTATTTTATACTCGGAAGGTGTACCCATTCTACTACTAAAATGACCAGTTTGGAAAACAGCGTCCCTGGCAAAGAACTCAACTACTTGTTAGAGCCATAGAAACTCAAAATACTATCACCTCCTTTTGACTAGAATAAATGAAAGACCTGGCATGGGTAGAGCTACAATGCGTTTCATTCTGAAGTTAAATTTGTGCTTTCTTAAGAAAGTAAATAATTGGCAGCATGAAATTTCACCCAAAGTAAACATGCCTAGAGAAGGAGAGGGGGACATCAACTCACAGTTGATATGAAGCAGTTGTCAACTTCATGGTTGTTCGTGGGCACATATCGATCGTATATATCAAAGAATACTTCATCAACGGGACCAAGTAACTCGATACCAGGTTTTAGTTCTTGTTGAGGGTTATCAGTTTCTGCTTCAGCAGTCACAAAAGCTATGTATTTCCCTTTTGGAGCTACATTGTGGGCATAGGAGCAGCAGAACAGGTACCTGAAAGATAGTTACAAGTTAAAACACACATCTTAAACTTCTATATATCTATTTGGAAGTCGATTCTCATCTATTAAATGTTTGATCGAATCAAACTAGGAGCACATAAACAGGGTGCTGGTTCCCTACACCAAGCTTTTTCTGCCAAAAGTTTTACGGCCTCCACATGAAGGATGCCATTATGGCAGAGGCCTTCTCAGACCAATCCATTATATCTTCAGATGGTGTAGGCATTTCAGATTTCCTAGGATCATACTTCTGTCAGACATGTATAGTATGCTTTCTGTCTAGGCTAGAATGTATCCGCTGTGAACTGTGAGTCTGCAGACAAACATGCAAAGCAAGATAGAGAGGTCCTATACAACTTTAAGCAAGATAGCGAGTTCTTCTATAACTTCAATCCATATCCCAAAGGACGCACGGGCAATATATTTTATTTGGACTACATGTGAAGAAGACGTACATGTCTGATTTACGGCCGAGTTGCTTCTGTGGCAAAATGACTTGAGCTGAGTGAGAATCATTGGTATCCGGGATTGGATGGCTCATTATGCATATAGCACGAGCGACTTTTGCGACCTTCCTGACCTATGAAGTCAAGCCAAAGGCAAAAGATACATAATCAATATGATGCCAGAGCTGCAATGATGGCCTCTTACCAGGGGACCTTCTATGCCAAAATTGTGCTTTTTCATTCTTCTTGACATAAGGTGAGAGCTCACCTTATCAGGCAAATATGAAGGATCACAAACAACTTTCTTGCACTTAGCAGTTTCTCCTTCAGAACTGACACCGATGACTTTCCCGCTCGCATCAAACTCTACCTGTCATTTGGATTGGCAAACCGCAGAGATTAATTCTTTCTCCAGCAACTGGGTTCTCACATTAAACAAATTGGATCTTACTTTTTCTCTGACAACACACTTTCTTCATATGAACATATATTCCCTTACTGACCTTACACTGTGGCTTGTTAAGCATGTAAGTTCCACCATAAACTGCACTAAGACGTGCGAATGCCTGGCAATGGAGCATGGAAGTCACTGCAAAGCACACTATACTTCGTTTTGAGGCATGAAAGAGAAATAAGGTTGAGGACAAACCTGAGGTAATTCTCCAAGTCCATACATAGGATAGATATAAGGAGAACCCCCTTGAAAACGTGCCAAAGACTCTGCATAGAGCTTTAGATGACAAAAAGCAAAGGGTACTGATTACCATCATATGGCCATGGCCAAGAGTACTTATTAATCAGCAGCATTTAAGAAGAGATGGCAAGAATATCTACAGATGGCAAAGGGCACTAATTATGCTCTTTGTACAGATGAAGCTCTTATCTTCTGATGAAGTTTCCCAAAATGCTCGGCCATAATACAATGTTCGTTCCGTCCCCCAATCATCTGGTGTTTGTCGGCATATTTGAAATTTTCAATGCATCAATCTTTACATCATCCGTCAAACTATATTCAATGTACCAGATTTGCATCTATTGCCCTATCATTATCAACTGAAAATGCCTAAGAGATATGCTTCATTTCGCAGAAGGCTGTCCCATTCGTAATACGAAGAGATAGCAATAATATCTACAAGTGGCAAAGTGCACTAATTATTTTCTCTGCACAGATGAAGCTCTTATCTTCTGATGAAGTTTCCCGAAATCCTCGGCCATAATACAATGTTTGTTCAGTCCCCCAATAATCTGGTGTTTGTTGGCATATTTGGATAATTTCAATGCATCAGTCTTCCCGTCATCAGTTGAACTATATGGCAATATACCAGATCAGTGTCTATGGCCCAATATTAACTGAAAATGCCTAAGAGATATGCTTCATATTGCAGATGGGAGTCCTATTCGCAACCCAATCAAGCATAGATAAAAATCAGAACAGTCCTTTCTATAGGGAATCATTAGGAAGATGGTGGAGAAAAATTGGAACCTTCATTCTCTTCACAAAATCTATAGCAGGCTTATCCAAATAACTGTCGTCAATGTGAAGTGCCAAGGCATGACCGATAAAATCAATCGTGTCATCTTCTAGCCCGTACTTGCTGCCAAAAGCAAAAAGAGAGAGACTGAGAGTCATAGAGATATTATACAATTACACGTATGGATGTATGAAAATTACAAATTCTTCTGCAACAGAAAGGCGCAAGGAACATACGAGATAACTTCCCTTGCTGTAACTTTGTTCAGGTCCAAACCTTCATGAGATTTCGGATCACTTTCTTCAAAGTCTTGGACATAAATGAAGAACTTTCGTGCTCGTCGCTTCTCGAAAAGCCCCATTAAAGGCGATTTCAGCGCTTCAACATCAGTGGCTGGAACTTTATAAATCTAGAGGCAAGATGGCCTTGTATTAGTCTCACTTCAGGCCATGAAAAATTAGGACTTATGACTTCCCAAATTTGAGAGATTTTTCACTAGAAAGAATGAAAATCGCAACATGAAGGCACGTTACGTACCTTTCCTTTGTTATAGACAAAGCTACCGTCCACAACCTTGAAGTTCAGATACTTTGTGACATCCGTGTGAATCAGAACGCGCACCAGAGCACCATTAGCCATTGTGAACTGGAAAAAAGCACGTAAGGAAAAAAAATATCATTGCAACAATGCATGCATTCAAAAAAACTTCAAACCAATGGACGAAATATATGTTATAAATGTCCAGAACCAGTGAAAAAGAGTGTGCTTTGATGATGTGATTCCAACGTTTCTAACAACGGACAACTTGCATTTGAGCAGGGATGCAAACAAGCTCAAAATCTTTGAATAATGCATAGTGTAGATACGAGATTTTATGTTGTCACTACCTTAGGAATCATATCAACATTGTATTCTTTGCCTGGTCCCAAACTTTCTGGAGGCTTGTCATTTCCCCGAAACGCTTCCAGAGCTATTTGCAGCAGAAAAAGACTTAATCATCAATTTATGAAATTGCCGAAGCAGTCTTGATTTTTGTTTTCACACAAGGCTAAAAGCTTCACCTGGTTAAGATTGAGCGAGGTTGATTCGCCTCCATAGTAGTCATTCTTGTCCATGTGGAGGACCTGTTTTGATCAACAAAACTCAGGGAACCGCATATCAGATACCATAAGATCAATGCCAAACCAGGTAAAGATCTCAACTTGACATTGCAAACCTTGAGACCATCAACAGAGAGGAGGCCACTGAGAATGCATTCCTTGAGACCTGTCCCGAGAACGATCACGTCATACTCCTCATCCATGGTGGTCAGTCGCGGCTTTGAGGCAACGGAGATTGCAAAATGGAAATGGTAAGTGACTATTGTTGGCCTTGGCAGAGGAGAGATTGGTGATGTGGGTGATGATTAATATGGCTCTTGCTACACAAAAGACCTGGTCTTTAGCGGGAAAAGCTGCTATGTTTCCGCTTCATGAGGCAAGTGGAGAATTACAAGACCGTTTGTGGTGGTTTTTAATTTGACTCATGGAATAAATCTGAGATGAAAAAGAACAAGGGCAAATCAGTTGTTTTAGACAGGATATAACCTAACATAAACTAAAACTTTGGCCTTTTTCCTTTTATGAATTGGATGACTTTATCAAATCCAATTACATGAATTGATTTTTCCAAGTCCATAGATTTAGATAGAGTTTTCGACCAAAAGAAAAAAGATTTAGACAGAGCACCGAAAAAAAAAAACCGTTGTACAAGCCAATCAATTCCTTTGTAAAGACAGTGGTTGTACTTACTGGTAGCTCCATTAACAAGTGATTTGGCAACGTCATACGGTGTATGCAAATGAACCAATCGCTTTGTTCCCGGGTTTCACATGCTTAAACTTATAATAATAAGATCTTACACAAATCCCCTGATCTTAGTGAAAATCATAGTAATTCTGGGATTATTTGGTGCATGGATTCATTCTATATGAGAGGAGAAGAACCGATAATTCCATGGTGCTTTCTTTCAAAACTCTGTGTCCCTTTATTTCTCGATGAGTGATTGTCGTATCAATTGGCGAGAAATTGCTGGTTAATGCAAGTACCTCGAGTATACTCTTCGCATGTTGCTGGCCGCCCGTACATAATGACCTTCGCGGTCGCAATGCCCAAAAGGAATAACATGGTCACTTAGCACGGTGCCTCCGAAATTATGAAAATCGCACAAAACAACACATGCAGCTACCATGGTTCAGATAATCAAAACCGCGCAAGCCCCGTAAAACCAAGAAAAGAAGCATTTTTTGCCCTTCCCTCGATGAAATTGAAATACCTCCAAGAATTTCGACAATGTCGCATACCCGGGATGGTATCAATACACACAAGTCCCAGAGTCCCAATTACCATACAAAACTACAGAGGAATTAAAGGGGTAATATGGAGCGAATAATTGGAAAAAGCTCCAGATTTATATAAAACACAAAGATTAAATGACCAACCCATGAGAGGAAAAAAGGTCGAACTCTTTCTGACGAGATTTGTGCCTGATGATACAAGCCTCGAATTAATCATCTGCAATCTGCACCTACTGCTTCAAGTATAGACTTGAAACCATCCCTTTCCAAGCACTCCGACAGTTCAGCCTGGGAGAAAATACAAGCATATCATACGACAGGCAACATATGCATTTTCCAAAGGTGGACAGCAAAAACGGGTTGAAATTAGAAAAATGATGAAACTGAATAGATAAGATGTAAATGAAATAGCCCAAAAACAGACCTTCATTTGTGGAATTAAGGCGGGACCCCCATAAGCAAATGCTGTGTAAAGCTGAAGAAGAGAAGCACCAGCTCTTATTTTCTTGTATGCATCTTCACCACTGATTAGGGAAAAACAAGATTAGGAAAGAAATGAGAATGCCAGAAATAGTTCTGAAAACGTGATGCCAAAAGGAAGAGCTTTTTACCTGCTTATGCCCCCACAGCCTATCAGAGGTATTTTTCCCTGGAAAAATACAAATACCAGTTCAAGCAAATTTGCAAGAAATAAGACCACAGATAGTGTTTTTTATCTTTTATTTTTTTGGTTTTTTGGTCGGAAGACCGCAGCTGGATGTCCATGCACAATCCGATACATACAAAGGGCCGCTGCATAGTACACTGGAAATTGGCATCCTTCTTGCCATATGTGAGTGTTTTAAAGGCACGTATCTTTTATCCACAAGTCAATAGATCACTTTTGCATTCTTAACAACACCTAGAACCCAAACCCAACCAAAAGTAATTTTTTGTCCTTTACTACAATAACGGTTGCTTTTTTGGGTTTATCGACCGCCGACCCCAACTAGTTTGGGTTAAAGGTGATGTTGATGTTGATTTTGTACTACAATAACGGTGTGGGCATATAAATAATCCCTATGTGAGCCAAAACCATCCATTCCAATCATTCTAACCATGAAAAAGTCCATATTCTCAAACAATCAAGCAAGATAGTTAAAATAAGCCTTCTTGCCATATGTGAGTGTTTTAAAGGCACGTATCTTTTATCCACAAGTCAATAGATCACTTTTGCATTCTTAACAACACCTAGAACCCAAACCCAACCAAAAGTAATTTTTTGTCCTTTACTACAATAACGGTTGCTTTTTTGGGTTCATCGACCGCCGACCCCAACTAGTTTAGGTTAAAGGTGATGTTGATGTTGATTTTGTACTACAATAACGGTGTGGGCATATAAATAATCCCTATGTGAGCCAAAACCATCCATTCCAATCATTCTAACCATGAAAAAGTCCATATTCTCAAACAATCAAGCAAGATAGTTAAAATAAGCCACACAAGAGATGAGAGTCCAACATACCCGTGTTAAAATGTACATCTCCTTCAAGATTCTAGTAGACAAGTTAAAGAGAGGTTTGCCACTCAAACCACCTGCCTCCTCAGACACTGGATTTTTGTTCACAGGATCTGGTCGAGAGATGGTCGTATTTGATATGATCTAGAGAAGAAAATAAATGTGTAGTTTAATCTCGACAAATTACAAAAGGGCTTTAAACATGGCTTAGCAACTACAAAACAGAACACTGTCGACAGCAGTTCCTCAATGAATACTATATTGATAAGAAAGTACTACAGGAGAACATTTTGTAGACATGTACAATAAAAATGTGCAGTTAAAATAGGGGTTTCAAGTATAGCATCAATGAAAATTTTCAGGACAGTTTTCACTTTCTAAATGTGAAGACTACTAGAGAAAAGCAATGCCTAGATTGATGAATAGTTGAGGACTTAAACTTGTTACAAGGTGTTATAGTTGGAACAGAAAGGTCCCTAACATATCTTTCCTGGCTAAGCACTACAGAATCTATCAGGCATCCACTATTGTCCTCCTTTAAAGTGTGACAGATTTAAGAAGTCATGACATGATCGCCATTTGGTAGCCGGCAGTTTTATTGATAAAGAACATTGCTATTGGAAAGGAATGTTAACTCCAACCCCTCAGTGTGTCACATGGGAAGCACAAAAAAAAATTGTTTTTCATGTTAGAAACTTCTACCTGTTTCTGGGTCATAAGCGGTTGTCCAATCTAAGTTTATGGTAGAGTGAAGCATACTTTTCCGATTTAATTGTTTCTATTCAATTGATTCCATATTTCTGCTAACTTTCAGCAGTGCATGAAGCAACTGACAGTCATCAACTATAAAGAAATTTCCAAAGATTATGGACGGTTAGTTTATTCAACCAACCTACATCTTACTGAGAAAAGACTATTGGAAAGCCCAGAAAGGAAATGTTACCAATCCATCCAGGCGAAGAGCAAGAGCCACCTGTAATGAAGAGCAAAAGGACAAGTAAAAACATTAAACGGAAGAAATAAGAAAAGGCATTTTAAACAGTAAGAGAAAACTGCATACCGCTGCAATGTCCTCAAGGTCTTCTCGAGACAAGTCAGGAGCTATTTTAACAAGTAATGGAGGTGGACCCTCCTCACCCCATTGCATTTCATCACGAGCAGCTTGAATCTTAAGAAATATGATATTAACAAGACGTGCATCAAATAATGCTATTTTAGAGTAAACTCAGACCACTTGTACCTTCTTAACAAGGTCTTTTAACTGCTTTCTTCCTTGAAGCATACGCAATCCTGGAGTATTTGGTGATGACACATTAATAACCTGGAAACAAACAGCATGTGAATGATCAAAACAATGGGTCCTAGAAGATAAGGTTGAATTCCAAAAATCCTCAAGTAACTGAGAATAGAGGTCACCATGATTTACAGAAGCATTCTCAATATAATTAAGAGTTTCCTATTAATAACTACATCAAGCAAGGCCAGCTAGTAGTATTGCAGGCCGCAACTAACGCAACTTGCACAAATGAAATTCTCAGGAAGCATAACAAATAATCTACCAAGTAATCAGCAAACTGCGATAATGTATGGACTCCCTGTACGTAATCTGCAGCAGCATCCTCACTTGTCTTATTCTTCCCAAGATTTACGCCAAGAATGCCAGGACCAGCTTTTCCTCCATGTTTTACTTCCTCACTGGATGAAGGGGATGTGCTTGAGGTCTCATCCAGCTTTCTTTTACCATGCTGAGCACCCAGTCGCTTAGCAACAGCAACTATGCCTTCACTGTTGAAGCCACAGCGGTTTATGATAGCACTGTTCAAAAATGAAAAAAGAATGTATGAATATCCTCAAAGAACCAAAGGCAAGGTTGAAATGATTACACAATCATATTGAGAACCTCCATGTTAGTTAAAAGGCATTCGCCCTCAGAAGATAACTTAGTAGCCTAGATTAGCACAGCAACATCAATATACTCTCACCCTTCTTTACGCAATCTGAAGATGCGCGGCTTGGGATTACCCTCCTGTGGTACTGGTGTGACGGAGCCCACCTCTACAAATCCAAAGCCCATCCCCAGGAAACCCTCAACAGCCTCAGCATTTTTATCAAAACCGGCAGCAAGGCCTATGGGATTGGAGAACTTCCTTCCCCAAACTTCCAGTCCTAAATTTGCCAGATCAGGCCGCTTCTCCCTAGGAACCCAGCCACGAGAAGCAGCTGTAACAGCTAGTCTATGGGCAACCTCAGCATCTAGAAGAGCAAAGAACGGATTCACTAGTTTGGTTGCTGAAAAAAGCCATCCACTGGAAATCGAAATGATGAAAAGGTAAATCTCGTTACCAAAAATAAAGAGATGTTCAAATTATATCTAAAGAACGACAAGTACCAGAAAGTTGCTTCATCTACAGTACTCACATAAGCACCACCAGCTATAACCAAGCCTATAGTGGCTCCTGTCAGCAATCTCCGCTACAATTGTTTTGACACCAATTTTACATGTTGAAGTCAGAAATGTATTTAAAGTTGCAACGAGAATAATGTATGGGCTGATAAATGAAAGCCTGAGCAGAATCTTTGGAAAATTAATAATCAATGGGAACTGAATAACTTCCGACATTTGAACATGCTGAATCAAACAGGCAATTTGCACTTTTTGAAAAAAATATATTAAGTGATTTGTTGAGAGAAGCATTTCGATCAGTATTTGTATGGCATTGGCGTCATGAGACAATAATTAACTTCTCATCTCCAACAGGCAATAATAAGTTGAGAAAACTATTCAACAGAGAAAATTAAGCACAGAAAATCCAAAATTAGGGCAACCTATCTCAAGATTCCAGACGAGGCCAAACACAGAATTACTTTCCTTTGAGAAAAAAATTGAACATAATTTCAAGAAAACGGAAGTGTGACGAGATTAAACTATCCCTAGCCAAACCTACTTTGGTAATAATAGTCCAATGGCCATTGACATCTGACATTCCTCAATACATCATGTACAGATAGTAGCAAAAGAACATTTGAAAACCAGCATTCGAAAAACCAAATGCTGTCAAAATTACAGGTTGGCAGATTCTATCACAAGAACTTATGTTAAGCTGTAACTCATGCTAACAGAACTCAACTTACATTTGCGTCGGAATCACTATATTTGGGTTAGCGCAACTTCCGTGTAATACCTTCTATATATCTCTTTTCTCTGGTCCTAAATCCATCTATTTTGGCCAATTCTTACCTTATGAGTAATAATTAGTTCTTCCACTGCTGATAGAGTCATAAACAGGTCTAACACCCAAGACCCGCGACCAAATTTTGGACTACGAAACACAGATTCAGCAGCTAAGTTTCAACTTCTAAGAATCACAACGACCACTTGCGTCTCATATGATAGAAAGGGAGGTAATAATTTAAATTAGCACTAAGTAAGTCGTAATTGCCACTTTTGTCCCGAAGGCCAACAAAATAATACACAAGAATCCTAAAGCAAGTCCTTCACCAAATCGGCCAAATGAATCTTTGATCAAGGTACGCTGAAATCAAGCTTTTTGTCATAAATTCGACCCTGGGAAAAAGAAAAGGAAATGTTGAGCTTACTTTCATGGAGAAATGCGGGATTTTTGGAGAAGATGCTGCAGCGGAAGAGCAATGCCGGCAGCTCCCAACGGAACTCGAAATCGCCCTCTTGGTGATATAATCAGAAATCAGCTTCCTTGAAGCCCTCGTAGCCATAACTTCGAATCGACAACTTGAAGCCAAACAACCCCCCGGGCAAGCTCAAAAATGCAGGAAGAGAGGGAAGGAAAGTTGAGAAGATACTGCAAGAAGCAGGGAGAGATGACGGGGATGATTGGGATCGATGGGGGAGCTAAAAGAGAGAGCTGAAAGAGGAGACGGTGACGTGTTTTAGCGCACGGAGGGAGGCCGAGGTTGTTCGTAAAACCCTGATTCCTCGCGCCCTCGCTCGTGCATCGTGCGACTTGCGAGCGTTCCCTTTTCAGCGTTCGCTTTAAGCTGTTTTTCAAACGTCTGACCCGGTTCCATTTATCGGGCCATTTCGGGTCTAGTGCGGCGATAGGTGTGGATAAGTCCGGATCCAACTCGGAAATCGGACAGACCGGCCGATTCTATGTGGTTCTTGGGGGTGACAGGCCCGTCGGATTCTTAATTTCACTTTTGGAAATAATCGGTCCGGGATGGACCCGTGAAATATTTTTACTTTTTCCTTTTATTTTTCTACTTTTAAGCAAACTTTAATTTTGTAATTTTTTAATATTGAAAAATAGGATAGAAAACCAAAAAAAAAAAAAATGTTGGGCACATATACAAATTGTAGATTTTTTTTTAATATTGAAAAACTTAGGATAGAAGAAACCAAAAAAAAAAAAAAGGAAATCATTGGTTTCGTGTCGGGTAGGCTAGTTCTCGATTATCATAATATCAAAAATCAATACATTTTCGAATCGAAATTTTCAAATTTTTCAGAATAAGAACTGACTATATTTGTATATATTAACGATCAAGATGTCTTATATCGGTTTGCTAAATGGATGAGCGGTTCGGTTCAGACCTTATGAATGAAAAAAAATAATTTGCGAGGTCACAATTGGCCGGGTTGGGCCCAAAAAAATAATAACCTTTAAAGGACCTCTAGAAAAATATTAATTGCATGAGAAGATCATTGAACGACAAGAAGATATTGCCCGCACTTAGGTTTTTTATTAAATTTTTCATTTTTTTAATATTTATTTTTTTTTTTATTTTTATAAAAAAAAAATAAAATAATTTTAAAAAAATTTTTTAATTTAGTTTTTAAAAGACATGTGGTCCCAGGAACTAATTTTTAAAACTTTAAGAGGCAAAAATGAAAAGGCAATAAAATAAAAATATGACTATTTTGCATTTTCGACCACAAACACTTTTTTATTTAGAAATTTTTATAATTTAAATAAATCGCAAAGTACAAAAAAAAAAATATTTTTGTCAAAATTGACAATCGGCCAATATTGAGATTATTTTTTAATTTTATAATTATTTTGACACTTTTACTTTTAAAATAAAAAAAAAACGGACAGCCCGACTTTGGTTTCTCCGTCTTTCTTGGAGATGGGACAAGTGTCCGTCGATCCCACCTAACAGCTTCACCACTTTCTCAAACTTCTTTATTAGCCCGTACAGATCTGAAGTCCCAATAACTGTTGCCGATCACCCTCTGCTTTCACTGACCCCTGGTCGGGATTTGCACAGCTTGTTTTCATAGCTCAGCTCCCGAGGAAATGGCAAATCTTGCACCAAGTTTCGTTTCTTCCCCCTCTGATTCTTGCAAAGGATCACTGAGAACGCCCCGTGTGGGTTATCTCTCTCAATCTTACTCGCTCTGAGTGTGAGATATATCTAGTCTGTGCATGATTTTTAATCTCCCTTTCGTTATTGTTGATGCAGATCTCTGCTGTTAAGCTCAAAGTAAGGGAAACTGAGCAGACCCATCTTAATTTAGGATCTTCTTCCAGGTAATTTAGTGCTTTATTTGGTTTTTCTGCTAAAAGCTTTATTTATGTGGGGAATTGGCTGCTGCTAGTGCTATCTCCATATGAATTGATAGTCTATTCTAGTTTGGAGCTCTTACTGTTTGTTAATTTTGTAAGCAATGTTAGTTAAGGTAGTTGAGCATGTTGGATTAGGAGGTTGTAAAAGCTGTTGTAACATAGACAATGTCGTTTGGGAATGCCAGAAGCATTTAGGTACAAACAACTCTATAGAGTGAAAAATCCGCACTCGTGTGGAATACGAATTTCCATGATTTGAGGTCTATTATATATCGGTGGTGTTACTTCTGCGCCTAGCTATGAACTTTCTTTGTCCAGTTATTGATGCAACAACTATTTGGCATCAGCAATTTGGTTAAGCGCCTTTTTTTCCCTATGGACTTTAAATAGACTATGTGATGGTACATAGCTTGTATTAGAGCTCCTCCAAAACTCTGCTCTTAATTTCTGGATTTGATGGAAGGAGCAAGTATTAAATTGGCAACCACTCTTAACCAGCAACTTCTTGTTGCTTGCGTTTTTTCTCTCTTGACTGGCTACACGACAAGGGAATGTCTCAGCCTCCTTCGTTTCAGATTGCCACATTCACATGACCTGCCTTTTGCTGGTTTCTGGATGTGAAATTAATACGACACACACATGCATATTGAAGCTTTGTACTCATTGATTTTGTGATACCATCGATTTCATATCTGTCTAAGAAGCTTACTGTCCCTAACTAGAAGTTCCTTAATCTTCTGCCGCACTCCAAAGACTCATGTAACGTAACTGAAATTGTGATGTGCATGCAAATAGCACATATATCACAAAGTAGAAAGTATTCTAATTATTATAATTGGTGGTTTATTTTTAGGAGAAGTTGTGCACTTATGATTACGCACAACTACAATGCAACAGTCAGGGTTGATCCTAAGAGATAAGAATGCTTCTTTTATGTTGGTGTCCATGCCTGACCAAATCTTTGGCTGCAATGAGCTGATACGTATGTTTTCGCCTCTGCACATGTTTTGCTTGATTGTTTGCAGGAAGAAGCAGGGTTTAAGAATGAATGCATCAAAGGAGACTCCAGAACTGATGCAGGGAATTAGGAAAGATGAATGCAAGACTGCAGAACAAACAGAAGGATATGACTCGTTCAATGAGATGAAGCAACGGTTTCTATCTTTTAAAGAGAAGAAATACTTGTAAGAGCTTCTTACTTAACTACGCTTTGCTTGTATTGACAGCTGGAATTTTATGCATTATGATGAGCAGTGAGGCTTAGGCATATCTTATTTTCTGCAAGCAGGGGAAATTTAGAGCTTTATCGCCGTCTTGCCAAGAGTCAAGCACCTGAGGTATACTATAGCTATATTTCTTTAAATGTATACATAGACATCCACTTTTCGTGTATTTTTCCCTTATTCAACAATTTGATGTATTGTCTTCAGCTTTTTGCTTCAAATATCTTGCTTAAGAATAAGAGGTATATATCTCTTGAACTAACTCTTTCAAACGATAGTTTATGGTGATTGCTTGTGCAGATTCCAGGGTTTGTCCCTCTGTCATCCTAGGATTGGAACCTGGGGAGGCCTTCATGGTTCGGAATGTGGCAAATCTTGTGCCGCCATTTGAGGTGCTTACTTGGCCTTTTGCATTGGTTTTCTTTGTTTTGGGTAAGATGAAGATTTTGATGTGGTATGGGAGGCATCAGGTCTGCTGTTTAGTTGTAAGAATACCATAACTATGCTTCCTTCCTCTTTTTCCATTGTGTGTGCAGAGCGGACCATCAGAAACCAATGCTGCTCTAGAATTTGCTGTAAATTCTCTTAAAGTAAGTAATTCGACCTCATGGCATGCTTGCCTTCATTTTTTTGGTACATATTGCGAAAGATCATAGTAAAAATTGTACCATTAAGTCATTGTCCCTTGTTGTAGAGTTCAGAGGGCAATTTCACCTAAAATTTCAGTGCTGTTTACTTGTGAAGCTCTGGACAGAACTTGTGGGATTTTTGGGAAGATTTATTTCATTGAGGAAAATTTTCCCTTAGAAGAACTTTGAGGATTAAGAAACAGGGAGGATAATTATGTATGGTGGTAGGGATAATGATGATATTTATTTCTTTTTGTTGATGTGAAGGTACAGGCGAAATGTTGAAATTGCATGACTGTATCTTAGGTGAAAAGTTTGATGAGATTGTGATCGAACTGCATAGAGTTCGGAATTATAAGAATTACACTCTACTTGTGCATTTAGCTTTTTTTTTTTTTTTCTGGTCTCATAATTTAGATTTGGCAAGTAATAGTTTCTTTGCACAGGTAAAAAATATACTAGTAAGTGGCCACAGTTGTTGCGGGGGCATTCGCGCACTGATGAGCATGGAGAATGCAGATGGAGATAATTCAAGGTTGGGGTGTTAAAGAATATTCTAATTCTTATTCAGTTGCAGCTAGTCAACTTTAACTGTTCATTCTTTTTTCTCATACGATAAATCTCCTTCCAGTAGCTTCATCAAAAATTGGGTTATAGTCGGAAAAAATGCTAGACTAAGCACCAAGGAAGCTGCTTCTCACCTTAGTTTTGACCAGCAGTGCAGGCACTGTGAAAAGGTAGGAAACAAGTCAGTAATATCTGGATTTGTTTTGCATAAGATCACACTTTGAAATCACGAATGGCATTGATCTAATGCCTTGAAATTGCTTCTGAGTCCAGGAATCAGTGAATCGCTCGTTGCTAAATCTGCTCACTTATCCATGGATAGAAGAACAGGTGATGAGGGGAAACCTCTCACTCCATGGCGGCTACTATGATTTCGTCGATTGCACGTTTGAGAAATGGACGCTGGATTACTATAAAACCATTTCGAGAGGAAATAAGGACATGATTGCTGTCAAGGATCGCTCATTTTGGAGCTGAGTCTTACTTTCATGTGTCCTTTATCTGTATGATTAACTGGAATCATAAGTTAGTATGGTCGATCAAGGAACTTTCATTTGCTAATAATGCGAAGCTCAGCTGGAATGGCATTGGCAAATGCTTTTATGTATTGTCTGTAACCGTAACCACACGATTATATACAAGGAATCGAAGTTTCGAATGGATCGGAAACTTGAACCGTGCCATTATGTACCGGAAAAGCATGATATTCTGCAAATTTTGGTGTGCCACTTCTCCTAGATTGAATACCTGCTTAAACGTCGAAGGTTCTGCTGAGGAGATGGAAATGCAATGTTGAAGTGGATGAAGAACATGAAATTGGTAATATATTGCAGGCAAGTTAACGATCAAGGAGCCAAAAGCTGTTAGCTTTCCGAAATGTTCAGTTTTCAGTCTTCTTCATCGTGAAAGAAATCGACCAAAGAACATTCTGTCTCGGAGGCTTCTTTTACATGCCTGGCCTGGCCAATATATTGCCTGACGGCTCGAAAAGTCAAGATCTAACACTAGTCCAATCAGATAAACCCTTCTTCCCACAATCAGATAGCTCATTCCACCAAGGGACGGAGCTCAAGTTCCCTTTGGCAGCTGGAAAGACTGTCTCCCCTCCTTCCCCAACATCTGAACTGTACCATAGAGCAAACAGTAAAGGATAATGAATACTGACCTACACAGCCAGGAAGATCTAGGGATCAACGATACAGTTAGATGCCAACAATCTACTTACAGGTACATGAGAAGTGTAGCCATGCACTGATCGCCATTCCTGGTATTATATCCACCAAGGAAGCAATCAAAGCGTGGCGAATTTTCGACCAAAAAAAAAAAAAGTGTGGCTCATACTTCTGCCCAACTTCATAGTGCAGAATTTGAAGTCCTTCTCCATGCCCTGGATTTAGGAATTGCCAAATGATTCAGGCTTAAATCTAGATATAGTCCAGAAGATATTTAAGGAGGCATAGAGAGACAAAAAGGAATGTTATAGTAAAATCTACTTCACGACAAATATCAACCAAAAAAAAAATTTCCTTGGTAACGGAAAAAAATGGGTCAGTAGGTTCGAACTGTTATACACAAACAACAGCTACCTCATAATATTTCACAAGTGCAAAATCCTCTAAAACTTCAAAAAACAAAAAAAATGCTCTAACAAGGCTGAGAACTCATTCTAAAATCTAACCTCTCATGCAAAACTCACATGTTCTACTGACAGTACAGTAGCAGCTCCCGAGTGAGTTAGGCAGGCGTAGAAGCAGATCCGGGATGATATGATAGCAATCAAGTACCCAAAGCAATTCTGTTGTATTCATGAGATCTGGCTATACGACTCATCCTTAGCTTCGTTCTTCCAAATGTTAATCCTCCGGTCGATTGGTAAATTTGGATCTTGGTGTCTTGTTCCGACATTATCCTTCAATGATGAAACGAAGCGACGAGCCCCAAGGTAGTTGCACGAAGCTACAACCCCGCAACACCTTCATTCCCTCCGGGCCGGGGAACATAAGAGTTAAGAAGGAGAAAGTACTGCGTAATGACATATAGCCAGCCAATTTCATTTCAGTAAGTAAAGCCAACATCGCTCGCATTGATGCTTAACCAACCAAAGCCCTTACTTAGGAGCATGAACTTGCCACAACTGCTTTAAAAACCTCATCAATGAAATTGAGACGTGGCCGCGAACTTAGCATGGCGAGCCACATTCCAGCCTTAGTGATCGAACCAATGCATGACACATTTACCCTCTAAAGTGTCTGCTGTTACTGATTGAACGAGAGCCGTGTAATCCTAGAGGACGTGATTGCCCCGTCCAAGAAAAAGTGAAACAATCCTGCGTTGCACCTACTCGACGATTTATTTAGTGTTCTAACCCATATTTGGCAACAAGACTTGGAGTTGAGGTGTTCGATAGGATCTTTTAAACTTGTGGAGGGAAAGACAGATAGGAAGTTGAACAAACAATCTCAACTTTTCACATCACCCCGTGTCCTAAATCCTCTCGAATTTTCCCGTCCCACGTCTCTAAAACAGTGCGCATTTTGCACTGCGGAGCCACACACGCCTGCCCTCAAACAACTACTCTCATACCCTTCTCAAAGGATAGCAACTTGAAGCGATGGCAAACCAGTTATCCCTCATGAAATATGCCCTCCTGGTCGTTGCGCTCTCTCTCCTAAGCGGCGGCGCGAGCTCGGTCCGAGCACGCCATCTCCTCGACACATCGCTGCCGGAGATCCCCGAGCCCGAAATACCCGACAGCTTCCCAGAGATCCCATCGCTGCCCAAGGTCGAACTCCCGCCTTTCCCTGAAATCCCAACCTTGCCGAAGCCTGAGTTGCCAAGCTTCCCAGTTCCTGAATTCCCAAAAGTTCCAGACTTCCCTTCAATCCCCTCGATTCCGAAGGACTTACCAGTGCCTTCCGTGACCACTCCTCACCCTTGAATCATTATCATCACATACCCTAATGATGCCCCTACAAGTTACTGCTGAATTTAATATTTTCCAGTATAAGATCGTATATGATGAAGTAGGGATGATGGGTGTGGTTTGCATGTTATTGTCATGTGCTATTCCTAGCAAGAGAGTGATATTCTAGGAAGTGTTTCATATTGAGATTGGGGTGTATTGCTTTCTAGGAGGACCTGTTGAGCCTCTATGAGAGTGTATGTATCTTCATCTAAGTCAGTTACCATGAATTCGTAACTCCTTGCATTCATTTTACTTTCTTCGCAACTCGTAACTGAGAGTCGAAAATGTCTATGCGATAGAGCACGCTAGAATTATGTCAATTAGCATGGAGATATCTCGAATCACATGTGATGCATCAATCAAGGCAGTGATGGTGAAGAGAAAAATCACGTTATGTTTCTAGACGGGGCACAGGCATTTTCATCAGATGACTATGGTAACACATGCACGGATGATCTAAAACAGTTTAACCATAGATAAATGCACAAGAAGATGATTCACTGCAAGAGAATTTTACATTGACAGAAACAACAACAACAACGACGACGACGAAAAAGAGGAAGTCATTTCCAATCAACGGATCAGAGAGAAATTCATCTAGTCATGTCTTTGATCGACTTGAGCTTGCACGTGGCATAGCATTTCCATTGCTAATGGAAATGAAGTAAAAGATAAGTTGTCTCTACTCTGGACCCTTCCGTATATTTACATCAATCTTTCTTCACGCAGACTGTTAGATCACAATTTCCTAACCAAAATTTTTTGAATTATAATTATTGTACTTTGATCCCCAGCCACTAGCTGGTAGGCACAATGCCATGCAAGAGAAAATAAAAGATTCATTACGTAGAGTTAAACACAAGAAATAGAAACCTGTTCACCGAAAAATGCCCAAGCGTTTACCCGACGGCTCGATCGACGTGAGCCGATTTAGAGAGCGACAGAGGCAGAAAATCCCTATGTCGGGAGCAACTAGTCCACATAGTATGGTTGGTCGATAAGAAAATCCAGTTCTAGTCGATGCATCGGCGAAAAGAGGCTAAGTAATGGAACGAAGAGTTGATGAATGGAGATGAACTCGGTCGATTGGAGAGAGGCGCAGGATGTAACGGGGAAGTAATGGGATCGATGTAACTGTCCAGTAGTGAAGCTAACGATCGCGAATGTTACAACTGTTTGTACATAGTAGGAGCCGCGTAGAACCTGTTTAATTTCTTGGTATCCATCTATGTGATTGGGGATTATAAGTATAAATATCCGGGTTGTAACTTTTGTAAAGGTCCCCCTCAATCCAAGAACACATATCCCTCGTGTTCATTTTCAGCTCATTTTACTTTTTCAATAACATTTATATCACTGGCAACGATTATTTTCAGTGCTCGTACTTTTACATTTCAGGCCATGTACGATATTGTCCAAGAATCAACAAAAGAGCGGGAAAATTACCAAAAAAATCCTGAACTCGTTATAATTGTGTCAATTTAGTCTTAAACTTTTTTTGTCAATTATGTCCTAAACCTTTTGTAATTGTGTCAATTCAGTCTATTTAGGTGGCCGACGTTGACGTGCCAAATTTTTACTAATATTTAATTTTTTCTAATTTTTATTATTTTTTAATACTTTTTTAACTGTCTTTTCTTCTTTTGGGGGGTTAGGGCTAACGGGAGGCCGCCGGCTGCTGGCGAAGGTCGTGGCCCTCGCCCAAGTGCTTGCGAGGGCTTGTGACCGTCGTTGGCCCTTGCTTGGTGGCTGACCGCTTCCTATCGGCCCTAAACCAGAAAAAAAAAAGGATTGAAAATTTTTAAAAAAATTGAAAAATATTATGATATTATTAAAAATTTGCCACAACAATACCGGCTAGCAAATTGGATTGAATTGACATCAATTACAAAAGGTTTAAGATTCAATTAGCAAAAAAAAAGTTTTAAAAGTGAATTGACACAATTACAATAGGTTTAGGATTTTTTTTTGTAATTTTCTTACAAAAGACCCTTTACAACCTTTGTTGGTTCATATCGGTGGATTCATATTTTGAAATGTATTCTTTTTTTTTTTCCGTGAAACAATATCATATCTACGACAGTCATTAATAATTGATTAGAGAAAAAATTTCTGCAAAAGATGACAGAAATCTTTCTATTTCCTGGGCTTAAAAAGACGGATTGAACTATAAATTTTTATATGATCTCACACTGGTCAACAAACTACATGGAAGATCAAATAAAAAGCATAATGGGTTCTATCGTCTTTTTCTTTCCTTAAATCTTGTGCTTAGACGTCTAACTCCTCCAACCCAATCAGACACCAACTGTCAAAGGTGGTCTAGAAACCAAAGTACGAAGTGAACACGCGCACTCAATCTTAATCATAACACGAATAGCAGCCCTTAATGAACGGAGGATTACTAGGAACCAAAACATGTGGAAACCATAATTAGGTCATGACAAACTCCATTTAAGGTTTAGACTAGCATAGCATTACTTTGTCACAGCTTGACTTCAAGGACGACGCCTATCAGAATTTGATCAATCTTCGAATATCCTGCGATCGTGGGAATCGCAATACGACACGGGGCTCTGTTTGGGCATGGGCTGAGTGTTACGCGAATGAGTGGGACCCAAAAGGGCCAAAACGGCTACGGCGCAGAGCATGAGCACCGTGAGGAGGCAGCCCAAGCAGAAGAACTCTAGACAACGGCGATGATGAGGCGTGTAAATTCTGATGATCAGTCTTCGTAGATCCCGTCACGTCCGGTGTTGTCCCGTTGCTAACTGCGCTGGCGGGATTGGGAGGGGGTCGTCTCGTTCCGTGCCTTTCTTGGGGCGTTCTTTAGGATCCTCCGTGTCGTAATCTGCATTTTGAATCATGAGTTGAATGACTTGTGAACAAGAACTCTTTAAGTTCAGTCTAAATATTTGTCGTTATTGCGTTTTTTTTTTTTTTGCTGGGAAGGCAGTGTCCACTGAACTAGTAAAAGGGAAAATTTTAAGAATCGCATGGCATTCTGTCTCAATGCATCCAGGATTGCTCAAAGCGATCAAGAGATTCGAGAAACCATACAATGATTATGCCAATGCATATTTCACCTAGACGACATGCTACAGATTGAAACTTTCCTTTCAGCCAAGAAATATATTCCACCTGGCACCAGTATTCCTCACGATTGAGGCCAGATCGTTCGCTTTCGGCCTGTTGCCAGAGGAGGAGCTGCAGGACATCAAAAGGATCCCGGGGGCATGGGGGATCAGCACGACGAAGGAGAACATGACGAGCAGCAGCATCAGGATCAGAGTCGAGGATGACCCTGCCACCGACTTGCGAGCTGGAAACCGCGAGATCCTCTGCTTCGCCATCTGAAGTGGCGAAGTTTCCCCACGATCTTGTAGCATGACAAGATGTAAGAAGCAAAGAACTCAGAAAACTTCTGCCATGCGAATAACTTGTGAAATGCCTTATACCTTATGAAATGAAAATTATGAAATCAAGCAAGAAGATCTTGCAACGTTCCTGCTTATTTATGAAAAAGAAATAAGGGTAAATGATTGAGCGGCTGGTTAAAACTCCTAATTAGTATCTGCTTCACTGTATAGATTTTGGGATTAATACCATGAAAAACCTACACTATGCACATGTGACAAATTTACCCAAAACTATTTTCTTTTACCACAAAAAACCTCAAACCGGTACACGTGTAATAAATTTACCTCAAACTATTTTTTTTATCACGAAAAATCCCAAAATGGTACACCTGTGATAAATTTACCCCGATTTTTTTAACTACAAAAAACCTCAAACTGATATACTCTGTAACAAATTTACCCTCTCTTAGTTTCGGTTAAATTGGATTAATACCATAAAAGTTCCCAAAATAATACACTTATGACAAAGAGTAAAAATCACATATCGATACGCCCGTCAACTTTCATGTGTCATTTGACAAGAAATTTAACGAAAATTAACGGAGGTTAAATTTATCAATGTGTACCAGTTTGAGGTAAATTTGTCATTTGAAATTTTTCGTGGTTAAAAAAATAATTTAAGATAAATTTATCACTAGTGTATCGGTTTGGATTTTTTTCGCTAAAAATAATTTAGCTTCCTTCTTTCAAATGTTAATAGTCCCCTCGATTGGTAAATTTAGATATTGGTGTCTTGTTCCGACACGATCCTTCAACGATCAAACGAAGTGATGAGCCCCAAGGTAGTTTGACCAAGCTACAACCTGCAACACCTTCATTCCCTCCGGGCCGGGGAACATAAGATTTAAGAAGGAGAACGTTCTGCCAAGTGACATGCAGCCGCCATATTCAATTTCAGTAAATAATGCGACATTGCTCGCATTGATGCTTAACCAACCAAAGTCCTTAGTTAGGAACATGAACCCGCCACGACTGCTTTTAAAACCTCCTCAATGAAATTGGGATGTGGCCACGAACTTGGTGCGGCGAGCCACATTCTAGCTTTAGGGTCTGCTTTTACCGATCGAAAGAGAGCCGTGTCATCCCGAGATGACGTGATTGCCCCGTCCAAGAAAAAGAAGAACGATCATGCGTTGCACCGAAAGATTTATGAAACACGACTAATGCCCAAAAGCTTAAGCTATTAGAAGAAGGTGTGGTTTAATATTTATATATTCCAACACTCCCCTCAGCTTAATCCTGGTCTTTCCGCCTTAGAACTAAGCGTGGAAATATTAAATGGGGAGGCAAATAGGGGCCCTCCTCGCTACGATACTGTGAAAGATTTATAAAACTACGAAAAGCTAACAAGTTAGCATATTAGAAGAAGGTGTGGTTTAATATTTATATATTCCAACAAGCACCTACTTGGTGATATGTTTAGTGATCTAGCACATAGTTGGCAACAAGACTCGGAGTTGGAGGTGCTTGATAGGACCTTTTGAACTTGTGAAAGGAAAGATAGGAAGTTGAACAAACAATCTCAACTTTTCACATTACCTCCTGTCCTAAATCCTCTCGAATCTCCCCGTCCCACGTCCATAAAACAGCGCACACTTAGCACTACGGAGCCACACACGCACAACCCTCAATCAACTATCCTCTTACCCTTCTCAAAGGATAGCAACTTGAACCGATGGCTAACCAGTTATCACTCATCAAATACGCCCTCCTGGTTGTCGCGCTCTCTCTCTCCTAAGTGGCGGTGCCAACTCGGTCCGAGCACGCCATCTCCTCGACACATCGCTGCCGGAGATTCCTGAGCCCGAAATACCTAACGGCTTCCCGGAGATACCGTCGCTGCCCAAGGTCGAACTCCCGCCTTTCCCTGAAATCCCAACCTTGCCTAAGCCTGAGTTGCCAAGCTTCCCAGTTCCTGAATTCCCAAAAGTGCCAGACTTCCCTTCGATCCCTTCGATTCCGAAGGACTCACCAGTGCCTTCTGTGACCACCACTAAACCTTGAAATCATGATCATCGCATACCCTGATGATGCCCCTATAAGTTACTGCTGAACTTTATACTTTCCTGTATAAGGTCGGATATGATGAAGTGGTGATGGAGGGTGTGGGTTTGTATGTTATTGTCATGTGCTATTCCTAGCAAGAGTGTGATATTCCAGGAAGTATTTCATATCGGGATTGGGGTGTATTGCTTTTGAGGAGGACCCGTTAAGCCTCCATGAGAGTGTATGTACCTTCGACTAAGTCACTTACAGTTACCATGAATTCGTGACTCCTTCCGTTCATCTTAATATATTCGCGACTCGTTACTAAGTGTAGAAAATGTCTATGCAATGGAGCACGTCACAATTGTGTGACGACTTCAATTAGCTTGGAGATATCGGAATCATATGTGATGCGTCAATCAAGGCAGCATTTGTCAATAGAAAAATCACATTATATTCTAGACGTGGCACAGGTTTCTTCATCATATGACTGTGGTAACACATCCCTAGATATTCCGAAACAATTTGACCATAGATGTATTCCCACAAAGATGCTTCGGTGCAAGAAATTAAATTTACGTTAATGGAACAAAAAAGGAAGTCATTTCCAATCAACTTAATTGAGAGAAATTTATCTAGTCATGACTTTGATCGACTTGAGCTTGTCCGTGGTAAAACATTTCCATTGCTGATGGAAATGGAAAAAGAATGGTATAAATACCAAAGATTGTGTACGGATATCACTTTGGTACCAAAAAGTTTTTTTCGGATCACTTAAATGATAATTTTTTTTAAAAAACGGTCGTGTGAGTGTCAACTCCGGTATGCATTGCCGGTAATCGGACGTGGCATTATTTTACTAATATTTGAAGCTGACGTGACTCGCTCAAGGTCTAGTCCAATAAAAAAAAAAAGTTAAAAATTGAAAAAAGATAATATTAAAAGTATAAATTACAAACTTAATTAGTTTACAAAAATAAAAAAGCTTAAAATTGGAATAAAAAAGGACATGTCCAATAACGGTCCTAAAACTTGTCACAAAAGTGAAATTGAATCCTAAAACTTACAAAAAGTGTAATCAAGTCTTAAAATTTGTCAAATTGATGCAAACGAGCCCTTCTGTTAACTCCGAAAAATGATAATGTTTTTAAATAATTTTTCTCTCATACTTGGTAATGACATAGCTAAGACCTCGTCGGTTGGGTTCAAATTCGATTTGTAATACAAGTTTTATTTAAATTATATTTAAAAAAATTAACAAAAAAATTAAAATTAAAATTAAAATCTTATTTTAAAATAAATTGAAAAAATAGCTTAAAAATTTAACAAAAAAGCTATAAAAAAGGTAATTAAATTTACGTGACAATGGTCGACGAGGATGGGGCATGGCCGGCGGGGGTTCTTGAGCCCGGCCAGCGCTTGGGCTGCGCGGCCCTCCCCCAAACCTGGGTGAGGGCGGTGACCCTCGCCCAAGGCTCAACAACCATCATTGACCATGCCTTACCTGGCGACAACGAGGGCTTGTGCAAGCCCTCGCCACCCGTTCTCTACCTTTTTTTATGTTATTTTAATCTTTTTGGTTAAATTTTAAGCTTATTTTTTATTTTATTTTAAATAAAATTTTCATTTTAATCGTTTAGTGTTTAGCTAATTTTAGCATTTAAATTTGATTTATTTTAATTTATTTTAAAGTGTAGAAGTCCACATGAAAGCCCACGTGGACTTATTTTTTTTTAAAATGCCATTTTACATTAAAAATGTAATTATTAATGCCACACGGCAACTTTGGCGAGAATATTTCTCCGGAGGCACTTAAATGATCGCTTTTTCTACGATTCGGCACTTAAGTGATCGGGCGAAAACTCTTTGGCACCAAAGTGATCTCCACACACAACTTTTGACACTTATAATGTCCTTCACCCGATGGAAATGAAGTAAAAGATAAGTTCTCTCTACTCTGGACCCTTTCATATATTTACGCCAATCTATCTCCACATAAATTGTTATATCATAATTTCCTAACCAAACTTCTGTGAATTATAATTATTGTACTTTGATCACTAGCTACTAGCTGGTAGGCACGATGTCATGTGAGAGAAAATAGGAGATCTATTGGGCAGAGTTAAATTGCAAGAAGTAGAAATCACCCAAAAATGCCTCAGTGTTTGGGCAACAGAGGCAGAAAATCCCTATGCCGGGGCAGTTGGGCGACAAAGTATGGTTGGTCAACAAGAAAACCTAGTTTTAGTCGATGTATCAGCGAGAAGAGGCTAAGTAATGGAACGAAGAATTGATGAATTAGAGATAAACCCGGCCATTTACCTTCCTGTCCAAGAATCAACAAAAGGCCCTTTACAACCTTTGATTATTCATATTGATCGATTCATATTGTGAAAAAGTATCTGTCTTTTTTTTTTTTTTACCCCCGGTGAAACAGTATCATATGTACTGCAGTTACTAATTGGTGATTAGAGAAAAGAATAGACTTTTTCTCCATAACATAACAGAAATTTTACTATTTCCTGGGCCAGAGACATAACTCCATGTACATGGAAAACTGATTACTCATCATAATGCCAAAATGATCAAATCAAGCCTTTTTTTTTTGGTCATATGGAGGTTGGGTTATATGCCTGGATTTCAAGATCTAAAGAGAAACTAGAAAATTGTACATGATCTCACAGTGGTGAACAAACTCTTATGGAAGTGCAAAGAAAGCATACATAACACATGTCAGATAGACCATAATGGGTTCTATCGCCTTTTTCTTTTTGTTGGGGTTGGGAAATCAGAGATTGCATTATATTTATATAAACTTTGTGCTTGGACGCCTAACTCCTCCAGCCCAATCAGACACCAACTGTCAAAGGTTGTCTAGAAACCAAAGTACGAAGTGAACACCCGCACTCAATTCTAATCATAACACGAATAGCAGTCCTCAATGAACGGAGGATTACAAGGAACCAAAACACGCGGAAACCATAATTAAGTCATGACAAACTCCAATTAAGGTTGGACTGGCGAGGTATTACTTGGTCAAGCTTGACTCCAATGACGACGCCTATCAGAATTCGACATTTTGTCTTTAATTTTTGCAAGATTGAGATGAGGAGGTGAACTAACATGAATGCCAAACCAAGATCGCAATTTTTTTCCTAACCATATTGATGGCAAGCCGCCAACCTCACGACCCACAATCACACATTCTCCTCCTATATAATCCCAACCTCTTGTCTCCCTAATTCCTCACTCAACAATTAGCAATCCCATTGCTTGCGACTCCGTTTTTATCACCTTAGTTGGATCCCAATCGCCAATGGCTTTCTCCAAAAGCTTCGCTTTGGTACTTTCCATCGCCGTTCTCATCTCGAGCATCAATGTCAGCTCGGGAGCACGTCATCTTCTGCAGGCTGGTCTCCCGACGATACCGACCTTGCCCACCATACCCACCCTGCCCAAGCCGACCCCAATGCCGGCGATCCCGGCATTGCCGAAGGTAGCGGTGCCGCCCATGCCTGCCATCCCGACTCTGCCTCAACCCACACTGCCGACCCAGCCTTCCCTTCCCAAGGTTGTTCTGCCGCCGATCCCGAGCTTGCCCACTGTCCCGAAGGTGGTCTTGCCGCCAATGCCGAGCGGCATCCCTTCATTCCCTAAGATTCCTTCCATTCCCTTCCTCGCCCCACCACCATCAACCTAGACTGCTAGCCCTTGGGCGAGTCCGAGTGCACGTATTCGCGTGCCCCGTGTTGGTGGAACGTAGTTGGTTGTAAAATACGGTCGTTGTTTTGTACGCATGATTGCGAGTTTCTTCTGTGTGTGTACGATTGATATATGTTCGGAGTCAGTTTTTTTGCATTGAATAAAAAGGTTTTCCAGTGATGTTATGTAGTGTTGTACTCAGGAAGAATTCATTAAAATTAGAGATTGTCGGTTTCGTCGCTCTTCATGCATTTCAACAGTACGCGTTTTAAGCCTCTGCTCTGGCCTCGTTGTGCCATGCCCTGACGCGATTGACACGAAGAAGATGCTTATAATTTTATCCTGCTGGAAAAAAATGATTCAAGAAATTGCAAAAGTAGGTCGAATATAGCAAGGAAAAGAACGCTATTGAGGGACCCACGAGTTTGAAAGAGTATAACATGAAATATAATTAACTTCAAAGAACATCTTTCTTCGCAAAGACAGGACATGAATGGGATGATATAATAATTAGGTAAACCTATACGTGATCATATCCATTTACGTGTGTACAAAACCACTTGTGATAATTAAGGCTACCATCATATGACGAAGATCTTCATAAAGAAGGAGCTCCAACGAGGATGTTTGACGTTAACTTTTCTTAACACAACTCACTGTGAATCTCAACAGTTATTGTACTTCTCCGCTTTGCTTCGTATGGTTTTATACTATTTCAGGCACTTTTGTGAGTACTATTTAGTTCTCGTCTGGAGATAGTAATTGTTTCTCTTGATGACGTCTATTGTTTCGTACAGTTCCTCCATAATTTACTAGGCCTTATTTCGATTCTCCATGCAATGTTTTCAAAAACTTATTGTTTGTCAAGGAGATATCCAAATTTATATTATGATATGGGCACATGAACCCATGTCGTGTCTATAATCTTTACCTTTGCGTACATTCGTAACGAGTAAGCCAAGTATGAACCCTACCGATGAGATGTACGACGTACTTGGCGAGGATTATAGAACATTTTAATAACAAGTGTCTCGTATAGGTTATTTTAGTGTCGCATTGAAAAAAAAAAACCAATCGCTTGTCCACATAGCGGTTGTGCAATAATTAGGATATGTCAATCCTCATTCATAGCACGATACACAAAATTTTCCACCAAACAATATTTCTCTTCGACACGCAAAAAAAAGAGAAGATAGAGAATTGGAGCGTGGATCTTTCTTTTTATGTTTACATATTGATTCGGTCAATCATAATTCAGAAACATATGCGTATATATTGTTTCCGTTTTGCTCTACAATCGTTATATCCGCTAATGTGTCCACAGTTCGGTTCGGTTCTTTCAAATTTCCATGATATAGCATCGGGCCAACCCCGAATCAAGCGCACTTTCATTTCGTTTCAGTTTCGATATAATATACATGATATGAAGAAACTGTCAATATTCTAGTTACGTGTTATTTTCTCCACTAAGTTAGAGAGAAGGAGGTGATCTAACAAAAATAAAAACCATAGAATGTCTCCCACACTTTCTCCACCCCGACCGTCTGACGGCTGGGGCTGGTCGCAAGGCAGAGCCATGCAAGCTCGGCTGTGGCCGCCAGTTGGCACAGTGGCCTTCTTTGATTTGAAATTTAGGAAAAATGAGACCAATAATTTCTAAACTTTGACCCAATATAAAGTGTAGTCTCTAAGCTTTTAATTTGATCAATATAATCCCTAAATTTTAGTCTAATGTGCAATGTGATCCATGAACTTTTAATCGACGAATATGGTCCTTGTACTTTTGCCAATGTACAATGTAATCCATGAATTTTAATTTAGCCAATGTGGTCCCCGAACTTTAGGAACATGTTCAACGTAGTTCTTGAATTATGAAAAGATGCTCAATATAGTCCTTCCATTAATTCAAGTTTAGAGACGCCTTTGAACATCTTCTTATAGTTCAAGGACTAAGTTGAACATGTTATAAAAGTTGGAAAATCACAATGAACAAATTAAAAGTTTAGGATCACATTGCATAATGGGCTAAAGTCTAAGAACCATGTTGATCAAATTACAAAAGGACCACATCGTACATTAAATCAAAATTCACGAATAATTTATGTCATTATTCCTCAAATTTAAGATCAGTGATGACCTTCGAAGGAGCAACGGCGGGGCACGAGTGGAGAGCGAGAGACGCAGCCCAGTGGTGCGCAAGACTGCAAGTCTATTGCAACAAATAAAAGAAGAAGACGACTGCAAGTCTGTCCGATGAGGAAGGAAATGGGGATGGGTGTTGGATTTTTCAAGGTGGGAATAGGTTGGGGAACAAAATGACAATTTGGTTAATTTTGTGTAGGTGAAAGATGCAACTTGAAATCTATTGTAAAAAGTGAGAACCATTCGTAGATTTGCGAAGTAAAATGGAAGATGTTTTTTTTTTGTTAACATAACGAAAAACCCTAAATTGCTACACCTATGATAAATTTAATATCCGTTAATTTTTATTAAATTTTATTATCAAATTGTTAAGTTGGATGACACATGATAATAGACATACGTATCTGTTTGGGGTTTTTACCCTTTACTTATCACCGATGTACTAGTTGTGAATTTTTCATGGTATTAACCAAATTTTAATAAAAGTTAACGAGATGATGAATTTGTTACAAGTATACCAATTTGAGGTTTTTTGTAATTAAAAATTTAATTTTGGGTAAATTTATCGCAGATGTACTAGTTTGAAATTTTTGCGGGCAAACAATTAGTTTGGAATAAATTTTTTGCAAGTGTATCGCCTTGAAATTTTTCATGGTATTAACCTTTTTAATTTTTCATTTCCTTTGCTAAGTGATTCGGCTTCATTGTATTGAATGCTTTAGCACTCAATTATTTTGTGGGGAAAATTATCCAAAAAGTCTTAAAGCTATTATAAGACGGCTAATTCAATCATAAATCTTCAATTACGTCAATTTACCTTTTGACAATTTGCTAATTTAGTTCTAAATCTTTTGATGATTTACAAATTTAGTCCTAAAACTTTTAATAATTTTTTATATTTAGTTCTTCCAACCAATTTTAAATGAAAATCACCGATGTGGACGTTGATCGTCATACATGACATACTTATCAATTATCATCGACGAGGACACTTTTTGCAATTTGTAAAAAAGAAGAAGATGATTTTATTATATTTTCTTTTCGTTTTTTTTTTCTTTCTTTCTCTACCGCCGCAAGGGCTGATGAGAGGGCTACCCTTGCAGGATTTGGTGAGAGCAACCCTTGCATAAATGAAATGATTTATGATTAAATTATTAAATTTATAAAGGTCTACAATTAAATTAGAGTAATTAAAAAGTTTACGACTGAATTTGATGCCATGATAATTTTTCCTCACTTTGTGCATGGATCCCGATTATACAAATATCTATGATGACATTATTACATTATTAAGTTTGCGAAAGGTCCGAGGATGAGCGGGGGAAAAATTTAGAAAATCTGACTGAAAATGGTTGGCTCGCTAATTTTGTGTTTAGGATTAAAAAGATGAACTTTTAGATTCGAAAAGCATTCTAATAATTTTGACAAACATCAAAATTTTCACTCGAATTAAGGATTTCAAGAATTCAAAGCTGCTTTTCAAAATTGGGTTGACATATAAGATTGAGAATAGGAATAAAAGTGATAAAACATTACCGATAAAATTGATCTAAACATATATCATGAAAAGTTTTGAGGAACCGATACCAACTTCATGCCCATCTTCTAATAAATGTTATGTTTCTAAATAAGCTGGTATTTACCTTCGACATGTGTCATATAGGTCGGAAGCGTCAATTATCACGTTATCTTTCAAATCATTTATGATTTTACTTCTTTATAGGTATTATTTTTCAATCGTTATGTATCTAATTACCTTTTAATAAGCTAGTTTTTTGTTGGTATCGCGTTTATTAAACTATAGATATTAATGAGTCTGAACTTATGATCTATCAAGATAACAGATTGGGGATTTAAATGGGCATTGCAACTGTTAAATCCAACTGTAAAAATTCACTCATTGTGACTACTTTTACACACCCAAACACACGAAGCCTAAGCTTAGTCAGTGCTATCCAAAAGGCAAATCGTCCAAACCTGGACCAGAATTGCAAATGAAAATGAAGTATTTCCATTTTTCTACCTCCTTAAAAACTTATTTTGCTTGTGAAAATAGAAACTCTTACTAGATATGGAAAATTTGAAATTATGCTTGGTTACTATATTGCTTCTAATAATTGTTACTTTTTATTTTCTTGATGTGATGACATTTTCATCTTAGATAATTTTAGACTTCGTTTGTTCTCGAAAAATGGATGATTTGATAAATATTTTCTAAAAATGACCATTTGTATTGCCTTGATGTAATAAGTCAATAAAAAATATTTTTTGTCTACAATAATTTATTTCTAAACATTTTCACGAGATGATGAAAATATATTACTTCATTCATTTTTTTAAGCCATACAAACAATCATTTTAGAAAAATGTTTTTAAATAATTTATTTTTAACGAAACAAATGGAGCCCTGGCATCTAAGCTATACAGCATTATTAAAAATATCAATTTAAATAATAAAAAAGTAGTGGGCATATTCTTAATCTATTCGTTCTTGAAGGCATGTCTAGTTTTTGCAAAAAGGAAATAAAAAACTCATAGAAGATGAAAATCATGTGAAAATGTCTATGTTATTATCTTTTGACATGAATACTTTAGATTATTTATATTTTTTTCACTTCGGATTATATGGAATTTGACATAAATAATATGAATAAAATGTTATATATCGTAGAAATAAGACTCGGTGTTTCTTAAGTCGAAATGCCTTTTGTCAAATTTACGTTTATAACCTCTGTCTTCCTTTCATTGACGTTTATAGTCTTTCCGTTTCTTCTCTTCTTTCTTCTTGGCTATATATCGAATGTCATCTTCTCCGTTCTCTGTCCCTTTCTTCTTAACCGCCACAGCCGAGGGCAGAGATCGAGGCCCCTGGCTCTCGTGTGCTCTTCGATTCGACACCCACGAGGTAAGAAACGAGCGCCACAGTCGCCACTTCCGACGAATCGCCGCTGACGTCGCCGGCGAGCATAGGCGATGAAATAACCACCACCTGTTGCCTCACAGCTGATCAGCTGTGGGCGATCCAGACGGGGAGAGGACTACAAACGGTGAAGAGAATTGATTCAAGCAGGCCCTTGAAAACACTGAAAACAACTCTGAGCTACGGGCACATTATATCAGGGCCTCGGTATCGTAAAGATGGGTTATGATTCTGGCGATGGTTCGGAAGACAGTCGAGATGATGGTATGCTGATTCTGCACTTCTACAATGAGTTTCTAACTGTTAATTAGGTATCCCGTCATGCAAATTTCATGATATATGGATTACTGCGTGACAGAGTTTTATGCGAGTGCTTTTGCCGAATACCTAAGTTAAATACGCCGTAGTCTGGTGAAAGAAGTGAACTTTGCTCGCACTATCTGCTAATCTTGAAATGATTTTTTTTTACTTCCGGTGAATTTTTTCAATTCTGTCGCATGTAAGATGATAATTTGCCTCAAATGACATTACAGACGAGGAGGAATATGAAGAGGGTGGGAGTGGCAACCGCTTTCTGGGGTTTATGTTTGGGAATGTGGATAACTCGGGCGACCTTGACGTTGATTACCTTGATGAGGTGATGTCTTTCGAGTTTTGCATTCTCATGCTCTTCATATCTTTTGAATGTGGGCAGTCTACCTAAGAATGCATTGCATCTATGCTTTTGCGTCTGATGCTGGTTTAATTGAGCTCACTAAGATCACTGGGTGGAGCTTTTAACTTTTTAGAGGTGGCTGGGAGCTTTTCTTTTGACTAATCATGAAAAATTTTGGATGGGCTGGAGTGTGCTCTAGCTGGAATAATTTAATGCTGCAGTATTCTATGTCATACTCCTTGCATCCTGTGTAAATCAATATCCGGAGCCGCATGAGTGCATTTTGGACAAATGACGGCTTTAGATATCCAGACTTCCTGGCTGTGGACTTTAGTAGATTTTGTTGGATAGTTTCTTACCAGCTAAATTCTAGGTTCATTACCAAATGGAAAGCTAAATATTCGGTCTTGTGGCATCTATGCAAATATTAGCAAGCTTCCTCTTAAGCATGTTTTCTGTGCATAATAGGGGTAAACGTAAGTTAGCGTCTCATAAACCTGCTTTTTCATGACTGTTTTGCACTTTATGCGTGTCACATATGGGGCCATTACTAACATAAGATAATGATTTAACTCAAATGCCGCAGTTAGAGTGTTGCTATTCTAGTGCTTGCTTAGAAATAATTTGTCGGAGATAACAGCCTCTCGTTTGTATGGTACATGTATAAAATGCTCCTGGATGCTGTATGTTCTGCTTATCATATTTATTTTATACTGCAGGATGCAAAGGAGCATCTTGCAGCATTGGCTGACAAGCTTGGTCCATCTTTGGCTGATATTGATGTATGGAGGTTTTAATGCTTTGCATGAATTTGTTTAAGCTTTGTTAAGAATGGATTCTGAGAGTTTTACTCTATTGTCTTAGCTGATCATGCTTGCAATATAAGCTATCATGAATTCAATGAACTCACAATCTCTCGATTTTCAGTTGTCTGTAAAATCACCAAGAACGCCTGTTGATGCTGCCGAACAAGGTGATTGTTCTTTTTCCTTTTACTTGGTTTGATTTGGTGACTCCGAAGTCAGTAGATGGTTTCTGAAGGATCTCTGACCAAAATAGTTTCTCATGTTACTAGTGTAGAAAATATATGACATATCTTCAACACTACAAAAATCGGAACTTTGGTTGGACCAATGGTTCTAACTCACTGTTGATCTTACAGCTTGGGATGCTTTTGTGATGTTGTCAATCTGGAAATTTGCTTGTCTGATTTTTTTCTCCAATATGCTTTATGATTGTTCTTTGTTCCTAATTGACTGGACGAAGATTCATCAGGGGATCAATAGTTGTTGCAGTTGAATCCCCATCCCATTAAATTGGATAACCTGTGCTCATGTGACCTTTTTTCCCTAGTCGTGTATGTTCATTGGCAGGGGTGCTTTTTCTCCTTTTAATTTACAATGTCTGGGCAATTAAAAGCACATTTTTGTATAAATTATTCTGCCGTGATGGTTATAGTATCCCATATTGCTTGCTTGCACCATCTAATGGCCTTACAATTCATATTATTGTCACAATTGCAATAACTTTTCTGTTCACTTTTCGGTCTGTTATGCATGTCCTGTAGACCAGGACTCCTATAGCTTCATCTGTATGTATGTTGGTGTAGTTTGAGCCTTTTCTTCTGATAACTTTTGGGTTCTTCTGCCACCAGATTACGATGAGAAGGCTGAAGATGCTGTTGATTATGAAGATATCGAGGAGCAGTACGAGGGTCCAGAGATCCAGGCTGCCAGCGAGGAAGACAATTTGTTTCCAGAGAAGGATTATTTGTCTGCCAAAGTTCCTTTTGCTACTTTGTATGATAGAGCTTCAGTCTATGACGATGAAAATTATGATGAGGATGAGGAAAATGAGAAAGAGCAGGAGGTGGTGAATGAAGATGCAACACAAACTATTTTATCAGGTTTGCCATGAGCCATATTACATTCTGAGTTTTTTTATATAAAGATGCTCGTTCTCACTGTGATTCATTTGGGTTCAACCATGACGGTGATCTCCATGATCATTGGTCTGTGCTGTCCTTTCCTAGTTGATTAGACATCTCGCTCTTCATAGTTCTTCAAGTATGGTATAAGTTACACAACTGAATCTGTTTGCTATGAGTTGGAACCTATAGACATTTTAAATGCTTATCACTACTTCTGAATTCTGATCTTTAAAAGACAAGGAAGAAATGCTAATTCAAATGGTATAGAGTAGTCGCCTAGGTTTTGAGAAAATGAGAATGTTATTTTTTTATCAGTTTGATGATTCATATTCTGGTTCCTTGCTTCTTGCAGAAAGAACAATAAAGCAAAGAGTTCATTGTTTGCACCATACTTTTATTTCTAATGCAACATTAGCATGGGTTTTTTCCAGGAAATAGTTATTGGGTGCCATTCCAAAGGAAAACTAAGAAATGACAAAGTCCCTAAACCTATAATATCCAACAGTTTAACTATTTTGATGATGCTACTTACGGGAGGGTACCTGGACATACTGGTGCCTTGACATTATCTGAACTGCTCATGTTATTGGTTTTATTTAGACATACTGGTGCCTTGACATCATGTCTGAAGTGTTAATTTTTTGGTTTGAGACCACATCACTTATGACTTAGAAGCTCACTAAACAAATGGGTCTTAACCTTTTGGATGGTCTCTGTCTCAATTCTTGACCTTTCCTGGCTAATAAGATTGGTAATAATGGCATTCTTCCTTCAGAAGTGCAGGCTACAAGTCCTGCAGTTTTCTCTGAAGGCAGTATATCCGCTGAGCATGAGCAATGCCATGCCTCTCCACGTAATGAAAGTCCAGTTGCTTCTTTTGAAGAATTTCAGGTCAGATTGGGTGTTTAATTTGCTTATGATAGAGTTGAAGTTTTTCCTTCCATATTACGAGACTACTTGTCCTTGGATCTCTTTCATTGTGGTGATTGATGAACTTTTGTATCTTGTGTATACTCACATTTCTTTCACAAATTCTTGTCTCTTTCTTTTTGTTGAGCCAAAAATTGATTCTTTGGAGCAAAGCCTTTATTATAAGCACATCATAAGTCTTCTATTCTAAATGGTGCCTCATTGAAGTCGTGAATTAAGCATTACAGAAGCTTTGCAGTCAAGTAGCTTTATTAACATCTCTCGTAAGGGTTCTGCTGTGTTTCCCAGCATATTGTTATTGGCTAAGTAATATTTAACTGAACTATTTACGCACACACCAGGAGACAGCTGAAGCTGATGAGGAACCCACGGAGGATAAAGCTTCTTCCCTTTTACCAGTTCTGTGTATTGAAAATGGAATGGTCATTTTACGGTTTTCGCAAATATTTGGCAAACATGAGTTTTCAAAGAAAAAGCTACAGAAGGGATCACAAGACCACGGTCCACAAAGGTATTTTGCTGATAGGTTGTAATCTGTTCCTCCAATATTCCCCTTTATGCAATTTCCGATAAATATTATTGCCCTATATCCAATTATTGGTTATGTTTTTCTTTTTGGCACCAAGCAGCTCAAATACGAAACCGATAGTGCATGCTTACCAACAAAAGAGAAGGCAGTAATAAATAGTGAAACCAAAAGGAATGATATTCAATGGCTATAGCAGAAGAACAACAGAAGAAAAATCTAGAAAGAATCGGAAGAGAAGCATCTGTGACCTTTCTTAAAGATTTATCTCTGTTCGCTGATGCATGTACCTTGATTCCTTCATGTTGTTTATTTCGTTCTGGCTAAACATGCACTCTGTGATAAATTGTAGGAGAAAACTGGAAAACCAATGCATGGTGTAGGTATTACATAGAGAAAAAGGTACCATAAAAAACAAGATATAAGCAGCTCAAAGCTATTCAATTACAGAAGAAAGAGTAGTAGCTTGCAGCCATGGCCACTCCAACATTGTTCTATCTTTTTCTATAAATGCCGATCTCAATGGCAACCGCAAAGCAACTTAAAACATTGTTGGTGCTGCTCTTTAGACTTTTGGAGTGCTGTAGACTATGATAGATCATATCCTATTTCCGTGTTCGTTCTTGGAGGAGACATATGTCTTAATCACCTCTTCTGGTGGTACGTGAAAGAATGTGTAGAGGAGCTAAAGGCCTGCAGCATTTATGTTTTGCAAGTAAGAAGACAAAAGTACGAATACTTAATACTTCTTCTTCTGGAAGGGAGAAAAGAGAAGGGGGGTGTCTGGAAGGAAAAATAGGAGAGTTTTGAGAAACCACCGCAGCTTCAGTACAAAAGAATAGTGAAACACTCTCATGGTGGTATTAAACATGGTCCTTAAGGAACAGTTTGTTTTCGTGCTTTCTCTTCAATAAGGCTGGGAGGTTCATTCCTTTCTTTGCTAGAAGTCTTTCTTCCTTTCCCTCATAAACTCTCTGTTTTGTCTTTAATGCTTGCTCTTAGATTAGGGTTGGAAGTGATTTTGGTTTCACATTTTCTTCTGAATTTCTTTCACCACCTTTCAGAGAGGTTTAAGTCTGCAGATGCTTTTCATGCCGTGGAAGAAGATGAAGAGGCTTTCTTAAGAGGTTTGAGTCAGGGTCTTTCATCCATTAAACTGGTACAAGAAGGTCAAGATGATGTCGTGGGGAATACCGACGGTGATACACGGTATGAAAAATATGGTGCTGGGAACGGTGAAGGCAGATTTCCTCTGAGAGCTGACGAGGACATTTTTCTTAGTGGAGGACCTATGAAAGAGGATTTACCGACAGATCTCTCTACAGTTTGGCAGTTGCCTCAAAGTCCTAATTTCTATCCTCTTGGTCAGCAAGACTGGGAAAATAGCATCCTCTGGGATAGTTGTCCTCCAAGCCCTGACTATTCTGCAGAAAACCATGACCTACGCAGAGCTGATTTAGGAGACTCTGTCAATGGAGTTTCTGAGCCACAGATTGGATCAGAAAATCTTAAACTAGGGCATCAAATAGCCCAAATTGAGAAGACAGATGGATTCGGGTGTCCCGCTACTTTGGTTTCCGTGGGATCAAACAGTACATTGAGATGTTCGAATCTTGCATTTTCCAAAAGGAATTCCATCCCCAACTTTTGAGATTAGAATCTCATTTGGAAATGGATAAATCTTGCCATGGAGATGGTTTGGAGGATAAAAGCACAGAAGAGCAATTTCAGCATGATGCTTTAACACAATTTAGCAAAATCTCGTTGCAGAATAAACACATTCTGGATGGGTCCTGGGTTGATGAGATAAGCTGGGAGCCTAATGTTTCAATTGCAAAACCAAAGCTAATTTTTGATCTCCAAGATGGACGTATGCTTTTTGAGGTTTTAAATGACAAGGATGGTAACAATTTTTGGCTTCATGCAGGGGCTATGGTGATGACTCGATCTCCAGAACCCATTAGTCATGATTCTCTTCAGCTGATCAGTCATGGTAGACTCTCTAGTTGGGAGTTTGACATTGCCAATGACATGTTCTATTCAAACAGGAAAACGTCTCAGCAGCTTAATACTAGCTCCGAAAAACGCATTGCTTATGGTGGTGAAGTATATCATTCAGCACCTGCCCTTAAGTTGGAGACGATGAAACTAAAGTTGAGCAAGTAAGAATGAATTGCTATCCTTTCATAAGGATTCCTTGGGTCTGGTGTATTTCTTCTTAATGCAACATCATATGATTGTTTTGCATGCAGTATCAAGATACTTATCTATACTGGGATTTTATCAAGCCGTTTTCAGAGATTTAAACCGACATGTGTCCTTTGTCCTATCCTTTTTTTAGTAGGAAGTTCTTGAATAGGTTATCTGACTATTTGTCCTGATCTTGCCTTGCTGAAGCTATTCTTGAACCAAAAGCTAGGTCTTTTGCTGATGGCACAGATATCTGTAGGTTAATTCATTATCTCTACTTTTCTTTAATATGACCTGTTGTCTAATGTTGTAATGCCCAGCCCCATCTAAATGGGAGGTCGTGTGAGTGGTACCTGTTTCTTTATTTCCATTATACTCGTTCTTTTCCTTTTCTGGAAACTATAAATTTTATATTGTTGCGCTCCCTAAAATGATTCTCAAATATATAAGTTTTTTTTTGTCATTCATGTTGTCAAACCTTTTTAAAGTAGCTTTTATGGGCAGTTTAAGTTATTAGCCTTGATTGATGCGGATGCCTAATCCAGGAGTAGTGTGTAAGTTCTCAGTGTTGGATGTTCAATTGCACTAACCATAATTTTCCTTTCTTGAAGACCTCTGCTCCAAAGTATCTCCTAAATGAGGCTGTCAGTTGTTTGTTTGATGCATGTCTAAGATCCATCTGTCCATTCAGTGTGATTGAATATGGTCAGTGTCATGTTTGTGGTGTTAACGTTACCTGTTAACTTGGAGATTTACATCTTGGTGTTTGCAGTAAAGATGTAGCCCATTTTCATCGACCTAAAGCTCTTTGGTATCCATACGACAATGAGGTGGCAGTTAAGGAGCAAGGGAAGCTATCTACTCAAGGGCCAATGAAGATTATAGTAAAGAGCTTAGGGGGCAAAGGAAGTAAACTACATGTTGACGCTGAGGAGACTATCTCGTCAATTAAGACAAAGGCTTCAAAGAAGCTAGGTTTTAATCTCTCTGACATGATTTTTATTGAGGGTTGAGAATTTAACCCAATTTTCATCTTGCAAATGTCTCTCTATTTGCAAAAATTGAGCTTTTTTTTTTCTTACAGATTTCAAATTATCTGAACCAGTGAAGATCTTTTACCGTGGAAATGAACTTAAAGATCATAAATCGCTTGCTGATCAAAATGTCCAGCCAAACTCCTTGATACATATTGTACGTACAAATTTACATTTGCTGCCAAGGGCACAGAAGATTCCTGGTGAGAATAAGTCTCTGCGTCCTCCTGGTGCATTCAAGAAGAAATCTGAGCTCTCTGTGAAAGATGGCCATGTGTTTCTAATGGAGTAAGTGACTGGAAGCTAGTATTTAAATGGGAATATGCATTTGTCTTTTACCCCATTTTCTTTTATTCGACCCATTGTTTAATGATTGATGCTATGCTTTTCCATGGCTGCAAATGAAGGAAGTTTTTGTCATATAAAATAGCTCCCTTGAGACCATTCTCCTTCCATTAAAACCATATCCATGCTCTCTCTCTCTCTCTCTCTCTCTCTGCGTGCGCATGCATATTCTTACGCTCTTTTGGTGATTGAAGTTCTGAAGTGGTGCTTCTCTGAGCGAAAATGTAGGTATTGTGAGGAAAGACCCCTATTGCTGAGCAATCCAGGGATGGGTGCAAGACTTTGCACATACTATCAGAAAACAGCCCCAAGTGATCAACATGGCATCTTTTTACGTAGTGAAAACAGGAGTTTGGGGAATGTGATGGTACTGGATTCTACTGATAAATCACCTTTCCTTGGAGACATAAAACATGGTTGCGCACAGTCATCTCTTGAAACAAACATGTATAGAGCACCTGTATTTCCTCACAAGGTGTCCTCAACTGACTATCTTTTGATTCGCTCTGCGAAAGGGAAGCTTTCTGTTAGAAGGATCGACAAGATTAATGTTGTCGGACAACAGGTCTGTCCTAGATATTAATAATCCTCTTTCTTGGGTGTTTCTTTTGATAATTATAGTAATGGTCTTTCTTTCTAATCATTCTTTGACTTAAAATGAGGTAGATATAATTGTTTCTAGCGTTTTCACTTTTTCTTGAGATGAATATGATGTGCTGATGTGCTTTTGAGGTTTACTGGCTGATTGTGACTTTGGTACTGGTTCTATACACTGTAATTAAGTGAATTTGCTATGGAAAAGTTTGAAGGTTTCTGCACAAATCAGATTATGTGTGTGTTTTTAAAGATCACATTGGACTGTGTTAAAATCATGTCTCAGGCGCTCAAAAGCTGGGCCAGAGATTTATCTGCAAATGCGAGCCTTCAAAAATTTGTATTCACATTTTGACAGCATGGCAATGAGTTTGGTCATGCGTTCTACACATGATGGATGTCGAAGACACGTCACTATAGTCTCCTTTGCCAGTTTAATGTTTATCCTTGACTACTCTTTAGATTTAGTTGTTCCTATTTTCTGAGTCTTTTGTGCTCGTGTTCTTTGGATAGATCGAAGATATTTGTTTGAATTGATTATAATGTTGAAAAGGGTAAGATAGAATAATGGAAATGGTTCAGTGCAAACTTATGGATGCTGAGATGTCAAAAGTGTCATATTTCAAAATAATTCATTTATGGAGAAAAGGCAAGTAGCAGGGGAATTTTGTCGGCTGTTCAATTGGTGATTATGGGGGGAAGAGCTGGGAGAAGTTCTAAGATTACAAGTTCCTAAGATTTCTATTTAGCGCATTGTCTAAGACAATCAAGCTACGTTTCTGGATAGCTATCTTGAGGAGGCAAATTCTACATGACATGTCCTTTAATTTTAGAGGAAGCTAAGCGGGAGTGCAATTGTTTTGGAATGTTGGTGGCGAATAGATGTACTGTGTGAGTAAGAAAAGAAAACTGAGCTAAATGTTCTTAGAAATTTCAAAGGCATGTAACTTTCTGTATTGTAAAACACAGTAGACAAATCGCATCAATGTGGGCCTTGCTAAGTCTTTTTTTATTCGCTCATCTTTAGCATGGAAAGGAAGGAATTGAAGAGCTTTCGAAGGTAGAATCTCTATTTGATGTGGTTACAAATAGAGTGTTGATGAATGTTGCTTGTGAAACAATCTTCCATCTCCTTGAATTTGTCGCACAGTAGGTTGCTTTATTTACTAAAATTGCATCTAGACAATAGGGTTCGTGGAAGATGGCAAAGACTGACGTTAGTGATCTGATCTTGTTCCCACACTTGCAGGAGCCTCTCATGGAAGTTATGTCTCCAGGAACAAAAGACCTTCAGTCTTTTCTCATGAAGAGAGTACTGGTTTACATGTTTCGACAGTTTCGTGCCCTCAAAAAACGCGGCATAGCTCCTTATGTCCGGACAGATGAGTTGTCCTCACAGTTCCCAAACCTGTCTGAAGCCTTTCTCCGTAATAGATTGAAAAAGCATGCATGTGCCGAGTTAAAGGTAGTTTTGCATCAATACGAGAACTTCGGAATACTCCAACTTTGTTAGTTTATGTATGGTTTGTCCATTATATAGTTATACATGCTTGTTTTGGACTCTTTTTCGTGCTTCTGTTGTACTTTGAAGTTGCAGCTTCTTCCCTGACTGTAGTCCTTTTTTTATGCATGAACATGACAGAGGGGTGCCAATGGGGAATGGATTTGGAAAATGAGGCCAAATTTCCACATTCCATCAGAAGAAGCATTGAGAAAATTAGTGCCACCAGAGAAGGTAAGAGTCGTTTTCTATATTGTCTCTGTTTCCCTCGAAGCGAATGATGTGTTTGAGTTTGCATCTTTGAAGTTCATGCATAAGATTGAGTAGAAAGAGATGGTGAAGAAGCATGTTGACATAGATATAGTGAGTTTTAACCAGAACCGTAAGATAAGTTCATCCATTGGCAGAACTTTTAGCCTGATGGTTGGGTTAGATTTGTGAATTATTTGCTAGTGGGAGATGTATCTTATGCTGGTGGACGGTAGGTAACAGATAGATTATGATCAGAGGTCCACCATCCAAGCTTCTGTTCTTTGTGGAGTGACTGAACTGAATTCATGAATATAGTATCTGAAAAAGTATGCTCAGTAACTGAAGGGTTCTTTGTTTATTTCAACTGATATAAATGTGAATAGACGAGTCTCATCTAAATTGATCTCTAAGTCACATATACAGGCATCCCATCTTTTTTTATGCCATCTAGATTGAAACATTTGTCGGCATCTGCATCACATATCTCATAGTTGGATCAAAATGGAAGCCTTTCTAACTGCTATTTGATGTTGAGAAAGTTGGATAGGTGAGCCTAGACTATTTTTTTGGTTGAAGCTTGTTGGCACTTGGCATAATTCTATCTAATTGTTCATGAGTCTGCGTGTTTTTAGCACCTTCTTGCTCTTCATGATGTGCAAACTGTTTTGTGTGAATATTACACGTGTGACCTGTATTTTAATTATTTTTGGCCATTGATGTGTCCTATACTGATCAACCACTTCTCTTTCATCTGCACTCGGAAGTTAGACAAGTGTGCGAATGATTGTAGCTCATAAGTATGACTGTACAGTACTATAACACTGCATTAACCACCCTTGTAAGTTTTCCTTATGAAATCAATTGCTCCAGATGTATTGATTTTCTCCTCCACTTTGGTGTTAGGTCTGTGCGTATGAAAGTATGCAGGCTGGTCTTTACAGGCTAAAACATTTAGGAATTACGAGACTTATGCATCCAACTGGAATTGCATCTGCAATGAGTCAGCTTCCTAATGAGGCAATTGCCCTTGCTGCTGCATCACACATTGAGAGGGAACTGCAAATTACTCCATGGAACTTGAGCAGCAACTTTGTCGCCTGTACAAACCAGGTTACTTTCTGCAAATAGATGAAATATACAAAAGGCTTTTGTCCTTCCTTTTCTGCAGCCTGTGACCTGGGTGCACTTATCTGCTTTTTTCATTACACTTTTGGGACTCAGGAGCACTTTACTCACTTTTCTGTCTTTTTTTTCTCTTTTTTAATTTTACCCGTCATCTATTGGTCACCTTCTTCAGGTTCGAGAAAATCTTGAGCGTTTGGAAATCTCTGGTGTTGGCGATCCATCTGGTCGGGGTCTTGGTTTTAGTTATGTTCGTGCCGCACCAAAGGCACCAATGTCGAGTGCAATGACAAAGAAAAAAGCAGCTGCTGCTCGTGGAGGTTCCACAGTTACTGGCACAGATGCTGATCTACGTAGACTAAGCATGGAAGCTGCACGAGAGGTTTGTATGCTTGGTGACAAATTGAGATGAAGCATTTGAACCCTTTGTATTGAATACGTTTTCATGCTTTTGTTATGGATTTACCCGAATCCTTCCTTATTTTGGTTTGTCATGATCGTCTTTATTTGCTGGGTACTGGAGGCAAATTGGGTATGCTTACTAGATGGCTTGTATTTCTCTTCAGTATTGCACCATTCACTAAAATGTCCTGCAAATTTCATTGAAGAAAAGACACCTCTTGAGAAATCTTTACATAGTAATTGATTCAAGTTTGTGTGTGCTTCTGTCTAGTCAAATTATACTACGTTTCCCTATGTCCAGGTTGAATATTCCTTGGTGCTTCTAAGGTTTTACTACTTTCTGAATCACAGGTTCTTCTAAAATTCAACGTACCTGATGAAATTATAGCTAAGAAGACTAGGTGGCATCGGATAGCGATGATTCGTGAACTTTCTAGTGAACAAGCTGCTTCTGGAGTTAAGGTTGACCCTACGACCATTAGCAAATATGCACGTGGTCAGAGAATGTCGTTTATTCAGTTGCAGCAGCAAACCCGGGAAAAATGTCAGGAAATTTGGGATCGACAACGCCAGTCTCTTACAGCTATCGATGGTGATGAAGGTGCTAGCGATTCGGAATCCAACAGTGACCTAGATTCCTTTGCGGGGGACCTAGAAAATTTGCTTGATGCGGAAGAATTTGAAGGCGATGAAGCGATTAATGAACACAAGCATGATAGATCTGATGTTGTCAAGGGACTAAAAATGAGGAGGCATTCATCCGTGGTTGAGGCTGAGGAAAAGGTTCAAGATGAAGCCGCTGAAGCCCTTGAATTATGCAAGATGCTCATGGATGGTATCATGTTTGTTTGTTACTACTTACAAATTGCTCATTATATAGAAAATACGCTTTTACATTTGATGCTTGCAAGATGATGATGCACTTGGCTGATTATTAACTTAAAATGAATAAGCTCCCTAGCTCGTAAAGGCTTGCTTCTATCCATGCTTATGCTTCTCAACACAATTGGCTGCTGACAGTAGTAGCATTCAATAGGATTCCTACCTCGAGATGTAGGGCTATTAGTTGAGGAAAGAAGATCTTGGCCAGCAGTTGTAGGACTTTGACCTTGTCCCCTTCCGGGTGGGAACTCTTTCGCTACGGGGCACCCACCTCCCGAGTTTACTTCATCTTGTCGGCAGCCATCTCAATAGTCTCATTCCCCGTTTAAGAGGATTCCTCCCCACTGATCTGACTCCAAGAGCGACAACTGTGCTTAGGCCTACAACGTTTAGCCGTGAACCAGAGCTAATGATTGGAGATCTTCTACCTTGATTTAAGAAAGATCAATCTTCCCTGTGCGATCTTCAATTTCTTGGATGCCTCTGCAACATTTTTGGTGCCTCATGAGTTCTTATTTGTAGCATTCATTGAGAACAAACTTTCTTAGTTCTGATTAATAAAATTTAGGGTGTTCTTTGATAACTAGCTCTGCGACATCGTTTCTCTAGAGAATATGTTGGGTACAGATATAGCCTTCTGATTGAATAGTGGTATGCAGATGATGAGATGGAATTGCTAAAGAAAGAAAAGATTGGAGCTGTACGGAAGGAACTTGGCCCTGCTCCAGTCTCACAACCTGTTTTTGTTTCTGAGAAAGGAGAGCGTGTCAAGAAACCAAAGAAAGTAGTGAAGCAAGTATCAAGCTCAGTTGCTGGTGATGGTTCAAAACAGAGTATTAATGGTGATCAAGAAGATGTGAGCGAGAGTCTTAAAGTTTGACCTTATTCGTAGCCCATCTTTTGATGGATCATTTTCTTCAACACCTTGTCAATTCTTTCTACCAATAGTTTGAGTTAACCCTTCCGCATGAATTGGTTCGATTGATGAATCTTTTGGCAGGTGGAAACTCCGCTAGCAAAAAAGAACTTCCCAACGAAGGTGAAAGCTAAGAAGATTAAAATATTGGGTGACGGAATGAAGGCAAGTTGACTTATTTGTTCTGTCGCTTCCATGATTGTAATCCACTGAATCTTTGATTGCACTTATGACAGGAAAAGATGTCTTATCTGTTTTTGCAAGAGTGCCCATTGCCATCTTTTTTTTTGTGCAGATTGTTGCTTGTTGCCATTGCACTTGGATAAGACACTATCCCGTAAACATTATAGCCTTTGGGGAGAAGTTCTCATTTAGAAATTCCCTTGGGCACTAATAAAATTATTAAAAAGAAGTAGAACAGTTGTCATACAATTTGAAAGTTCACAATAGAAGGAACCTACCTATGTCTAATAGGAAATATTTACTAATTTGAAGTGTGTGTGTCCTGATTATGTAACATTTTCGGACCGATAGCAGTCTTCATGTGTAATTGTTAGATCGGATAGAAGAATCTGCCAAGGCAGCAGGTCAAGGGGCAGTGGGAGCAAGATTGTTGAGGGAATGGGGTGGTTTCTTTATTTTCGCTGTTAGATTGCCCAAGATAATGAATGTACATTTTATCTAATCTAGGGCATAATTTTTCTGAATGATAAATAAGATTTTGTTAAGAAGGTATTAAGGGCGTGCTGCCCCTATATTCAAAGAGGCTTCAGGTAGAAGCCACCCATATAAAAATTTGCATCCATATGCTTCATTTATTGAATATTAAGTGAGCAGAGCAGATCTCCTTTTTCTCTGTGTATGGATCGTTGATGTTTAAATTTGGCTTCATTTCATTTATTAGAGATAACATATTACTCTCCCATTTGCAATAATCTATAAACATGCATAACTAAATTATCATGTTACATGAACTTCTTGTATTATATCTAAGAAAGATAGGCTAAAAAGTCGGCCTCTGACACCCAAAACAATTGCGACACATCTAGCTTTAGTCCATTTGCTATTTCTTGCTTCCGCAACATATGAAATTCCTACCTGATATGTCCATGAAAAATCAATCTTTAGAGTTAATAATTCGGCAGTCATATACCACATCAGGATGTGTGTTTCTATATGTGTGAGGGTCAACCTTCATTCTCCTTGCTATGATGCATGTTATATCTATTGTGAGACACTACTGCTTCAGTGTGTGTTCTCCTGTTTTGCTTCCTGTCTAATTTGGTTCTCCAATTTGGGTTTAGATCTTTAAGGAGAAGAAATCAGCCAGAGAGAGTTTCGTCTGCGGGGCCTGTGGACAGGTCTGTGACTTCAACCATTGTGGAAAATTAATGTTGTGTGATAATGTCTTAATGTTTCTCTCTCTCTTTTGTCCAGCTTGGACACATGAGAACCAACAAAAATTGCCCCAGGTACGGAGAGGATCTCGATTCACAGACAGAAGCCATTGATCCTGATAAAGCATTGGGGAAGTCAAGTTTAGTTGATCCTGCTAGTCTTCCCCAACAGAAATCTATGACAAAGAAGATTATGCCTAAGAGTGCAACAAAAATTTCTCTGGCAGAAGCAACTGAAGGTCAGAAGTCTGTCTCCAAAACAAAAGTTCACTCTTTGAAGCTCACATGCGGATTGGTTGACAAGCCTTCTGACGACATCACTCTGGGTTCTACCCAAAGTTCAGACCAATTGGCAAGGTCTATTGTCGATGCTGGGAACAAGTCTGCTGTGAAGGTCAATAAGATAGTTATCTCCAGCAAAACAAAACCAGCAGATGTACAACTCGAATCCCATAAATCTTCTATTGTGATACGCCGTCCAACTGATGCTGATAGAGTCCATCCAGAAGCCCAGAAGACCTCTATTGTATTTCGGCCACCAGTGGATACAGATAAAGCACAAATTGAGCCTCATAGGCCATCTATTGTTATACGGCCACCGGCAGATATTGAAAAGGAACAATCTCACAAAAATTAATTATCAAAAGGCCAAAAGAGATTATTGACCTTGACCAGGCCAGTCAGGAAGGAAGTACTGATTTTGAGCACAGAAAGACGAAGAAAATAGTTGAACTGTCGGATTTCGAGAGATACAGAACGCAAGAGAACACTTACTTTACAGAGTCATCATCAAAGAAGAAATCTCGGGAAGACAAAAGATGGTGGGAAGAAGAAGAGAAGAGGAGAAATATGGAGAGATTGAGAGAAGAAAGGACGAAGAGGCAGTATGTGGAAGAAATCAGAATGTTAGAAGAGAGAGAAAGGTTAGCTGAGATAGAAAGATACGAAGTGTCATTAAGACGGGAGAGAGAAGAGGAAGAGCGCCAGAAAGCAAAGAAGAAACAGAAGAAGATGAAAAAGGTTGAAGCGAGAGATGAGTACCTAGAAGACTATAGGGCTAGAAGAAACGATAAAAGGATGCTGGAAAGGGACCGGACAGCAAAGAGGAAGCCTCTTATTGAGCCTGGAAAATTAAGTGCAGACTATGCACTACCTACGAAGCGTCGCAGAGGCGGGGAGGTACTCATTCAGCTGTTTTATACCTGATTTTCATCTCTGTTGAGTCCGTTGCTTAACTACTGTTACTGGCAACTATATTTCACTTTCATGGATGTTCTATAGCATGACGGTTAGCAATAGCTATTTCATGTTGGGGCTGTAGATTTAGTACTTCTGTTATGAGTATGAGCAATCTCTAGCAACTGCATTGACCACTTGATGCTATCCATGGATGACTTGGATTAGGTTTGGGATGGAATTCATCTGGTGGCAATTTACTGGATAATTTGATAATTGCTCTTTATTGCTGTGTTCCAGTGAACGCGAAATCTTTGGTTCATTTTGCTGGTCTGATAATCCCTTTCCAATTGGATATACTGATTTTCGTATGGAGCATATTCCATGCATTACGTGACTCAGTTTTCTGCGTGCATAATTTATTGTTGAACTTATTCCAGGTTGGATTGGCGAACATCTTGGAACGCATAGTGGAGACACTAAGGGGCAGGCAGGAGGTTTCTTATCTCTTTTTGAAACCTGTCACTAAGAAAGAGGCTCCAGACTATCTGGACATCATTGATAAGCCAATGGACCTGTCCACTATCAGGGAGAAGGTTAGGAGGATGGAGTATAAGAACCGCGAGGATTTTAGGCATGACGTGTGGCAGATCACCTTCAATGCTCACAAATATAACGATGGGCGCTATCCTGGGATTCCTCCACTTGCGGATCAGCTTTTGGAGCTGTGTGACTACTTGTTAAATGAAAATGATGAGAGCTTGACTGAAGCTGAAGAGGGAATTGAATATTAGTTAGAGCCTGGAGGGAAGTGTATAGTTTTGCTCTCTTCCAAAATTTCTACAGTAGCAATTTTCTTTTCTGTGCATATGGGTGGGTTTCTAAGGTGACTTGACTTTGTGGTGATGTCTCTAGGTCAGGTTGTTTGTTCCGAGTTGTATCATTGAAAAGATTTTGGCTTCTGGTGTATGATTATCTCAAATGCATATTGGTGAAATAACAAGAGGAAAGGTTCTTGTATCCTTAGTTGATTCAGTATTTTTCCCCTATGTTATTCTGGCTGCCTACAAAGCTATTTTTCACACCGGCACGGGTAATATTACAGTTACGGAGCAACTAAATAACTGACTATGTAGGTGAATTATAGTTCGTAAATTTTCAAAATGACAATTTCCTTTATCTAATTTTGGACAACTTGACTGAATTATTCTCGATATTGGGGTGGGAAGTTTACGAAGTCATTTTATATCAAGAGAACAATTTTATGCTCCCAATGGCATGAATTGTAGTTCTTCTTATAACGAATTTAATCATTGTACAAAACTCACTTCTAGAAATATAGAGTTGATGAAAGTTATAGTTAAATTCTCTTTCGGCAATGATCTGAATAATCAATAGACTAAAATATTGTCCAAACTCACCTTTAGTAATATAGGCTATTATCACTATTACCTTCTAATGGAATGGACAGCATTAATGCGCGAAAACTGACATTTTAAGTTATTATGACTGTGACGTCCCGAAATTTCAATGTATGTAAGATAACTGAATTCGATAGATTTTTACTAAGAATTCCAATCTGGTAAATAATATTGAATTTTTGAGGATTAAAGGACAATAATTGAATGTCGATTTATTTGTCAGAATTGGATATTGGATTATCCTGATATGTGGGTAAGAGAAAAGTGAGTCCGAGCAATCGAGCCGTCGCGTTGTAGTACCGAGACCCTTTATATCCGAACCTATTCCCGGTCGAACTCGAGTTGTGAGAATACCAAAAAGCCCTCGATTATTAATGCCAGAAGAGTAATCTCTCACCCACCAAATTACCAAAATATCATTGCTTTATTCATATAAAATAAAAGCCATTAATGGGATTTGACCCGTGAGCCACCCATCACCCTTACCATCTTCTCTCTCTCTGTCCCCTCTCTCCTTCCCCTTTTCCTCCTCACCCACGGCTGAACTCCCCATTTCCTCCTCCCCCCCATTTTTGCGACACCACCTCCACCGCCATGCTCTTCCTCCTTCCGTCGTCGCTAGTCGCCCCTCACCGCCGCCTCCGTGCTTCGCCGGTTACTGCCGCCACCGTAGCCTTGCCAAGATGCAAGCTACCCGCGGCCCACCGCCGTCCGCCCGCGAGCAGCGAGCCGCAACCCACCGAATTCCACAGCCCGTTGTCGTCGCCCGAGCCACCCATACCCACCGACCACCTTGCCGCAACCGTAGCTCACCCACCCGCGGCCCCTCTGCCCGCGTTTCGCCGACCCACAACTCGGATGCTGTGCAAGCTGAGCCGCTTAAGACCCACGAGTCGCCGTGCCGTGGGCCGCCCGTGAACCCGAGCCCCTTCGTCGCGTCGAACCGAACCGCCCTCAACAGAATTGCCCTCGTCGTCGTTGCTGCCGCGAGCCGACCCGAGCCTCACCATCGCGCGTCTGAGTCGGGATTAATTAATTAAGGTGTGTTAATTAATTAAAGTCAGAATTAATTAATTAAGATGGACTTAATTTATTATAATTGATTTAATTAATTATAGTTATACTAATTAACCTTGGTCGAAATAATTAATTATTATTGGGTGATTGTTTGGGATTGTTATGTACCTTGATTGTATGTATGTATGTATGTATGTATGTATGTATTTTTTATTATAAAAATGAGAATTAATCACCCAATGTTGGAGTATCGTTGTTAATGAAAAATTATATTCATGAGACAATGTGTGAATATCTCGTTGCATTTTTAAGCATGAAAATGGTTTTGAGTTGAGTTTTGAGCATGGCCGTGTGTACACTGGACTAAATGCAAAGATATAAACCGTTTGATTGGTGGCGTATTTGTGTGGTCACATCATGGCTACCATCACCCTTGGGTACTTGGGAACGAAGCCGACACCCTTGGGTACTCGAGGTCGAGCTTGATATGTCCGTGCCTCAGGGAGTTCGGAATCACATAGCTTATTGAATGCACGACAGTTTGAGCCGACGGGAGTTCGGAATCGCACGGTTGGTCGAATGTCGGTCGTGACGAAGTTGCAAGCCGATACTCCCTACATGAATGCTTGATATGTCTATGTCGGTGGGAGTTCGAATCACATATCAATTGCCATCGCCGAAGGAATGGGACGAAACCCGATCATGCCTAGAAAAGCAACAATTGTCTAGTATCTTTGGGTTGAGTGGCCGTTCATAACCAAAACATGTGCGTTGCATTTTCCATGCGAAATTATGATGGGTGTTCTTATTACGTGCCTTAATTTGTGTGTGGTTTAAATGCGATGTTGAGTACTTGTCTTTGTGAACTAAGACGAGATAAGCTTGCATGTGATTGATGGTTGACTGTTGAGCCGCACCCGATCATTTGGTAGTTAGAGCGTTGCGAGAATCGCACGCTATTGATCCGTTATCGACCTTAACCTACATGTTTTAGGCTGCTCTAAGTGAATCAAAGCCCTGCTCGGACTTAGGTGTTGAATCACGGAGATTTTATATTTCATCCATTGTTGTTAATCATTTTTTTCGGACCCTAACGATGGAGAGTTCGTTCGAGATGGATGTGGACGTCGGTTCCTTTTGGAATGGTATGGAGTAGTGTTAACCCTAAACCCGACCCGAAATCTTTTGATGATTGTAGAAAGTGGCCCCGAGATAGGACTTGTGTATACGTACTTTCTAGGGTTAACACTATATAAATAAAATAACCTTTTGTTGTTTGTTGGTTGTTGGGTTCCTTTTTGACTATCTATGTTGTTTTTAATATTGTCTGCAGGAAGTAGAATGTTTTACTTGCGCTTAATTGAAAGATAAAATTAAATGGGACGATGACGTGTTTGGGACGTGGCCATTAATGACCTGAGGAGTTTGATAGAGTTGGTGCGTGCTCGGAGATCGGGGCATGACAATGACCGTTGTCACCATTGTTGTCCTCGTCATCACCATCAATAGTATTATGTACAAACCAAAAAATACTTAGTATATTTATCGACTATAGATAATTATGCATGTTAAATTATATTTCTTCTACCAATAATATAAGACAAATTGACCTACCTAAGTGCAAAATCAATTAAGCATTAATTGCCTAACGACCAAAACCTGTCGTTTATGTTTAAAACTATGGAATATAGACATAGATTGTATCACGAAAAACCTTAAAGTGGTACATTTGTCATAAAATTACACCAAATCGGCACATCTCTAATAAATTTATCCCAAATTAATTTTTGGATTGCCAAAAGCGTTGAATTCATACACGCATGGCACATTTATTCTTCATTAGTTTCCATTATTTAACATTGCAAGTCAATGTGAAAATCCATAACACACTTTTCATGAAAGTGCATAAAACCATTTTTTCTCTCTCTCTCCCCCTCAGAATACAGAAGACCTAGATCATTTTCCTCTTCATAGAAATTGCAAACACCACTTTTTTTTTTGGTGGGGGGTCGTAATAGAACACAACTTAGCGAGAACTCTTTAGTGAGACTTTTACTTGGTAAATCTAGGTCAATGAACGAAGGGATTAGGCCGAGTTGTGATGTGCAGTCAAGTTTCTTTTCCAGATTTCTCTAACATCATGTCTATACAATCAATGCCTGAATTTTTTTCTTTCTAATTCACTACAAAATTTTACAAAGAAGAAAAAGGCTTTACTAGTGCGACCATTCATCATGGGCAACATCCAGAGGTAAAGTAGATATAGTCCTTTGTTCGGTATTTTCCGGATAATCCAGCTTTGTCGTACATTTTAGATGGCTATTCAATTATCAAAACATGACGGCATCAATCAAAATTGATGAAAGTCCATAGCTTGCACAAAACTAGACTACGAAGAGCAGGACAAAGTTCTTAGATCAATTTATCAACCAGATTATCTCCGAGGGGCTATCTCATCATCTCAGGTAAATAGTTATGACCTCAATTCAATGTACAATGCCACAAAAAACAACAACCCCTACTGTTATATACAATTTGCCGGCCTATCGAAAATCTATGGTGTCATTGTGTTAATTCTTCTTCTTTCGTGATAAGCCCATCTATAAACGTATTGCTCCAATAGGAGGATACTTAAAAGTTCGGAACACTCAATTAGTTTTGCAAGAGTCCCCTTCTTTCCCAGTACGCATTGACAAATACAAGTTATTTTGCATAATATTTGATAGCCTCTTCAATCATCGACTTCTCGAAGGAGACATGCTTGTGTCACGCAACGGGAAGTTCCGTGAGCCAATCGATCGATGACACAGCCAGAATGAGCCACAAGACTTGAAATGTCTTGACCTTTAAAATTTTCTTGAGTCCTCTAGAATATTGAACGAGTGATACGGTAAATGTACCGAGTTCTAGAGCTTTCTTATTATTAATATCTGGAGTTGGTAGATAGGGAGACGCAATCGCCACCGCTAGATTGAAAGGCAATCAATGGTTATAATGAGAGGTCGTCTAGAATAAGTAGGACTGCTATCTCCTTCATTTGTATCCATCAAAACTCAAGCAATACAAAGCATTCTCTTCCAAAAGCTTCTCTCTCTAAACACTTTCTCTTTCTACGATCGGTTGAGCAATAGGCTCCAAGCGAACCTATAAAGAACCCGAAACCGCTCACTCCTACTATCCATTTCATAAGAAGATTCTTTTATTAAATTATACTTAATGCAAGAGCTGAATTGAATTCCAGATAGAGTTAGAATGTCACAAAGAAAAAGCAAAGTTCAATCGGGAATGACAAAAGAGAGAAATATAAGTACTTGAAATAACACTTTATCTGCCTCAATATCTCAAAATGCAATGGAGAATAGACAGCTAGAGGAGGCAGTACTAGAAAGGGGCCACCAGCTTATATATTCAGAGGTAGAGTTAGGAAAATTGTTGGTGTTTGTTTGTAAAACAAATAAATAAGGCTTTTTCCTTGTCCCACATTAGAGGAATGAGAGAGTGCAAGACACTTTAAATATGATAAGGCTATTATATTCTTTCAAATGGAGAAATGGGTGGGTGGGCTAGACCACACCATACCCGCATGTGGGTGTGTGAATATTTGTGTGATTTTGTTTTCGAAATTAATTTGTTCTATAATTTTATTTAATTATTATTTAATTTTTTTTTGAAATTAATTATTCGTACATGAATGGTTGTGTCCATTGGAACATGAATGGTTATGTCCGAACGGCGGTTCTCACACATGAAAGGTCATATCCGAATTGTGATTTTTTCGGCCATCAATGGATGTGTCTGTGTGGGTAGTTCGGACACCTAGATGTGCATTCTATTTGTATTATATAATGGACAATTCTATTCATTTTCAGTAGTTTTTCGATTTCCTTTTTCCTTTCAAAGAGAGACGGCCATTTTTCTATTATTTCGTAAAGAGTTTTAAGAGATTTACTGGAATTGCTATCAAGTATTTTCACCGTGACTTTGTTATATGCTAAAGGGAATTTACCGGAAAACTATAGCAACTTTGTGGAGCAAATTCATCCTAAATAGAGTGATTACACACCCTAAAGTTCGACTCCTTTTCCTCATATCGATAACCAAACATGTAGCTATTTTTGCAAAGAGGGCATGGAAAGTAAATTTGGCTTACCAGGACAAGCTAAGGAGTTACCAAATGGAAATGCTTGTGGCGGGATTAATGGATGATAAGGATGAGGAAGAGGGAAAGGGAAAGGGATAGGGAGGGGGGGGGGAGGGGGGGGAGTGGGAGTGGGGAGTGGCACCACCGGCCTCATGAACCTGGGATCAACTCCCCCCACTTTAGCGAGTATGCCCCTAACTTTCTTGCTACTTGGTCATGCCTAATCATTGGTGTGAAAACCAGCAGCACGGGCCTCATGAACCTGGGATCAACTCCTCCAACTTGACATTTCTCACTGTTGGTCATGCCTAATCATTTGGTGGTGAAAACCAGCAGCACAGGATGTGTTACAGTTTCTGAAGGAAGAGCTCCGGGGCTGCTAATGCCCATTCCTAAGCTAGGTTAGTTTGTTGAGAGTCAAATGGGCATGTTGATGCTGATGCGACACTATCAGGAGATGCATCATTACGCCTGGCTAGTCGTAATGTGGTTTAGAGTCTCGACTTTATTGGTTTCAGTTCCCTATAGCATAAAAAGCGTAATATTAACTCAAATAAACCATATAATACAACATGACAAAAGCTACACCCACCTAAATAAACAAATACAACTGATCAACAAAACTGGAGACAGAAAAAAGAAAATTATCTTGGACCTCATAAACTATAAGGGTTAATACCTTGAAAAACCCTAAATTTATATACCTATGATAAATTTATCCCAAATACTAATCCTTTGACAATCATACGTGGAAGTTGATGTGGCAAGCATCATTCTCTCTCTCATCGACGTCTTTGTATAAGGTTGTGGAAATTGCGAGAACTCTTCAGTGACACTTTTCTTAGTGAATCTAGGACGATGAACACAACAATCATGCCAAGTTATGGCGTGCAACCAAGTTTCTTTTCTAGATTTCTCTAATATCGTCTCTGTATCATCAAATACATCAATATTTTTTCTTTCTATTTCACTAAAAAATTTTACCAAGAAGAAAAGGCTTTGCTATTAAAGGAAAATCAGTGCGACCAACAAAGAGATCCTTGTGATTGTGAAAACAAGAGTGTGTAAAAAACAACAAAGATTCTTTACCTCAGGATGTTGCCCATGATGAACGGTCGCATTGATTTTACGTTAATAGCTAAGCCTTTTCTTCTTGGTAAAATTCTATAGTGAATTAGAGAAATCTATAAAAGAACTTGATTGCACATTACAACTCGGCCTGATTGCTTCGTTTATCAACTTTGATTTATCAAGAAAAGTGTCACTAAAGAGTTCTTGCTAAATGGTGTTCGCAATTTTCAAGGCCTTAGACAAAAAGGATGATGAATGACTCAATGAAGAGGAAGACAATTTTGGGTTTTTTTGTTGAGAGAGAGAGAGAGAGAGAAAATGTGGTATTATGGATTTCTACCTGGATTTGCCACGTTAAAAAGGTTCACAAAAAAAAAAAAACTAACGGAGGGAAAATGTGTCACACGTATATCAATTTGGGGTAAATGTGTTTGTACCATGTTGGATTTTTTCATGGTATTAACCCTTTTGATTTCCCATGGACTCGCCATATCAACCGCCACGTGTTATCCAATTTAATAATTTGACGGTAAAATTTAATATAAACGATAGACGGTAAATTTGTCATAGGTATACAAGTTTATGATTTTTTATGGTAAAAAAATTAATTTGGAGTAAATTTATCATATGTATACCAATATGGAGTTTGTTGTGGTGTTAACTCAAGAATCTCTTATAATATGTTGATGCGAGCATACGCAAGCAACCTGTGTCTAGAGATTTTTTTGTTTTGTTTTGTTTGGTCAAAGTGTCTAGAGTTGAGAAGAGGTCTTTCATACCTTCCTCCATTGCCGAGAAAATCCACTGAAAATGAATCATCTATTGTTTCTCGGCTAAGCATGTGATAGATCAAACACAAACAAATAAAGGATATTCATACAGTATAATATTTCCAACGGACCATGCAGCGTAGTTGTTTCATTTGTCAGAATTACTAACCTTAAAATGACACCTCTTTGTCGAGCGTGGAACAAACAAATGAAAAACTTACAATAATATTATGAGTATACGACGACTAAAAGTATCAAAAGTTATACAACAATTGTTGAATTTAGAACTACGAATCACGAGCTCAGTCTGCAAGACGTCAAAGAAGCTGTTCCTATCCTTGAATGAGATCGATCAGCACCACAATAACCGGGTGAAGGCGTCCGGATTTTGTGTATGGATTAGCTCTCCAAAGCTTAAGCTGGCACTGAAAAAGGAAAAAAAAATTTTTGGAGGAAAGAGATAGTTTTGAGCTTAAAGTTAAGAGTGGGATATCTTTAGAGACAAGTACGGAAGAAGTCTTAAATACAATGCTATTGAAGGGACGTCAAATTTTATTGGATAAGTGGTAGGACATGGATGGGAAAGTGGCATTAAAAAGACATTGCAAATGGCATCCATACCGTGTTAGTGAGCCAATTACATGTTTAATATTTTGCACAGTGATAGTGCGGTTGTGTGCTCAATTAAACAACAATAAAGCAATGTCTTGTCAAAATTAGCCTGTCGAGATGAATTAAGTGTATGGGTCGCATTGAATTCTCGAGACCCCTCTATTGAGGTTATATCGTAACTGTCGGAGCAATAATAAACCCAACATTTTAACATGGTCAAAACCCCATGATAGATAGGTCTTCCCATTGGGATGGGTCGAGGACTGAATTGATCTTTAAGCAATGTTGCACCCAATTGTCTGCAAAATGCTTATTTCATATTGGAGTCACCAGCAAAGAGTCAACATAGAAGAAGCCATCAACTACTCCTGGGACAGATAAATTCATCCTCCATAGAGGGAGCGAGAACTAGACATCTCAAACGTGCACGGATAACATCGACGGCGACAGTTCATACAAGAAACTGCGTCTGCACGTTGTTTTTTCGGGATTAATCACAAGACCACCCATGAAACCTGAAGAGCTAGCCGTGAGGTTGATTCAAGGTTGTCTCAAGCCCACCATTGGTGAACAGCAACCCCTGCGTCCCTCAACCTTCCATACAAAGCCAGGCACTCCCAGTAAGCCCTTTTGCTCTTATTCGTCTTTCGGTACCCCCATTGACTGCTGCATTCCAGGAACATTTCATCCACCAGATGTGTCGCCCTCTTCCTTATCATTTCTTCGGCCACTTCCGCGTCGGCCTTCATCACGACATACTCTTCTTCCCTCACGTTCCTGGTCAACCAATCCGATACATCCACGCGTGCATCCCCAGATCCGGTCTGGAGATGGTGCACCTCAAAGTGTTGATTTTGCACAGGGTAGTCCTGATGAAACCATTCCACCACTCCCCTGTCATCCTCCCGCGAGCCTACCATGATGAAATTGCGGCGGTTGTAGCCTCGTAGAGAATCACCCAACAACTCAGGAAGATATTTGATTCTCTTCATGTAGTCTCTGGATCTTACTAGAGCTCGTCTTGGTGGTTCAAGCAACACATCCTCCAAGCCCTGCAGGGTGGCTTTCTTGGCTTCTAACGCCAAGTTGCAGAGTTTTCGCTTTGTCGAGGAGATTGTGAGCTGAACAGAAGCGACTTTCCTCATTGCCACGACGGTGCGCTCATATCTTCTCATGTACACGATCTTATAATTTGACGGTTCTTGGAAAGCATTCAAAGGATCACTGCTAAGCTGAACGGCAAGAATGCCACCTATTTTCACTACCCTATCCACGAATTTAGGGTCAACCGAACCAGATACAATTGCAAAATCAAACGTCCTGTCTGGGATCAGACTCTGGCTCTCCAAATCTGATTCCACCGCGAAATCGATCTCATTACCATCCAAGAATTGCAGATTCCCACCGAGCTGCCCAATACCAGAGCTCACAACCAGAGCTTTATCCCCTTTCTTAAGGAGGCCCTCACGAGACAAATCATGAAATAGGAGATTCACGGACTGCAAGTTGCTCATATCAGAGACAACACCGAACTCAAGCGCATTGAATTCAGATCTTGAATGAGGGGATTTCATAAGGGACCCTAAGCAAGGCAATGTGAGTATAACCACAGCCAGAAACAATGATCTCGATACGACACGGAAGACCCTAGAATTGGGCAGCTGAATCACCATCTGGGAGTCGCAATCGGGGGCAAGATTCTCTCCATTCAAATGTGTCATCTTGTACTGGTTCTTGGCTCGAAAACTATGAACCAAGTCCATTGAGCTTTTAGCCCTTCAGTCGATTAATCGCACAGGTCGCCAAACTCGATGCACGGAAAAAGCAGCTGAATTTGGCGAAATTAGCCAAATTGGCGAACACCCAAAATCGAGGAATAAAAGATGAGTGCTCGAAAAAGAGGAATTGAACGCAGAGACAAAGGAAGGGGGAATCTTTTAGCGAGTGCAAAACCTAGCAGCGGTGTGATTACCACCCACGAGTGCAACACGGATACTTCGGATTCTACACCACAGTAGCATCAATTGCCTCATCCTCTGTCCCTCCATCCCGGGAAAGCAAAACCGAGCTTTTTCCTTCACCAGATCCTTACCCAGATGCTATCTCGTCACGCATCGTCCGAAACCCGGCGAATCAGAGAGCGCAGGGTGTCGGAGAAGAACAGAAGGGAAGGAGAGGGATGAGAAATATGAGGAGGGGATTGTGCTTTTCGTGTTGCTGGACACAGAGGGAGAGAGACAGAGGGAGACCTATATAGGGAGGAGAGTTTGCAAGGAAACGGTTAAAGGGTTAATGAAATGGGGAAGAGTGAGCTGCGAATGGGTTACTAAATCAAGGCTTTCTCTTTGCTGGCTCTGCAAATCTTTGCATGACATGCCGTGTAGGTGCAGTGTTTTTCTGTTAGAGAGGAGAGAGAGAGAGAGAGAGAGAGAGAGAGGCAGAGAGACAGAGAGGATTGGTGAAACTTGATCATGGGCTTCGTCCGATCACGGGCCGTGTCCTTCCGGTGAAAGTTTTGTCGAGCTCAGAAAAGCCCAAGAAGCCTTTTCTTGCCAGCCCAATGAGCTTTGAGACAGCCACCCGATCTCCGACCAAAATCAACGACTTCATCTTCAGAGGAATCATAAAGCAGAGAAGGAAAAAACAGTGAAGAGAATATCAAAATCGAACCGTATATACAAGGGCATCGCTCGCGATTTGCTGCGTATTGCACCTGAAAACCTAGAGAGAGAGAGAGAGAGAGAGAGAGAGAGAGAGAGAGATGGGAGTGGAGAAGGAAGTGCTGAGAGCAGGAACAGGTCCCAAGCCCTCTCCTGGTCAGAACGTCACCGTTCACTGCACTGGCTATGGTCCTCCCTCTCTCCCTCCTCTTTTCTTTTACTCAATTGAATTTCGTTTCTTCGTCTACTTGCAAGTTTCGGAGTTCTGGGTATGCAGAATTCAAACTCCTAAGTAGTGGTCGGAATTCTACAGCCCCAAAAACTTCCTTAAATTTTAAATTAGATGAAGTATGCTTGAATTGAATCGACACAGGCTCGCAATCGCACTTCGATCGTCACTTCCGCCGCCTTCTTTTCCTCTTGTTTTCAGTTTAATTGATTCTCTGCTCTAATGCTCTATTATGAACCTCGTTGGTGCTTAATCGAGGTCAATCACTGAAAGGTGTCTTAAAAATTGTTCCTCTCTCACGCAATTTTCCATTCTCTCGGAACTCCTTCCTCCTTGAATGCAGGTAAAAATGGCGATCTCTCACAAAAGTTCTGGAGGTATGGGAGCTTTGTTTTTTCAGTTTGACAGAGTCTGTACTTTGATTTGAGTGTTGGCTCTCTATTCTCGAGATTATTGAGATCTGCACATTAATACGCACGCAGCACCAAGGACCCCGGACAGAAGCCATTTTCTTTCAAAATTGGTCAAGGCTCCGTGATAAAAGGTAACTCTATTTGTTTGTTATTACACATGTGGTGGTAGAATTTGTCTATGACTGTAACGGACTCAATTTGCAAAGTTCGTCTTTTGGGTTGGCCTTACTGACCTGTTTGGCAAGGATTACGATTGTGTTATGAGATTAAATCTCCTGTGTAGGATGGGATGAAGGCGTGATGGGAATGCAACTAGGGGAAGTTGCTCGTCTTCGGGTGAATCTCATCCCTTATGTTACTTCGTCTTCAGTTTTTTTATCGTCCTTTACAGTAAAGTGCGTCTTACTTCTTTTGGAAGTTTATGATGGGGACATCACCTTTTCAAGATTTGGGTTCATTCACGTGGAACAATTTTTATTATGCTACTTCCTAATCTGGATTTCTCTAATCATCTGATACATTTCAATGATTTTGCAGTGCTCTCCTGATTATGCTTATGGTCCAAGTGGATTTTCTGCTTGGGGGATCCAGCCGAACTCGGTTTTAGTGTTTGAGATTGAAGTTCTTAGCGCGGAGTGACTCAGTACCCTACTTGGCATGTGATGGATTGCTGGTGCAGAGGCATACATTTCAGTTCTCCATATAATGTAATGCATGTGTGTTGTTGGCTTTTGGCCCTTGATGAGTTTTGAAGTGGCTAGTACTAAACTGTGGATTATGACACTATACAATGTCAAGTTTCTGAATAATTGACAAAAACCATGCTTCCTAGTTATTCTGCCAGATAACAAATGCCACTCACTTGTTCGGAGCTGTGATTTATCCAAAATTTATCCAAAATTTACATGGAATCTATCCTCTGAACAAGTGAGTGGTACTGATCCGCTGAAGCAGAGCTAAACCCGCTGGAACCTGCGCCTGATTAGAGCAGTGCGTATGTGAAAAGGTTGAGGTATTGGACAATCAAGAGGTAATGTTTTTGATCAAATCTTTCCCTCGTGCAATATGTAGGATGGGTTCAAACATTGGATTCTACTGTTGCAAAGGCACTTTCTTCTTACCTAGAGACACTTCCACAGGTACGTCAAGTACACTTGAGAAGAATAGACATGTTTGTTTTGTTTTGTTTATTTTTTATGCATCAAGCTCTATCTATAGTATGAGATCTAGAAGAGGCAGATCTAGCTGCAAGCAGAGCCACCAAAAGAATTTTTCGACAGTGCTCCTACTTTCCTGGTGGTAATGACCTCTCGAAGGACATTTCTCGCCCACTCTGTAAAATATGTCTTGTTATATCCAATTTTACCGCTTTTGTAGATGGACATACATCGACGATCTTCCTCCGGATAGGGACACAGGTCTCCATCTGAGTCCCTCCAAGCACCCTCGTATCTCATCCCTGACCAACTAGCTAACCAGCGATAAACATACTGGCCGACTCCTGCGTTTTTCAACCACCCTTTTGGATAGAACTCCATTATGCTGCTGTTTCTGTCCATCAGGAACATGTTGGTCAACTGCGCACCATGTGGAGACACTAGAATGTCTGTCATGCTCATCAATTTCACCTGAAACAAGATCCTTGATTATTATCACAGGCTTGAATGTTGCTTGCGAAGAGAATAGCAGTGCAGGAATTTTTAGTGTCTGGATCGAGGAGCTTTTTAAAAATTACAAAAGCTGTTTCATTGATGAAGTCGGAGTGAAGTTCCAGCTTAAATGTACGAGGTAGGAATATGAAAATGTTGTCCTAGGCATAAGATACCATCGATGCATGTAGTCACCTGTTCACAAAAACTGAGATTACTGGAGTAAGCCACCATCAGATTACATCCTTCGACCTTATTGCATTCTCTCTGGAAAATCTCAATCACAGCTGAGTCATTCTTGAATGATCTCGCTCCTCTTCGCATGAACATTGTCAGACCGACATTACCGTTTGTCTTCTTTCCATAAGCCTCTTTGATTTCACCTCCCAACTTCATATTACAGTAGTTTCTTGCTTGGCACCTCAACAAGTCGTAAGCCTCCACTCTTCTCTGTCTAGACATGCCGCCTTCATTATGTCTCATAACAACTGCCTCCTCAAAACAAACTGGACTGTTTTCCTCAATTTTGTCAAACACTTCTATATGTGGTTGCTTACCAAACGTTGCCTCCATCAAGTTTTTCAGCCATGGTGACATCTTGGACCTGAGCTCGCCCCAGTGGTACAAGACCCACCGGTCTGGGCACCTGCAGCTGTTCCTCTGATACCACGATATGAACGGGAAGATGGACGACAAGCCGTGCCAGATGTTATCGTAATGGTAGTGATTATACGATACAAAGGTTAGGCCTCTCATGAATGTGGCATTAGCCGGAAGAGTTTCAGGCCACGCGAGCGCGTAGTAGTTCCACGACCCATCATGGGTGTTGCGTCCTTTGACGCACAGAACCCTACCTTTCGACAATTCCGAGGGGAAATGCTGGTACTGGACCTCGCCTTCTACGTGAGTGTCATACATGGAGCTCATGAACCACGTGTGGCCTTCTTGAGGTTGGTCCGCGGCGCACGTCCTTGAGCGGGAGAAATGTGACCGCTTGACGGAGCTTTTCGGCCATAGCTTCGAGCTTGGGCTCTAGGGTTGAATTATCGGAGCTTAGAGTGGTGTCGAGGATACTACGCCACTGTTGCTTGAGAGACCAGGGCGGTGATGGTGTTGAAGGTGAAAATGGTGGGGTTTTGAGATTTGGGATGCACGAGAGGGCAAAGATTGTGAGACCTATGGTGAGAATGAAGGCGGAGAGACTTCGACAATTGATAGGTACAGGAAGGGTGAAACATTTTTTGCTGTACTTGGAGGAGGAGGGAGTTTTAGTGCGGATTGGAAAAGTGGTGTTTCTCTCTGTTTGGTGAGATGCTTTAGCCATGAAGGATTGAAGTGGAGGAGATGATGACAATGAAGCTTGTGTTCTACAAAGATCCCTTAAGCTCTGTAACTGATCTGCTGCATCTCAAAGGCAATGTCGAAAGATGATGCCACACGATATGTGCAGGGTCAGGCCAGAGTGGCGTTTTTATCGTGACAGAGAGCATCTGTTTCATGTTGCAAAATCATGGCTCAAATGGGGGTGATCAGTTCCCGGTCCGATCCCGTCCCACCTTGGAATAGATCGGTTCCCAATTTCAAAGATTGGGAATCGGACTGGATGGTCTTGGGACCGAGGTCCGATTCCTAGACAGTCTAATCATTGGACCGGTCTCATTTTTTTTGTGTGACTTTTCATTAAATTTTTGTTGTTAACGACATAATCACTTGTTAATTACATGACGTTGTCACTAAATTTGGAAGTTATACTAAGATTTTAAACATCTTAGGTTTAGGTTTAGATTTACATTTAAAATTTTTTAAAAATATATTCGGGAACCAGACAGACCATAACCTATTTCATAGCCTCCGGGACCTGGACCAAACTGGCCAGTTCGGTCCGGTCCCGGCGGTTCATTATGCTCAGCTCAAGCGCTCTACTTGCCTATAAGCGTGGATTATATCTGAGGTACCCGGGCTGGGGTTAATTCCTTTCAGGGAAAGAAAAGGGTAACTTTCTATACAGAAGGCCCTGAGATTTTGTCACACGATTATGGGGGAGAGAACTCTATATGAGAATTTATTTTGAAAACGTTATTAATAGTAGATCTTGCGCAAAATAGATGAAGGTCCTGATAATTAAGTTCTACGTGGTTAATGGACATTGGATATTTCTGTTTCAATAACATGTTTTTATTTTATTTTGTTTTTTATTTTTGTCAAAATTGAACATACATACATGCACATCTATTTGTAATTAGAAATCAAGATCCGCGCAGGGAATTGGAATTTTCCAAAGGCTTACGCCGTCGAAAAACCTGCAACTGATGTATCAATTGTGCATTTCATATGACTCTCCTCTAAGGTTGTCAACTAGTCGGGTCCAATCTGGTCGGATTTTCATGATACCCAACTCAATTCGAAACATAACATATATATGCTTGACCCGACCCAGACTAAGATCGAACGGAACATGACCCAAATAGTCGGGTCGGTCGGGTCTATTCAGGTTGGACCTCAGGTTTTTTATTATTATTTTTTCCCTTGTTTTTATCTTAGGCTCCTGAAAGTAATATGATGTGATTCTCAATTCATTAAGCTGCAAATGAAAATCAAATTATCATAGAGGAAACTATGCAACATGCCATTGATAGAATTTCGAGCTTGTCAAAATACTAAAATAAGTATCAATTTGTGGCACAAATTTGGGCAAAATTACAACCTCAAAATGTTCTATATCAGCAATTGCGACTTGCTTGATTGATAAAATAGAAAAAAATAAAATAAAATATCTTACAAAGACCACGAAGGAAGGGAAAAAAATTAAGCAAACAATCAACAAACTTCGTTGTTTCCGCCTTGGAGGATGGATAACATCGAGAAACTTCGTTTAACAACTCACTTTAGGATGCTCTGGAATCTTGTATGGTTCATCTTTTGCACCCTTTATGTCATTCTCAACTAGATCACTTTTATTAATGCTCCTGCTCTTTTTCTTAATTCGCCAATTCTTGCTCAACATACTTCATTCTGCTATAATTCAGGTATTCGCCAAGACATCATCACAAACCAGCACTATCTCAGCCAAAACCATCATCCCAGGTATTCGCCAAGACATCATCACAAACCAGCACATAAACCAAGGAAAGAACGCTCATTTGGAGTGTCCCAAAACAGAACTATCTCAACCAAACCCATGTATAACTAAAGTCCTAAGAAACCATACATACACATCACCGTGTGGCTTCTTAACCTGCAGAAATAAAATTAGCATGGTCAATTGTGGCTTTCTTGAGATAACAACTGAGGCATGGATCATAACAAAAACTTCAAGATAAAAGAGTTCCTAGAGCATGTACTCTTAATGATTTGCAAAGGCATACATCAATAAGCTGAAGCACACTTAGCTGAATACGATGTCGATGTCCATCTAAGTATTCAGCAGGAACAAGCAAAGAAAGAAATATATCTGGCAAGCCCGTCGAGGCGGCACGGCAAGCCTCAAGCTCACCAAATCCGGCAAGGTCGAGGCTTGGTCACTAGAATCTAGCAAGCTCGAGCCTTGGCGGCCGGTCGCCTGCCTAAGAAGAAAGGAAAACTAAAATTAGAAAAGAAAAATAAGGGAAAAAAGATTAAAAAAAATACAAATTGATTTTTTACAAAATAAAAATTTATTAAAAAACACATACGGTGAAAATTGATTTTTCTTACCAAATGGCAGGAAACATTTTTTCAGTTCGTTTTCAGATTTCAGCCAAATATCGAAAAGTATGGCCATTTTCCTAGAAAGCGACATCCTGAAAAATATTTTCCAAAAAGGCTAGATCGTGAAAGGAAGCCTTAATCATGGTACAATTGTTAAGAATTAGCTGCTGCTCGTTAGGTAAAAGCTCACCGTTTATTGTACATTCGATCACACAATATAATTTTACACTCCATGCTCATTTTTTCTGCTCCACATTTTTTCTTCATCTCAACATAATTTCAAAGAATTCACGTTCATGGAGTTAATTTAGGTAAGGTACAAAGAATAGGAGAAAAGAGTTATCATAAATTCAAGTTGAATACGATTTTTCATTGAAAGTCACGAACGGCCAAATTTAATCTTCAACCTTACAAGATTGTATGGTAATTACTAGATGTGAGGTATACTTATAAGAAAATTACCAAGAAAAGTTTTAAGCCTATTGCACTTCGCCAATTCAATCCTAATTCTTTTATTTTGGCCAATTTATCCCTAAAATTTTTAACAATTTGCCAATATAATCCATCGAGCAAATTTTGATCAAAAATTGCTGATGTGTATACTAGTCATCCGACGTGGTACTATAGGCACTAACGTGAATAATTTTTTTGTTTCTTTTTTTTTTTTTTTTCTTTTTCTTTTTCAAAGTGGCAAGCGAGGGTTCTTGAAGCTTGTTGACCACCGAGCGAAAGCCGCAAAGCCCTTGCGGCCACCTGGCGAGGGTCGTAACCTTTGCTTAGCCTCACCCGGATTTTGGCGATGTGGCCTCCCTAAAGGCGGGCCTCACCTAGACCATCGTGGTAGTGGGTAAGGCCGCCTTGCGTGAGGCCAGCCTATCCATGGCCTCACCGGTCACAAGACAAGCCACTTTCACCCTCGGCCGACGGGGCTTCCCGGCCCTCCCTCGCGGCTAGCAAGCTTCAAGAACTCTCGTTGACCACTTTGAAAAAAAAAGAAGAAGAAAAAAAAAGGCTAAGCAAAGAAAGAAAAAAAAAAATAAATCCACGTTAGTGATTTCTAGCCAAAATTGATCGGATGGATTATATTGGCAAATTGTCAAAAGGTTTTAACTAAATTGATCAAATTTAAAAGGCTTACTAAATTAGCATATTTCTAATAGGTTTAAGACTTTTTTTTAATTATCCCATAAACTTAGTAAATTACGAGAATATGGTGGTCGTTGCTTGTTGTTGCTACCACTTATTGTCACCACCGACCGTGGTTTGTGAGACTCTACTTATTTATTTCATGTTGAAGTTGTTTGGTATGTGCCGTTGACTATGACTTTGTGGAGTAAACCGAGCACAACCACGAGTGTTGTGTCCTCGTTCGGTCTTTGCGGGTTGGACACCAGCCACGAGCAATCTTGCTCCTGTCCCGATTGCGAGTGGCCTGGACTAATATCTAGACCCCTCAAATAAGTAGGCCAAATCGAGATTGGGTTGAATCGAAAATGGTACGACCAAAATTAACCCATTTTCATATAATATAAATTTAGCGAGCCATATCCGACATGACTCATATTGCGAAATAATTTTATATTTAACTTAATCTAAGAAAACTTTTTTAAATAATTTTTTAAAAAAATTATATTGCTAAACTCTTCTATGTAATACCAACCTAGTTGACAACTTTCATAAATTTATAAAAAAAAAAAATTTTTATTTTCGTTCTTTTTTTCAATTTTTTTTCTTCTATGTCCGATGAGGGTCTCCTACGACCCTTTGGCGACCCTCACCGGCCACGGGAGAGGGTCAGGCCCTCACTCGAGATCTAGGGAGGGATTCACAGCCCTTGCCGGACTTCGTAGAAAAAAAAGGATAAGAAAGGAAACAAGAAAAAGAAAAAAAAATTAGGAAAATTTCAAAATATAATAAAAGCTATAAAAATTGTCATGACATCTCCAACTTCACCTATCGCATTGGATGCTTTTTACCACTAGAAGACTAGTGAAAAGCTTCTTTATTTTCCTTCTGGGTTAGTTCTCAACTCATTTAGGACTTGTCAAGTTGCTAGGCAACTCATATATGACCCACTTAAGCTTAAGGCAATCATTTATGGCATGCATCATCAAATATGAGTTAAAATATGAGTTTTAGGCTTTTAGCCGCATTTGCCACCTCTACTAGTATCCACGCTTGCACTAACGTTAACAACATTGCTAAAATGTAAATTTGCGCCCCGCTTTTTTTTTCAATTTTATTTCACTTTATCCAAGATGATTCCAGATTGGTCTTTTGCCTCCTCTTATGTTTATTGGACTTGATGGATGGAGGTAGGTATTATTGAATTCTTTATGATGAACGATCTTAATAACATGCTATAATCTTATAGTCTGTTTAGTTTGTTAAATAGTATTATTATAAAATTATCAGAATATCCACACGTGTGGTCCCACTAAAATTAATCTTAGCATCTAGGATACCCAAAAGCATTTTTTTTGTCCTTGACATAGACATTGATCCTGTGTTAGATTAACACTAACAGAATCACCCTCATTTCCAATTAACGGGAGGATGAGACGTGCCTTGTTTTTATACGCCCTAATATAATCTAAGACGATAAAAGGATGGAATTACTCAAGATTACATACTAATTTCTATAACTTGTTGCGTGCTTATATGGCTTTGAATTGTGACTTAGCTTGAGGGCATGTGTTGGGGTTGAATCGTTGAAATTGCTTGAGTCCTTCCTTTTCCTTCTACCTTATCCATGAAATGTGACCGTCGTTAATCAGTTAAATTAAAGGAAATCCCTACGTGGTGAGGAAAGAAAAGTTTAGCTTTCAAGGAACCGGCAATTAGAATAGTCAATTTCACGATATTTTCAATGTACAGTTCATTTTTAAGGCAGGTGAAGACCGACCAGACTCTGTCAAAGCTTGAACTTGACGTCAACGCACGTTATGTTACAAGGCATCCCACGCCATCGCTTGACGTGCTTGTTTTTTGTTCCTTTCTCCTGACTTTTTCCAGGCGTTGAAGAAGGGAGCCCTTATGCATTCTTTCACGCAAATTTCATTCCTCTTCCATATAAACAACGCTCCCCAAGAACCTTCCATCATCATTCATTTTTCCCACTTACGAATATGCCGAGTAACATCCACCTAAAGCACTGGCTTTTATAAAGAGAGATCTCTTTGGTTTCACCCGTCTGCGTTTAGCTTAGCCAACATGGAGAGATTGTTCAGGATGTTCGCAGCCACGACTTTTTCGTCTTTCACCTTGTTAAGAGGTGTGGTTCGGTCCCCCGCGTCTGTTATCGCAAATCGACTGAGTCAGCACCGTGGGGATGTGCGATGGATGTTCGAGCCCGGCTCTTCCACCGATTACCGGGGGTTGCAGCAGATTTCCCGAGCTTACCGCAAAGGAATGGACAGACCCGATTCCAGTATTGTGTATGATTCTTTTTCCACACCCCATTTTCAAAGAAAGAAAGGGTATTCGTATTGTGAAAATCAACTGCAAATCAGTCCCTGAGCCTCTTACATGGTTATTTCTTTTCTCCTACTTAGGGAAAGGAACGCAAGTAGAGATATCCCAAAGCCACTGCCAAATCCTCCCAAGCCATCATGGTTCCCGCCATGGTATTTTTCTTTCTCACAATACTTTTCAAAAGTTCTCACTTTGTAAATTATGAAACCAGGAAAAGATAATGAATGATGCAGGCCAGTCTCGTAAAAGAAAAGGAAAGATGAAATTTTCAACCATTGCAGGGTTAGATGGGTCATGGGCTCTATGGTGTCTCTCCTGATACCCTTTTGGAAGCTCAAATGGGACACGCTGCAACAAATAGAAGGTAACATCTGCAGAAGTTCTTAATCCTTGAACAGTTAGACAGAATACCATATCAATATAACATCAAAAAGGATTTCAAACATATTTCCTTCAAATGATTCGGTAAGGCTCATAAATGACTCGTAGCTGGCAGCTGGGGTCTCCGAAATAATTCGATTCGGTGTCATTACTCGACTTAGCTAACTTAACTTTTACTAGATGTAGCGTTTCAGAAACGAAGTATTTTGAGTGTTTTCTCCCTAAAGAAGATAATCTTCAGGGGAGGCTGAAGAGGTGATAGAAGATGCCGAGATTGTGGCCGAGGTGGTAGAGCAGGTGGCGACCGTGGCCGAAAAGGTATCGGCCCAAGTAGCCGATAAGCTCCCCGATGACACCAAACTCAAGGAGGCTGCATTGTTCGTAGAACACGTATCAGAAGCTACTGCTCATGACGCTCATTTGACCGAGAACTTCATTCATAAGGTACTTGTGTCCTCCTCCTCTACCTCTCGTTGCCTTCTTTCGCCCATGCAATACCGCATGCTTGCGACAAGTTAACCTACGTCTCAAGCAAGGCCAACTGCCAGCATATTTGTGATCGATGGATCGATAAATTAGAGACCAAAGAGATTGGTAGCTAGATATCATGAGCAGTCACTCGAAGACGCGCTGCATTAGAATCGGAGGGCAAAAAATGTTACCTCGGGGATAAATTCATAGATGTCGGGATAATTACCTGAATAGAGTTACCAACAAATTAAGGGGAAGCATAACGAAGTACTGATATTGTGCGTGGTTCAATATGTGTAGGTCGATGAACTGAAACAAGAGGTGGAGACGGTGATTGGAGCCGGCATCCAGAAGATCATCGAGCAACCGCGTGAAGAAAAATAAACTTAACCATTTTCAGCCATCAAAAAAGCTCCTTCCAGAGAAAGGTATAGATAGAAAATGTGTACATGCCATTGGTGGAGGGAAGAAAGAATTTGATAAAAAGGCTGTAAATAAATGAAGCGTTCGTCGCAGTGATGGAATTGTATATCAGCACATGACATTAATTTACGATTTCTGGGAAGGCAAAGTCTCTAAATCCTTTCCTTTTTCACCGTTCACTTACCGTTCGAGTTCGATGCTTTGTACTTTATACTCGAGTCAGATTTGGTTCTCCTCTTGAGGGTTTAGTTTACGCTTGCAGTGCTTTCATCTTGCAATGCTACTATGGACCCTATACCTCATAAACCATCTCAACTTCATTGAAAACAAAAACTGACTTGTCCTCTGATGCCTTTAAGCAACAATCAAGCTTCGCTCTCGACTTTGATGTGAGCACATTAAATCAAAATTACGGAAAGAGAACATTGTAATCGTGAAGGAAAGGAGAGGAGAAAAGTTACGATAAAGCACGAACATTTATTGGGTCGAGAGAAATCGAAATCTCTTCAGAAGGCTCGAATAGCACAACAATAAAGAACCATCCTTCAAGGATAAGCGGTCTATGGACAGTCTTCTAGTGCCCAAATTGTGTCTTTGCATATGTAATTTGCCTAACCATCTCATGCAATCATACCTATTTGCATGCAAATGTTGATTCTGACTTAAGTTCTTCGAATTCCATCCAATGGCCATTGTTTTATCAAATCAAAAGCTATAACGATTCCCGAATAGAGTCTAATATCGAGTTCTATTATCCCTGCTGCAATCTGGACATATTTTATTTGCAAGTTAAATAAAAGGTGAACGGCATAAACTTGGCGCCATTTAGGTCAAAATAATATATCATTAGAACTTCTAGTTGAACTCTTTGCCTCGTACAAGATGGCATTCTGATAAACTCATGAAACACAATAGCACATTGGAAGAGACCGACAATGCTAACGGGAAACCATGAACATCAGATGCATCCTCTCAAACATCACATTGAAGTTATAGTAACCGGGAACCATATAGATCAGAAATGTGCAATGTATGGTAATATTGCGTGTGATTGAGAAAACCAGATTTATTTGTCGGCCTAAGACATTGGCTTAAGATGAAGCTCTTTATCGCAACTCGTCACACGGCCAATGCGGCAGCAAGCCCAGAGGCCAAAACCGCTGAGAGAGCAAACCTGTTTGTCACAGCGCAGCCGCTATCGTATGCCAACGGGCCTTCGACTGGCGGTGACGAGCTGGCCAACCCGGGCAGCCCGGTGAAGGTCGATGAAGGAGGGGACGGCGGCGGCTGCGGCGGTAGAGTCATCGGTGTGACCTGCTGGGGGAGAATCGGTGCGGACGCTGATGCTTCCGACATGGGCGGCGACAGAGCAAGCGGCGGAGGCAGAGGTGGAGACTGCGCCATCGATAAGCCGACGGAGAGCGCCACCATGGCCGCAAGGAAGAGGATTCTCGAAACTGCCATCATTGCCAAGCAAAGATTCTCAAGTGAACCTGCATTTGAAAATCAGAGTCTGCTTTCTAATTCGGTTGCCTGAAGAGAGGGAAATATATAGAGGAGAGCCATTGGATCTTTTGGAATGTGAAAAGGTAGGGGCGGAGCGAGACTGAGGGTAGTGCTCCTCCACGAAAGCCCATGCCATATGATTATATCTGGAAAATTTTAATTTGATTTTCGAACGTAACATGGTTATAAGTCCTAGCTCTTGAGAAAAATCTGGAGAGGGGAAGGAGAATTTAATAACGCTCTTGGGCGAATCAAAATTCCGAGAAATACACAACTTATATCCAAGGCCCCTTGCAAGCAAGAATTTGTGCACGTATCCCTCCATGTTAGACGTGATATATGTGATCGTTAGATCACGAGATTATCATTAATTATGTAAATTTTAAGAAAAGGTTAATACCATGAAAAACTTTAAATTGGCACATATATAATAAATTTATCTCAAACTATTTTTTTTACCAAAAAACTCCCAAACCGGGTACACATATGACAAATTTACCACAAACAATTTTTTTACTACAAAAAATCTTAAACTAGTACACTCGTGAAAAATTTATCTAAAACTTATATACTTGTGTTAAATTAAACCTCTATTGATTTTTGTTGAATTTTACTATCAAATTATTGAGTTGAATGACACGTGGTGATTGACAAGTGTACTTGGTTTGAGATTTTTACCCTATGTTTGCCACAGGTATATCAAATTGGGATTTTTCGTGGTATTAACCCATTTTTAAAAAGACTAACGAATGGTAATTTTGTCATGGAGTGTACTAGTTCAGGATTTTCTAGTGATAAAAAAATTAATTTAGACCAAATTTGTCACAAGTGTATCGGTTTGAGGTTTTTTATGGTTAAAAAATTAGCTTGAGGTAAATTTATCATAGGTGTATCGATTTATGATTTTTTGTGATCAAAAAGTTAGTTTTAGATAAATTTGTCATTGGTATACCAGCTTGGGATTTTTTGTGATTTAAAAAATATTTTGAGGTAAATTTGTTACAGTGTGTGCCGGTTGGGATTTTTTTAGTATTAAATTTTAAAAAATTATGAAGTAGAAAATGTTAAGTGATTTAGTGTGATTTTTTATAGAGTTTATTGATTAATTAGAAATGAAAGGTTTAAAATGCTAATTCTCTTAGCTGAAGTTTGATTTTTTTTTTTTACCCATCCGGCATGAATGTGTTTGTTATTTTGAAAATAGGTTCAAGTGCAGCAAAAATTTACAACTTAACTCCACCCATTTTATATGATGGAAAATCTAACCGGACTTTTTTAGTATATTTAAGATTGCTTGATTCAACTGATTTGACACTAAATAAGGGCTGACGTGGAGCCAAAGGCATCACAATAAATGATGAGAAAAAGCAAAAACATGCAGAGGATGCCGCCCAACTTTCACTTGGACATTTCTTTATCGAAAGAATATTGTATTGATTGCCAAAAAGGATACATAAGAAGTACATAAATGTCATAGTAAAGAAAATCAAAATAGAGTAAAGCCGATGATGCTGCAAAACAAAAGTAAATCCGAAAAAACATGAAGGATTAGAGCATCAATACGATTAAGCACACGCCGAAGTGAATTATTTCATCGGTGACGAGAGCACGTCATAAATTCCTTCTTTAGTATCTACGGTGTGGCTAGTGGGCGGTGTAAGTCAAGGTTCGACTCCTTCTACACCATCGCCACAAGGAGACAATCAAAACAGGTTGAACAAACATAGATCTAACATTTTTTTTTAGCAAATTTTTGTGTGGTTTAAAGAGTCACCGAAGCTCCTACGATCACCATTAAATATGAATGTAGAATACTTGTACACGAATTCTAACTATAAATTTATGGAACTCCCATATGTTGATCCAGGTCTAAACCTAGATTGAAAGAGCTTAAACTCTCATATTTCTAAATAGAAAGAAGAAAAGAACAAAAAGATATAATCGACTCTCGCCAGATAATTTGGCATTGTATAGCATACTCGGACACTAAACTCTTACCAATAAATGTTTCCCTCCGATTTATGTCTTTCTAAAAAAGATAATTAATGTAAAAAAAAACTCTACAATTATTTTTTTTCCATTTAAGACATTCTCCATACTTTGTGCTTTGGCCAACCTGTTAATAATGCCTAGAAGTAGAAGTTACTCCTTATCCTACGAAAAATAGGTAATCCTATAAATGTGCAAATAGTACTTGTGAGTACTATGAATAGATTCTTTAACGAAATGACCATCACTAATTCAAGAAAATGACGGATTTGAGTTTTGCTTTTCTCTTTTGAGGTAAAAGAATTTAAGAAATTTCGACTCACCTGCATTGGGCGCATGTCAGCATGGGCCCATCAAACCTGCCACCTCATCCTTTCATGGCAATCAATGAGTTTAAGATGTTAATTTTTCTCGGTCGAAGTTTGTGTGTTTACCCATCCCCTTAATCCACGCGTTTTGTTTTTAAAATAGGATTAAGTGTATCAGAAGTTTGCTACCTATAATTTTATAATTTCCACTAGTTTTATGCGAGAGGAGCCCAACTTTTCTAACATATCTACAGTTATTTGGCATCGACGTTACATTAGACACTAAATGAAGATTGACGTGGCATCATACAAACATCAACATCAACATCAACATCAACATCACCTTTAACCCAAACTAGTTGGGGTCGGCGGTCGATGAACCTAAAAAAGCAAAGACCGAAAGAGCTATAAAAAATAAAACAAAATACAATAACATAGTTATAAAGAATATAAAGAAAACAAAAGCATGACTCGAAACTAGCGAGCAGGAACATAGGAATTTTTGCCCCTCCACAATGTTAATCGCTTTCCTCCACTCGTCCCAAGACAAACAAGACGCCAATCTATATCCCACTCCAACAAATCCTGTCTTACTACTTTTCCCCAAGTAAGTTTCGGCCGACCTCTCCCTTTCCTCATGTCACGCCCCCTATAACACACTTTTCTTACCGGAGCATTTAGGGGTCTTCAAGAATATGTCCAAACCATCTCAAACGATGTTCTCTCATCTTTTCGCCACCGATACTACTCCAACTTTTCGTCGAATATCCTCATTTCTTATTTTATCCATTCTTGTATGTCCACACATCCACCTTAACATAGTATCATACAAAGTAATAAGAAAAAGAAAAAAGGCATGAGAGAGAGATTAATTCATGAAGCAAAATAGTATACAACCTCACATCTTGATCTTACCCAAGAAATCAAAGAGGACCATAACGCTCAACTACTTAATGGCATTCGACCAAGGACTATAACTTAGACATGGCCGGTTCCGCCGGTTCCGGTTCCTTAAAAGGTGGAACCGCCGGTTCCGGGCCGGTTCCGGTTTCGGTTCGGAACCGCCGGTTCCTAGGCCCAACAACTCTTTTTCCTTGAGCCTTCACCTTTTTTTTTTTAAAGACGGGTCGGAATCGGCCCGGAACCGCCGGTTCCGGCCATTTACAAACCGGAACCGGCCCGCGAAAGCCGGTTCCGGTTCCGGGTTGGAACCGTGGGCCCGGTCAACGGGCCGGTTCCGGGCCCACAGCCTCCATTTGGCCATGTCTACTATAACTTAATGAAACTCTCTGTCCTCATCATAATTGATTCCGTTTTGAATCAGTTCACATCACAACTTTATGCATTGCATAGCACGTTCACACACTATCAAGTCACCGACAAACGTTTCCTTCTATTTATGACTTAATATAAAAGCTAATTAATTGTAAAAGAACTACAAAGAAAAATTCATTTTAAATTCAATGTATCTAGTTTTTGCTTTGGCCAACCGATTAATATTGCCTATAAGTTAAACTAGCTCCTTACTCTAAAAAAACAAAATAGGCGATTCAATCAGTAAGCAAATATTACATGAAAATGACGGATTTGAATGTTTCTTTTCTCTTTTTCTGAGGAGAAAGTCTTCTGGAAATTTCGACTCACGCGCTGATGCAGATTCGCGTCCGGAGTGCGCCACTCGCACGCGCACTTGGCTCTGGTCAGCCTCGGCCCGTCGAATGCGCCACGTCATCCTTCCCAGGGAAATCAACGAGCCACGAGGCCCGAGCCGGGGAGGCGACCGTGCACGCAAGCGCAGGGGGCCCAATCAAAAGTCGCTGAAAGAGCGTGGCTTGACCGGGAAGCAACCCCTGCCACGTCGGATGAGGCAAAGATACGCGTAAGCCTTACATCTCATTCTCTCTCCCGCGCCCGTGTGGACGCAATGTCATAGGCCTTTTGACTTTCAAAGCTCTCTCCTGATTCCGTTAGATTATATTTTTGAGATTTGTTTTTTTTTTTTTTTTTTGGGAATTGGTGGATTTTACGCGCTTCTCTGTCTCCGAGGTTCTGTTTCCCTCTCTCTCGCTCTCCCCCTCCCTTTCCCTCTCTTCTAGTACTCCCGTTACGCCATCCCCACTCTTTGATTTCTCTCTCGTTCTCCAACCTCCTTCGATCGATTCTTGCCGCATCCGGTTCGAGCTCGATTAGGTCCTCCGTTTTCGTCCGTCGGGAGCTTCGTCTTCTCCAGCCGGTCCCCGTCGCCGCCGGAGTCCTCGTGGATTGTGTGTTCCCGTTCGCAGATTCTGAATGCGATTGGCAACCGCGAGTCCCTCATGATGAAACCCGAGGTTGCTGTTAGGGCATTGTTTGTGCATGGCTGACTGTCGGAGATACCTGCCCGCCCAGCATTTGGGTTAGTTTTCGTCGCGGTTCGCTTCTGTTAGCTTTTGTGCGAGATGGATAGGTTTTAGTTCGTTTCTTCGTTCTAATTGGCGGATTTTGTATGGCGCGCGTGGAATCTTTATGTTCTTGGTCGATCGCTTGACATTGATGTGTGATGGCGATGCACCTCACGTTTGTGCTTGCATGTGCTCGTTTCAGTGGGTATTGTTCTATCAAGAAGTTAATTAGTCCAATTACGGAGCAATGATGAGGACCGAGACATTTGAGTAACTTGCCTGTGTGAATTTGTTCTCAGTAATCAACGGGACTGACCGAATCACTAGAATTGCATGCAATTAGTTACGCCAAATCTCTTTTGCTGCAACTTGTTGTAATTCCATAGATGCGGTTAAGAACTGGAATATGTTCTAAATTAGGGTGAGGAAGTATGCCATGCTTGTGCTCTGACGATATAGCCTTACGACTTTGCTTCATTTTGTATGTCTAAACCGTGATATTATTGAACTTTGGCAGACGTACAGCAGATAATTCAAGAGGCACAGCATCGTTGGCTTCGTCCAACAGAAATTTGTGAAATACTTCGGAATTACCAAAAGTTTAATTTGACACCAGAGCCACCCTCCAGGCCTCCAGGTTGTTAGAAACTTTTTTATTTTTAATTTTTATATTCAATTCTGTTTCTGACTTATTTTGATTAGCTTTCAGAAGGAGGTTCCTTAGTAGCTCTGTGGCTGTTCCTTTTAATGTTAATAAATAGGCAACTGATGATTCTTTTCTCTTTTATTGCTTTCTGTTCCCAATGTGCAAGTTCATGGATTCTATTTGTGGAAGATATTGATAAACAATCCAGTCGACTTGATCCTTTTCTGTAGTCTTGTGTAGTTCATGATAAAATACCATGTCAAATCTATGTTGTGGATTTACTTGCATCAGATTGAACTGAAGTCCCAATGGCGCTTTTATCACTTTCTCCGTGTGTTTCCTTTTTTGGCTGAGTGGTGTTATTCTCTTCATAAAAGGCTTTTGGTTTTCGTTCGATTACAGAAGGGTTCTAGTATCAACTGCTAAAATCATACATTGCAGTTGTTTATCTGATCGGTTTCCTTGAATCAAGTGGAACACAATGGGATCTATCCAATCGACTACTAGTGTAGTCGACATAACTATACACCATTGTTGGATGCATCGGATGCACTTCTGGTGAATTAGATATATCTAGTAGTTTCTGTTCTCTCTTTTTGCATCGGATACACCATTGTGTTTGTGTGTGTGTGTGTATTGGAGCTATTGGTTCAACTCAGGTTCCTGCCGAAACAAAATAATCTGCAAAATGGAAAAAAAAATCTACATGATTTTAAAATGAGTTTGGAATGTCAATCTTTTTTAATATTCGAGGTGTCTAGTAATCACTCAAATTCAACGCAGAAAGAAAAATTTCAAGCAGAAAGCTAAAACAAGTTGTTGTAAACACACTTCATAAATCTGGGAAATAAATAAAAAAGACACACGCTTAATCATTTTTCTCCCGACGGGCACATGCAACTTGTAGAGTCCAATGCCACTGTGTTAATTATATTCCTCCTTCAGAGGTGGAGCATTGCTGTGACTAAATGTCCCTTTTTCTTCAGCTGGTTCTTTATTCTTGTTTGATCGTAAAGCACTCCGATATTTTCGTAAAGATGGTCATCGCTGGAGGAAGAAAAGGGATGGAAAGACAGTCAAAGAAGCACATGAAAAATTAAAGGTATTTTTTTTTGAGACAATGACTTTGATGGGGCAGTCATAGGCATTAGTGAATAAGCGATTGGGTCATTGCGTTATGAAGGTGATTGATTAGTAGTGAAATCTCCTGTTGTCAGTCCAGCAAATTATGTTCCCACAATGTATGTCTGTATATCCGAGTACAACTACATAAAAATGGAAAAGAAATAATTATAGCAGGGTCCTGTTCTTAAATAGTATTTAACGACTGAATCTCAACCATCAAATCTCGGGCTTTGTAATTGCAGGCACATTTTATTAGTGGAGGTATTAGCTAAGTCATATACACTTTGGCTGGTTTCATAAGCGACTCACATAGTATCTGTCCTCATGATAGGATACATTCTAATAAATGACGTATAGTGTTTCAGACGTGACGTATGCTCCCGGTGGTGTTCTGTTTTCGTTTAAATTGACTTATGAAGTTATTTTTTCAAATCATATGTACTGTACTTGTATGACATTATTACATGTATCACAATATTTAATGTGCACTACACTCTCGAGTTTAAGGATTGATTGGATAATAATCGTGATGTTTATGGTCGGTCTGCATTGAATTTCCAAGCACCACAAGAATCCTCCTTTCTAGGCCCCTTTTCTAGCACTATAGATGGGATACTCTAGATTATGCTAATGCTATTTAATTTTGGTAGCTTATCACGGCTTATATAACTCTATGTTTGAACTTTTCGTTGCGCTGAATTTGCCCTGCTTTATCAGTCTTTGAGCTTTCCTGTGAACTCACTAAGATTTTAAATGATCTTTACAGGCAGGTAGTGTGGATGTTTTGCATTGCTACTACGCCCATGGGGAGGAGAATGAAAACTTTCAACGCAGAAGCTACTGGATGCTTGATAGGTAAGCTGCTGTTCTTCCTTTGGATGAATATGCTCTATGGAACTTACAGGAGTTTTGGAAATGCTCATAGTTTATAGCCATTAGTGGACGGCCTAGTAAAGTCTTCCATGCAGAGTTTGCTAGATGACGTGTCAAACGGCTTGCTTATGTCTTCAAACATAGAATCATCACCTTGCAGCAAACATATTTTCACTCCATTTATATTGAGAAGGTTAACATTGTCTTGCAGCCAGACTCGCTGGTCCCACTCTTTGACAACACTAAATGACTGAAAGCAATCATGTAGCGACAATGCTTTGGATAAAGTATTTTTGCCTTTCTCATGGGAGTCATCTTTATGTTCATGCAACAGCTATTGGTGGTATGTCAGAGAAAAAATATGTCCATTGACAAGATTTCCACAAAAATTATGTATTGCGATGAATAGATAATGTGTCCATTCATCATGTTGGTAAAATTTTTTTCTTACATTAATTCCTCTCATCAGTTACATTTTTTTGCTTCACCCTATAGCTAGTAATGTTGGTACAATGTTTTTGTTACATTAATTCCTCTCATCAGTCACGTTTGTTATGCTTCACTCTGTAGCTAGTAATGGCATGTCAGTGCAAAAAAAGTGCACCTGAAAAGATTAGCATGAATCAACCGAAAAAAAAAGGAGTAGCATGAAGAAATTTGGTACGCATATACTGTATGCCACTTAAAAACTGTGTATGTTAAGCCACTTTCTGGGCTTTCTTACTTTCACATTCTTGAAGTTTTAAGGAAGAGCAACTCGGAATTTAAATTAATGTAGTTCTAAAAGTTAATTCATATGTTTCTCATGATCAGGACTAGCTTGTATGATGATCTTCTCGGCAACCTAACCTCACCTTTCCCAAAATTGGTGAAGAGCACAAAATACCTGAAAATCTTGACATCCGACACTAGAAATTTGTTTTGCTTTAAAATGTTTCACCCAATTATGTAAAATATGAGTTCTCATTCAGTCTACACTACTTATTGATGCATGCTGTTTTCCTTATCTTCAGGGAGCTGGAGCACATTGTACTTGTTCACTACAGAGAAGTGAAAGAGGTGATTGTACTAGTCTGGCTTTAGTTGAACCGCATATCTTTGGTCTTCTTTGTTCTTTTTAATGGAGATGGTCTTATATTGAATGATTAGAAGTAAAGCAGGCTCTTCACCATTCTTTTATAGGTGGTCTAGAGTTAATTTTCTTTCTTCTCAACTGGTCTTCTTTCTTCTCAATTGGTCTTCACCGTGAAGGAACTATCTAAGATGAGCTTATATTATGGAAGGACATGTTAAGCCCTATACTTGATGATGGTGTTCTTGGTATGAAATATGCGGAGTGCTCAGGGTCTGCTGAGACTTGGCATTGACCTTGACTGGTTGAACTGGACAATGTTTTGACTGGTTCATTGACCTTATAAATTATATTTGAACCTTGCTCGAATAAACATTTGAACCCATGTTCACTTGAAAATGATTGTAACCTTTTCCACTGGACCACTGAATCGCATTTAATAATTTTGACACAAGCTTATTCATATTTTCTAAAAAGTAGTGAACTTACAAAAGCAAGGCGAAGGGATTCAATCCCTTGACCTTAAAATGACATGAAAGGAGTACCTCGACCACCTGAGCTACACAGTGGATGTGTGTCAGATTGGTAATTTAAATTGATTAACTGTATAATTGAAGACAAGAGTGCACAACCGGTTCACCCGGTGATTCAACCAGTGGAACCAGTTCACCTGTGAATTGCTAGGCCTCCCGGTTCTTTGAAGCGGCTGGGTTTAAGTACCTTGCTTTTAATTAACACTAACCTGGTGTGGTTTTTTGTACTTTCTATTGCATCCATTGAAGGGCTACAAGTCTGGCATATCCCGTTTACTAGTTGATCAAGGACCGCAAATTATCAGCTCTCAAACTAGTTCAGCTGGTTGTTTTGCCCTAGCAAACTCACCTGCTTCGACTGCTCAGACATCTTATGTGTCAAGTGTCGACAGAGTTGATAGAAGTGAACAAACAATTTCATCTGATCTGGAGGATGTGGATTCATTGGGGAGTTTGGGAGCATCTCTCACTAGATCTGCCTATCGCTCTGCTACTCATGATACTTATCAGTATTCTGGTGAACCTGCAGGTAGAATTTACTTCATGTTTATTTTTGTCTTTATAATTTTTTTTCAGTGCAGAAAACTTTCAAGAGTATTGGACGTTTGTGTGATAGATTTATTGTATCCTCTTCCTTCTCCTTTAAACGCTGCATTTAATTTTTACTTACATTGGAGTAAGTAGTAAGCTTTGCAATCATGAGTGCATGATAGGTCTTTCTTCGGTTTTCAGGGCTTCCTGCATCATCTACATATCAGACAACTTCCTGGTTTTCTGGAGGGACTTATAATTTCAATACCAGAGTTCCTATCTCAGCCAAAATATCTTGCAGAAATGTGGATTCTTCATGTAACCAGGAATTTCAAGTTGACAACAAGTTTACTGTTAAACAGGTTGTTGTGACAGATTTTGTTGCCCACAGACTAACAGAATCTAAATTGGATGCTGACAGTGGAGTTCTAGATGCAACTAGTGGTGGTAGGTTACAAGGTGTTTCTGAACTTCAAGATGTGGCAGTGACTTCTCAGTGTCAGGTTCTATTTCCACCTTTTAGATAGAATCTTTCAAATTCCTAAACTTTTATTGCGTCTTGATCATTTAATTGAGTTGCGAATCTAAGATAGAAAAAGATGACTAAAGACATTGGTTATCTGAGTTTTATATGCATCTGGGTGCATCAGTATGACTTATTACACGTCTGAATCTTTGTTGAAATTTAAAACATATGATTATCTGAAAAAGATTTGCAGTTCCTTCTTTTGCAGCTGGAAAAGGACTAATCTTTAGAACAAGTATGATGTTTTGAGTATTTATTTTCCCTAACCATAGATGTGTTAACTTGAAGTACAGATATACAAGTTTGCTTGCCTTTCTTGTGGTTCAAAAAGCTTCACTGTATAATTGGTTTTTGGATACATATTTAGAAGAGCCAAAGTTCACCTAGTTAATTTGAAATGTGGCAGGTGGCAGCTGAAAATCATTCCATGGCAATGAAACCTCAGAACACAAGCACTTCTACTGCCCATATTGGAAGCACATCCAATGGTGGAGAAAAGAACAATGAGGAAACTGGAGAGCTAAGAAAACTTGATAGCTTTGGGAGGTGGATGGATAAAGAAATAGGTCAAGATTGTGATGATTCCTTGATGGCTTCTGACTCTGGAAATTATTGGAATGCACTTCCATCTGAGAATGATGACAAGGAAGTATCTAGTTTGTCGCGTCACTTGCGACTGGATACAGACTCATTGGGTCCTTCTCTCTCTCAGGAACAGCTATTTAGTATCTCAGACTACTCGCCAGATTGGGCTTATTCTGACATTGAAACAAAGGTGTGCTTTTTTGTCTTGGGCCATAGATGAAGGCATGCTTGGATAAGAAATTAGCCACATGCTTAATTTTGTAACATATTGTTCTGGTCATAGGTCACAGATACTGATACCACGTAATGTCTGTGTATTGCTAGGTTCTCGTGGTAGGAACATTTTTGGGTAGCAAGACACTTTCTGCTGATATGAAATGGGGTTGCATGTTCGGTGAAATTGAGGTTTCTGCTGAAATTTTAACTGATTCATCGATGCGATGTGTGGCTCCTGCACATGCTCCTGGACGTGTTCCGTTTTACGTTACTTGCAGCAATAGATTAGCATGCAGTGAGGTGAGAGAATTTGAGTATCGTGAGGTGCCATCTATGCCTTCCAATATTGCACCGGAAGATGAAGTGTGTCTTCAATCACGTCTGGCAAAATTGCTATATTTAGATCCATTTGCGCTGCAGCTGGGCTGCTCTGTTGAGGCATGTGATAAGTGCAAGCTGAAGAATTTCACAAATTCAACTGATACGATTGGCAAATTCGATATTGGAAGAGTGGAAGAGGCTTCTACATCCACAATGTTTGATTGCCCATACACTAGGGATCTAGCACTTCAGTGCTTGCTAGAGGACAAGCTTGCACAGTGGCTGGTCTGTAAACTTCATGAAGGAGGCAGAGGGCCAAATATTTTGGATACACAAGGTCAAGGAGTCATACATTTGGCTGCAGCCCTCGGTTATGAATGGGCCATTAGCCGCATAATAGCTGCAGGTGTTAATCCCAATTTCCGTGATGCACGTGGAAGAACAGCTCTCCATTGGGCATCATATTTTGGAAGGTAAGACTGTCAAGGTCTTGGAAATTATCTATATACACCAGGACATAGCATGCTCCCATCCAACAACATCCGTGATAAACTGTATGCTCTTCAACTTGAATGAAAATGGCGGACTATGTTGAACATGCTCGACATTGCCTCAATCTTACACAATCATAGGAAATGAAGCTTTTTACTTGTTTTGACTATTTTGATTACAGATAGGATAATTGCTGGATGAATTCATTGTAATGCCTTGAGTTTTCTATCTCCATATTTAGATTTGTTTTCCTAATTGTTTGTCCTTCTACAGGGAGGAAACTGTTATTGCACTTGTTGGACATGGTGCAGCTCCGGGAGTTGTTGATGATCCAAAACCAGCGTGTCCTGGAGGTCAAACTGCAGCGGATTTGGCTTCAAATAGAGGGCATAAGGGAATTGCTGCATATTTGGCTGAAGCTGATTTGACTAGTCATCTTTCTTCACTGACTGTCAATGAGAAAGTGATGGATAGTTTTTTAGAGACCCTTGTTGCGGAAAAGGCCACTGAGGGTGCAACCCCAGTTATTTCCACTGCAGCTAAGGAGGAGGAACGTTGTATGAAAGATTCTCTTGCTGCAGTTAGAAAATCGACACATGCAGCAGCCATGATTCAAGCTGCCTTTCGAGCTCGTTCATTTCAGCAGAGACAATTAATAAGGGGAAGCAGCGATGCATCTGAAGTTTCGGCAGATCTAGTAGCAATTGGTTCTTTTAACAGGGTCAAGAGTTTGGGTCACTATGAAGATTACTTGCATTCTGCAGCTACCAAAATTCAGAAAAAGTATCGTGGGTGGAAGGGAAGAAAGGACTTTTTGAAGATACGCAACCGGATTGTAAAGGTTCAGGTGATTCTATTGCTTAAACTGCTACACAAATTTAAATTGCTATCTTTTGTGATTTTTTCTTTTCCATGTAATGCATCAAATGTTGAGTTTTCAAGAAGAGGGGCCCATAATTCATTGGTGGAAATGTTTTCTACTGGTGTTTCCATAAACCAAAGAGCAGGATTTGCATCAAGTGGATGGCCAATTTAAAAATCATGTAGAAGACAGAGCTCACCTAGAATTGAAAAAGGCTTTTCTTTTTGGAGGTGCTGACGCACTGAATTAAGTCTTATGATTGGATTTTGATCCTTTTTGGAACCACAACAAGACTTAGCTGTCTGCACTTTTCCCACGTCTTCTTGACTACATGAAGCCACGCGTACCCGCACTCAAGCACCTGATGGCAAAGTGCACTTTTTTATTTGTTAGTGTAGCAAATTAATGTGATGCAAGAACTTTTGGCATAGAATGAGGACCCTTGAATGAAACATGAGAGGAAGAAGTTCTCCACGTGTATTTGACAAATCGGATTTTAAAGTTGGTGAAAATTTTGGTCGAGTGATTTTTAGCAGAAAGCATGGTGCCATTCGCTAGATATGAGCAACTTTCATCTTGCATTTGTCAAACATATTTTTAGGAGTACCATCCTGTTGTCCTGAGTTACTTGCATTAGTGATTCTTCTCCAAGTATTTGTTGCCATGGATTGTTGCTCATAAAAGTTATCTTGTCTATAGGCTCATGTCAGAGGACATCAAATACGTAAGCAATATAAGAAGTTTGTGCGCTCAGTTAGTATAATGGAAAAGGCAATTCTACGCTGGAGGCGCAAACGAACAGGTTTGCGAGCATTTCAAGTGGAGAAAAGAGGGGTTGATGACGAAGGAGGGGATGAGAAAACTGACGAGTACGACTTTTTACGGATCAGCCGTAAGCAAAAGTTTGACGGAGTTGAACGAGCTCTAGCAAGAGTCAAGTCTATGGTTCGCGATCCAAAGGCCCGTGATCAATATATGAGACTGGTCCAGAAGTTCGATAATTTTAAGGTGATGTAGACCCTTAAAAAATTGATTATGAATGTATTTCGTTCTATTCTCTTCTATTATGCTACCTCCTCGTGCTTGGCGGAAATTCTCTGCTTTACATTGTTCAATAGAATTTCCTTTGCCAAATTCAGGAATCGGTTTAATAGTTTTTCTGGCAACTTTACCAAACAGATGGTTAATAAGGGGAGCTGTAAATCACATGTTGACGCCAAGCAGTGCAGAACTCAGGGAGAGTAGCCTAAACTTGCGGAATTCGGTGAGTTAGCCAGTGTTGGGGCCAGATAGGTGAAGCCTGTCGGTTGTACATTTATCCTTTAGCTAGTTTTGTGTCTAGGAGTTACACCCGTGTGTCTAACCTGCATTTCACATGTGATCGTTTCCTAGGGAAGTCGTAGAACCAGAGGGTGATAATTGGTGGGTTGGGGAAGCTAATTGTTCATGAGTTAGATTTTTACCTTGTAAAGAAAAAAGTCAATTTCCTGTTAGAGATGAGGTGACTTGGGAGCGGCTTTCGATCAAATTACTTTGAGAGATGTCTATGTAAACGCCTTGGAACTTTTCTGTCGGCAAGTTGCTGGTGGAAGGTACTTTCATCTCCATTGTCATCAACAAACTGGCGACGGTAATTGGCCTTTTTCTTTTCCTTTCTTCTCTTTTATCAAATACGGGTGGTGGTTGATTCGTTGTCACTTCTGTGAGCAAGTTCTTCCGTCATTGGATTTCAGATTAGAAGTTTAAACTGACATATACTATTTTACTGGATATTAGATGTTTAGCCTTTTTCGATCCAGACTCGTAAGATTATTTTCTTATGTTTAAGTCCGTACTATTGTTATATTTACTGGCTCAAGTTTCTGCTATAATGCGAAATGGAGTTACTATCGAATCGACCCAGCGAGTGAATTGGTGCTTAAATGTGTTCGTGGAGGCCATAAAATTTGGGTTGTGCGAATGGGCCTTGGCCCGTGCTAAATTAAGGTCCCATATTTGAGCCAATAGTAGTAGCTGAATATTAGCACTTAATCGGGCTCCGAACGGCCAATGGATGGGTCCATATAACTGATATAAGTCCTATTGTCCGCTCCGGCGCCTAAGGTCAATAATGGGCCAGGCCCAATATTTTCCGTGAATGGGCTCAAGAATCATTACCCAAAATTTTCGGCTTGGCCTAAGGGCCGATGGCATGGCCCATTACATTCATGGGCTGAATCCTCCGGGTCCAAAACCAGTCCCAAAAAGAACAGTTCGATTTTTGCAAGTCAATTCTGGGCCCTAAAGAGCTGGCCAATGGGCCATTTTTCTCACCAATGTGTTGGGCCTTAAGGGCCCATGCAAGGCCCATTTGGGCCTCAAATAGGCTGTTTTGGGCCACTGGAGCTCCATTATTTTCATGGGCCGTACGTAGCTGGATTTTGGCACTTTTAATGGGCCACCTTTGGGCCCAATACATTAATTCCAGTTCATGGGCTGAATCCTCCGGGTCCAAAACCAGGCCCAAAAAGAACAGGTCGATTTTTGCAATTCTGGGCCCTAAAGAGCTGGCCAATGGGCCCTTTTCTCACCAATCTGTTGGGCCTTAAGGGTCCATGGCAGGCCCATTTGGGCCTCAAATACGCTGTTTTGGGCCACTGGAGCTTCATTATTTTCATGGGCCGTACGTAGCTGGATATTGGCACTTTATTAATGGCATTAATTCCAGTTCAGCCCAATGCATTGGCTTTTATGGCACAAATCCAGATCCATCAAGAACAGACCCATTTCTTGGGCCTAAAAACTATCGGGCCAGATGGGCCTTCGAGGCTTTCTCAAGGATGGCCCTCTTATTTTCGTGGGCCAGGCCCAGCTGATTATTGGGTCTTTAATTGGCTGCCTATTGGGTAGATCATGCCCAATGCATTAAGCCTTTATGACACACGGCCGGACCCATTATGGGCCTGGACGCAGGCCCATTTGATTCCCACAGATGGGCCTATTGGTAAAACATAAAGCCCGATATTGGAATTAGATTAAACCCAATGAGACATCAAGGGCGCAGATCTAGGCCCAACTTCTTTTTTTATGTTTCAACCCCATTTAGGCCCAACACTTGGACTCCTGGGAAGGATAACCGTTCTTAAATCAGACCTTTTGCTCAACAAACCAAACATCGGTCCTTAACAGGGCCGTGAAGGCCCAAAATTTGGTTGAAAGGCTTGCTAGGCCTTTCAAGGCCCAATGTGTTAACCTAATCTATGATACTTAATCCTTTTCCAACGTAGCCCAAGAAATAATCTTAACCATTCCGAAGAAAATGGTTGCCTGTCCAGCCATGGTTCGCCAATAAAATAGTCTCCCGTATCCTGAAAATGTAAAGCCAGCACCTTTGACGGTACCTGCTTCAGGCAGCTCTCTCTTACACGACAACGTAGTTACAAGACATGCAACACTTATACAAACACAAGCATTAATAACCTTATAATTTACATCTTCATAACTTCAAACCCCCAAAGTCTAGCGATCAATAGAGAATCCTAGTTTGACATGCTTACACGGCTGACTTACCTCGAATTAGCTCTTTTCTATTGAAACAGAAGTTCATTGGAGTTACAAAAGTAAAAAAGCCGTTACTTCATTGGGACTAGGAATGAAAAAGTGTAATTTATAAGTAATACTAAGAACCTCAGCTCATAAAACTTTGTATGAACCCTAAGAAAGATGATAAGGCAACTACAAACAAATGATTAACATTCCACATTGGCGTCAAATACTTTGTATTACCTTCCCTGTCTTAAGAAGATAAGGAGGTGAAGATTTGCAGAGCACTTCTTTCCAGCAAAAGCAATTCTACAGCTCTGCCCTCAACTCATAATAGAACGACGGACACTGAGAATTTGGAACGACGGACACTGAGAATTTGGTACCTGGAACAGGCTGCAAACTTTCTGCTCTTCGAGTATTCTGATCCTCACAACACTTCCAAGCGGTTCAAAGCAGAGAAGTCTTCCACTGTACTTAACTTCTCAAGTATCAAAGTTTCTTGCCTGCAATCTGAGGGATGTGTAGTCAAGATATCACAAAGTGACTGCTAGAAGAAATTAGTTAAGCCTTTTCCTTCCAGACGAACCATATATTTTTTCGCATTTATGCTGCATCCAATAACAAAAACTCTGGTAGCATGTAAAAAAGAAAAATCCCTATATAATACAAGCGAGCCAACACATATAATCAGATGCAGAAGTTAGTTCATTCACAGATGATTGAAAATTAAAAGAACTGTTAGGATACATTCATGATCGGGATTTTCACTAAAATTTGAGTGAAGGGCATTTCCGACACTGTCTACAATTGCTGATGTAGTCATGGAGGATTCGATACACAAAATGGCTGTGATAGCATCCAGACGTGTAACTTCATTTCTGAACATTAGTCTTGCATGTGCTACAATTGGCAGTAGAACATTTTTAGGAGGCAGAGATTAGTGTATAGTCAATGAACACGGTCAACATTGACGTATCCTACCTTGAGCTAGGCGAATCAAACTTTCCAACATGCGCACAGTTGTCCTTGCTGCATTGTTATGATTTGCACTCCACAATAAGTAGAAATAATAGAAAAAACTAAGAGAGGTGGTTTATCCTACCAGCATTATGAGTTGAAGATCTTCGTTGAAGTTGATAATAGCTTGATATTATTATTTCAGCTTCCTTAGTGAGGACTGGTCTAAAGTAAGACTTTACAAAGTGAATGTACCTAAAAGAAATGCGCAGATTCAGCAAGTTAATATCTTTTCAAAAATAGATAAAATCATTAGGAGAATCGGAAGAATAGCAGTGAGATTTTAACTGACATAAAATAAAAGTATCAAAGATAAATTTCTCAGATACACGAATGTTAATATCAAACGTTTTAAAATTGACATTATCACGATAGATGGTTAAAGTATCAAGCACAATTTTCTCAGTCAGAAAAAGCTTAAAAGATCAGACATGTTGGCTAGTCCAACATTATAATTTTTCTCAGTCGGAAAAAGCTTAAAAGATCAGACATGTTGGCTAGTCCAACATTATAATCATCAAGCCACAGTTAACATCGAAATTTGAAATTATGCAAAGATCCAACAGAATTTACCTCCTCAACATTTCAAGAGGCCACATATTTGCTAGATCTTCATCACGACCAATGTTATCTGACACTCCCTATCAATTAATTCCACAACCATTCTTACTATGGATCTTTAGGATCAATTACGCTGAAAAAAAAGTCAATTAGTTAAGGCTCCAGTTAACGAGTGCCTCCGATTCACTTGTTATTTATACTATCTAGAAATAATTCAATTTTGAAAGCACTGATTGTGCATAGCACAAGGGCAATTAATGAACTGGAATCTGCAAAATTTCCTTAATTGCTTGCTTCACAAGTGCCCCTGGAGTTCTCATTAACAAAATCCAACAATTAAATTGATGACTCACCTCACTAAGAATGTGAGAAGAAACAACTGCATCCCATTCCGGATTTTTTGTATCCAGAAGCACCAGAACTATGTCAAATCTACTAAGTAAGGGACCGGACAGTGTTGTATTGACAGACAAAGCTAAAAATGTCAAGAAAAATTACATCAGCAATAACAAATCAAGCAATGAAACAGTGCAATTACTAACTGAGGACACCTCTAGAAAGACTGATGTTTCTGAATGAAAAAGTAAAATCTAATTCTCTCTCTGGTGAAGAAGATTTAAGAGATTGTACGATTAGCTTGCACTACCTTTCATAAAAGAGAAGCTGACATTTTTCAGCTTATGATATTGTCGCTACTAGCACTCTAAGACCATGATGCAGAATGACAAATTCTAGATAAAGTGAAACACAATTAATACAAGGAAAGTACGTTGCTCAGGATCATACTGTCCCTTTGGATTTGTTGCACCAAATACGATTGTTTTGGTGCTAAGAGTCGTTACAAGGCCAGCCTGAAAAGAAATAAAATTGCACTTTTGTAGTCATATATTGCAGCACAACATGATTTAGAAATTGCAGAAAAGAGACAAACATGCACCACTCTTACAATGAAAATTGAATGTACAAACATGCACCACTTTTACAATGAAAAATGAATGAACTGATACAAGCAAACTAACGTAGGTCAGTCAACTAGCTGAAGATTGAAGATGGCTCTTTCAAGCATTTCTCTCTTAGGACTCTGCAGACAAGTCCTTTTGCAATGCCCTTTTCAATTCTAATTTCAATGTGATGGGAAAGTTCTTTTTCTTCTTTTTTTCCAGTCAACACCAGTCAATATATTCCCCCAGTGCTCTATTACATAGGATCATTGACATGTTCTATTAAGTTAGCCGGATCAAGTTCTGATTATTTGGTTGTTCTTTGTGGTATGGCTATTCATATGTTTAATTCCGCATACGTGTCTCGGGAATAGTAAGACAGTGAAAAAAACAAGAAAATTCACCTTAGCAACACTTATTGTCTGCTGTTCCATAGCCTCGTGTATGGTAGCCCTGTCATGCTCCCTCATGCTGTCAGTGAAAAAATTTACTCAGTTTGATATTAGATGTCATAAAAAATGCCTCGTCACCAGCAAAAGCCTTACAAATGCAGCTAAAACTTCATCATTTTCCTAAACATTATAGCTAAAAATAACATAAAAAACTGAGGCTGTGCATGTCTCATAGCATTGACAACCTACTAAGTTAAGTGTGAAGAACCACAATATGCCTTCCTAATCCAGAAGAAAGTTTCCATGACAATGACACTAAGATTGTACCAAACTGATTATTGTTGTGGCGACGACAGTGACATGAAAGAACCGCCATTAATTATTGTGCCCGTGCAGCAAACTAAAAAGCGACACAGATGACAATATGAATGCAAATTATACAGGCTGGCTACGTCTGGTAGTTGAAATTCTCCTACTAAGTATCATGTATCCAACCCGTCAAACTCGTCAATGCAACAAAGTCCTCCGTCTGCCAAAACAAGAGCCCCAGCTTCAAGCATCCATTCACCTATAAGACCCAAAATCAGTTACTCCAGATCTTTAAAGTTTTAACACTTTCTCCAGGTGCAAGGACCTTCTCCAGATACAGCAAGAGGAATGCCCTTTTCAATGATGTAAATGGATGTTCCATTTATGGTACAACATTTTGCAGATCTTAAGTGCCGACACTGCCACTATGTTTGCTTATCGTATAAATATGTACCTTTCAGATTTCAATGGAATGATAGACACTATTGAATCACTATCGAAACCTATACCTGAGTAAGTCAGGGGAAATATGGGTGGAAATATTCAAGCAAGAAGAGTTTTAAATTTCCCCATAAAAGCGCCTTTGTATGCATACATCAATTGACAGTGACTAACTAGTGAGGAAGTTAATCTTCTAAAATAGAATACTTAATGTTATTGTCAGTTGCCCCTCTCACAGTAAATTCATTTTAATCGAGCCTTTCTTTTTACAACGTTACCAGATTTGATGAACAACCTACCATCACTGGCGAATTAAAAAAATGTAAATTCTCTTCCTAAATATCCACTTCTGCAGTTAATTTTTCTGTCAAGATAAGACAAAAACTTTGTTTCCAATACGAAATCTCACAGAAACATGGCCCTCGTGATAGATAAGGCACTTGAACTTGCTAGAGCCTCCTTACATGTTTTAAGTCCTAAGCTTTTGTTGCCACGACTCCTCTTCGGCAACAAATTGGATAACCATCACTTTTTTATTCACATTAGTATGCAATTCATTCCTCATTTGGCAAAACACATAGCATATAGTATCAATTCTCATTCCTATCTGCAGCCAATCAAATTGACATAAGCTATAATGGTAAAATTAAATACGATCCATAAGAAGAATGGATAAGATGAGGACCAGAGGGAAGATAAGATAGATAACCTGACAAATATGAAAGCAGTAATCAAACTGAAGGCATTCTCATTAACTCATTTGATCTATCTTTACCTCCATCTTTAACTGCAGTTACGGTCAATCCAGCACTTGTGCTCCCCAAGCCAGTAGTTATGACTGATCTATTACTCAATTTTGCAGCAAATTTCAAGAATTGGGATTTTCCAGTACCTAGAAGTTGTTCCATAGTCCAGGCATGCATATTCAGTAAACAATCAGCAAGATTGAGATGACGTGATGATGTGAAAAGTGCATTGGTGACTCTTGACGAACAAGAATCAATAAAGGCACACATTGAAGCAAAATGTTGAGTCTAATATTTACCTGCATCCCCAACCAGAAGCAAATGAGACTCTCCTCGAATCTTTGTTCCCGAAGCATCAACATGTTGAACACCTCCAATGAGCGTTAAAGCAACTAAAGTTGACAAAATGATATTAAAGAAGCCAACGCATTGCATTGCATAAGGATATTAGGTACAAAAAAGGATGAATGAGCAACTTCCCCACTAAGTTATCACTCATCATGGAAGATATGCCTAGGAAATATCTACACTCAGGCAGCATAAAAGAATTTTCAGAACAACGTGCTACAGAAATCACCTGCTAGTTTCACTGTGAAGAGTCCAAAAACTTGAGGACAAACACCACGCATGATAGCATTTCTCCCTAGGTTGACATTACAGAATTAATTGATGATTCAGGGAGAGCATAATAGTAAAGCGAAATTCATCTCTTCGAAAACATCGATTAGCCTGGCAAGTCAGGGACCTATTAACTATCAATACCTTTCAGTGGTGTATCCTTGAAGCAATTCCAGAAATTCCTAAATTTCATGATGACATCATCAGGAATATCGACCGCTGACTTCAGTTCATTGGTTCTCCTATGGATTAGAGGAACCCATACTCAGCCAAAAACCAAAATGAGTTGTAGAAACGTGGAGCAAGTGCTCAGACACCCAGGCAAATCACCAGTATAACTAGTGACGATAGGCCAGTTACTTTTATATTGATAAGCGTAATTTGTCATCTAATGCTTAGTAATGTATCAACAGACATAGACAAACCCTATCGACCAGAAGGAAGGGGTAGACTAACATATATTGGAGGGTCCAGATTCAAATCCCTTCCAGTACAACTTGAATTTTCGAAAGTAACAGTCAAGCCCATTGTTTGTTTTAAGTAAATTAACGGGCATGCATATTGTAGTAGCATCGTGATGCCCAAGTGGTTAGGCATATGTACTTGATCCAAGAAGGCAGGAGCCTAATCTCTAACCCCCTCGACAATTCATTCTTCAAAAAGTCAATCACAGGTCAAATTAGGTCGACCAGTTAAACTAGCTCACTGCCAAGCTCAAGCATCATATATGGGAAAGCCAGACAGCAACATGGTCAATTCTCAGTTTAACCAGTTGTCAACCAGATCAGATCATTTCAAAGATCATAACCAAGAAAATACATCTTCTGCAATCACAAATCATATCTTTGGAAATCTCTATAGACCTACACCAAGGGGACTAACACTATATAATCTGTACAACATGTAGTATACTCAGCTCGATACCTCACATGATTGGCAACTAGTACTGGCTCAAGATCACAGCGCACATCCTTCAGATCAGGAGACCACTTCGCAGTCAAGATTCCAGTGACGATTATATCATCTGCAGATAAAGGAAGCCATACATAGTGAGAGCCAACCTAACCCTTAAAAGGACTGAAGGCATTGTGAGGGAGAAAACCAAGGAATTCATAGTGTCAGCTGGAACAGAAAATAAACTTCTGTCTTAAGGACACGAAGTTGATGGTTATCTCCAAATATTAAATATCCCGCACTTACTAGGTACATGGAATAGTCAATCTAAGTATGAATCCCAGAGATACCTTACCTCCAGCTTTGACGATGTCAACCAGATCATCCCGCAAAATAACAGGAATTGAACGAGGGATGGCCCCAACACCCAACAATTGTGTGCTTTCTTGAATTTTTATTTCCTGATAATCTTGGCAAGTTATGCTGTTCTCCACAAATTGGAAATTTGTGCCTTCACAAATTTTAGACTCCTGTTATGGGAAACAATAGATTATCTGACTGCATGCGCAAGAGCAAGCCAACTTCTAAATGAGAGATATGATTTGGAAACTAAAGAATAGTGAAGACCGTCGCTTGGATTGAAAGTGCTCTGCAAGGATTAGATTACAGAACAAGCAAATCTTAAATCTACAAGATTCATCACCTTGTCAAAAAGTAGATAAAAGTAATGGGAAATGCATTGTAATGCAAAGTAATCCACATGGCCTCTACTTTGTAAATCCTGATTAAGTTCTTATATCTTATTAGTAACATTGCAAGCAAAACAAAGAGCATTAAAGAGACTTGAGTTTTAAGCTATAGACAGTAAATAGACCTGAGATGGGCAAATGGATGGCAGAACTATGGAGTTTCTCGCTTCCAGCTCGGGATACACTGGGAAGCTGCATAAGCAAACTGCTAACTCAAAGGTTGATCTTTAAAAAAAAAAATATTATTGACATGTGAAAAATTGACCACTTCTTTACTAACGAAGGGCATAAGAGGGCAAGAAGATAAAGCTCAAGTTCCATCAAATACATAATCAGATTCATTCACATCCAGAGTGTAACTTGTCAGAACAAAGAAAGTACTCTCTGGTGGGTTTAAGATGGGTAAAGGTAAACAAGAAAAATTTATAAGAATCTATTGTCATGCTAGCTTGCACATAATCCAACAAGATTATTTATGGCCAAACAAACGAAGAAAACAAATAGTTGAACATTGTATTATCAGATTGCAGCAACTGAAGTGTGCTGAATGCTGAGATGGTCCACCTGTAATTACATCTTCGACATTTATACCACCTCTTCCCTTCATACATCTTGACAGCTCCAGACCTTATTACAGTCCCCTTTAGTGTAAGAAGAATACCTCGATGCTTCACTCTCACATGCCCAATGCTTGGAAAAGTCTCTAAATGCAGCAAAAAGCAATGAACCATTTGAAAAATAATGGGTAGAAGTAGATGGTAAACAATCAGAAATTCTTCTAAAGAAAGTGCACTTTCAATCGAAAAGAGAAGCAAACCAGGGCATTCAAGTGGAGATCCACTGATATTGATCCGGATGTGAATGAAATTCTTCTCCACTCCATCTTTGTTTACTCTCAAGTTCCCCAACAAAACTCTCTGCAGATACATATTGCCATATCAATTCAACATCTCTTTCATGCAAGTTTGCAACCTCCTGGCTTTAAGTATGAATAGGTTTTCATGAAGATATCATTAAGAGATTTCTCTAACAATCAGAAGAATTGGTTCTTGCAACATGGGAAGGTCATGGAATCAACATTATCTACCGAATCAGGAGGAATCTCTAACAAAGGAAAGAGAAAAGAACTAGAGGTTTTATGTCAAGCAGAATGAGAGGAACTTGTGTTCTGGCAGTCAAATCAAAACCAGTGTCGGGAGGCTTCCACGGAATGAAGTTGAATTGAATCTATCTGCCCATATCATGAACAAACAACTACAGATTACATTCACCAAAAAAGCATGTAAGATGAAACCCTGACTACCGTAAGGATACCAGTCCAACCAGAATCACGTGGATCACATCCAAAGGAATATTAAAACATTGTCTTCTGAGAATGTGACTCTCAACTCTCTAGCCATACTTCAACTTCACAGCATCTACGTAGGACTTGAGTCTCGCAAACGCATACAATTATAGAGGAAAATGGTTGAGACATACTATGCATAAGATTTGGCCACACAGAGAAACTACTGCAATGCATTTGCTCCACTAAACCAACTAGACAGCCAACCCATTCATCACAGGGAAAAGGAGACGGTCAGTGAACGGACATGAACGTTTAGACAACAAGGGACTACCGGGACAACTTTCTCCACAATCAGCGCAAAATATCTGTATCACCTTCCAATCAGTTCACAGTCGATTACATATTTTCAACAGTGTTTCACAATACCATGCCACTTAGGGCAACGCAAATAATCCGTCTATCGAATTAGGGGATAAGGAAGGGGTGAAGCCACGTACGTGGGCCCAAATAGCCGCGTCGTCAAAATCCTTCAAGTACTGACTAGGCTGACAGAACACGAGGTGGGCAAGAGGAGGATCGTAATCCACAAGCTCTGCAAATCTGCAAAAGAAATCGATTCAGAAAACATCTTGAACAGTCATGTATCATCATCGAGCCGACGGAACAAAAGTGAGGGGAATCACTCGATGTAGAGAGGGTAGTGGAGATCGGAGTCGGGAGAGAGAGTGATGGTGCGAAGCTGATCCGAGTAGAAGCGTATCAGAAATGCTGCCATTGATTTCTCGTGAGGGCTAGGGTTCTCCTCCATTTCCATGGACTCCATGGATGACTGCGGAGAAATTACCCGCGGAGAGAGAATGTCGAAGAGAACTCGAAGGACGGGGAGCTTTTTGGGCGGGAAATTGTGAGAGATCTTTCTACTCTTCGCTCTGACAACTTTGACCATGTATGCGAAGACATATGCTTTACATATCAAGGCTTACGCATTAAGCCTCTCTTTGTTTCACCGAATATAAATAACCTAAAAAATATTTTCCGAAAATGTTCGTTTGTATTTTGAAATAATTAATTAATAAAAAGTATTTTCGTTATTGACTGATAATTTATATCTAAATATTTTCATGTGTCCATGCATTTTCATAAAAGACACAAACATCATTTAGCAAAAAATATTTTCTAAACTATTCATTTTTTTGCGAAACAAACATACTAATAAATGTTTATTGGGATATGAAACAAGATCAATCTATTAAGATGTTACATCAAGTGTTGTAAACCATTCTTAGTACACATTTTTGTTGTTGAAATTCTTGTTATACTTGATTTTAATTAATTATAAATTATTGAACGAGCAAGGAAAAATTCAACGACTAATGCTCCGTTTATTTTCCAAAAATAAATGATTTATATAAAAAATGATTGTTTATATCGCTTATAAAAATGAATGGACGAAAAATATTTTCATCGCCTACGCAAATATTTAGACACGAGCGTAGTCCGTAATGAAAATATTGTCCATTGAATAATTATTCAAGCGACGCATTTTTCTAGAAAATATTTTTTAAATCACTTGTTTTTTGTATAACAAAAGACGAATGCCTTAGATCGCATGATGAAAATTGATGATTAATCTCGGTGAAGTGGGTAGTAGATGGGGTTGCGCATGTGTTCGGCTTTTATGCAATCCGAATAATACTTCCATTTTTTGTTCTTCTCGTCTTTTTTTTTTTTTTCATTATATGTTGGTCTTCCAAAAACGTCCTGTTTTATACAAAAATATACCTAAGTATCGATGGAGTTTTTAGTTTCCACACAACTATAATGATGGAGGAAAGTTTGACCTATCCATGGGCGTTCACCGGAGCTTTTGTAAATTCAATGCTGTTTCTACGATGGGATTCATGCCGAGATTAGCAAGACACTGCATATTTGTTGTTCACCGTCCACGTTGTCCCTTGTCGAGCACCCAACCTGACAGGAAGCAAAAGCTTACTGTCACGATGAAGCCTACGGCTGCTCCGATCCCGAAACCCATCTGTGAATACGCGGCTCCCTCAGTCGAAGCCAAGTCGTTTGGAAGCTCATCAGATGGTGGTTGTGATTGACATGAGTGTAGGCTCGGTCTACTGCCACAGAGGCCGATGTTTCCTTCGAAGCTCGAGTCTGGAAAGGTCGAAAACTGCCCCCCGAAGGAACTGCGCCGTAGAGCTTGTTGTATGAAACATCGAAAATCGATAGGAAAGTCAGCTTCTGGAAGGACGGCGGTATTTCTCCTGTCAAACCGTTATGAGACAAATCTAGTTTCTCCAAGCTCTGCATTCCCGACAAGCTATTCGGAATATCGCCAGACAATTGGTTGTTCTCCAGGTAAAATGCTTGAAGACCCTTAAGGTTTCGAAACTCGGCCAAATCGGCCCGTTGAGCTCGTTGTAACTTAGGTCCAAGGTTGAGGGCAAGCTCCAGAATTGGTTGTATGTCAAAGATCTTCCGTCTCCTTTCCCCAAAAAGAGTGGCACGTTCGATAGAGGGCCTCCGGGAGGGAACGATCTGCTCCTGTTGATGCAATTTCGTAGTACGCTCAAGCTCCTTGGTATGTTTCCGGTGAATGAATTATTCCCTAAACCCAAGTACAACAGGAAATCAAAATCGCCGATCCAGCTAGGAATTCTTCCGCTTAATTGGTTCCACGAAAGATCCAGCAGTTGCAAGTTTTCGCATCCGCTTAACCACACCGGTATTGACCCTTTTAATTGACTGTTGCCAATCACGAACACTTTCAGATACGGAAACAGCAAATCGGCATTTCCCAACAGTTGCTCGCCTCGAAAACTCATAGAAAGGACCAATACACTTAAGTTTCTGCATCGCTGCAATATATGCAGAGCGCCAGACAGATCACTAATTTCAGTTCTTGAAAGAGATAGCAGTGTAAGTGCCTGGAGGTTTTGGAAGCTGGAAGGAATGGCTCCGCTTAAGTGGTTATTCGCTAGATTTAGGACATTCAGTCTATGACAAGCAGATAAATCTTCGGGAAGCGAACCTCGGTATAAATTGGAACCGAGGTTGAGAGAAAGTAAGACGAGCCATTGAAGAACAGTTGATACTGATACGACCACTTAGAGGTATTGTTGTCCAAGTCAAGTGTGGAAAGGGATGGGGAGCTCATCAGTGAAGGCGGCAACTGACCGGAGAATTTATTTGATCTGGCAGCAAAGTGCTCGAGCTTCGGAAGACCGCTGAAAACGTCTGGAAGTACTCCAGAGAACAGATTATGAGACAAACCAATCTTGACAATGTTAGAGAGGTTACCGATTCTTTCTTGCAGCAGTCCTGAAAAGCCATTGTCCTGAAACTGGAGTTCACACAGATGCTCGAGTTGGAACAGTATTTCTGGCAGGCTCCTGATAGACTGTTCCCATTGAGGAAGAGGTGCCGAAGAGAAGTGCAGTTGCCAAAATTCACAGGAACTTCTCCATGGAACCAATTTTCAGCGAAATTAAGTGACTCAATGGATGATGATCTGTCACAAATTGATGATGTGAGAGAACCTACCAAGTTATTGTCCGAGACATCCAAAATCCTTATGCGGGGTAGATGGATGTGAAGAGGAAACGAACCCATGAATTCGTTCCCGCTCAAATCAAGGACCTGGAGATTCTGCATCTGAAAGAGTTTAGGTGGAAGAAACCGTGGAGGTGGTTATGGGAAAGATTAAGGGAGCTCAGCTGGTCCAAATCTGCCAAGGATTCACAAATTTCTCCGGCGAGTCCTCTGCCATGAAGATCCAAGCCAATCACCCTCCTTTGTGTCACGGTGGAGTTATCGCATGTGACTCCGGCCCAGGAGCAACATTCGCTGGCAGGAATAACCCCAGCCATCAACAGGTGAGCCCATGCACTTGCGAAAATCGTTCAGCGCTGTTAAGTCATCGGAATTGCAAGACGGGTTCTGGATTTCGGCTATATGAGCCTTGCAAATGATTCCTAGAAAGAAGAAGGTTAAAAGAAAGTCAGAGTGTTCCATTGCAGGCGGGCGAGCGAAAGCCAGGCGACTGGGGTCGAGATTATATGGTTCACATTATTTGTCCTCTGAGCATGATCGTAGATTGGGAGGGAAGCCAACCATTGACTTGACTTGTATAGCAGAAAGAGAGCAAGAGTGAGCAGAAGAAACCGTTGATAATTCTACATCTTTGAAGATGACTGGTTAATGTGAGCAATAAAAGAGCTGGCTTGGTCAATTAAGAAAGGAGATAGAAAGAGAGGGACTATGCTGTGTCCATACAAAGAGCGTAAAGTCATTTTAGATGGACAGGCGAATAGAACGGGACAAATTAGGCGGGTTCCATGGGAGGAAAACCATGCTGACGTCCAGCGGTGTTAAATGAATGGGTCGGATCAGATTCTTGGTAAAAAGCCTCCTAAACTGGCCTTAAAGTACATATAAAGAACCATATCGAACCCAACCTATATTATAAATATACCCGAACATTTTTTATTTTAACCTAAAAAATAAAAAATATTTAAGATAAATATATATATTTATAAAAAAAATATTTTTATCATTAATTATTTTGCTTTTTTTAATTTCCCGAGAGTCTGTAATAAGTGGCGTGCAACACGCGTTATCTTTCAGCTTCCTCATATGGGAACCCGACTAGACAGCTCAACTACATCTCTTTTCTTTTTCTTTTTCTTTTGTCTTTTTGGCTCAAGCTGAACTGCGTTTGAGAACATCTAACGTTGTGTTATGTTCTTAAAGAAACCTTCCTGCCATTTTGGCCGAAAGAGACGGGTTTGAGCATGGGGAGAGCCCTAAATTGATGTAAAGAAAGCTGAGTCATTGTCTGTAGGAGACAGAAAAATTATTACAGTGCGGTGCGTGCAGCAATTGTTATAGCTAACAATTCGTTTCCTTTAGCTTCAATTCATGACTTTAGGCGGAGAAAAGGAAAGGAAAATTGATGACGTTCGTAAATGGAACAAAGTCACTCGCATTGAGTGGAGGAAAGAGAGGAAATTAGAATTCATGTGTAACCAGCGCATTGATGGTGCAACAGACGAATTAGCCCCCTCTGTTTTGACAGTAAAGCAAGAACCTCCACTTTGACGACCTTTTTGCCCGCGCGCATGAGCTTGACAAGCTCTTTGAAAAGGACCTTGACATACATGTTTGAGGACCACATACGTAAGAAACCAGAACCGGCATCAAGAAAACCCCACAAATTGCTCTGACCTCACCTCACCATCATGGGCCACCAAAAATCGACCGCCGACTCTCGTTATAGATCCAAGAGCGAGGAAGACAGAGACTTGCCAACAACGAGAAAGAACGACCACTCCCAAAGCAGGACGGAGAACCGAGAGCTTCTGGTTCGTGCCTTCCTCTGCTCTGCTCTGCCTGTGTCAACCCGAACTGAAGTTTTTGGTTCGTGTGTCGGTTATTAGTTTCACTGCACTTTTCCTGATCGAATGTTGTGATCAAACAAAAGGAGAGAATGATCCGAGGCTTTCGAGAGTAGGCTTGCCTTGCAAGGAAGAAACCTTTCTTGTTATTTCAACCCAAGTCAAGAGGTCCAAGTCCTTCCTCCTCTCTTCTCTCTCCTTCCATCCACAGATCGCGAATTAGATAACTCCCAATTTCCCCTTCGATCTCTTCCACAAGAATCTCCTCCGAAAACCCTAAGCGGTGCGAGAGACCGAGCTCTCTACGCAGCTTCGCAACTTCAGGCAATCGCTCTCAGTCCTCGTCGGATTCCTTCTTTTTGCTTTTTTCATTTCCACTTTTCGTTTTTCTCAGTCGTTGTTTGACATCCGCATTTGGTATCACGATCACCGAACTTTGCAATCCGGATTCGTCCGCACCGGATTGTTGGTCGTTTGATGATTCTCGGCCTGTTGTGCGCTCAGGGATCGATAAGCATGGAGCGGAGTGACAGTGCCAAGACGAGCTAGTCACGTGAGCCTGAGGGCGCGGAGCTGGTTTGTTTGGAGGATAACGTGACGATTCACCCATCGCCGTTCGCCTCCGACAGGGTCAGTGGGATGGGAGGTTGATTTCAGTCTTGTTTGTTGTGTTGATCTTTAGTTATGATCATTTTGAAGACGATTTAAATGCTCTCCCGTTACTGACAATTTAAGATTTGAATTCAGTATTCGTCCTTTCAATGAGAAATATAATTGATAATGCAATAATTGCTCGAAAGTATGTTATTGTGTAATAAATTTGTGACTTGCTCGTCAATGAAGATGTATAATTTCGAAAATGATCAAAAGAAGATAAACTAATAGGGATTTCCTTTTGGTAGGAGAGAATTGTTAGGGCTTACATCAAGTCCAATACATTGAGATCTCTTGTCTATATTTAACCTAAAACCGAAGTCCAAAGCCGTTTCATAATTTATGGATGCCCTAGGCCGGACTTCTCGCACCAAAGTCACGCCACTGGCCAGTGGCCATAACCCAGACCATGAGCTCCCTCACTAACTGGTCCATGGAGTCTCCCATTCTTCAAAGGCAACTATTTAAGGAGAAAAGTTACTAAAAAATGGATTCCGGGTAAAGCTGAGTAGGGGTCGCTAAATTTGCATGGAATAAAATGGGTCAAAACAGTTTAAATGAATTAATTTGGGTGGACAGATTTTCGACTCGATCCACCCGTTTGATGGCTCTATCATTACTAAAAAAAATGTTTTCCGTGTTAACCGATCGCAAGTTTGGCCTTAAGTAGTAAAATAATTGTGGATGAAAATGTGTTTCACGCATGGTTTTCGAGATTCAGAGTGACATCGCATTCACTGAAATTCTCTAAGCTAGCCTACATTAAACTTTTAGGATATCGACACCCCCTCTGCCTGCTAAAAAATGAAGATGGAGAATGTTCACGGAAAAATCCCAGATTTCTTCAAAGTGTACAGGCCAGAATACAGCTCTCCAAAGAATGGTAGGATAACTCTCTCTCTCTCTCTCTCTCTCTCTCTCTTATGAACTGTTCTTAACTAAACAAATTGTTCTATTTCGTGACTCCCATATGGTTGTTCATTGCAGCGCGTTCCTAGAGGTTTCCTGGCGTGGCTAGACAGGCCACTGTTGGGAGAGATCCTGCTCGAGCGGCATGGTGTTCTCATCCCGGAGTCACGGTGTCTTCAGTGTTGTTCTCTATGGGCCCTCCACGTGCGAGAAGAAAGAGTGTGCCCTCCCTGAAGAGGTAGGAGAAGAAGGTGAAATCCAGGAGCGCGATAGCAACGATGATAAGAACTACGAGGAGGAGGAGGAGGAGGAACATGAAGGCAGGAGGAAACGGTCAAAAAAAGAAAGTAATAGAAATCATTCAAGATTCTGTAATTGTCAGCGCATTTCGATTATGTTGGATGTACGGAGCTTCTAAGCAATGACTTTCTTAATTTGTTCTACTCTCTGTCTTATCTGATACACAGGGAACGTTGGAGAGAGTAAAGCTGCTGATGAAGATCCTGTCGATGTGGAGAAGTACATTGACAGGAAAAATCTGTACTTCGTTATGAGGATCCGAGCTCTTAGACATTCTCGCTTGGTATGCTTGCTCTTCGATCCTACTTTTCGTCTTTCATAGTATATCCTCTTGAAGTGTGATCTTGTTATGAATGTTTTTCTCTTGCCTCCATGGACCCGCAATAGGTCAATTTGCTGCAATGACACTCTTTCTTGCTCTATAGAATGATCATCACAGAATACCTATTTTTTTAAAAATGGAGATTTCGGGTTAGAATTATTGACCGACGGTCCTCGTTGCATTCACTTGTCTCTTTGCAGCACGTCCCGTCCATTGTACTAAGCGATTATGTACTCAAGTTACCTCAAGATGTTGAGTTCCAAGATACCCCCCGGAAGGACTTGGAGAGGGAGGGTCGGGGTTTGGAAGGATGGCCGCACTTGGATTAGCGGCTGGGGGCCTTATGTCGCCATAACAATTTAAAGAAGGACAACCGGTGTATATGTGAGTTTCTGGAGGAAAAAGTCTCACCGGTCGCATCATTTAGGTTCACATCATAAGAGGCAGCAGTCCCAAATCAGCTCGTGGCGCCAAAGCTGATTTGGGACTTTGGCTAGTTGTAATCAATTATGATGTCGAAGTTTCAGTCATTTGGACCGAATCTTATTACTATGCTCGACTTCAATGTTGTTCTTGTTTTTGTCATCAGTTCAACACGAGTTATAGTGCTTTTTATTCGGTTCTTCTGTTCTTGCAAGTTGCATCTTTATTTGCAATTGCAGTGGGATTTATTAGATAGAACAAAGTAGGTATGAATGGTTGGTTCATATTCAAGGCAAACCAAAGGGTCCAAATTCATTGGTTGTCTTGGACGATGTTTGAAGCTGCAACAAATCTGTTCTCGAGCCAACCACACTCTTAACTGATTATTTCTCTATCCCCCATTCCTCTACATAGGAAGTCTCACTTTGCTTCCCTCCGTTTAGTTCAACAAGCTCAGAGAAATAACCCTCCACTAAAAAAAAAGGGTAATTGAACATTCTCTACCAGATATAGGCACCTACATTTTCTTCCCCAGAAGAGTCTAGCTGTTCTCAATGCTGTGAAAATATTCTTGATTTTTAATTAGGCTGTGAAACTTGGAAAAAGTTGGAAGCTGGATTGAGAAAAGCAAAGTTGTGCTTTGCAGAACAATTTATGTTTATACTTCCTCCCAAAATTGTGGTTGCCCAAATCAAGCATCGAAAGTGATGGAGAGCACGTAAGCGACTAAGCGGTGTAGACATATGAGCAGAAAACCCGTTTGAATTGGCCAACAAACGCTTGAATTGTAAGAAACATCCATCTGCCGATTGCTCCATCCAGAGGCCTACAAAAGACACTAAACCGAAGCTGCGAGCTCCGCAGATACTGGAGCTGGAACAAGCTCTCTGGCAAGCCCCCTGAAAGATCATTCCACGCCAGGCTTCAGAGGCAATAGCGGCCCTGCCATTGGCATGCTGGCAAAGGCCATGACATGCACAGATTCTTTCTCAGCCTGGTCGGCGCATGCTTGCTCAGGTCTGTTTTTGAATAATCAATCTGGTGCATTATAGAACTCCTGGTTACCTCTTCAGACCAGGCCATCTGCCACCCAGCCGACATTTCCCCTACAATCTATCACGCTGTATAGACAGAAAAACCAGTAATAAGTCACTACGATGTTTCCGTACATGAGCCTCCGGCTTGAAATCACTGGAAAGTTCGCAAATATAATCAAATACTCAATGCACCTGCTTGATTATAATCAAGATCGAGGGCGAAAGGTGGAATCTGGACATAAAAATAGACATAATCCAAACTTTCGTAACTTCCTACTACTATGTTCCATAAGAAACTCAAAAGTGCAGCAATAAAAGGGCATCATCAGCAGTAGCCAGTAGCCACTAACATCAGGTTTCGCAAGATAGCAACAAATAGTGCACGACACAAGGCCAAGCCCGTTTCGTAACTATTATTCCAAATCAGCTCCCATTACAGGACACGTTGACTGAGAAGTACAGGAAATGATCCAGTTCTATCTAATGCATACTCTATGCTAGTCCAAGGGACACCCACCAAAGCCGTTAGTCCGGCCATTCCTCGCCATCAAAATCCCAAAGTTTCTAGCCTTAACTCAGATGAACATTGTTAACTCTGGTCGGCTATATACGTTGCTCTGCTCATCGTCCAGCACAGGATAAGCTGCAACAAGAGCATCCTGGGCTCCAATATATAGCGAGTTGTATATCTTCCAGTATACTTCCCTGACCTTCCTTGCAGGATGGAACAGCCCCTGGAGGCAGTAGTTTAGCACAACAGCAGCACCCAGGGCCACCCTCATGCCTTCAATGGCTTCCATAACGGCATTTATGACATGAGGGGAAGTCTCGAATATGTTTGGCCAGACATAGTTGAGCAAGTGGACAAGCGCATCCTCACAACCCAACCCGGCAACTCCCAAAGCCATATGCTTTACGGCAGAAGCGGCAGTCTGCCTGTGGACCAAATCTCTATCCATGAGTGCGTCTTCGAGTAGTGGAGTCACTGCATATATGTAGTCCTTCCCCATTTCACCAATGTACTCGAACAAAAAGGAAAGGGATTTCAGAACACCATTCTGCACGTTGAGCTCAGGCACACGATACTCATTCATCAAAGCCGGCAGAACTGTGAAAGGAGAACACGTCTCTGCAACTATAGCAATGGCAACGGTTGTGCATACACGGTTCTGACGCTCCTGAACTTTGAGATTGTTCAAAAGGGTTGCAAGGACATCTTGAGGTCCAATGGCTTTAGCAATATAACCAAAAGTGTTCACCGTAGCTCGCCGAATACCCTTCTTGTGGGCTTTAAGCATATCAAGAAGCTCAAAACATATCCTCATCCACTCCCTTGCTGGAACAAATTCAGCCCCACGATCAGCAATACGACCAACAAGGTCAATACAGTTCTCCTGGACCTTCTCATGTCTGTTCTTCAGAATGGGAGTCAGCCTAGGAAGCAGATCTTTTATGGGAGGCGTCATTTTCGTCATACCAATCACATTAACAATAGCTTTCAAAGCACCCAATATGGATCCCAAAACTTCAGGGTACTCCTCTCCCAAGTACTCATACAGAACAACACCAAGATGACCCATCAGTTGTTCCTCCTGACACTGCTTCATGACAACAGCAATCCTGGAAATAAGATCTGCAGCTTGTTGTCTCACCTTTGCGCTCTTGTTGTTTAATCGCCACTTTATCGTACCACAAATCTGTGGGAGATATGGCTTCACTCTTTGCCTAAGAGCATTCACCACAGCACCGAAGCCATTAAGCATTACATTGGCATCATCACTAGTCTGCTCTTGGAATGCATACAGGATACCATCAATTAGAAGCTCTTCCAGCCGAGAATCAATATCAGAGGCACCCAGGTTTGCAACCACCTTCTCTATCGTTTCCATGACCATTCGCCGATATGGCTCACTCTCATCCTTCAGATCCTCGACAATTCTCCCAACTATGTCGGCAACACCAACTTTATTAGCTATCTCCACAGTAGTTTCCACGAGCTGCTTATAGTTTCTCCTATCCAAAGCCATCCTTCTAACCCAGAAATTCCTGAAGAACTCTGGAAGAATGTCAGTCCGTATGTATTCAGCCTCAACACCCTCGGTACTCACACACTGTTTTACCACTTTAAGCACTATCTTCTTCATTTCTTCATCCGGAGACTGGAACTCACGGATAAGAATGACCATGACTTCTTTAGTATAGTAACTAGCATAGAGAGCATCCATCAGAGGAATAATAAACCCAATTGCTTTCAAGAATGCAGCCAAGACCTTTCCCCTGTGTGACCTAATACCCTTCCAAAGTGGCTTCAACACTGAATCAAAGCTTTCAATACCATAAGGCGCAGCAGCCTCAGCAAGAGCAGCCAGAGACAGTGCAGTAATAGTTCTCACCTTCTGGTTCTCATCATTCAGGCCATGTTCTATAATTTCGACCAGAGACTTCAAATGCGGTAGAACAGCACAACCTATCAAAATAGCAATCTGCTGAACAATCTTGATTCCAGTGTGGCGAGCTTGCCAGGATTTCTTGCTCTGACACACAGCTTTCAAGAATGGCAACAGAGCAGGAATTCCAAGAGCAGAAGCAACAACACTGAAAGCTCTAGCGGTTGTATTTCTCACATACTCATCAATGTTGTCAATATCTGGACGCATAGCAGCAATCATAGTAGCCAATCCAGCTGCCTTGCTCAAATTGGAAATGATCTCTCTCCCCTCAACACGCGCATAGTAATCCTCATCAATCAACAGAGGTTCAATAACAACAAGAATCTTATGCACGTAAGGACGTACCAATTCATCCAATTTGTACAGAACCCTATCAATCACCTTAACCAAGAGATGCCTTTCCTGATCCTCCAAAGTAGGTTGCATGAGCAAAGGCAGAATACGGTTAAACAAAGGTCCAGCACCAAACTCTCGGGCCTTGTCAGTAAGCTGTCTAAGTGCAGTCTTCCTCTGTGGTGGAGTACCATTCTTCACCTTCAGCAGAAGTTTCATGATCTTACGCTCTTTCTGTTCTTCAGGAGACAGCTCTTCTTCATTCTCCTCGTTCAACAGTGCCCCAAAATGCTGATAATCCTCTGGCTTCATGAAGGGTAGACCGCCGGGCGCCTCCTTAGGGACATCAAACTGCTGCCCACGATTCTCTTCTGGAATTTGATAGAGTGGAGTACCCAATGGCGTAGGTGTTGCCAAGAGCTTCCTCGCTGGCGTTCTAATAGGGACATAAGATGCTGGTGGCTCCAAAATCTTATACCCCTCCTGAGGGAACATAGCATCAAGCTCCTCGTCCGTCAACGGCCTGTTCCTCTCCTCAATATCCTTCTCCCACCTCAACAAATTATACTGCTCGGGCGTAATTGGCCCCCGCAAGTTAATTGCCCCGGGAGTAGGCGTAGCAAGATCGACGCCTCCAACAGGAGTTACCCCTGGTGTGAAAGCAGCTGCAGGCGTAGCACCCCGCCATTGGTGTAGCACTCCCCATGGTGGCCGGAGTCTCATCCCATCTTGATCTCTGCTTTTTCGGGGTTGGTGTGGCCATACCGGCCAGCTTGGGCGTGGCATCCCAAGTCATACCAGCAGGAGTCGCTCCAGGAGTCACAGCACCAGGAGTTGCATCTGAATCTGCGAGCCGTCCGGGCGTAGGGGTCTCGTCCCACCGGTTTCTCCGACCCACTGAAGGCGTGGCATCACCGACTCTTCCAGGTGTAGGGGTCGCATCCCAACGCCCAATTCCAGGTGTCGAATCAGGCATATCCCAGTCAGAACCAGCTTTTGCCTTCTTTGCAGCACCACCATCGTCCTGCGATTGGTCCCACCTGTTCCTTCGCTTCTGTGCTGGAGCAGCTTCCGTCTCCTTCCCCGGCCCGGCCTTTGCAGCTTCCTCTTCTTCCTTCTTCTTCTTGGCGATAGCCCCTAAGCGTCTCCTCCTTTTCCCTCTTCAACGCCTCTTCTCGCATCACATCCGCATAAGTCCTCACGGACACATCCGGAGTCTTATCCCCCGAGGCAAAGGCATCATGTCGATCGGGCGAAATGACCCGGTTCAGCCTCCTCCTGCGATAATCGTCCTCACGGTCGATGATCCTCTGCGGCTTCTTGAATCCCAATCCGCCGTCATCCTCCTCGCCGCCGCGAGGCATCTCCTTCAGCAGCGACTTTGGGGCGGTGTAGGACGCAAGCTTCCGAGCGACCTCGGAGTCCATGCCCTCGAGGTTCTCCTCCTCTTCGTTGACGGCGATAGAGCTGACGTACGCATCGCGGTCCGTGCCGCCATAGAGGTCGGTGTCGTAGGTGACGGCGCTGAGAGAGGCTAATTGCTGCTCCATCTTCTTCCTCTCTTCTTGGACCCTCGCAATCTCGGGATCCAGCGTCGCCATGGTTGATCCGGGTTTGAATCTCCTCTAAGCTTTTGGGGGAGGTAAAAGAAAACCCTAGAATCGAATGGTGGGTGCAAGTTGAGTCGCTTGTCTCGGCAACTGAAAGCCAAATCGACAAAAATCTATCGACCTGAGTGAAGGTAGAACGACAGCGATTGAGAGAGAGAGAAGAAAGAGAGAAGGACTCACCTGCTAGGGATTGGGTGTTAGAAACCTTCAGTGCCCGTGATGAGAGAGAGAGAAGGCGGAAAATGAATTGCTGATTTGCGGATATGACGTTTATATTAATGAAGGTTCGCGAACAATGGAAGAACCGACTTTATGTCCGGTTTGGACCGGCGGCCCATTCGGCCCAATACTCAATACATACGTTAGTAGTGGTACTGTAGGAATTGGGCCCAGGGGTAGTTTTTAAGTGAAGGGTAGTTTACCCTTGTTCCCTCGACATATCCCGGAGCTCAAGTCATGCAAGCTCTCGTTACTACATCGGCGTATCCCTCTCGAGTGTTAAGGTCTTGTAAGGGCAAAAGTCTTGTGCATAACGATGCGTAGATAGAGTCACATGATTGGACATGCGGTGAGTCTCATGTAAGGTCCATACATTGACTGGCTAAGGGAATTCAATTCACCTTGAAGCAAATATAGGCGAGAATTTCACGAGAACAATGGCTTTGTGTATTCGCGGGGAAGGAAAAAAAAATATAGATCGAGACCTCGAAAAAATCGAATAGCTTGATTTTTGTTCAGTGTGGAGCGGAAAGATGATGAAGACATGATGATTTGGCCAAATTACTCTACGAAAGTGATTCTAAGGCTCCGCTTATTTCGTGGTCAATGAATTATTCATAAAAAAATCCTGAAAAAGGTAGTTCATATTGCTTTCAATAGCTGGTCAATAATAGATATTTGTAATAACGATAACAATTTATATTAAAAAAAATCCGCAAACAATATTTTTCATTCATACACTTTTGAAAAAAGATTCAATTAACCGTTTTTTCTGAAAAATAAATTCATCTTTTTATGAAACAAACGCATCCAAAGATGCAAACTAATTTGAGTATCTTCGTTTGCTATCAATGGGGTTTGTAGACGCTCTGGATTTCACCCTATCAGTGGAGCAACGAGCAAGAGAAGAGAGACTATACTGTTCATGACTTTCTTGGGCTTCATTTAGGTGGGCTTTGAGAAACGTAAGACCCTAAACCAAAGGATCTTTGAATGAAGGAAAAATGATATAAATAATCCTTAAATTTTGACCCAATATGCAATGTGATCCCTAAATTTTTAATTTATTCAATATAGTCCTTGAACTTTAACCTAATGTGCAATTTGACCCTAAACTTTTGACTTATTCAATGTAGTCCCTGAATTTTTAGTAAATGTTCAATTTAGTCCATGAACTATATAAAAATATTCATTATTGTCCCCGATATTAAATTAATGGAAGGACTACATTGAATTTTTTCATATAGTTCATGGACTATAATGAACATATAGCAAAAGTCTAAGAACCACATTGAACAAACTAAAAGTTCATGGATCATATTGAACATTAGGCTAAAGTTTAAGGATCATATTGAACAAATTTAAAGTTTAAGGATTATAATGCACATTAGATCAAAGTTGAGGGACTATTTATGTCATTATCCCTTGAATGAATGTGGATTTGTCGAAACCAAATAGAGTTTGATTGATATATATTTTGTGTAAAGCAATTTTGAAGGTTAAAAAAAAACACACGTAAAAAGAGGGATACGCCATCAATCCTATATCCTGAAATATCTTTCTAAGTGTTTATCAAGTCAACGATTAACCATAGTTGTCTACCCAACCAGCCTTTCAACAATCACAAAAACTACTCAGCTCACCCACATACTTTTATCCAAAGCAAAATCTCTACCAAACAGAAATCCACTGCTTAATCAAATTAAGACTTACGTGCTCCGTAGAGACAAAGCAAAAGTAAGAGAGAGAAAAGTTGGAAATATGACATATAAAGAAAATTAAGACCCATTTATAAATCACAAACACGAAAACTGCTACAAATTTTCAATTTACTGAGACAACATCCAGCACCCTCCAAAGGGGAGAAAATCACAAAATTAAATCAATCCAGAAACAGAACAAGGAATAAACAGGGGCTAATCTGAGGAGTCAACATCATAGGAGACCGGGTGGCTCGAGGACTGTGAGGAGGAAACTGATCCATCAACCTCTAAAACCCTCCTATTATCCATCTCTAACGCTAGAAAGGAAAATTCCTCAAGAATTAATACACAAAACAAAACAAAACAAAGCAAAAAATGAATGAGAAAAACCCCACTTGCCTAATTCAAGCTTGATTCGACAACTTTTAAGCAAGCCCAAAAGTGCTAATTTGCCGGGTCTGGCCAAAGTCAAGGTAGGCCGTGGCATGCCACCCTCATCACTGCGCAGATTAACCATCGAGGCGACTCGGAGGTAGCCGAGGCTGCGCGACACAAGCCGAGGAACACCGGCGGAGGGCCGCCGAGGCCACGTGACCCCGGCGACCCGATCCCGTGGACGTCCGTCCGGCTCCGGATCTACGAGGTTGAAGATGATCGGTAGCCAGGGCAATATTGAAATAATAAATTATAAGCGAGGGCAATTTTGGTAGAATATATATTTTTTATTAGCCTTGGAACCTGCCTCCCCGATAATGTTTATACTTGGCAATCCCACCTGCCTTAGATGATAGGCCTTTTGATAGCCAGAACGAGGATTTCCGACCCCTTTTTCGGAAAAAACAATAAATAAATAAACGAAAAAACGTTGAGGCTTCGCATTGTGCCCACCCGAATCTAACCGGCCCGGTCAATTCGGTCCGTACCGAAATATGGGCCGAGCTTATATTTCAACGAAAGCCCGGCTCGCTAGGACCACTTGCACCCTCAATATTAGCGACCTCCATGCAGACGCCTAAACACAAAACAACAAAAGTAGATATAAATGGCAATTTGCTTAGATCCTATCAAAAAGATGCACAAGATGTCCTGGATAACCACCACCAAGAAATGGCCAAGCATGGTTTCCGAGATCTACGTTATCGCCACAACAATACAAGCGTCGGAATGTTGTATACCAATCGGTCGATGCATGAATGGTCGAACTTTGACATAACCTTTTGTCCCATTCCATCTGGACTTGGATCGACTTAGCTGCGCTTGTTTAGGAGTCATCTCCCATGTTTGGCCTCACTTTCCCCCCGCTCTCTTTCTACTCTCTACTCTCTCTCTCTCTCTCTCTCTCACATGAACGTCCTGTACTAAGCTAAGCGGCTAAGGAGCCAAAAAAAAAATACAAACAAAAAGGAGTTCGGTGGTCCCGTCCCGATTTCAAATTAAGTACTTTTGTATGCCTCAATCATCGCATGTATGTCCGTCAACCCTCCCATTTGCATTTTAATTCTTTTCCACTCTCTCTTAACACATTCCGAGTTGATATATTTTACAAAAGGGCCCTAGACTTTTCCATGGCTTCATCATCGCCCGGTTCGGGGATGGAGCGAGGAGTGTTGGATATTTCAATAGTTTTGAAACATTATTCGACAATGGTTTTGATAAAATTATGACGGCAATGATTAGCCATCAATATTTTCAACGGTCGATTTTCTAACGATCGTATAACGCTTTTCTAATGGTTACATCTCCAACGGACATATAATGATTTTTCTAATGGTTAGTTTTCTAATTGTTTACTAATGATCTTGTAACTATTTTCTTAACGACTCTTTCCTAACTGCTATTTCTTAACGCTTCTCTTTTGGTTGCATATGAAAATAGAACTTCAAAGGACAATCTTCACTATACAACGAATTTACAAAGAGAGATTCTTCTTCTTCTAAAAGCTTTCTTTTTTGTTGGGTTATACACATAATATTGTTCATGTTCCTTTTAATATTCAATGCGGAGTATAGAAGAAGGTCCGTTGTATCATGAGAGAATAGCCGCTAAAAGCCTTATGCACCGAGTTTCGTTCTCCGAAGGCGGAATTATCCTTAAATACAGTACTTGCATGTCTCGAGACAATTTGTTCTTATTTTTTCGTCTTTACCAATATATTTCCTAATTTTTTTTATATATGTTATCTAATATTTTTCCAACATTTTAAGGATAATGCCTTATGGATTTCATTCGCCACCGCCGCAGCTTGATGTGTACAATGATGGCGTTGTTCTCTTGGAGTTGCGCACTAGAAAAGTTATTGTTGATATGAAGAGACTCATGGAGAAGGGTTTCTTGTGCCATGGGCTTTTGCCTCGCCTAACGATAGGGAAAAGTCATGCGATAATGGATCCTACATTAGATGTCGCCGGTGTCATCGCTCAATTGCTAAGCAAAATCATGGGCGAACTTTGGTTGTCGTTTGCGCCGTAACTCCACACTAGAAAGCGATGGATAGTAATTACGACGGGAGCATGGGCGAGGTCATCGATGGGCGAAGGAGTAGAATGATTAATCGGATAACGATATTACCGATTCGGGTAAGTGAATTCTCTCTTGATGATGGTAATTGGTTAAGTCTTCCGTTAATGAATGAGGTCAAGCTTTTTGGATCATTGCTCTGGCACACAAAGTCGATGAACACACACATAGCTCGTCATCTTTTCATTCCAATTTTTGAAATTCGACGTCATGTAAGCCTTTTTGTTGAATTCTTGTCATGTGTGTTCTCTTCGAATTTGATTTGATTGAGTCAAGCATATTTCATGAATTTGTTGTTTTATGCGCTCTATGGAATGCTTACACATTTTGGAATTACTTATTGGAAAAATCTTTATAACCACGTTGTGATTCTAAGTGGCATAATTGTGGAGGTATGTTGTATTGGCCTTCATTGAGCTGACTTTGATCATTACACCTTCGGTAAAACGTGATACCCGAGTGTAGAATTAGTTATGCTATTGTCTTCTTGCTATTGGGGGTTTAACCTTCATTGCTTTCGCTACATGCTTGATACAAATGGAGTGTGATTCTTTATGATTCTCATTGTCAACATTGTGGAAGTTCCTTTCTTGGATTGTGTCATCACATTTATAGAATAGCAAGAACAACATATGTCTAGCTTTATAGCGTCGAGTTGTTTTCGAGGTCAAAATAAGTCGTGCGTATTGGTAACATGTATTTTATTTGGTGAAAAAATGCTGTTTGATTCGGTGGAAAAATGTTGCTTGATCTATTATTTTTCAACACATAAAGCACCGGTATATTGTAATTGAGATTTATAGTGATGCACTTGGAGATAAACGTATATAATTGGCATCGTTTCATTTTATGACATGAACATGAACATGAACGTGCACATTTTATTTGTTTGATATGATGTAAATATAAGTCATATAACATGTTATGACAAAGTGAATATTTGTATATGATATGAGCTCTAGCCATGGGCTATTATTCTCTTTCAATTGATATTTTCCGTTGTTAGGGACGCCTCATTTATCGAGATTATTTCCTAGTCTAACAATATGAGATGGAGGCATGGCTAAAAGCTTATGTTCCCAACTCTTGGGATGCCTTGCTATGATATAATCAAGAAATTTTATGTTGTGGATTTTCCATTGTATCATAAGGATACTATGATGCCAACTCGAAATTAGATTCGAATGAGACAAAATCCACTATTTGATATGTGTTAACCTTTGGTGGAGATGCTGTAGTTTGGAACTCAGCCAAACAAAATATTATGTGGGAAATGAAAATACTACTAAACTAAAAGTTGACTTGGCTAAAGCGAGATGATTCTAATGACGGAAATTATTGCGGTCATTTCTTAAGTCAATATTGTGGCCAATGTGAAAAAAGATGAGTGGTAGACTAAGTCGCTACCAAGCATATATGTGAAAACATAATGTTTCATCCTCTTACACTTTAATAGGAGAAGAAGGAGAAAAATATATTTATCTTGGTAATTCGAGAACTACTCAAGTTCTTTGAAAATGGTATGAAACCGACACTTTACATGTCTATGCATTGTGATTGCCAAGTGACAAAACCTGGTGCAAAGAATGACACTTTCTATGGTAGAAAGAGACACATACACTTGAAACGTGAAGTGGTAAAGCAATTGCTTATAGATGGAATTATGTCCATTGGTTATATGAAGTCAAAGTGAATTTGGCCAATCCTTTGACTATTCATCAAGGAGAATGGGACAAGCCAGTTGAAGAAAACCAACGGTGATGGTAGCTCAACCTATGTGATTGGCGATCCCATGGATTAGGCTCATAAGGGTAATAACAAGTCACCTGTTGATCTTGTAATGCACTATAAAATTTATGTCCCTCATAAGATGAGAATAGTGCAAGTATGCAAGGAAAAAGAGGTTGAGCCAAGCTCTTAATGAATTCCATAGCCGTTATTCATGATGCATTAAGTTGCGAAATATACTTGATAGAATTACCTATATAAGTGTAGAGTGAGGCCGCTCCCATGAGAATTATTGACGACAATCTCTAGAGCACTTATGAATAAACCAAGCACGCGCATGGCCTATTAGCGCAAAACCGCATCGAACAACAAACCTTGTGGGAGTGTAATGAAATTGGTGAAAATTATAATTCACAAAAAGAAATTCTTGGTTCGTAGAGGTTTCAAACTTCACCAATGATTTTATGAGTTATATTTCATTTTTTCTAGGGTGGTTCATAGCCTAACAAGCATCAATTCCCGATGCATTATGCTCCAATAACCCATCATTATTTTTTTTCTTTTCAATTTTTTTGAAATATGTGGGGGATTGTTGGATATTTCAATAGTTTTGAAACATTATTCTACAATGGTTTTGATAAAATTATGACAGTAATAATTAGTCATCAATATTTCCAACGGTCGGTTTTCTAACGATCGTATAACGATTTTCTAATGGTCGGATCTCAACGGACATATAATGGTTTTTCTAACGGTTAGTTTTCTAATTGTTTACTAATGGTCTTGTAATAGTTTTTCTTAACGGTTCTTTCTTAACGGCTATTTCTTAACGGCTCTTTTTGGTTGCATATAAAAATAGAACTTCAAAAGACAATCTTCACTATACAACAAATTTACATAGAGAGATTCTTTTCCTTCTAAAAGCTTTCTTTTCTTGTTGGGTTATGCACATAACGTTGTTCATGTTCCTTCTAATATTCTGTGCAGTATAGAAGAAGATCCGTTATATCTTGTGAGGATAGTCGCTAGAAGCTTTACGCACCGAGTTTTGTATTCAAGCACGGAAATATCTTTAAAGACGATGGCTGCACGCCTTTAGCCAATTTATTCTTATTTTCGTCTTTTCTTATATATTTCCTACGATTTTTATTTTTATATATTATATAACATTTTTCCAACAAGGAGTTGTGCAACTTCCCTAGGAGATGAGTTCGGATCGTCAACTGAGCCTTAAAGAAGGTGGGGTAGATCTTGCTTCGGATGGGTCGAGACAAGTAATTGCCAAGGCAAGGGAGGAACAATTTCACCGACATGGGAAGATCCGTGTGTGACGGTCGCGGCATATCCATTCTTCAAGGGTTGACAGGGGCGCCCGCCCGACGAGGTCTTGGCTATCATGGGGCCGTCCGTTGCGGCAAGTCCACTATTCTTGATAGCATCGATGAGTTGATAGCATCATGCATCTTCATAGCACTTTTCATAATTCGTCATGAGTTATCTAAGTGTTTGCTCATATCACTATTATGACAAGTATTTCACCTTAAAGTAGAGAGTAGCTTCACCTTCATTTACAAAGAAATATACAACAATGAATCCCAAGAAAAACATATACGTGATGGCTTAACTAGATTACTCGTGCGGGAGGCCAAGCGGAAAGACAAAGCGAACCGGACAAATTCTTCTTAATGGAAGGAAAGAGCCCCGGCACATGGGACTTCAGAAGGGAAATCAATTGCCTGGCTCGCTCGATCTTGATCGATAACGTGATATTAATAGATTAAGCAATAGGGATGGTTATTTCTTTTCTTTTAGAAGGGAAAGAGTATCATACCTTAATCTTTACCTCTATCTTACATAATTGAAAAAACAAAAAAAAAGTGAACCGAATTGAGCCATTTTGCTATGATTTCGCCTAAAACTATGCGAAATCACGGGATACATCCCGAAAAACTCGAAAGTAGGTAAACAAGTTGAATACTCTTATTATCTCCTCGTAGGCTTATGTGACTCGGGATGATGTCCTAACATGGACACTAACCATGAGAGAAGCCATATACTTGTCGGCTCAATTTCAACTCTTAGACTCAATGCCTCTCTTGGAGAAGAAACAAAGAGCGAGACACCACAATCAAAGAGATGGGTCTTCACGATGCCATTGACACAAGAATAGGAGGTTGGGGAAATAGAGGCCCCAAGAATGGCCAAAAGAGGAGGTTCAAGATATGCTTGGAGATCTTGACTCGTCTCAAGCTTCTCTTCCTCGATGAGCCCACAAGCAACCTCAACATCGCTGCATCATACTACGTCTTGAGACGAATAGTTGCTCCTGGCTGAGCAAAACAAGATGACGATGTTAGCATCTATTCATCAGCCCAATGTGAAGTGTTTGAGCTTTTCAAGTGTTTGTGCCTTCTCTCTCTGGGAAGAACCGCCTATTTTGGTCTTTCCAAGTGAAGCAACTCAAGTACGTTATAGTTTGTGCATAACCTAAATCTTTTGCTATAGTAACTAGTAAAGGTGATTACATAATGAATGAACATTGAATTTTGTACAATGTAGTTCTTTGCACCTTGAATGGTTTGTCATGTCCAAGTCCGCAAAATCCATCCGATCACTACCTCGGGACTATCAACACCGATTTTGACGAGGTGTGAGGGTGAAGTTTCCCAAGCAATCAATTTGAGTTCAAGGGCATGGCTATCTTGCTCGGCTTGATCACAGCTAGAATTTTTCTTTATAACTAGGACATCGAGCGAGGTTTTGGAGGAAAGAAAAGCATAGAGGAAGTGATTAAGCTGCTTGTAAGCTCTTATGTATAGTCTAATACCCGTAGGCAAATTCAACGACAAATATCCGAGATATGTCGACAAGTAAGTTATATGACAAAGCACTTTTATCAAATCTATAAAGAGAAGATATTGGTATTAGTGAATGTTAATGTTTTCTATTGTATGTCCAAGAATGACAGACGGTACTAGACAAAGAGAGGGCCAAGCTTGCTTCTTCACCCAATTCCCGCCCTTACAAGAAGGTCTTTCATTAATATGTATAGGGATCTAGGATACTACGGAATGGGTCTTATCATATGCATCGCCTTAGGATTTGGTTTAGGCACCTTTTTCTACGACATCTCGGCTCAGGTTATAGTTCGATTCGGAGTAAGCTCTATCTCCTGCAATCAAGATGATGTTTATAGTTTTTTAGTCTCTTTTACCAAGTTTCAATCAAAAGGAGGTTATCTTTGATGATATTAATAGACTAAAAATGTAATTTAATTGTTTAATTCATGCCGGAGGTTCAATGCTCATGTTTGTTGCTTCATTCTTGACAAAATTGGCCATTGGGGTTTCCCTTCCTTCGTGGAGGATTTGAATGTAGGGAAATAGTAATTTTAACCTCTAGGAGACTACACAACTTCATGATTCAAGTGCGACTTTCCTCCCTTGCGATCCTTTTCTTTGCATAGGTGTTTGAGAAGGAAAGATTAAATGGACATTACAAAACAAGTGCATTTGTCCTTGGTAATGCCCCGTCAATCCATGCCCTTCTCGCTTATCATTTCCCTAATTGCTGGAGCCATCACTTACTATCTCGAGAGACTTCGGAGAAGCCTCGAGCACTTCATATACTTCACGTCGACTCTTTTTGCTTGTATGATGCTGATAGAGAGCTTGATGATGATTGTCATGAGTGTCATGCTAAATTTCCTCATGGGACTAATGACAAAAAGGAATCCAAGGATTAATGATACACGATGGCGGTTTCTTTGGCTTGCCGAATGATCTTCCAAAGGTTTTGTGGAGATATCCCTCTATTACCTAACTTTCCACAAATATCCATATCAAGGCTTGTACAAGAATGAATTCGAAGGGCTAACACTTCCCGAAAATCCCTTAATCGGGAACGCTCTATTAGCGGTGAAGATATATTGAGGGACATACGGCAAGTGGAAATGGGTTACTCTAAGTGGACTAATCGGGCCATTTTGCTTCGGGATGATGGTCTCAGTATCGACTCATCTTCTTTAGTGTTATGAAGATGACCGAGAAATTCGGCCCATCATCGGAGAGATCATGTTGGCCTTGCGCACGGTACAAACAGATAAAGTCCGATAAATACCTTTTGCGTTCCTTTGCAGGAAGCAAAGCGAAACGCAGACTTCATAAGTTCCATTTCCAAGAAAAACAAGCAGAGGGCATCTAAATCCGAGTGTTTTTCTAAAAGATAGAGTAAGATTATGTATGATTTACGTTGAGCTCATTGTAAGGATCTTGCGGAAGATCGAATACCGAACGAGAGCATTTTGTGCATGAGATCAAACGAGTCACATGCTAAAGCTTGGTTTTATGTCAAAATTGTTAGTGCGCAAGCTTATGAATTCTTTGGTAGAGATGCTCTCTTATTGGTTACTCACCACAAATTTCGGTATTGATGTGCTTGTCTAAGAACCCAACGTGAAGCTCGTTCAAGGGTCTGTGCAACATTGAATATAGACCATGGTGGTTGAGCCTCATGTATCTTTTCATTAATATCCTTGCAATAATTGCTGTCCTTAGCTTCTCCATCCGAATTGTCAAAGTTTCCTTTCGCGTTACTTGACAAAACAATTGGTGGCTCGCGTGTTGTCCTTCACATCCGCCCGAACAAGGAGGTGGAAAATCCGGATGCCATTTTCCATGTTTGATGTAACTTGCTCTTGGAGATCTTTTTTCTCCTCAATAGTAGACTAACACGCGGATGATCAAGCAATAACGTAGACTACATAGCAAAGAGAAATTGCTTAGCTGGATCTAAGTCGAACCTTCGATTTGGGCACCAAAACATTTTCTTATCTCTAGCATCTTTTTCCGGATATGCTTAATTGGTCGACCAACAAAGCATCAAGATAGAAGTTCATTAATTGGGAGGCAAGAAACTAGGGAAAGCTCCTATTTCGATGCGATTGGTGGACCTTGCTAATCCCCTAAGAAGGTATGAGAGGAAAGCATGAGATCGTGTTGATTACAGAGAGGGAAGCAACTATGTAAATGTTATCCATGAAAGCCAAATGTGCTTAAATGGCTCTTTGATGCATTGCGATCCCCACAAGTCAAGTGCCACGAAATGAGATTGAGAGTTGTGACACGACACTTGGCAATTTTAAGGGTTTTTCTTTTTTTCTTTTTTGCCGAAAATGGCTCGTTTGTTCGAAGAAAAACTATTTCTAAAAAAGTTATTTTTCGATTTTTTGGTAATTTCATAATGGAAAACGTTCTCAATGGACAAAAAACAGCAAGCATTCGGGGAAATGACTTTCTTGTTTCATGAAGTTTTCAATGATTTAAAAGCACCTAAGTGTCACAAAAAAATTAGACCTGTGAATGTAAAACTCGAGTTCAAATGTTCCTCCAAATTGAGTTATGGAAGGTCATTGACGATCATACGTCGAAATCCAAAAATAAAAACTCGGTTATGTAAAAATAAAGTTTTTAGATTTCGTTTGTTTCGCGAAAAATTTGACTTTTATGAAAAATATTTTTGGGTGTTTTGCTAAGAATTTGAAAACGAATTGGAAATTATTTTCGATCGTTTGAAAATGAAAACCCGCTTTTATTTTCCTAAATAGGCATGTAATATTTTGGTGTTAGTGATTTGGGGTACGGATAATTGGGAAACCAAGCACGGGCACCGAAGTCTCGAGCTTGATCTCCATGGTCTCGAGGACTCGAGCATGGCCGCCAATCCCGAGTACACGAAAGCCGGGCCCAAGACCTAGGTACCGATGGTCGGCACCTTGACCGCGTGCCCTCCTTGGCGCCCAGCCCGGTTCATAGAGTTTGGGTTACATCCCTTGTGCTTAGGCCCTAATCCATAGAGGTAGGGCCCGAGACCTCTGTGTCGGAGCCCGGCCTTAATGAACTTGGACATAGGCACCGGGCCTTGAGCTCGGCCTTGATAGATCTAGGCCTAAGCATCGGGGTCTTAGGTCTAACCTCTATGGACTCGGCTGCGAATATCGGGGACCCAAGCATGGGCACCAAGGTCTCGAGCTTGGCCTCTTTCGATTCAGGCTCGGCCTCAATGGATTAGGTCCCAAATGGACATGAGCCTTGCCAAGGACACGCGAATGGGGCTTGCGCAAGCTTAGTCTCTAGTTTAAGTGCTCATATCTAGTCATATTTGAAGAATGATTTCTTATTTTTAAAAGGAAATTTCTTTGAATTGAGGCATAAATTTTATATTGACTAGGAAAAGACCGTTGACTCATTTTCGTCGATGATTCAAACGTTGGAAAATAAGAAAAAAGAATCCTAAAAAAAATTTGCGAAGCAAACGGAGTCATTATTTTGAATGGAAAAGTAAATTGAAATTATGCTTTTCACTCGGAAAAATCTAAATAACGGTATAAGTTGGCTTCATGGCCCATTTGAGTTTCCTATGAAATAAATGTGTACTTTAATCTTTGATAACTTCAAATATTGACATTGACATATTTTAAAAATTTTAGGTGCTCGATGTGATTTTGGTCAAGTGCTCAACGTTTACAGTAAGAGTCAAAAGTGAAAATTTAGATCTAAAAAGATTTATCAGTAATTAAATTTTACGGAAAGAAGGTGTTGACACCTAATTTTGGCGGTCCCATAATTTATTTCGTTTGTAAAATAGAATATGTTCAATTTGTTAAATATGCATCTTCTTTTGTCCTACTGCAAAATAGAAAAATAAAAAAAATTAAAAAAAAATATATAAAACAAAATTTCCAAAAAAAAAAAGAAGAAAGAAAACAAAGAAAACAAAAGTCGAGTCGAGCCAGTCAAACCGTGCTAACGCGAGCAAGACCCGACCCACCTTCCTTTCCTTTCCGCGGATGAATCCATGTAACATAAATGGGCTATTTTCATTTCAAGCAAGCCAGCCCATTTCTTTCCTTCTTTTTTTTTATTTTTATTTTTTATATACGCTTGGGCCTTGTGGACAGACCATTTTTTTTTTTTTTCATCTCTCATTTGTTATCATCTGCCCACTTGGCCCGTTTACCACTCACCAACTCTCTGCACCATCACCACTCACGTTACTCACAATTACACCATGTATTTGACATGGTCTTCTATCAACCCACGTCGATGTCAAGCGGATTTTACTCCCATCCACATAAGCAAGCTTGGGAAAGGAGTCAAGGCAAGCATAAAAGAAGACTCAGAGGGCAGGCTAATGGTTGGTCGGCTAGAGGGTTCAGTTAGAGAAGAAAAAAAAGGGGGATGAGAGCCTGAAGGAGAACAGAGGAGGGGCGGAGGAGGATTCTAAAAAAAAAAAAAAGAAGAGAAAAGGGCAAAGGACAGAGAGCTTGAGGGAGTCAAAGGGAGCACTGAGAAAAGGCTCCAAGAAATCCTGTTAAGTTTACTTCTCCCTAGCTTGCCAATCATGTAAGCTCACTTCTTCTTTGTGTTGTTTTTGTCCCATGCAAAATTGGCACGTTCTTGTCCATCTATGCCTCTTGCCCCCATTTGATGAATGGTCTGATTTGCTTTCGTTAAGTCTGGATGTGTTATTATACCTACGAAGAACCCACATCCTCGCTCGTTAGTGCACCCCGCTTTGCATGGCATGTCTGCGACCTGATCTTGTTGCCTTCCTCGTGTTTGTGCGCATTTTCATCTGTACGGTCGGCTGAGAGGTTGGTCTAGCGGAAGTTCCGTTTTTTTTTTCTCGCGCTGTTGATAACTAGAGCGGTTTCGACTCATGGCTGGTGGACAGTTAGCCATTGCGGGTCTCGTTCTTGAGGTCGAGGTGAAACGTACGTAAAGAATAGGCTGAGGGCTACTCGAGAGGACTGGTATTTCGAGCGTAGGTCGCGGAGGCTTAGACGATGTCGGTCCCACAGTCCGCGTCAGGCGCACGGGCCACTAACTTAGCATGGGGCTGGTGTTCGGGAGATCGTTGGTGAAAATCTCCAACCCACGGATATTCCCCAGCGAGGTCAGACTAGTTCAGGCACCACATTGCGGAGGCTACTACTACGTTGCTCTGCGGAATGAGGGTCCAGGAAGGCGGAAGTGAGACTAACCTCGACGTGAAGGTGTGGTGGGTGATTTTTCTCGCTCATGGAATACCATGAAGAGGATGATGAACGGTAGCATGAGGGCTGAGTCATTTCAACTGAGTTGGCCGCACGAGAATGTGAGTGGAGGCAGCTTGCGAGTAAGTCCTAGCAAAGGCGACCTGAACCGATAGTGACAGCTCGTAACTCGACCTGAACCAGAGGCACCAGAGCGACGGTCTAGATCTCGCCTCATGGTTTTGCTACTGATTTGGGCGAACTCAGCGTTTGGAACGAGAAGATCCATCGGAGCTGGACTAGAAACAGCGGCGAGGTGGCTCAAACCAACTGTGACGCGTGAAGGGAGTCGGATCTGAGGCGGTCGCGTGGCTGGCGGAGCTCGGTATCGTGGCCTCGGTACTGTACAAGCAGACCCGGCGTTGTAGTGAGAAGGTCCACAGGAGCATGACCCAGCGGCGGCGACGAGCAAGTCCGAACGAGCAAATCCCGGGGGTAGCCGTTGATGCTGAGAGGTGATGGGCGGCGGTCGAAAACAGTCGGGTCCCGGCGTCGCAGTCCCGGTGCTCTGTGAACAGAACCAGTTGACATCCAGGGAGGTCCGGCTCAGGAACGCAAGCGCAAATGGCCCGCGAGATTGAAGTAGAGGCAGTGCAGATGGTGACTCAAGTCAGGGGTGACGGCGCGGTGGTCGGACTTCGGCGTTGTGGTCTCGAAGCTGAGCGAGCAGAACCGATCGGCGTCCAGGAAGTCCCGTGGGGCAAGATCTGTTGACAGCCCCGTGAACGAATCTCGGTGGCGGTGCGAGGAACAAGTCTCGGTTGTGCAAGAACGAGGTGGACGAACGCTGGTGGAATCGATGGTACAGCGTCGGCCTCGGGGTCTGCTCGAAGTTCCGCACGTAAGTGTTGCAGGCGCGCCACGGAGAAGATGAACAGTAGCCCAAGCAGGCTTCTCACATCTGGTTGGGCTGCTTGAGTGGGCTGTTGTGGGAATAAAAAGAGACTGATGGGCCTAGAGTTGTTTTATTTCAAAGAAATTAGTGGCTTGGACTTTGGAAGTTGGGCTAGAAGGATTTTTAGGCCCAATCCGGGCACGCAAAGAAAAGTGGGCCTGAGCCCTGTTGTGCCCACCGGGCCTGGGTCCGGTTCTCTCTCTCGAACCGGCTCAGGCCCAACGACCTGATCCAGGTCCGGGTCCGAGAACCCAACCCGGACCCGATCCTTTTTTAAATTAATAAAAATAATAAATATATATAATTCGAAAAAATAAAGTAAATAATAAAAAATAATAATAAAATAAAAAAAATAAAAAATTCGAAAAATAAAAAAAAATTTCCAAAAAAATCAGAAAAATTTCAGAAAATTAGAAAAACAATTTTCATGACCTTCTCGCCCCCAATGTGAATTTTTAAGCCTCAAAATTGGCGTTGATTAAAGACCGATGTCCAATCCGGCCTGATCTTATCAGTAATTCGACTTTCCAAATAAATTATTTATTTAAATATCGCCATCATAGATTTGGTCTGCGTGTGCTTTATTCCGGTCTTTTATTTGGCATATTTATCCGATTAAGTGTTTATCACACTTGTCTTTTGAAAAATTGCCTGTTAATCGCTTGTCCTATCTATGCTAGGTTAAGTATAAATAAGTAATTGCACGAAATGACAGAAAAATATTATGCATGATCATTTAGCATTTGGTTCGATACCGATAAGCTTAAGATGATATGCAGAATGTGTGGTCACCTTAGGGAATATCAACCTAGCTGGAGTACCGAAAGGCGCTAATTATCTAGTTAGCGTAAACAAGTCCCCGAACCTAAAACTCCTGTTTGCGTAGGAATCGAGATGACACTCCCATGTCTCGATTGGTTTTAGCAAACCCAATAAATTAGCATGGCACTTCTTAATAAAGATTTTTAGTTGCTAATTAGTAAAAAGAAATCCAATGTCACGCGGTAGGATTTGGGAGAGTCCGCGCCATCGACCTTTTATGAAATACCTCTAAACCCGCTGGACCCTCGTGAGAAGCGAAAGGCAGGTCGCGACAGAAGGAAGAAAGTTAAAAACGAAAAATGAAACACAGAGGCTGACGTGGAGGAAACATTTTAGGGATCAGACTATGAGCACCGGCCGAAAAGCCCATAAGGCGCGACTTGGCTCACCTCTTCATTGTCTCTCTTCGCTCCCGAAGAGAACTGGGCTGTCGCACGCGCAATCGCAATCCCAGTCCCAGAAAGCTCAGAGAGAGAGAGAGAGAGAGAGAGAGAGAGAGAGAGAGAGAGGGAGCGGCACGATGAAGGACGAGGACGTGGAGATGTCTCCGGTTAACTCCGGCGAAGCGGTACTGATTCTCTTTTTAATGTTCTTGCTTTCCGATCTCCTGTGTCATGCGACCGATCTGTTTTCGATTCGGATTCTCTTGACGACTTGTGTTTACGTTATCGATGCCCTGGCTGAATTGATTCACGAGTGTGAAAGACGCAGGAGCTAGACAACATGAAGAAACGATTGAAGGAGATGGAGGATGAAGCCGCTGCTCTGCACGAGATGCAGGCCAAAGTCGAGAGAGAGATGGGTTCCGTCCAAGGTTCTTCCTTTCGGGCTTTACTTTTATGGGTTTATGGTCCTTTGGTTCGCTGTGTGATTCTCATGGTTTTAATGTGGGTCATTCATCCCACGCTAGTGGTAGTTATGGGGAAAGAGTTCTCTCTGGATTGGAATTTTGAGTTGTAGCATTGTTGAAATTGGATCCTCTCCACAGAGGGTGTATTGAGAGTGTCTGATTTATGGTACTGGTGTTCATGCATCACGCAAAAGATAGACAGCGACTATGTTGGACTTGCGTCTTGTTCTTCGCTTGTTTTTTGTTGACATATGTTAAAATTTGAAACTTTATGTGCTTTATCAGTTTATCCAGGATCTACGTTCATTAGGGTTTATCTACTTTGCAAGCCTAATGCATACAATGCACGGTCCTCTACAGATTCAAATTTGGGGATTGTGTTGAATTTGATGAAAAAGTCTGTTATCTATCCCATGTGGAGTGCCGATTATTACTGAAAAAAGGTGAACATGGCGGTGACTGTTGGCAAAATGTTAAAGTTTCCTGATTGTCTGAATGATAGATGTAAAGGTGGTTGGCTGGGGCTAAGGAGGAGTAATTTGACATATGTAAATATACAAGCTGCAGCCCAAGTGCAATCGTTGGTGTTAGGTTTTTTCTCGTTTCTTTTGAATATGATGATTTTGGGTTTACCTGTGGAGGTTTGAGTAGGGGTGTCACCTTGTGTTGTTATGTGATGTTGAGTTTTAAGTGGGTGAATCAGGACAAGTTTGACCTCAAGTCTTACCAGCGATGAAGCTATTGTGATGGTTCATAATTGCATATTTCGTTATCTCACTCTAGCTGTTGTCTAACATTATGGTACTGCTTATAGTGCTAAATCAACTTGAGCTTTTTACCTTCATTTTTGGCAGTGTGTCTACTATGATTCTTTTAATTCGTTGTTGTGCTCGCAAATGTAGTTCTTGGATTTTTATTTGTTCTTGGACTATTTCTCACGGTGCATTATTGCATTGAGCTCACAACAATCAATTGTTTTATAGGATGAAATTATTGACAGTGCAAATTCAAGTTGAACTGTTGATTTTTCCATCTTCGGAAATATTCTACTATGATGGGTTTTTCCCTTTACTGGTTATTTTTCTTGTAAAAATTTAGTTTGTGATGCCCTATCCAGCTTCACTCTTCTTTGTTTCTTTTGAGACTAGATCCTGCTAATGCAGCTGCAAGTCAAGCAAATAAAGAAGAAATTGATTCTCGATCAGTCTTTGTCGGTAATGTGAGCTCTTTTTAGTGATTGTTATTGCTTGCATTGTTTGAATTTCTTTGTTAGCACATATGTTTGCATTTGCTACTTGAGGCCTGTGGTTTGCCTTCCTGATGTTGAGATAGCTGTCTACCTTCTTTTATTTTGCTTCATTAATAAGAACTGTCAGTTCTACATTTGTCTCGATTCAGCCGTTTTGCATATCAGTCATGATGTCACACTTCACCAAGGGAGGGAAAGAGTTTGTTCATGGTGTTCAAATTATTTATTCACCTGTGATGGTTTCTATTTCCTACGATATGAATTATCAATCATCCATCATGGATACTTTTGAGTAGTATTTGTTTGCTCCTGATGAGCTTGTCTGAAACGCGTATAGAAGTTCAAAGCAAGTGGAGCAATATATTTTGTTTATTAATGTTTCTGAACTTGTGCAAATTAACCTGGCTATTTGGTTATTTGATCCACATATTGCTTAAAAAAATAGAGCCGGAGCTTACATTTGGCAATATCTTCTTTTGCAGGTGGACTACGCATGTACTCCTGAGGAAGTGCAGCAGCATTTTTAGTTGTGTGGGACAATGAATAGAGTCAACATACGTACTGACAAGTATGGCCGACCAAAGGGATATGCTTGTGTAGAATTCCTTGAGCCAGAGGCCGTTCAAGAAGCTCTCCTTCTGAATGAATCTAAACTTCTTGGTCGTCAACTAAAGGTGCAGAAATTCTGCTTTGGTGATCTCTTCTTCTATGCATTTTATGTTTGGTTTTATTTTATTTTATTTTATTTTGTTTTGGGGGGGGCAGGGACGGTGTGGTTTCTACAGAAACAAGACACACACAGGTGCACACTGATAGTGATTGCCACTCAGTCAACCCCTTTTATTGAGTTTTTGAGACTGATTTTTGACCTATTTTATTTTATTTTTCCCGTGAATTCAGTGAAAGATTTAAATGGTTTTCTTTACAGGTAACTGCGAAACGAACCAATGTACCTGGTATGAAGCAACATCGCCCTCGTCGGTTATGGGAGCCCGGTTCAAGAGTCCTTACATGCCTCCATTTTACACTCCATACGGATATGGGTATACTGCTTATACCTCTGCATGTTTTGAATGGGTCACACACTTCACTATGGATACTGAATGGTTCGCAAAGATCTCATCTCTGCAGGAAAATTCCAAGGTTTAGAGCGTCAATGTGATACAGTCCCTACTACTGAATATATGTTTCTTGAGGGGTTGGATTTACATTGTGTAGGCACTAGACAGAAGCTGCTCTAGTGCAGTCTTTTATGTCTTTTTTTATGTGATGACTATGTTTGATCTTTGGGGAAGAAGCGAAAGGGCATCAGCATGCATGACTCATGTCTTCATCTTGCGAGATGTGCACTTCCAAGTGCAGTTAAAGGTACTTGAGAGGGGAGAAACACTTCTGTTAAATCCATTGATAGTTCAGCTTATGAGATTTGCTTGTTGCCATCACTCTGCTTCATCGAATGATTAAATGATTATGCTGAAGTTAAAATGCTTCTTTGCGCAACTGTGTTTCTTCTCTCATACATGTTTGTATTCCAATTTTGAGTCTCGTAAATGTGGAAACTTCAAGACTAAAATCTTCCCTTCCTTTTCAACCATCCTGGGAAGAGTGGCAATGGTCGGTGTCTGTACTAGTCCTCCAAGCCAGAGTGCAGTACCTGAGGATTGTGAACTTTCTGGTGAATCTGCTCATGTTGTTAAATAATACAAAGTGTCATCGATTCTAATAGTTTGACAGAGAAGTTTTCCAATTGTGGTAAATGGATGTGAGGTGGTTTAGATCACTCAGCACTTTATTTGTAAGTTCTTTTTACAGATGCCATTATGTTGATTTATGATTGTTTAACGATCGTTTTCAAGCCAGGGGGAATCATGGATGTGGCCAAAATCGCAGTACAGCAGGATCCTGTTTATAGCAGCCAGTCATGTATACGTTCCTTACTAGTGCCATTCCGTTTATACTTCTAAGAGTATAAAGTGGTCGATTAAGAGAGAAAGATACGTGTTAGAGAGAAAAAAAATTGAACTGAATGCTTGGTTAGGTTAATATGACCCCAAACTATCTATTTATAATAAAGTCAAAAGGCCAAGAATTATAATATTGCCTTTATTGCTGCTATTTAGAAAATAATAAATAAAATAGACAAATATGTCCTTATCGGTCAAATATTCTCAACATTTCCCTTCAAGTTGGATCATAAAAATCACATATGCCCAATTTGACTAAAACAGGATGAAACGATTTACTCTCTAATACTTTAGTGAACACATCGACAAATTGATCATCGGATCGAACAAAGGGCATACAAATTAATCCACTGTCCAACTTTTTCTTGATAAAGTGTCTGTCAATTTTTACATGTTTTACACGGTCATACTGTACGGGATTGTGAGCAATATTAATGACGGCCTTATTATCACAATATAGCATCATGGGAAGATGAACGGATACACTAAGATCTTCAAGTAATCCTTTAAGCCATAACAACTCACGGACTTCTTGTGCCATCGCACGAAACTATGCTTTAGCACTAGACCAAGCAACCGCATTATGCTTTTTTTGCGCCAAGTCACAAGATTCCCTCCTAATAACTACAATACTCATAAATAGACTTTTGATCCGGAGATCCAGCCCAATCAACATCCGTATAAGCTTCAACCTTCAAGCCATCATGAGGAGTGTTGCGATCTAAAAATCTCTTAAGACCTTAGGTTAAAGGATTACTAGGTTAATTTTGAAGACTAACCTAATACGGACTCTCCCAAGCCCTACCAATTTGCAACTTTGGTTTATTCGGATGATTTAGAATTTGGAGTCGCTACTAACCATTTTGGGTAGGTTGATCATATACCTAAGTAAAATAGTGGGAGGACTATTTTACTTCTACGAATCGAGATTATTGATTCGGGGACTTGGTTACACTAGTTAATTAAAATCAATGCCTTTCGGTATCTTAAATTCCATGAGATATCCTAAGTCGGCACTCGAGCTTGATTGAATTTACTTTTAAGCTTGAACGAGGTGTTTTTGTGTTTTCACTTTCTTAGATGCAATGCATGAACGACAATGAATGCTTGAATGAACAAAAACAAATGCAATAACATGAATAGGTGACTAAATAAAGGGATGCAATGCAAGACATGCAAATTTAATGTGTTAACCTATATGCAAAATTAACTAACCAACTTAAAACATGCCGATGATATATGACCTATATGCAATGACGATTTATTCAAGAAAAAATCATGGGTGATAATTTATTCTAACATGCAAGCAATCGAAATAACAAATGAACTAAACATGCAAATCGGCCGGATTAGACTAAAATGGAAAGAAGCTAAACATGATTTTTTTTAAACATCGCATAACATAGCATGACATGGCATAGAGACAAGCATACATGACACGACAGATGATGTTATGCAACATGTGATTTTTCTAAAAATAAGGATGCATGAATATGTAATTTTTCGAAAAAAATATGGTGTGCAAGATGCGTGATATTTGAAAACATGATATGCAAATTATGAGATAAGCAAAAATATGATAATGCGGACATGAATAATATGCATGATATGGATTCTCGGAAATCATGTGTGAAGATGTTCGATGATATTTTTCGAGAAAATATGATGATGCAAAATATATAATACGTGTGGGATGTGCAAGATGTCGATAGACGACGGGAGATATGTAAGATGTGTAAAATATGCAATGAGATATGTGAGATGATATAAGATATGCATGATATCCGAAATATGCATGACATGATGCAAGATAGCACGAGATATACCCTTTCCTTTTGCAATTTTCGGCCACGTGAGATATGCATGAAGGATTTGATGATTTATTTTATCCCACATTATCAAATGAGATAAGCCTTCTAAGAATCCTTATCTTCCTAAAAAATTCATTAGATAGGGCTTTCTAACAAAACGATATCTTACTAAATCTTTTAAGAAATTTCAAATATTCATGGGATTCAATCGAAAACAAAGATATCAGGAGTTCAAAGAAAATCCCTATCTATGAAAAGATAACAATCAAGAGCAAGAAATCACGGATATCCATATTTATCTTTTCGAAAATTATAATACCCAAAATCTAAAATCGGCTCATGAAGATAGCATATCGGATCTAAATGGCAATAAATCAAATTAGCTAACTTCCCGTCTTTACTAAGTTAGGGAGTCGTACCCGAATGACAACGGGTAAGGTTGTTCAACTTAATGTAGACTTTGCCTATTAGGAAAAAGATTTTCCTAATTTAGATTTAGGATTTTTTTATTCTGAAAATTATTCCTAAAACATGAATCAAATCAATTCAAACAATGCTTTTTCCGAAAATTTCAATAAAAATCAGAACATTGGTGATTGAACTTGCAAATATTGCTCTTTTCATTATCGAAAATTGAAGCTCAACGTTTGTTTAGCAAAAAGTTTCATATTTCAATCTTTTGATAGGAAAAACATGTCAAATCAAGAGGAATCATAACATATGCAGACTCATACTCAAACACAACATATTTCGCGACCAAAAGTGAAACAATTTACCTTCTCTAAGCAAATTTTCAGCAGCGCACTTGATGTTTATGCCCAAAGTTGGCACCTTTTGAGTTTGATTCGCCAAGAGAACATTCCAAATGATCCAACACAAGTAGTAACAAAGTTAGACCTTCAAATAATGATAAAACAAGGGCTTATCGACCTCGATATACAGCTGAACAATGAAGAACAATGGCTGGGCAATGAGGATCTTGACCAGCTGCTTTGTGTATCAGTTTTCTGAGGTGCTCGTGACGGATGTAGCTCTTGGTCATGACGTGACTTGCTTGTCATTACAGGAACGTCAAAGATATGATAATTCATAATTGGTGGACCGATTGTGTTAGCACCACCCAAAACATAATGTTCTTGTCCATAATAACCTGTTGGACTCAAAGGATGAACTTGTGGAGGAAAGAAAATCTAAAAAATAAAGACCAAGAATATATTGCTGAAGAAGAACATCCTGTGCAGCCAAGAAAGGATTTTTATTGGCCTTCCGTTCTTTCTTCACATGTATGGCCATGTTCTCTACTCTTTGTTTCTTTCCTCCCCACACGTCTGTCTTCGTGAATTGAGTTGCAGGACCGCCAATTATTCCTCTTCTCTCCAGTAACGGGATATTGATAAGACAACATTGAGAACTTATACCTTGTGTCATGCTCGACTAGTTCTTGGTGATGGCTCGGTTCTGTCGATGGGATTCTCAGACTTACTGGATTGCCGCTAGGATTGTCGAATTGGAGAAAGCACCAGTATAACCAGCAAAGTAAACTAACAAAAGTAGCCAAAAGCAAGCTGACTTAACATATCGAAATATAAACCAAACGCTGAATGTTTACTGAAATTTCAGGATGAAAGTTGGGATTGTGGCGCATCCGGATAGCTTTGGAGCTTGCTTGGTGGTAGATCCCAGAATGTTGAATATTGCAAGTTGCTTTATGCACGATGTGCAGACTTAGATTCTAGAGAGGAGACCATGCTTTTGTCCTCTTGTGCTCTACTTCCCTCTCTCAGCCATGGATCTTCTATGACCATCACCCTAAAAAGACGTGAGGTCTCTCCTTCGTGTGTATTGTGCCGTGCAGTGAATTCTCAATTGGCCTCCCAAAATCTGCCGTGTCTTCAATTAATGTGGCCTCCTTTGTTTGTGAAGCATAAGGATGCTTATATAGGGAAAATTAGGTCAAGTTAGGGGCTCTAACTTATGGCTCTATGTGAAATAGATCCCGAATCGCAAGACCTTTTTAATTAAGCCCCGAAGGACTTAATCACACTTATTTAAGTTCAAATAAGCCCATATTCCTTAAAAATTTTGGCACAAGATCAATTCGGATAATTCAATTAAGTTCAAAACCTTGAATTAAGTCCATCCACCTAAGCAATCCGATAAAAATGTGAATGCGATGTATGCTAAAATAAATATGAAAACTAAGTTAATTATTTTTTGTATGACCTAAAATTTAATTTCTAATTTTTATGCAAAATAAATTATTAAAAGGTTGGTCAAAATTTAAGTGTCAACAAGGAGATAAAAGAATCCTTTTTTCAGGAGCGCATTTCAAATATCGAAGGATCCGAAGAACAACATTCATATGAGTAGAGTTTGGATCATGCATAAACCGACTCACCAGGCTCATAGCAAAAGTAATATCAGGTCGGGTGTGGGACAAATAAATCAACTTGCCCACTAATCGTTGATAACGACTCTTATCTCTTGGATCACCATCTTTTTCTCGAAGACGAATATTGGCCTTAATAGGCGTATCGGATGGGTGACATCCCAATAATCCAACTTCGTCAAAAGACTAATGACATGCTTCCTTTGGGATAGAAATATACCCTTTATAGATGGGGCGACTTCAATCTCAAGAAAGTACCACAGCTTTCCAAGATCTTTTATCTCGAACTCTTGTCTCGAGAAACTTCTTCAATCGATTGATCTCATCATTATCATTCCCTATGACAACAATGTCATCTACATAGACAATGAGAATAGTAATGTAGCACCTGATTTCTTCACAAACAAAGTGTAATCAACATTGCTCTATTTATATCCAACGGAGACTATAGCTCTCTAAAACCTACCAAACCAGGCTTGAGGTAACCGCTTTAAATCATAAAATGTACGTTTCAGCTTGCACACTTTACCTTGAGTTTTGTCACAAGAAAACCTAGAGGAATCTCCATATACTCCTCGTCTTCTAACTCTCCATAAAGAAAGGCATTTTTCACATCTAACTTGAAGATCCCATCTTTGGTTAATAGCACACGAAAATAGTACTCGAACAAGATTCAACTTGGCAACAAGAGCAAAGATTTTTTGATAGTCAATCCCAAAAACCTAAATAAATCTCTTTGCCACTAACCGAGCTTTATATCTATCCACATCACCATCTATCTTTTGTTTGACTACATACACCCACTTACATCCTACTAGTTGTTTCCCAGGAGGAAGAACAACAAGTTCCCATGTGTTATTTTTTTTCAAAGCATACATCTCCTCCACCATTGCCGCCTTCCACTTCTCATCTGCAAAAACTTCCCGCCAATTTTGTGGAATAGAAACAAAAGATGGAGAAGACACAAAAGTACAATAAGAGCTAGACAAAGAGTCATATGAGACAAAATGAGATATAAGGTGTTGAGTACAAGTTCTAGTACCCTTTCGAAGTGCAATAGGAAGATCGAAGAAGAAACCATACCAGGAATAGTAGAATTCGGATCCAGAGATGATGATGGAACAAGCAATGTATCAATGGTTTTAACTTGCTCATTGGTAGTGGGCTCTCTACGATGATATGTCTTCAATGTCTTGCTACTATCTATAGTTTGCCTAACAAGAGTAGGAGCGGACTCCCCCTAAGTGGTTGCTTTGTTATCTCCCCTTGTGGTATCAGATATCCTCTTGTGTTACATTGTTCTCCTCCGGGAAAGGGGGAAAACCTGTGTTCTCTTCTTGGAAAGAAGGAGAACCATCGAGACAATCGGAGAAGAATGGTAAGTAATATCCGTAGGAACATCCAGAGTAGAGAACACTTCTACACTAAGACACTCCCCTTGAAGAGATGGAGCTGAATAATAGGAATTAGACTCGTGAAATACCACATCCATAGATGCAGCCTAGAAGGAGGATGATAACACTTATAACCCTTTTGAGTAGGTGAATACCCAAAAAAAAAAATGCAAAGAAGACCACGGGGTTCCAACTTACTCTTAGAAGTGGTGTTATGAGCGTAACAAACACAACAAAAAATTTTTGGGGTAAGAATAAAAGTCGATGATCCCCGCAAAACATCAATAGGTGTGCAAAAATCAAGAATTCTCGTAGGCATCCGATTTATTAAACAGCAATGGTTAAGATAACATCACTCCAATACTGAGCCGGGACATGACGGGCAAACATAGGAGATCTAGCGATCTCTAACAAATGTCGATTCTTTCTTTAGGCAACACCATTTTGTGCGGGGGTATCAACACAACCGGTCCGATGAATAATTCCATGATCGAGAGATACCGTTGAAACCGACTCTCGGTGTATTCGGTGCATTGTCACCGCTGAAGAATTTTCAAAGTGGCATTGAACCGAGTCTGGATCATTTTGTGAAAATTTTGAAAACAAGTGAAAAATGTCACTCTTATGTTTCAACAAATAAACCCAAGTTGTACGAGAATGACAATTGATAAAAATTACAAATCATCGGTGACCGAAAATAGCAAGTATGTTGGGAAGGACCCCACAAATCAAGTATGAATCTCATGAAAAGGGAAACGAATTTTATTATGTGAAGATGAATATGTTGAAGGAGTTTGTTTAGCCGAATACAGAGCTTAACAAAAAAAAAATCATCTTTATTACAAGTTGAAAAGAGACTAGGAAAAACTTTTTCTAAAGTTCCTAAAGGGGGATGGCCTAATCTGCAATGCCACCGATGAAGATCCGTCAATGCCGAATTAACTTGATGAGGCATAAAAGACAAAGTTGAAGTAGAAACCCCACTACCCTTAAGTAGGTAAAGACCACTATCCAATCTACCATGTCCAATCTCTTTCTCCGTTACCGTAACTTGGAAAACACAATAAGAAGGAAAAAATGTTACTTTACAGTTTGAGTAAGGCTATTGATAGAAAGGAGATTAGTAGAGAATGATGGAATATGTAAAATAAAAAACAAGGGAAGAGTGGAGGGACAATTGATAACCCCTTTTCCAAAGAATGGAAGAAAGGGGTTTCATCGCCTACGTGAGCTTTGTCTCTACCAAAAGTAGGGATATATTGATGAAAGAGACTAGAAGAACTTGTCATGTGATCCGTAGCCCCGTATCAATAATCCATGGGTTGAAAACAACGGATGTATTAAACCCCCCAAGTAAGATACCCGAAGTGGCTAGATTTGAAACAAAAGGAGAAGACGAATTGGCAACTATAGAGGAGGCAGCGGCAGAGAAGCTTTCAATAGATGTCAAAATGCTTGAAGTTCTTCCCGGGATAAATCAATATCGTAGTAGATGCAGCAGGAACAATTTCAATATGATTTGCCTTGTTTTTTGCCTTTCTTTGTGTCCTTTTTGCCTCAAAATCTGCGCATTTTTCATGTAATTTCTACGTAGCCTTAGTATGGTACGGCCTACGATAATGTTCACACTTGACCACCTCCTTAGAGGCATCATTATAATAAAAGAATGAACCAGATTTGGCAATAGTGCCAAGACCGGTTTGTAAAGCTAATCGATCAACAGGGGGTTGAAACATTACCGTCCCGCGGCTTTCTTCGGAGTGAACTAGGGCATATGACTATTCCGGATTAGGGAATGGAGATCGACTAAGGATTTGAACATGTGTCCGATCATATTCAACATTTAATCTTGCCAAGAAATCATAAACTCGATTTTGTCCATATGCTTCTTGTAGGTAGCAACGTCTGCATCATTGGTTGGGCGGTAATAAGCATAATGATCTAGCTCTTGCCACAAACTCCGAAGCTCAAGCATAATATTAAGATGTAGTCATCTCTTTCGAGTGGTGTCATGAACCATTTTTCAAGTTCATACACCTATGCGTCATTCCCGAGTTGGCCATAAGTATCCCTTGTAGCCGTCTAAATTTGTGCAGATGATCAAGAAGCAAATATCCTTTTGCAATATGTGGGTCGATCAAGTTAAGCATAAAGGACATTATCAAAGAGTTATTTGAGATCCACTTTTTCCGAGTAGTACCGATGTAGTGGGCATCGCGAAGCGCCATTGATATGTCCTATAAGTCCACGGCCCTGCAATGGTCAAGAATGTCGATCGAGACCATATCAAATAATTTGTGCCGTCAAGCTTCATAGGGATTGCAGAAAAGTAATATAATATGTACGACCATCTCCAATAGGTATAAAGCCCGAACCCTCGATATTATGTCTTAGAAGTCGATTCGAAAAGTGTGAAAGGAATAATCAAACCACCAAAAACTTGCCAAAAAAGGCCAAAAAATTGGAACGAAGTCCTCCGATAGGAGTCTGAATTTGTCCTCCAAAAATCAGCCAAATCTAATTAAGGGAAGGAAAAAATTGATTTTTTTCATGGTTTTGAAAACCCGAAAAAGAAATCGATAATTCTGATTTTTCCCATAGAATCTGAAAAAAAAAATGGTAATCCAAGAACCGCAATACTTTGGTCTTCGCAACGAGAAAATTGTAGGCCGCAGCAAGCAAGCGAAACAATCTCAAATAAGAAGATCCAAAAAAATCGCAGAAGAGAATGAACTACCTATCGCAACCGCAAAGTAGCTTTAATTTATCACATAAATGTGGTATTTAGGGTAGACATTATATTCAAAGAATCACCTTATAAGTGCTGCCCTACTCGTAAAAAAGAGAGCAAAGAAAAAGGTGAGAAGGAATTGCGGTGGGAGAGGATGAAGTCGAGGAGAGAGAGAGAGAGAGAGAGAGAGAGAGAGAGAGAGAGAGAAACGCTTGCGTAGAAAAGAGATTAGGGTTAGTGTCACGCCCCGACTCTCGAGCCCGCGACATCCCTACCAAATCGCCACGAGGTCATGAAGGATAACGTCCCAGGCGCGCTATCGACCTTTCGATTATATACACATGCGGAAACGGTTTACTCCCGCACAACATATAAACAAATAGGGATAGCATAGCAGGAAATACATACCAAGGAAAATAGTCAAAAGTAACATCCACAAGCTACAGGACAAGTAGATGAGTCTTAACCCTACCAAGGCTATGAAATACATACAACCCCACACTTCGGGCAATACTCACTAAGACCTCGAAAGGTTACTAGTTCGTATAAGATTTACTTCTCATCTACTCCAAAAGACTACCCTCATAACCCGGCCTTGGTATCCATAAAGCTCCATCACTTGGGACCCGAAAAATGGTTCCCATAACGGGGTGAGATATAAATCTCAAGTGAATCGTTTAAGCTCGGTTAGGATACTTGATTCGCCCAAAACATCCTAACCACGAGCATTATAAAAATCACGATATAACCATATATCCAACAATCATATCACATGGCAATAATCACCCACACGCATATTTACCGGCCTTCACCCACACATAATGCAATGCTTGACTCCACTCAACAGCCACATCGTACAACCAACCGAACACGCATCACACTCACAAGCATGCACTGGACACCATACAAGTCCATTTATTAACGATGATCGCGCCCTTGGCGCCACAAAGGATGAGGATCCACGCGACCGGCGTGATCGACTCTCACAAATAATGCGATCCCGCATTCTTCCCAGGCAGGACCGGGCTACGTTCCTTTTCCTCTCGGCAACGGCTACTACAAGCGGTGTATCCAGGTGCAACCTGCACGGCACGGCAAGTAGGCATCCCTATACGGGGCGTCGGTCCATCACAAGTCGCGACCGGCATCCGATAATCCCTTAAAACCGTACGTACCATACGGGGCATGAATTATCGTGCTTCGGCAAGTCGTGTGGTCCCATAAAAATGGTACAAAGTGTGTACTCCGTGTACAAAGACGAACTTGCCAGAAAAACCCATCATCGTTCCTTCATATGACCATGCATCACACCCGACACATCAATCAATTTATTCTCTTTGATTTAGGCCGAATGCTCACACAACGTGCTCAACGACTCGGCCCAAGGCCATTTTAATGCCAAATTATATCTTTGATGCTTGCACACGGTCATATGAATGCAAACTACCAAATAGATATTGCAAGATCACACGGGATAATTAATCCTCAAACAACACCAATCCACTCAACGAGCATTTCAACGAGGCGAACCGCCCCCAAAACACAATCATCAATTCCACACGAATGAGCCATTTCGATTAGGCCACATAAAAGCTCAATTTCGTGCCAAATTCATTAATTAGCCAATTCGATTTATAATCGCCAATCGATCGCTCGTCTTTAACCTATCGCTCGCTCGCGATCAAATCACCACGTATACCAAATTTGCTTAACAACAATTAGCCACAAACAATTCTAACTTAATCGATTATGGTCATTTAGCCTAAACCCGGTTTCTAACTAATCCGACCATAATCAAACCTACCTCAATACCCTACCGACTAACTAACTAATTCTAGGCGCAATTAGCGCCCTAACCAAGGATTAGGGTCAACTCACCAATTCAATAGCTCGGGCGTCTCAACTCGAGCGACGGCGATACGAACTCGGCTTCGGCCCAACGACGATCGGAGAATCTTGAAAATTTTTCGGCACGAACTTTGAGACCGGTGTCGAAAATTACATGCTCACGACCGTGAGGCACTGTTCACCCGAACACCGTTCACCGAACGGAAATTTCAACCGTGCGCTCGCGGGACGACGATGGGGCTGCGATTTCGGCGGCGACGACGAAGGATGGCTCGGATCAACGGTGTCGGCTCTCGGGCTCGCGGATCCAGGGGTCACGGCCGAGATGGAAGGGGGCTCGGGTTGGGGTCGTGGGTCGCGGGGTTGGCCTCGAGCACGGCGGCTCACGGTGGCGGCTGGAGGATAGCCTCACGGTGAGGGGTCGCGGGCGGATCCGGTGGCCGGGACGTCGGGTGAGGGAAACCGAGGGGCGAGGTTTCGGGTCCACGAGATCTAGAGGTCGCGGGGTCTCGCGACCGAGCCGGGCTGGGATGACGACGGGTTGAGGAGTTGGGCTATGCGGCAGAGGCTCGCGGGGTCGCGAGTGGCGGGATGAGGTGGAGCTGCGGTGGGGCTGGTGTGGCGATCGGTGCAAATGGACGGGTGAGCTGTGGTGGGCCGGTCGACGATGCAGCCGACTTCGGTTATGGGGCTAAGCAGCAAAGTAGCGGCGTCGGGGGGGCAATTTGGGGCTCGCGCACAACGGAAGACCGGAAGGAAGAAGAAAAAAAAGAGAGGAAGAAGGAGAGGGAGAGAGAGCACGTGGGGAGGAGGTGGTGGCAACAAAGAAAAAGGGGGAAGGAAAGGAGGAGAGAGAGAGTGGGTGGTGGGTGGCATGGGGAAGAGGAAATGATGTTGGTGGTGGGTGTGACAGTTAGAGTTTCGGTTCGATTCTTTGCTCGATACCATGTTGAGAGTGAAAAAAATGAACCGAATGCTTGGTTAGGTCAATATGACCCCAAGCTATCTATTTATAATAAAGTCAAAAGGCTAAGAATTACAATATTGCCCTTATTACTGTTATTCAGAAAATAATAAAGAAAATAGATAAATATGCCCTCATCGGCCAAATATTCTCAACAATGAGGCATATGGGACCCTTGTCCCATATACTAGTTCCGCAGGTAGTATTACATCGAAGTGACAGTCTTCCAGGTTGTTACTCTAAATCTGATAGAAGTGCTAACTGGACTATTATGCCTGACGAACTTTCCGGATGACGCCTCTTGGTGGAAAAATATTTGCATCGTACTCCAGAGGGCATCCAATAAATTTGGAACTACAGAAGTTCATTGCTTTGTGAAGGAAATGCTATAAACCAAATTAGTAGTTTGCAGTATTTCACAAACTTTTGTGGAATGAGTAGAGTTTCAACTGTCTTTCTCATGCTGGTACCTGATAAACCCCTATCAAAGAAGCTCACTATATTCCATCACTAGATATGCCATGGCAGGCCTTGCTTAATTTATGCTTTTTGGAGACCTCAAACTATTTGCCATTGGATGTTTAAAGCATCGGTGGTAGTAGAACTGTCCGTCAATGTTACGTTCTCGGTAAAGTTGTTCTCAGATGTTTATTGCAGACCTGCGATTGCTCGGGGCAACATGGGATCTTATAGCCATGGTGGAGAGTGGTAGACAAGATGGACCCGCAACCCAAGCTGTGACTTTTGTCTCGTACTGAATTTTCTCTTCTTCTGAACGTGTCAATAACTTCTCTTGTCCTTTCCAGGACGAAGGTAGGTTTGAGCTTAAAAGTTTGCTGGGCAGGCGTGATAGACTTTTCGTGGCCATGCGTATCCGGACAGAACCAGCGTTTTCCACGTTGGTTTCTGGTGTTCAGCTTCGAGAAAGAATCAGGCACAAAGAATCAGGAACTGTCGTGGAAGTGATATTGGATGTCGTCCATCGAAGGAAATAAATCGAATCTGACTAATTTCATGGAATTCGGAAAAAATAAGAAATGGACAACCACACATATATGTTCGTACAATCACGTGAATTTCACCCTTTCGCAGATCTCCTAATCATGTAAGATGCCATTTCCGAATATTTTCTAGATTGAAACAGGTGTTCAAAGAGTCACAATCGACTATACAAATTATTGAGTACGAAAAATTTGGCACGACCTTCTTTTTACCACAAGATATCAGATATTTTCTTGCGTTTCAATGATGGCCTGCATCTCTCCATTCGCATGTAAGAGGAACTGAGGGACAAATGAAAACGACCACCTTTGTAAGTTTATGACAATCTAGACTTGGCCTGTATACCACATGACTCCATTGGAATGAGTTTGCACAATATTTTCCTTATCGATCACGAGAAACATGCTACGTCCTCGAAACACCAACGTGGTCACTAAATAGTGTCCAGCGTCACTCGCTTATAAAAACCCTTCCTTCGTCGCAGTGTTTTCAGGATTCATAGTCTACTTGTAGATCTGTTTCTTTCTGACTTACTGGGCCAGGCCTTCCATAGAAACCAGCATTAGCATGGAAATAGAAGCAGCTTCTTCGATGATGAAAACGGGAATGGATACAACAAGCGCTGATGGAGGCTATCAGTGCAGAGTTCATGAGGTTGAGCTCGAAACTTATGATCCTGATGAACCGAAAGAGCCAGGAAACGATGTTACTCTGACCTGGGAGGATGTGTGGGTGATGGCGTCCAACAGGAGCAAAGGGGTGATACCGATACTTCAAGACATCACTGGTTATGCCCGGCCAGGAGAGCTCTTGGCCATCATGGGGCCTTCTGGTTGTGGCAAGTCCACTCTCCTCGACGTACTCGCCGGTAAAGCCATTACTAGCTCTTTCTGGCTAAGCCACTTTGCATGAGAAAAAAGGAACCTTGTAATAAAAACGTTCCTAAGATGAGAACAGACAGAAACAAGAATCTACGAATTTAGTACATGTATAGTCTGCATAACAACAATTTATTCAGGTGTACCTCTGTCATTAACTTACTGAAAGAAAACATTCGATTTGTAAGTTTAGTTTGTGTTGAAAGCCACGCTCTTATCTGCCTAAGGGGCTTACATTTTTCATCCATTTTGACTTGTGGAACTCATATGACAGGGAGATTGAGCTCAAACACAAGGCAAACAGGAGACATTCTAGTCAATGGCCACAAACAAGCTCTGGCTTATGGAACTTCAGTAAGTGTAGAATCTGAAAATAGTTCTCTTTCAACATAAAATACTGAACCTAAGTCAACTACCCTCTTTTTTTTAGTTGATCTTACAATCAATGGTGAATGATAACGAACTGTCTTCTCATCACTCATCAGGGTTCTTTATTCTTGTGAATCCAGGCTTATGTGATGCAAGACGACGTGTTGATAACAACGCTAACTGTGAGAGAAGCTGTTTACTACACAGCTCAGCTACAATTGCCAGACTCCATGCCAGTATCCGAGAAGAGGGAAAGAGCAGAGACGGCAATAAGGGAAATTGGATTGCAAGATGCCATCGATACAAGAATTGGAGGCTGGGGAACCAAAGGACTAAGTGGTGGTCAAAAGAGAAGAGTTAGCATTTGCCTGGAAATTGTCACCCGCCCGAAGCTTCTCTTCCTCGATGAACCAACCAGTGGACTCGACAGCGCAGCATCCTATTATGTCATGAGCAGAATAGCCAGCTTGGGCCAAAGAGATGGAATCAGAAGAACTATAGTCGCATCAATTCATCAGCCCAGTAGTGAAGTCTTCCAGCTTTTCCACAATCTTTGCCTTCTCTCTTCAGGCAGAACAGTGTATTTTGGACCTGCTTCTGCAGCTACGGATGTGAGCATTTACATGTATTCACTATTATGGAAGTAATTTAAAGATCTATATGTGTACTTTAGTTTGACCGCTTGCTTTCAAATGTTGCAGTTTTTTGCGTCGAATGGTTTCCCCTGCCCGACTCTCCAAAATCCATCAGATCACTTCCTGAAAACCATAAACAAGGATTTTGATGTGGTGAGAGCCTTTCTTCTTCAATATAATGACTTCGATTCATGTACTATCTGTTGGGAAATAATTATTACTAGTAGCTATAAGAATCTTGCGACTTATCTTTGCCAGGATATTGAACAAGGTGTGCCCGGAAAAGTTTCCACAGAGGAAGTGATCGACACTCTTGTAAAATCATTCAGATCATCTCCAAATTGTCAAGAAGTTCTAGGAGAAGTAGCCAAGATTAATAAACAAGTAATTGTTTCAGTCATTAGATATATTACGGCTATGCTTCACTTAGATGCTTTAGAATGATCCCCACCGCCTTGTTCTCAGGGTCACGGAGCACCGGTGGAAGAGGGAAGCCATGCAAAATTTGTGACACAGTGTCTTGCTCTTACTAGAAGATCTTCGCTGAACATGCACCGTGATCAAGGCTACTACTGGCTGCGTTTTGCCGTTTATGTAACTGTGGCCTGCGGTCTGGGAACCATATACTGTAACATTGGATCTACTTATGGCTCAATTCAGGTATATGCTAAGTAGAGGAACATATTTGTACTCTGCAAATGGAGGGGAAAACCAAAGTATACAATTAGGGTTTAATCGCCGGGAAGACAAGAATTCACAAACTTTTGTCATTGACATTTACAGGCTAGAGGATCGCTCCTAGTTTTCGTTGCTTCATTCCTGACTTTCATGGCGATCGGTGGCTTTCCTTCTTTCGTGGAGGACATGAAGGTCCTACTCTTGACTTGAAATGAAGCTCATCAATATCTATGGATAAACACCCCCTTCAACTAATACTTCTTTTCCCATCTCAACCCTCTCGGCCGTGAACTCTTTCAGGTATTTGCACGAGAAAGATTAAGCGGGCACTATGGAACTGGGGCATTTGTGATTGCGAACACGCTCTCCTCCATACCGTATTTGTTGCTGATCTCCCTGATCCCTGGAGCGATTGCATACTATCTCACGGGACTCCAGAGAGGATGGGAACACTTCTTGTACTTCGTCGCGGTGTTGTTCACTTGCATGATGTTGGTGGAGAGCCTAATGATGATGGTGGCGAGCATCGTCCCGAGCTACCTGATGGGCATCATCACGGGGGCGGGAATCCAGGCACTAATGATCTTAGGAGGAGGATTCTTCAGACTACCGAATGATCTGCCGCTTCTAATTTGGAAATACCCTTTGTATTACATTGCCTTTCATAGATATGCTTATGAGGGATTGTTCAAGAACGAGTTCAAGGGACTGAGATTTCCCAGTCAAGTTGATGATACCAAGACATCTTTCATCAGTGGCGAGCAAGTCCTGACAGAGATATGGCAGATGGACATGGAGTATTCCAAGTGGGTTGATCTTGTAGCTTTGGTTGGGATGGTGATTTTGTATAGAGTCTTGTTCTTGGCCATTGTCAAGGGCAGCGAAGTGGTCAAGCCAGCCTTGGCTGCTTGCATTTCTTGGACTCCCGATCAAACCAAACAGGTCTTGGCGAGTCCTTCTGATAACGCTGTACGTGGTGATGACTAGTTGATTACCAGCATGATAATAAATGATTAGTAGGGTTGCTGATCCCCTAGTAGTGTTACACATCGCATGAATTGTTCCGAAGATGACCGAGAAATTCAAGCCCATCATCGGAGAGATCATGTTGGCCTTGCGCACGGTACAAACAGATAAAGTCCCGATAAATCCCTTTTGCGTTCCTTTGCAGGAAGCAAAGCGAAATGCAGCTTCATAAGTTCCATTTCCAAGAAAAACAAGCAAAGGGCATCTAAATCCGAGTGTTTTTCTAAAAGATAGAGTAAGATTATGTATGATTTATGTTAAGCTCGTTGTAAGGATCTTGCAGAAGATCGAATACTGAACAAGAACATTTTGTGCATAAGATCAAACGAGTCACATGCTAAAGCTTGGTTTTATGTCAAAATTGTTAGTGCGCAAGCTTATGAATTGCTGGTAGAGATGCTCTCTTATTGGTTACTCACCACAAATTTCAATCATGATGTGCTTGTCTAAGAACCCAGCGTGAACCTCGTTCAGGGCGCTGTGCAACATTGAATATAGACCATGGTGGTTGAGCCTCATGTACCTTTTCATTAATATCCTTGCAATAATTGCTATCCTTACCTTCTCCATCTGAATTGTCAAAGTTTCCTTTCGCGTTACCTGACAAAACAATTGGTGGCTCACGTGTTGTCCTTTACATCTGGCCGAACAAGGAGGTGGAAAATCTAGACGCCATTTTCCATATTTGATGTAACTTGCTCTTGGAGATCTTTTATCTCCTCAGTAGTAGACAAACACACGGATGATCAAGCAATAATGTAGACTATATAGCAAAGAGAAATGCTCAACTGGATCCAAGTCCAACCTTCTGATTTGAGCACCATAATGTTTTCTTATCTCTAGCAGCTTTTTCCGGATATGCTTAATTCGTCGACCAACAAAGCATTAACATAGAAGTTCATGACTCGGGGGTAGGAAACTAGGGAAAGCTCCCATTTCTGATGCGATCGGTGGACCTTGCTTGCTAATCCCCTAGGAAGGTACGAGAGGAAAGCAAGAGATTGTGTTGATTACACAGGGAAGCAACTATGTAAATGTTATCCATGAATGCCAAATGTGCTTAAATGGCTCTATGATGCATTACTATCCTCACAAGTCAGTGCTACGAGAATGAGATTGAGAGTTGTGACACGAGACTTGGCAATTTTAAGGGTTTTTCTTTTTTCTTTTTTGGCCAAAAATGACTAGTTTGTTCAAAGAAAAACTATTTCTGAAAAAATTATTTTTCAATTTTTTGGTATTTTAATAATGGAAAACATTCTCAATGGACAAAAAAAAACATAAATTAAGCATATACGTGTGGTTGTCTCCAATCAACAAAGCAGCCTTCAATCGATCTTCGTCCTTGTCTCGATCTCTTGAGAACGTTCTCGATGGAAGGTTGCTTTGTCGATTGAGAGATTGCATGTATCGGCAGGGAAAGTAACCAAAAACGTCTTTTAGATCTATTGTACAAATATCAAATCGGATCTAAATTTTTCAATTCGGTTAATTCAGTTTTAAGCCTTATCAAAATTGCCAATGTAGTCCTTACTCCTTAGCATGGCACGCGGGCAGTTTTTGCAATTTTTTTTACATTATCGATAAATTCTTTTTTTTTCTGGTTTTTTTTATTTTAATTCATTTTCATTGTGATTAGTGAGGGTTGCATCTCTTGCCTAGGCCCTCCAAGAGCTAGGTGAGGGCAGTCTTGTCCACAGCCGGTGGGGTCCCAGCTACCCTTGCCGGCCACAATAGGAAAAGAAAAGAGAGGAAAGGAAAAATAAAATAAATAAATAAATATTTTTTTTTAAAAATTGTCCACGCTAATGCCCGACATCATCACTGTCGGCATCGATGTTAACGATTCTTGGAAAAAAAATTGTCGAAATGATTATATTGACAATTTTTATAATATATATAAGATTTTTTCTAGAATTATCCTGATTTCGGCACCATTAGGGACTTGGCGAATTCGCCTCTACGTATCAACCAGGATTTAACTTTGAGTTTGGGCCATGTAGCATGTGCAATTAGGCCCATTTCATTCCACTTCGTGTTCAACCCATGTTCCAAACTTGTCCTTTCTTTTCGAAATTCACCGCTTGCCGAGGCCAAATTTCCATCGATAAATCTGACTGTTCAAGTGGCATTATTGGCTTATAAAAAGAGTCAGAGGCTCATAAACTTCTTCCACACACTCAACACACACAGAGATAGAGATGCGTTATCCTGGAGCAAAAGAGAAGCACAGGGCCACGTCAACCCCATGCTCAAACTAGCCAAGCTCCTTCACCGGGGTGTGGTGGGGGGGGGAGGACGCTCCCTCGACGGGCTGCCCCATTTCCGCTTCGCCTCGATCCCCGACAGCCTCCCGCCTTCGGATGGCAACTCCAACCAGGACATCCCCTCGGTCTGCGCTTCTCTAAATGAGCACGGGCTACTGTCATTCAAGAGCCTTCTCGTCAGGCTCCGAGAACAATCCAAAGACGGTGTCGTGCCTCTGGTCACGTGTCTGACGGCGTGATGACGTTCACTGTGGATGCTGCCGAGGAGTCAAAGATTCCTGAAGTCGTTTTTGGACACCCGATGCTTATGGGCTGCTTGGTTGCACTATGTATCGGCGTCTTGTCAAGGATGGTTTTACGTCCATGAAAGGTACGCACTTCATACTATATTTGTCCAAGGAGGACAACAAGGTGCTAGGGTACAAAGTGACATAAAAGTAGTAGTTTAGTGAGAGAATATTGGGTGCACCCAGAGTGCCAGCGCATCCATGAGGAACACCGTCCAGAAATCGACACGTGGCGAAGTAGGGCTCACGCGTCTAAAAATTTCAAAACCCACAAAGTCTGCCGTATCCGTTACTCCCGTTAACTTCTTCCCCCTTTTCTCTCTCTGCCTCTTCCCGATGACTGCTCTGTGCGCCCATCCCATCCCGCAAAGTAAAATCTACTCTTCACCCTCTCTCTCTCTCTCAAAGTCCAACCAAGAGTAGGGCAGACCAAATCCATCGAAGTTCTTGCATTGTTGCCGGCGACGGAGGAAGAGTGACGCTGACGCTGAAGTGGAGCGACAAGGAGTACACTGGCCGAGTTTGCGGCAGCGACACGGTAGATTCTTTGTCGGCTCACTAACGTGTTGCCGAAGTGCTAGAAGATTTTCTACCCTAAAGTCGGCTCTAAGCTCACCGATGACTTCCTCTTGCTCTCCCATCTCCCTCTTAAGTCTTTCCTCAAGATGACCATGGGTGTTGCCGAAGTGCTAGAAGATTTTCTACCCTAAAGTCGGCTCTAAGCTCACCGATGACTTCCTCTTGCTCTCCCATCTCCCTCTTAAGTCTTTCCTCGAGATGACCATGGGTAGCTATTCTTCTCTCTCTCTCTCTCTCTCTCTCTCTCTCTCTCTCTCTCTCTCTGAAACTTTATACTTTTCATGTTTTTTCTCACAGCTTGGGTTCTTTGTGTTTTAAAGATGCTTGGATTTGGAATTTTGTTGCCACATGAGGCGATGGGTTGTTGGCTTTCGTTGGTTTTCTCGTGTTTCAATTTTTAGGAAATCCTTTTTGGTTCAATATCAGAAAGGGTCGTTTCCATTTTTTCCACAAGGAATTGGACTGACTTTTTTTTTGTGAAGTAATGATAATTTGAATAAATGGTGAAGTAGTGGCGAATGCCGAAACTTAGGATAGGGGAGATGAAAGATTGTGCAAACTCTTTGTTCATGATGGCCGGAGGAAGAAATTCTGATAGAACTTCAAGGATTATAGTAAATAATTTCTGAACATTGCACTGAGGTTGAGGCAATGGCCCTTGCCCTCTTGGGTCCCTCATTTGTGAGGTTTTGTTCCTCATTGATTGGATTCTTCACTTTTTATGTATCCTCGACCAATGTCGTGATTGAGCTCGAGATGAAAGATAGGTTTGAATGATTTAAAGTAGCTCATTAATGTGTACTCGTATGCATAACTCAAAGAGAGTCTCTTTGTTGTCTAATGTGCACCTACATTCAGCCTGCCCTATTAATTGCCGACTTTCTTCTTTTATATTTCATAGTCAGGCCTTCCCCTATGCTGAGATCATGTTTGATGACTATTTGGGCTTTAGTTCATAGGCATACTATTTCACCAGATTATAGACGTAAAAATGTGTTGGCTTGTCACAGTACATGGACAAGCATCATGTAGGAAAGACCAGCCTTTCTGTAGCAAACTTGATTTGCTAGTCTCCTAAACTACAACTTATCTAAATATTTGGAGTGTTTGTTCAAATATCACTTTGTTTCATTAGATTATAAAAGAAAGGAAAAATGTGTTTCACAGTGCATAAATAAGCCTTCATGTAGCAAATTCGATTTTTTCATTTAACTCTCTACTGGATGCTTATTGATTTCTATTTGCAAGACTGTTGAAGATGATCTTCTTGTGGATCAAGTGGACTCTCCTGAAATAATCCATGATTTTGAGCTTGGACAGGATGATGTTGTTGACATCAAAGATAAAGAAGTCAATAAGCGAAAGCTGAGAAGACAGGTAGATCAGTACAAGGTCAGTTTCCCTCCTTTTTAAGCAATATATTCGAACTATTTATGAAGACCTGTCTATTTCGAGTCAGTGTCATTTTTCTTTAGGCATTTGATGAGAGTGGAGATTTCTTTGTGCAGGGATCATCACACTCTTTGCAACAACCTGGGATAAATGAGTTGAACAATTTGGAGGGCATCGACAATGCATGATCGCTGCATAAATAGTCGAGAGAAATCCTCGTCAGGAGCAAGAGAGCATAGGAGGTGGCGATGTCGTTCTTTGTTTATTTCGTTTATGTCTTATGGCTTAAAGATCCGGGTTTGTGGTTCAAGATGATAATTTTCGTTACCTAGTTGTATATCTATCAGTTAGATGTGATTCTTGTGTTTTTTGTTGAATCCGTCATTTTGGCTTATATTTGTTCTTTTCATTGTACCGGGTTCATTGATGGAACAGGGCTTCAAAATTGTTGAATCCAAACAAATACGTGAAGTGGCTATATTTTTTGTTGAATCCTGGCTTGTAATTGCTCTTTTCTTTTTTCGTCATGGTATAATGGTTGAACAGGGCCACAAGAGTATCAACGATTCAAATTCAAGTCGGTTGAAACCCATTTTTTTCTTAAAACATGTCAAGCTAGCTACATGGGGGTTGGTTTTTCATCATGATTTTGATTGATCTAGCTGTTGTTACTTAGCTATTATGTGCGCATAGTAGTTTGCTTTCCCTTTTTGTACATTAAAAAAAACTAAAGGGACATAAAAACAGAACAACAACAAAAAAATTCGGAAAAACCAAATAGTCATATCATTTATGTTTTAACCTATATTTTTTAGTTGTTATTTCGCAACGGAGGGTGACAGATGTCAATTTCGGTCTAATTCGTTACGTATCCGACCATGTTGCATGTGCAATTATTCGAGTTCGCAATCTATTTTGATTGGTCACCCGTTTAATTTTTTGTGAGTAAATAGCCGTTTCATATATTTGACTGATGTTTCGTTTCACTTTTTTATTTTATGAATAAATAGCCTCAAATTAGAAATGCATTTTTGTTGTATATAAAAAAACGAAAGAGACATAAAAAAGAACATGAAAAAAAAATCGGAAAAAACCAAACAATCATTTCATTTGTGTTTTATTTAGCCGTTATTTTGCAACGGAGGGTGGCGGATGTCAATTCGGTCTAATTCGTTACGTATCCGACCATGTTGTATGTTCGATTATTCGAGTCCACAATCTAATCCGATTGGTCCCTGTGTTTCATTTTTTGTATGGAAATAGTTGTTTCAAATATTTGACTTATGTTTCTTTTTAACCTTTTTATTTTATGAATAAAGAGCCTCAAATTCTTTACGAAAAAATAACATAGAATTAGAAACATGTTTTTTTTTGTATATAAAAAATCGAAAGGGACATAAAAACACTAATGTCCTCGCATCATTTTGGGCAGCCAAGTGCAATATGGCTTGGTGTAACATGTGCTAGTAAGACAATTTACATTGGGCCATGCAGCACATTAGTGGCCGAAGTTTCTACCAAACTATTATTTGCTTTTCTTTTGGTACTTTGTGCCACATCATTTGGAAGGAGATGAACCACATCTTGTTCCGAATCAGACTCTTTTTTTGCTAGCTATCAAGAAATACCTAAAGAAGGTTGTTAGGGACAAGGCACTGACTTTCAAACATGTGGAAGACACCTCAAGAAATCGGAGGATGCAAGCAAGCTAGGGCATCGATCCATCTATTTTCGGTTGATGTGAGGGTTGTTCCGGCCTTGTTCAGTTTTACACTTTGGCCTACTATTTTGGCCTCTTCTTTCTTTTTCTTTAGGGAATCAAAGTCCCTTTTTTGGACCCACGACACGCTTGCCCTCTTGGTGACATTTACTAGTGTCACTACGAGTGCAAGGCCTCTTTGTGGTGTTGGGATTCACTCTTGTAAAATTGTGCTTTGGTTAAAGTTAATACATATCTTATCTTTACCACAAAAAAGGGACATAAAAACATAAAAACAAAAAAAAATCGGAAAAACTAAACAATCATTTCATTTGTGTTTCAACCTAATTTTTTTAGCCAATATTTCGCAACGGAGGGTGATGGATGTCAATTTCGATCTAATTCGTTACATATCCGATCATGTAACATTTTCAATTATTCGAGTTCGCAATCTATTCGATTGGTCCACATGTTTAATTTTTCGTAAGTAAATAGCCATTTCAAAAATTTGACTGATGTTTCGTTTAAATTTTTTATTTTACGAATAAAGAGCCTTAAATTCTTTATGAATACGTAGAATTATAAACATGTTTTTTTGTATATAAAAAATGGAAGGGACATAAAAAAAATTTTCTGCATTAGAAAGCAAGCCAAGAAAAAATTACTATATGTTTGAAATGCATTGCTTCATAAACATCACGAACAGTTCACGAGAGAACCCAATAAACCGCACCGGATTTTTCTCTCGGCCGAGTTCTACAATATTTGCTAATGAAAAGAAGCCGGAGATCGAATATGTCATCTCGGACTAGCAAAGGTTGCAAAATGTAACGCCCTGGAAATTCAACCTTTGTAAAGAGCCTGAATTTAATAAAAAGGATTAATATTGAATTTCGGTTGGTACAAAATTTTGGATCGTAAGAAATTAAGGGACGAATTTTGGACGATTCCCGAAGCGTTAGTCAATTTAGATTAGGTTTCAAAAATCCTAGTCGTTGCGATTTAGAATTTAAATTCTCGAACCCGAGCCTAATCCCGACCGAGCCTTGTGTAAGGACCAAAATGCCCTCCGTCCAAGCACGCCAAAAATCCATTTAGTCCCGATTTATCAAAAGACTGTTTTACCCCTCATTTATGCATGAGAAGCCAAATGATTCAAATGTGATTTGATTGGTGGGACCCACTTGTCAATCCCAACCACCAACCCCATGGTCAACCTAATCCACTCTCTCTCTCTCTCTCTCTCTCTCTCTCTCTCTCTCTCTCTCTCTCTCTCGCCTCCTCCTCCTCCTTGTTCATTGCGTGACCGCTTCCCCCTCACGAACTCCTTCATCCTCACTTCCTCCTAGTTGTTATTGGCTTGACCACTACTACCGTGCACCTTTCACCCCTCCGTCCGCCACTACTCGCTACCACCACTACCACTCCGACCGTCGCATGTTCTTGGGAGAGCCGTGGAGCGGTCCTCTCATGCTATTGCCATGTTTGGCCTCAAGGTGCTACCCATATTGCGTTAGCCACCGACGCCTCATCCAGCCACCATCCTCCACCACCCCATTATCCTTTCAACCACCGAGACTTCATTCGATCGACGTACACCGCTCGGAGCCGTCGGATAGCTCCCGTGAGACCCCGACGTTCGCCTCTACTCTGTTTTGTGTCGCCCGAATTTCCGTGGTTGTTGCGGTTGCTTTATCCTCGCTCAGCCACCCGGACCACCCCTAGCTTTCGTCCTCGACCCCTCATCGTCCCTCAAAGCCGTTGGAAGCCGTTCGACGCCTATGGAGCAGTTCGGCCCGGTCCGGCCTCCCTGCTCCTTACCCTATTCTAACTCGAGCCACTGCTCTACCGTCGTTGATCGTCCTCCGCCGTCGTCGTTGTCCACCCACCGACCCCGTGAACCCCCAAGATCCTATGGTGTCGTTGCCCTGTCTTGGTAGTCCGAGAACCCCACAAAATAGCCCCAACACGGCCCGTTCCTCTGTTCTCGATGCCCCCTGTTTTGTGTTCCTTTGCCTGCTGCGGCTATCACTGTTCCGGCCATCGGAGATCACCAACCGCCACCCTCAAGTCCTGGCCACCGTCCCGAGTGCCGTCGCCTTTTGAGAACCCTTTGGCCGAGTATTAAAGCTCGAAGAACCCGAGGATTCGAGTTGGGCGCGAATCATCGTTCGTCGCCGCCGCCCGTGTCTTGACCGCCCTGAGCTAATTCAATAGTGAGTTAAATGTCTAAATCCCGATTAGGGAGCTAATTGCGCTTAGGATTAGTTAATTAGTTAGTTAGGGTGTTTAGGTAATTTAATTACGATCGAATTAATTAGAAACTTGATTTAGGCTAAATGATCGTAATTAGTTAAGTTAGTCGATTAGTTAGGCGATCTGTGGCTAATTGATGATTAAAATTGATTGATTGTGATTGATTGATCGCAAGCGATAGGTTAGAGACGAACGTACGATTATTCGTTGATTGGATTTGAAATTAATATTGAAATCGACTAACTTCGATTAATTAATCGACTCTTGGATTGTTGGATTTGAATGCCTAAATTGACTATTGAGTGTCACGGGTGTTTGATTTGGGGGTTAGTCGCCTCAACCGCTTGAATTGTCAATCAATAGAATTGTGCATTCATGTGATCACATATGAGATCAAATTTTATGTTTTAGCACGAAAACGGCTTTGGGCCAAGTATTTGAGCATGCATGTATAAGCATTCGACTAAATTTAAAAGAATGAACTAGTTGGGTGTCGAAGTGTTTGAGTGGTCGCATAATCGGGAATTTTGATAATCATTGTCTTCCGGTTGGTCGGTCCCGACAATCATTGTTTTCGATTGTTGGATGCACATCAATCATTGTCTTTTGGCTGTTCGTTTTCCGGTCGCAGAAGATGTGAATAATCGAAACCCTTATAAGGATTCCTGTTGCTTCCGTGCCGTATCGACAATTATTGTCTTTTGGTTGATCGAACGAAGACACATAGACTATTAGAACCGTCGTCGAAGTAAGGGACGATACTTGGTCTCGCCAGAGAGCACCAATTGACTAGTGTGCTAGACCTACGAGTCGTATTTGTTAATAAATGGACTACGTGTGGTGTCATGTGCATGCAAGTGATGTGATGCTTTGCCAATGAATTGGTCCGGTTAGTTTGATCATCATGTCGTATCTGCATAGCATTATGCGTGGCTTCTAGATGATAAGCTTGCATGTGATTGAGATATTTGCTCCGTGATGTTGTAATTGCTTGTTAGGACATTACGAGCAAATCAACGCCCTAACCGGGTTTGGGCGTTAACTCACCGAGATTTATTTCTCATCTTATTGTTTCACCATTTCAGTCCCAAGTGATAGAGCGTCCCATCCGATTCGGCGTCCCCTACCGACCAGCGTTTTTATATCATCCACCATGAGGAAGTGCCCTCGGGGCAGGTCTAGGAGCAACATGTCACCGAGATCCGGGTCGATGAAGGGTTGCCGCACCTAGTGCCGCATCTCTTCAAGGCCTGGATTCCGAATGACCATGGTGTACTCCATGGCCCACTATGGGGATTTGAAGGACAACCTAACTCGCACCCTTACATCCCCTCTTGGGATCCCATAGACTTGGATATACCGGATGGAAAGGTAGTAGACCCCGAGTCTAATATGGAGGCGGAGCCCTTTTCCGATCAAGGTTCTAGGGCTTAGACGTGACAGCCCTTTTTTGGAGTCCGGTGGATGCTAGGGCATGGCTGTCATAGTAGTCTTTTGTGAGAATATGAGAGTTTAACTTTACCCGAATGATTATTTTTTTGAGGTCCTAGTGAGCAGCCCCAAAAAATGGGATTGTATATGTCTTTTGTAGCTCAGTAGGATTAAAAGTCATTTGCTTTTGATTAATGAATGAAATTGCCTTTTGTAGAATGATCTGTTGTGTCTATCCTTGCTTTTCTATCCCTACTGATCTTGTTGTTTGGGAGTGTCGCAAGTTCCGCATATGTGGTATGTTCGTAGGTCGATAGTGTGCCCGGGACACTATCCTTCGTGACCTGTGACGTTTTGGTAAGGATGTTGCGTGCTTGAGAGTTGGGGCGAGACACAAAAAATGTAGTCAAGGCAGCTTTCTAAGCGATCATAACAGGAGGAACAACCGCATCCAAAGATCAACCATAAAGAACTTGTCACTCGCATCACATTTATGCTCGTTGCACACTAGATTTTGAATCTTCATCACTCAAACTAGCAAAATTACAAGTTCTAACTATCTACTTTTTCAAGACAAGTAGTCCTACTAAAACAACCAATAAAATATAAACTAACAATATGCCTATTAAATTGCATATCATGCCTAAATCTCTGCACCTTCTCATCAATCTTCTCGAGTTTGTCTTTTATATGCTAAAGAAAATACTCAATATTTCTCATGTCGTCTTCAGTAGGTGGAACCTTCATGATAAGATGACGCACATTGCTTGTAGGCAAACACTAAAAAAAGAAGTCACACATTCTATCTACACAATGATAGTAGAGCTTGGCTTTGTTTTTTGTTGATTCCGATATTTTCACAGCAGTACATTTACCACACTTACACTTTTTATTTTGAAAAGCCAATCCACTCCATGTAGTCTCATTCATACTTGGATGAAGACATCATACCCGCAAGACAACATTTTTTTTTTTCAAAGAATCGGTTTGACAATAAGATAATACATTTTTTTTCGAAGACATCACAGCAACACGCATATCACAATGTAGTGACCTAAAGTGAGACATGAGATCCATGAATTGATATGTGCCATATTTGCAATTCATAATTGGTTTGAAATGAGAAACATATTTAAGTGAGGAGAGAACGAATAAATTATAGACAGAGGTGAGGACATGAGCACAAATGAGAACTACACAAGTGTAATTTCATTAAGAAACTACAATGTTTATATCATCACAGCGAGTGCTAATAAGCCTCTGTAAGGTACTAACACCTGCAGTTGTCATGCTCATGCATACTAGTAGATATATGAACCAGAGCGGGAGAGACTAAGATAGTAAAACTCCTACATGTTCAGGGAAAATGATCTGTTACAGTATCCCAACACAAGCATTCTAGTAGTGCCTGCTAAATTATTTACTTCCCATGTATCTTCAGCTCAAGGTTGACCGTGGCTTAAACAGATATACATGCATGTGCAAGCATAAGGACACAGCCAAGGCAAATATGCAGGAGAAAAGTTTGATTCAGCTGATTAATGATACACTTAGAGAGTAAAAGCACCAAAAAATCCAACTTCATAAAAAGGTAATGAATTAGAAATTCAGACAAAAGATGCATTTATTAGTAAAGAACAAAAAACAGCTAACTATGGTCCAAAAAAAAAATACTGATTTTTGTGCACCAAATTGTAGTTCTCCACTAAATTCTGCATCTTATCTTTCAGAATATCCATAGACACTTCAGAGGAAGGGGCATTAAGCTTCTCAACCAAACTTAAATAAGTTGTTTCAGTCCAACATTGAGAGGACCATCTGCCAATAGGCACACCGTATTCAGCCATGAAAGAGCTCAAGAGAGTGTGTGTGTATATATATATATATATAGGAGCAAAACCAAGTGAGTGCGTTTTTTGCCAGAGGTGATAAGGTGCACACAGTCCAATTGAAGTCCAACAAAGAGAAAAAAAGCAAAACCGGGAAAATAGACGAGCAACACTAAAAACTTCGCACATAATAACCACAACAAGCTCGAGAGTGAGAGAGGAACTTAGCGGACCGAATCAAGCAACGATCACAAATTCAGCAAATTCACGATAGAATTGTTGAAGGAAAATGCAGCAGAATCGAACATACCGAGAGCGAGCAACTGCGACTTTTACGAAGATTCGGATTACGTACTCGGCGAGGTGGATTTCGGGTAAGGTTTAGGGTTTGTGGGAGCGACAGTGTCTCGATTCCGGAAGCGCCGAAGCTCTGAATTCGGTGGCCGAAACTGTTTTGAAGCCACAACCCACACCTGTGATGAGCTTCGCAGAATGGATGAGGGATTTGAGAGTGAAGAGCAGATTTTACTTCGCGAGATCAAATGGGCACACGGAGCTGTCATCGGGAAGAGGCAGAGAGAGGAAAAGGGAGGAAACACTTAACGGGAGTAACGGAGATGGTAGACTTTGTGAGTTATGAAATTTTCAGGCATGTGGGCCCTGCTTTGCCACGTGTCAATTTCTCGGTGGCGTTCCTCAGAGGTGCGCTGGCACTCTGGGTGCACTCAATATTTTCTCGTAGTTTACGAAAACATACAAGTGGCCATGCACTATTTTTGTGTCCGAACAACGAAAAGACAGAGCTCATATAATTCACAACAACAAAAAGATGTATGAACACTTACAATTTTGTATACAAATCTTACTTACGGTTTGAACCCCTAGCATCGTTGTTGTTAATGTTATTAGGAGTATATTGCTAGGGAAAATAAAAGGTGACCCTGTGACAAAATAATGGTCAGTATTTGAACGATACTCTCATTAGTTCTTTAAACCCTTTCGTTTGTGATATATCTCTATGTTTTATGAGGTTGACAGACCAAACCTACTTGTCCAATGGATATCTGGAGACCACAGTGAGCTGGACTTCAGGCATGAAAAGCATTCAACTGAGAGACATCCCCAGCTTCATCCAAACCCTAGACCGCCATGACATCATGCTCAACTTCCTCATCCAAAAAGCCGAGAGATCTTCCAGGGCTTCCGCAGTCATCCTCAACACCTTCGACGCCCTCGAGCGCGACGTCCTGGAGTCTCTCTGCTCCGTCTTTCCCCGCATCTACACCATCGGGCCACTCCAGCTCCTTGCTGACCAGATCCATGACGAAGCCCTGGGATTGGTAGGGGGCAACTTATGGAGAGAGGAGCCCGGGTGCTTGCCATGGCTCGACTCGAAGGAGCCTGGCTCGGTGGAGTACGTAAACTTCGGCAGCATCACGGTCATGACAGCTGGCCAGCTGACCGAGTTCGCATGGGGACTGGCCAACAGCCGGAAGCCATTCCTGTGGATCATAAGGCCGAACCTCGTGGCGGGCGAGTCGGCTGTGTTGCTGCTCGAGTTCGCGGAAGAAATCGCGGGCCGAGGGATGCTGGCGAGCTGGTGCCGGCAGGAGGAGGTCCTGAAGCACCGGGCGATTGGAGGTTTCCCGACGCATAGTGGGTGGAACTCGACGCTTGAGAGCCTCTGCGACAGTGTGCCGGTGATATGCTGGCCGTTCTTTGCGGAGCAGCAGACTAACTGCCCGTATAGCTGCACGGAGTGGGGGATCGGAATGGAGATCGACAATGACGTGAAGAGGGACGAAGTGGAAGGTTTGGTGAGGGAGTTGACGGAGGGAGAGAAGGGGAAGGAGATGAGGAAGAAGGCGAAGGCCAATGAAGCAATTAATTATGCCCGGTGGATCTTCGTACAATCACCTGGACATGCTCATCTCCGAAGTACTCTTGTGCATTGATTGAACCGACCCATGTCGACCAATTAATAAATTGCTCCATGGAGAATTTAAGTTAGATGTTAGATAGAGATTTACCACTATCTTTTTTTTTATGTACTACTTTGGATGAAAAGAATATTATTAAACATACGAAATTTGATCGTGATATCTAATTACTAATAGGACATCACCTTGAAAGAAGATGTTGCACATTCTAACCAAAAGAAGGATTTCTAAGTAGATTGATGGAGTGTTTACTTTTAATTCAGTACTAAAATTTTCTTTTTTTAATTTAGTCTTAAATCTTTTGCATTTGTGCTAATTCAGTTTATTTGACCGTCAACGTTGACGTGGACAATTTTTAAATATAATTTCATAATATTTTTTCCTATTTTTTTCTCTTTGTTTTCTCTTACTTCCTGCTTTGGTGGCGAGGGCCGCAGGAGCATGCCGGCCGCGGGAGGGGGCTTCGTGGCCCTCGCCAGCCGTTGGCAATCATGGCTGCCCACGGCCAAGGGCGAGGACCGCGAAGCCTCGCCGCCCCTAGCTCACTAGCCACGGTAGAAAGAAAGAGACAATAAAGAGAAAATATATATATATATATTTTTAAATAGTATTAAAAATTATTCACGGCGATCTATGACCAAAATGGACTGAATTTATATGAATGTAAAAAGCTTAGAACTCGATTGAAAAAAAAAAATTATGATTGAACTAGCACAATTGCAATAAATTGAAGATTTTTTAAATAATTTTCTCCAATTTTACTCATCCATCATTAATTAATCTGTATATCTGATAGAATTGAACAATTCCTAGTGTCCGATGAAGACTCCCACATTAGGTTCCAATAAAATGAGAAATGGATCGATAATCGCAAGACTGGTCCACAGTGGGTCGAACCACGCAAGAGGCAAAAATGCATAGGCCCATCTAATTAGTGGTGTCTCCGGGATAACTGTATTTTACAAAGACAAAGAAAACTAAAGGAAAAAAAACCACAAAAGCGAATAAGACGCTAGCTCAATTCATCCATCTTTGGCTATTTCGCCACCAATCGTGTTTATCTTTGACACGAGGATCTCAACTAAGGGCATGACTTCCTCACATAGACGTGCACTCAATTTTTCGGGTTGCGATTTGAGATCTTGAGAAGCACATGACAATTTTGGAATATAATTTTTGCTTTAGAAATTCATTTGGTTACGTAATTTTTTATTATTTCATAAGTATTTTTTTAATTTAAAAATAATCTTAAAACTGCTCAAAAAAAGTTTAAAAAAATTTATTTCTCTTCAGAAATTTAAAAAAAAAATCAGCTACTGCTGAGAAGCAAAAGTTGAAAAATCAAGCAGAAGCACTTACATGGGATGAAGGGGGCCATCTTGGAGAACCGCACTCTTAATTTCTCCTTTGTCGGGCTCTCAGCAATGTTGACGAATTGGTGAGCACTAACAAGGAAATTCAACAACATCAACATCAACATCACTTTTAACCCAAACTAGTTGGGGTCGGCGGTTGATGAGCCCAAAAAGCGAAGATCGAAAGAGCTATAAAAATAAAATAAAATAAAATAACATAGCTATAACTAAACAAGGAAATTATGATTTTAAAATTGTCGACTACAAGGACGGATAGAAGAGTATTTGAAATTGCATTTTTTTTTATATTTCGTTTCTTGGTAAGTGTGTTATGATGATACTTAACTTGATCTTTTTGTTTTCATCCTTTTGTAGGCAATGGCATCAGTCGGCTCATTTTGTCTTCATATGCCAGCTTCGAAGCGCACTGATCAAACTCGGAAGGACCAGCTTTGTGGATTTTGGCACTATATAATTTGATATATAGAATTAAAGGTCAATCATTTCAAGACGTTGGCCTAAGAAAATATATATTTTTGCCGGCTTCTTATATATATATATTGATAAATATCCATATCAGGCTATTATCTTATAGATTTTTTTTCTGTCGAGGACATTAGATTGCGTATCTAAAACAAAGAGCCTTTTTATTATGTTTCGATTGGCAAAGAGTCGTCGTTCTTGCCGACGATCATGGAATGGACACATCGTGAATTAGATAGTATCTCGATAGCGACGGTGGAAACAAGTGTCAAAATGCATGACTCGTTCAAAATATTGATTATATCTATGCCCAGACAAGGAGGGGACGGCATATGGTCCTTACACAGTGACTAAAATCCCACCGTGGATATAATTTGAGTTTTTTTTTGTGTGGAATTTGCCTTTTTCTTACACGTGTATTTCAAACCCTCTTTATAAATGGAGAGAGTTATTATTGGTCTTGTGAGGAGTGTGCGTAAACTAATCAAAAGGAGGAGTTAGCGAAAAAGTATTGCGTAAGGACATTAAACCATAGTCACATGATGATGTTTCTCTGGCCATAAAAAGCATGTTCACAGTTTTTTGAGCAAAGAAAAATAGTTCTCTGGACAAGGTCAGGAGTTGGAACGCGCCCAGGAGAACCAAAAAGAATGACAAAAGAGTGAAAAAAATAATTAAAAAAAGGACGGCCGTTGGATCTACCGCGTTCATTTTCACGACTCTCGTCTGTTCTCTTGTTGATGGATGAGGATGAATGAAACAAAAGCGTGAATTTGTTTTACGAGCTAAAGCGACATGTACGTGAAATGAAAGGAGACCAACGCATCAATTCAACTCTATCCTATCTTCTGCGGTTCTGCAGCAGAGAGAGAGAGAGGAGAAAATAGAGAGAGAGAGAGAGAGAGAGAGAGAGAGAGAGAGAGAGAGAGAGAGAGATGGTTTCGGACGCAAGAGATAAGCCTCATGCAGTGGTCATCCCCTTCCCGGCACAGGGTCACATAAACCCTATTCTGAAGTTCGCCAAGATCCTCCACCACCGCGGCTTCCACGTCACGTTCGTGCACACTGAGTACAACCACAAGCGCTTGCTCAAGTCCAGAGGCCCGAGCTCCCTCCATGGCTTGCCTAGGTTTCGCTTCGAAACCATCCCCGATGGCCTCCCTGCAAGTGATTCTGATGACGACGTCACTCAACACATACCTTCTCTCTGTGAATCCACTTCCAAGAATTGCTTGGACCCATTGGTGAACCTCCTCGGGAGGCTCAACGACAGGTCTGTGGATGATGCCGAGGTGCCGAAGGTGACCTGTGTGATCGCCGACGGCGCCATGTCATTTGCACTCGACGCTGCAGAGAAGATTGGAGTGCCTGTTGTGCTGTTTTGGACTCCCAGCGCTTGTGGGGCTTTGGTGTATACTCAGTACCGGGCCCTCCGAGAAAAAGGGTTGTTCCCCCTTAAAGGTTAGAGAAGTCTAGGATTTTCTTTACTATCATGTCTTTTAAGTTTAAAAGTGCCCTATTTGCTTGAAAAAGGGTGTCAAAACACCTTTTTTGGTGGTTTTATTTAGTTAATTGTTATTGTTCTTATTGTGTTTTTATCCTGTGTGTTTCGATGCAGATGCAAGTTATCTGACAAATGGCTTCTTAGACACCACCGTAGACTGGATTCCTGGTATGAAAAACATTCGTCTGCGAGATCTTCCCAGCTTCATCAGGACAACTGATGCTAACGACGTCATGGTCAACTACATCATCAGAGAAACGGAAAGAACGCACAGGGCCTCAGCAGTCATCCTCAACACATTCCACTGCTTAGAAAAGGATGTTCTAATGGCTTTCTCTTCCATATATCCGAATCTTTACACAATCGGTCCGATCCACTTGCTTCTCAATAAAATCGAAGACGACGACTCATGTTGCATAGGCTCGAATTTGTGGAAAGAAGATCCCGCTTGTTTAGGTTGGCTAGATTCTCAAGAACCCGATTCGGTGTTGTACATAAATTTTGGGAGCATTGCTGTGATAACGAGGGAGCAACTCATCGAGTTTGCGTGGGGACTGGCTAACAGCAAAAAACCCTTCTTGTGGATAATAAGGCCTGACCTTGTTGCGGGTGACACGGCGGTTATGCCCTCGGAGTTCCTAGCAGAAACGAATGGAAGAGGAATGCTCGTGGGTTGGTGCCCACAAGAGCGAGTGTTGAGGCATCCTTCGGTTGGGGGATTCCTGACACATTGCGGGTGGAATTCGATGCTAGAGAGCATTTGCGGCGGAGTGCCGGTCCTGTGTTGGCCGTTCTTCGCAGAGCAGCAGACGAACTGCTTTTATAGCGAGAGCGAATGGGGAATCGGGATGGAGATCGATAACGATGTGAAGCGAGACGAGGTTGAGAAGCTTGTGAGGGAGTTGATGGATGGAGAGAAAGGCAAAGCGATGAAGAAGAAGGCCATGGACTGGAAGAAGAAGGCTGAGGAAGCCACTGAGCCTGGCGGGTCTTCTTATGAAAACTTGGAGACGCTTTTGTCCCGAGTTCTTGTAAAGAAGCTGAACGATTGAAAAATGGAAGATGATCCTACGTCAACACAAGGAGATTCTCTTGTAATTTTAGCTAAGTGACCACTTGACGTGGACATTATACCTCTTTTGTAATAATCGTTGCACATCATGCAATGGCGGCAACTTCGATCCTCTTGCTTTGCGCATGAAACAAAGATGGACGAAGGGATGTATTGAAAATTGGAATGGTTTTATATCCACGATTCGAATAAACTTTCATATCCATCATTATAAATTTATATGGGTGGTCAATTTTTTTATTTATACATAATTTTCAATTATCTATAGTAGTCCAGAAATGTGTACCTGATGGATTACACAGACCGTGTACCAGTCCTATAAAAAATCCAAACAAGAGTATTTCCATGCTTTCGGCTGAGATCACGAAGATTGTGGATTCAATTCCGAGAAATTTGTATTTATATGGAGTCATAGCCGTGGATTTCGGCTGTATCTCCACCAATTAGCCAGCTAAATTACAATCGTATTTCTGGGATGTGAAATAAATTCTGGCTGTGTAATGTCGCCTCTCTTTCATTATAGAACCTCGTCCTTTTGGTGCTGCATGCATACCAATAAATATACATAAGGGACAAAAGTGTATCGTGGAAGCGTTGGACAGGCGCCAAAAGTAATGGGATATATATCTCTCTCTCATGTTAGGACGTTCTAAGTCCACTCCATTAATGATTGAGGATCCTTTTGTTCTTTATGGACTCGGTAGATGTGTGGTATATACACTTGCCGACAAGAATTGAGTGTGTAAAAAACAGGCTGTTGAATTCAATGAGGATGGTCACTTATTCAATTTAACCTTTGAATAATGGATATTATATCTTCCGTACAATGAAACGACGGTCATGGTGTCATTACTAAATTTCACAACTCGTTGGAAAGTAGAATAGACTTTAAAAGTGATTAAAACCAGTTTCAAAGATGTACCCGTGGCTACATAATCGACTTTTTCAACTTTAAATTGCGTGTGCAAAAATTGCCTACCGACGATTGACGAATATGTTTGGACTTCGAAATCAATGAAAAAGATGGGGTCCGCATGCGTATGTTCTTGATAATACATTGTACTGTCAAGATTAAGCTTGTTAATATCGCTATTAAGGACAGGATCGGCCCATTCAGCCCAAAATTTCCTTAATTCATTGCATTGACAAATTTAGGATCGTAGTGTCCAACTTGGGGGTTTCTCAATTATATTTTTGGGCTTCATATATTTTCGTTGGCATTTTTGAAGCCCAAGTCATATTTCAGAAGCAGAAAATTCAGGCGTGGTATTAAGATATAGTTCATTACTTCCAAGAAGAACACGAAGAAACTTAGACTCGGCAAGATACGCCCTTTCCTTCGGGTTTAGAATGATGTGGGGACCGTGGAGGTTTCGTGTCTGTATTCAGCAACCGAGCAATTTCATCGTTTGAAAGCCTTACCCTCGGCATGTACAAGCTCTCAAATACATCTTATCCAGCTAGGTAAAAAAAATGGTAAAAGCTACGTATCTATGACAAACGAAAAGCCAGAGATTTCCTCTTGCGAAAAGAACGTAAGGTCACCCTGAGCTATTTCAGAGAAAGCCTTGAACATCATGATCCACAGAGTTCAAGATCATTTTACAAGTTTTGATCAAATTGATATGAAACTTTTCCATGCTGGACTATACTGTCTAACAAAGGCAAGACTGGACTCATGCTACTCCGACACAGATCGGTTTCAAGAATTCTTTTGACCAAAAAGAATCACCACTAAGATGGAATCCACGCAGGCGAAGATGGAAAATCGAGCAATTACTCAATGCTAATATCAGGCAGGGCTCATTCAGAATACGACACGGCAATCAGTAAAACATAAACGAACTTCTTTCCTTATCTTCACTTTCCAGCGCAAAGGAAGTTCACCATCTTCTGACGCGCAAACACGAAGCTCAAAGGAGAAATATCCAAGTCTTCAGACACAATATTACTACAAAATAGCTGAACAACCTTTTTAGCTTTTGTGAACATCGAGGTGCGCGACAATCCAACGAAGATGAGGTGGGACACAGATTTCCTCGGTCAAGGCCTTGGCCGAAACCAAAGAGCATCCTCGGTTGGAGTTATTCCCTGAAAAGAAAACTTCACTCAGCCAGATACGAATCGCAGAGCTTCGGCAAAGTCATAATTTTTGTTTCAGAAGCACTCCATGAAAGTAATGAAGTATAAGAACCGACAGAGAAGAGCAAGACACAAAAGTAAAGGCCTTAAATGCCTAAAAGGTTGCGCGAACTGCCAATGAAGTTACTGCACAACTATATCATGATCGATGTCATTTTAAAGCTACGCAGGCATTCACTTTATACGAACAAAAAGTTGGAAGACTAGTACAAGGATGAGAAGTAACTCAAGGATATGAGAAATCCATAAGATGACAAACACAAACAATGTCAATATAATGAAGTGCTAGGGCTGCAGAATAAACGAAGACCGACATTAAACTCTTTCCACCAAATGGAGAATTAATAAGTTTGCTAAATATTTATGCTTTCATCAACGTAATGTGAACTCTTTCTTAATTGTCACTGTCGACACAGGCTTCTAATGGGGAGGACCTCCAAAAAGTTCTGGAATGAAGATTAATCACGAAGAAAAATATTACGCATCCGTATTTGCACGTATATCAATTAGGAGGCTGTTTCATGAGCAAACAACCTTTTTTTATTCCTCTGTGCTTTTAGCTAAACTTACAAAGCAAACGTGACACGTGTAAGAGATTAACGAGCTTAAAGGGCCTATTCCGTTTTAGAACCGAAATCACGGGCTGATCGATCATCATTCATTTCCTTGAAGGGAAAAAAGAACTACTGCAAGCAAAACATCACTCAAAATCTCTAATTAGCATATGGTTCAAAAGATGTCATACCCCCCCGCACAAGTTCAACTGGCGGATGACAATATACTGGAAGGTATTCCTCGCAAACATCGCAGTATCCGTAGGAAGAACTAGGATGTGAACAGTAGTAATCCTGCTCTATGGTTGTTTCCGCACATTAAGCAAATGCCAGAGTAGTATTGTAGCAACAGTAAAAAGAAGAAACTGGATAAATAAAACCAGCAGGTTCCGTGGGAAGAAGACAACTATTGCGTTTGCAGAGCACCCATCAGTTACCTATTCTTTTTGCAGACCCAGAAACATCCAAGCATCACAAAACGTCGAGTTTACACGCAACACCATAAACACGCAGGAAGAATCGCACATTACTATAACCCTAAAAGGCAAAGACGGTTCAACCTTTGAGAACAAGCAAAAACAGGCCCGTATCAGACAAAGGAATCTCAGCCAAAAGTGGGAGAGACCGATAAACAAGGAACAGGAAATCACGCGAGCCAAAGCAATTCCACAGACCGGAGATCTGGAATGAGGGAATGCTTACCGGCGGTGCAAGAGGCAGGAGGATCATTCTGGAGATCCTTGTGAGCCTTCAAGACCGGCTTCCGCTTCGAAGCCCTAGGACGCTCCTTCGAGATCCCCTTCTGCTTCGAAGCCCTAGGAGGATCCTCCTGGATGTCGTTGCCATCTTTCATGATCTGGATCTGCTCTGAAAGCATACGAATCGCAGCATGGCATGATCATAAAGGAGAATAAATTATTATACATGACCTTGCAAGAGCACGTTGGGTGTTACTAAGTGATCGACTTATGGGTTGAATCCTACTTAATTGAATATCTAATCCGATATTTCAATTATTAATAAACAAATTTTAATACGATTTCATTGTATATTGCCGGGCAAAATTAAAGGTGATTCTGTGACAAAATGTAGATAAATATTTTAACAATATTCTACTAGTCCTATAAACCCTTTGTTTGAGATATGTTTTACAATAATGCAGATCCGACCTACTTGTCGAATGGATATCTAGAGACCACAGTGAATGCACCTTGTTTCTGATTCATCGTGCGGTTCAAGAGCTTCTCCTCTAGCAGGACACCGGTTTTAATGAGACTGCCGCTCATATATAGAGTTAGCAAGGTTATATGAACATTATGGTCTTAAATGAGAGACTTGAACTCTATTTATAGAGTTTGTAACATATCCCCTTATTATAGATATGGTTTAACTCAGTCCACAACATCCAACCTTATAGTAGACTAATTAGGAAACCTTATCTCTAAGAAATCTCATCAAATCTTATCTCTTTACTGTGTTAGATCAATTAATAATGACAATAATAATTAATAAAACCCACCTTAGGAAATAAATTTTACACAGGCATGAAAAGCATTCGCCTGACAGACTTCCCCAGCTTCATCCGAACCCTAGACCGCCAAGACATCATGTTCAACTTCCTCATCCAAGAAGCCGAGGGATATTCCAGGGTTTCCGCAGTCATCCTCTACAACTTCGACGCCCTCGAGCACGACGTCCTAGTCTCTCTCCTCCATCTTTCCCCGTATCTACACCACCGGGACACTCCAGCTCTTTGCCAACCAGATCCACGACCAAGCCCTGGGATCGGTAGGGGATAACTTATGAAGAGAGGAGCCTGAGTGCTTGCCATGGCTCGAGTCTAAGGAGCCTGGATCGGTTGTATACGTGAACCTCGGTAGCATCACGGTCATCACAGCGAACCAGCTGACTGAGTAGGCGCGGGGACTGGCTAACAAAGCCGTTCCTGTGGATCGTAAGGCTGGACCTCATGGGGGGAGAGTTGGCCGCATTGCCGCCTGAGTTGGTGGAGAAAATCAAGGGCCAAGGGATGTTGGCAAGCTAGTGTCGACATAAGAAGGTCCTGAAGCACCGGGCGGTCGGGGGTTTCCTCACGCATAGCGGGTGGAACTTGACGCTCGAGAGCCTTTGCGGGCGACCTGCAGGTGATATGCTGGCCGTTCTTCGCAGAGCAGCAGACGAATTGTCGGTATAGCTGCACGGAGTGGGGGATTGGGATGGAGATCGACAATGAGGTGAAGAGGGAGGAAGTGGAAGGTTCGGTGAGGGAGTTGATGGAGGGAGAGATATTAAACATACGAAATTTCAATCGTGCTATCATTAATTAATTGTACGATTAAGACCATCGCGAAAGATGATGTTGCACATTTTAACCAAAAGAAAAGAAGGGTTGCTCAAGCACATTTAAATTTAAGTGGGGAAAATTTCCAAAAAAGTTATAAAGCTATTGCAATTACATCAATTCAATCATAAATATTTTTTTATCAATTGAGTCATAACCTTTTGTGCTTGAACCAATTTCAATCCATCCGGCCAGCGCTAACGTAGATGCTTTGGCTGGCGCTGTCGACACCGACATAGCAATTTTCAATAATATTTTCAATTTTTTTATTTCTTCTTTTTCCTTTTATTCTTTTCTTTCTTATTTTTTTTCCTTCTCCTTCTTCCTCCAGCCACACCAGCAACTTGCATAAATATTGTATCTCAAGGAGTGATATAAATGAAGTTAAGTCACACTCTACCCCTGTATGATATAGATAACAAATGTGATGTCTCAAAGTACATATACTTGGTTGTGCCATCTTTTACTTTTCTTGTATATCAAATCATGCAAATGTACTCACATCAAGCCATAACATAGCTCACCAAACCAAGAAAATATATTAGCCGGACGAAGTCCATGCGGCTTTTCATTTATTTCTTAGACAATGAATGGTTCAAAAAATATATATATTTTTAAAATAATTGCTTGTGTTACTTATAAAAATAAATAAACAAGAAAAAAATCATCATCCACAAAAATATTTACACATAAAATTATTGTCGGTGATGAAAACATTTTTCATTGACCAATTAATTAATGTGGTACAAGCGATTATTTTAAGAATTTTTTTTTAAATTATTTATTTTTTGAGAAACAAATGGATCCCAAATCACATAAACGAGGACATCATGTAGGTTTCGATATACCCAACAAATAAAGATCACCAATAATTCAAGGTCTTTTAACTTGGTTGATCATATCTATAAAATGGCTGATCGTAGCATTAATAGCTCCAACGGAGATCGGGAAGACTTCGCAATTGATAATGTGCATGACATGAAAAATATTCAATGTTATGATCTGATAATCAAGAAGAAAGTCTCCTATGCTCTTTTTACATAGCTTCATCAATCATTAGTTAATCCGCAACTCTGATAAATTTGCATAATCCCTAAAGTTTGATAAGACTCCCACATTTCACATTCTCTCCCTTTCAAGGTTGACCACAACGGCCGACAGAAGAGTATTGGAAATTGCAATTGTTTTTTTTTATTTGACTCGATCTTTTTGTTTTCATCCTTTTTGTTTTTGTAGGCATCAGTCGGCTCATTTTGTCTTCATATGCCATCTTCGAAGCGCGCTAATCAAAGTCAGAAGAGCCAGCATTCTCGAATCTTTAGATTGCGTTTCTAAAACAAAGAGCCTTTCATTATGTTTCCACTAGCAAAGAGCCATCGTTCTTGCCAACGATCATGGGACACGTTGTGATTTTGATAATACTTCCAGATTGGCGGTCGAAACAAGTGCCCCAATGCATGATTCGTCCAATAATATTGATTGGATCATATTCCCGGACGAGCGGCGGAACCATATGGTCCTTTACTAATGTGAGAATAATGCTCGAAGGAAAACGCCAGAGATTATGGTCCATTACAAACGAGAAAATCATTAAAAAAAAATCTGAATTTGTTGTAATGGTGTCAAATTCTATCATAAACTTTTATTTACGCCAAATGGACTCTAAATATTTTCAAAAAAGACAAAAAAAATTAATAATGTTAAAAAATTTCACGTCGGTCTTGACCGACAGTGCCACATAGGACAACCGGTGGATGACGTGCATTCATGTCATCAATTTCGATTAAAATTGGCCGAATAATCTCAATTGACAAAATACCAAAAGTTTTACGATTCGATTGTCACACTAAAAAATTTGAGGACTCAGTTGAGCACTATTACAACATATTTAGGAATTTTTTGATAATTTTTTTCATTACAAACACTCTTCACACTTAAAAATTGTAGGCCTCAGTTGGGCACTATTCCTTCAGGTCGAAGCCCTCAGTTGTGTCCTCTCTCCTCAAGATGATAAAGCTTGAGCTTTAGATCCTTCTTTCACCCCCCAAAGCACTGAGCTGCTATTTTAATCGAATTGCTTCCTGCTGGTAGAGGCCATGTCAAGCGCATCAACTCTCTCTTGGGAGGCGTATGTCATGAGCTTATTATGTAAAGAGCTGCTTGTTAACTTACTTAAAGGTTAAGTTATTTTTTTGGCCAAGAGAGTACAATATGGCGACGGATTGGGTAGTCAAGACACAAAGAAAAAAAGAATCACCTCGAAATTGGGTATCCCCTCCACCTCGAGCTCTCTGGGATTTACTTTGTATTAAAGCCCATCTCTCGGGTCTTCCACCTTGAACTTCAAAGTTTCATTTTCGACCATAAAGAGTCGAATAGAAAGGTATCATGTTTAGAATTTAAATTATAATTGGGAGTACCGGTTATCAGCCGACCTTAGCTCAGTTGGTAGAGCGGAGGACTGTAGTGGGTAGCGCTCATGGTGATCCTTAGGTCGCTGGTTCGAATCCGGCAGGTCGGATCCTCATGTTTTATTTTTTTATTTCAATGCCTTTTCTCTGCTAGTTCTCTTGCAATACTGACGTCCGTTCTTATATAGAAGTTGTGGGCTCGAGAAAGAAAGAATCCACTATGAATAGTTGAGTTCTTGATTGGAGTAATCTGCGCGTACGTTTGGAGAATGGGCCAACATCAATGGGCCCAAATAGGCCCATGATTGATGGGCTGTACCAGTCTGGCCCGTAGTATTTGGGCCTCAATTTGTAAATTTCTTGCACGATTGTTTTTTTCACTTTTTGGGTCGAATCTTGCCACGAGTTGACGGAGCTCAAGCTCATTCTCTCAGGTCCTTGCCAAGTTAATTTAGTCCTCGCCAAGTCACTGCTCTTGTACACCACCACCACCACCACCACCACCATGGTGACGATTTCCGCCACTCCGGCGACCATCTCCCCGACAGCCGTCAACCCCAACTTGTGAATCTCTCTCTGAAATTGTTGACATGACCAAGTTGACCCAATCTGACCTCCTGGCCCTCTCCCTCCGCTCCTCCTCCGCCGTCGACCCTCACCTCCCCGATGAGCTCCTCCTCCCAAAGATCGATCGCTCCATCTTCAACGAGAGCGCCGGCTCCCGCCGCCAGACTTACTCTCGTCCCCCAAAGCCCCAATCCCCCGCCACCGCCGCTACTTCCTCCGCCATGACCGGTCACCACCATCGGAACCGCCTCCCCGGTCTTCTCCCTACTCCGAAACCCCCTCCAGTCTCCGCCGACAATCCGGAACGCCACGAAAACAGAATGATCATCAGCTATCTCAAGCATTTCATTTCTCAAAACCCTAATCCTAATTTCGGTCACATTGATTTGACCCCTCCCTCGCTGGCCGCACCAGTAGTCCCCGCGAGGGAGTCAATGAATTGGATGAGTTTCGGGAGCGAGAGGAAGCGGAAGAGAGGAAGGAAGCCGAAGGTGAAGGTGGATGTGGAGGGAAGTGATATGGCATTAGAAATTGTGAACAGGGATGGAGCGATGGTTGACATTGAGTCATTGGCGAGTGCTGCCGATCCTTATGGCGAGGAATTGAGGAAAAGGACGGAAGGTTTGGCGACAGAGGAGGAGTTGTTAGGGTTTATGAGGGATTTGGGAGGGCAATGGGGAAGTAGGAGGAAAAGGAGGAAGATTGTCGATGCATGTGTCTTAGGGGATGCATTGCCAGTTGGGTGGAAGCTCTTGCTTGGCCTCAAGAGAAAGGAGGGACGCGCTTCAGTGTTTTGCCGTCGATATATAAGGTGTCTTCCCTTTTTGTTATTGCAATTGTCGGCTTGCTTAGTTTCCTATAAAAGATAATGAGATGTTAGTCTGCTAGGCTTAATTGTCGGGAGGTTGCTCCTCTGTAGTTTGCTATTACATCTTCCAGTTTGCCGAGGGAAGTTTCGGGCATGTTAGTTTACTGGATTACAAGGCATAGGCAACTTGCATTTTAGGATTACAAGGTATAGGCACGTTATGGATGATTATGAACCTTATAATTTCAACTTTTCTGGCTGTCGCACTCTGCTTTTAGTTTGCGAAGAATCTAAGTTGGTTTACTGTTGATATGACTAGTATGTTTTCAAGACATTCATCTGTTTTCCTGTCTCATAAAGTCTTCCTTTCGCTTCTGTTGGTTTTCAATAAGTTATTATTGCAAAATGTCACTAATAGTGAAGCCCTTTTATTATCACATTTACTCGCTTCTCTCTTAGCTGATCTCACATTATACCCATGGGATATGCTTTTCTTAGCCCAAGTGGACAACAATTCATATCATGCAAGGAGGTTTCTTCTTACCTTCGTGCCCACTTTGGCCTTAAAGATGCGTGGAGGCCAGCGAGTAAAAGAACCAATGATATTCAGCACGATTTCAAAGTGGGTTCTGATCACTTGAGCGTATAATTTATGCATTAGGCTGGTTTTATATGAATCTGATAAATATTTCTGTGTATATGTTCAGCATGCAAGCATTACCTATAAGGATGATAGCCAAAGCTCTGGTACCATTAGCAGAATGAGTAAGCCTATTTCGTCTCTGTCAAACGAGCATGGCCAGGAGGTTAATTTGCTTGAAATTGACAATTTGGCGGATGTCCAAATACACGACCTTTTCGAATGTCATAAATGCAACATGAGTTTTGATGAGAAGGATGCATACCTGCAACATCTTCTATCCTTCCACCAAAGGACAACAAGGAGGTATAGGCTTGGTTCATCTGTAGGAGATGGAGTAATAATGAAAGATGGAAAATATGAATGCCAATTCTGCCATAAGGTATTCGAGGAAAGGCGTCGCTATAATGGTCATGTGGGAATCCATGTGAGAAACTATGTTAGAAGAGTGGAAGAAATGCCTGGACAGGGGGTTCCTCAGCAGAACATTGAGTCTTCTAGCAGGGATGTTCTACCTTTGAAGATCTCTAAAATGGATGCTCTCATTGAAATTGCACAGAGTTCAATTCTTGAAACTTCTCCCATTGTTGATGATCATAAACTGTCTGATATTTGTTGTCATGATGGACTCAATGAGGAGAAAGTTGATGCTGTAACAAAAAGTAATGCTGGCCCGCAGTTAGAGTTTGGTCCTTCTGTCGGTGAACTGAGAATAGAAGAAAACTCCAGTGAGGAAACTGTGGAACCAGAGTCAACTGATAAAGATGGTCAGAATATGAATGCTCATAAGAAAGAGAAGTTCGATGACTCTGGCGATGTTGTAGATGTCAACATAAGCTCTAATTTTGGTACTGCAATCGAATCATTAGCTAATGAAGAAAATTGTCACACATCCAAGACATCCGGTGGAAAAGACGATCATGCATTTGCAGTTCAAGCAAATAGCGATAAATGTGGTTTTTTGCAGGAAAAAGGACCTGAAAGTTCTTTGGTCATGCTGAATGATCACAATAGTATTGCAAATTGTAAAAATGCTGAAAGTTTGGCCTGCACTAGCAACTTAGACCCACCCGAGACTGATGGGAAAGAGCTAGAAAGTACATTGGTAAGCAGCAAAAATGAAGCCAGTGATCATGTGATCAAGACAATGCAGCAGATATTTGAGAGTACCTTTGATGAAGATGAAGCTCCTGATCCAGTCTCCAAGGTGCTCTTACCATGATTGCTTTCATTTGTTTGATGGTATCATCATTGAAGCAGTGATGTATTGTTCAGTCTCGTGTTTATTATAATCTTGCTACGGAAATGAGAGTTCTTAGCACCTATTCTATGCTTTCCAAATGAGACTTCTCAATAACTGTCTTTGATTTGGTTTAAGGCCCAATTAAAATCCTTCATGTTGCTTACTTGTGTTGGTCAACGTTCCATGATACGCAACTCCATGTTCAGCATCTGTTTACCGTAGAGTATTCTTTTGTTTGTTATGTAAATTTTGATCCTTTCACCCAGTTGAAAATACCAAATAGACTCTTCTCTTGCCCTCTATCTTGTGGCTGTGGGCTCAACTGATCCACATGCTTGATGCAAAGTTGTCACGGGCTGTTAATCAGCTGCCTGGTTCTTTGGTAGGACACTTCATTGTTGTCTTGTGTAGTGAAGAACCTTCTTTTATGTAAATCGTTTGTCAGGAGGAGAGTGATCCCCATGCTGCTGAACAGAGAAATGACGACCTCGCGGCATTTGAGGAGATGAGATATGATGAAGAGGAAACTATGAAGTATGATTTTGTAACAGCAGAAGATCCCTTGACAGATGTCCCAGTAGATATGCCAAATAATGCTGACATAGAGCAACAGTATGTTTCTCCTGTTCGGTTTGGACCAGAAGAAGTGATGTTGGATGTGGTTGCAAGACATCAGCTTACAACTGCTTGTATGTGGTGTGGGGTAGAGTTTAAGCATGATGCTATTGATTCAGAACTGCCATCAGAGTCGGTCGGTTTTATGTGCCCAACCTGCAAAGCTAAAATCTCTGGACAACTCAATCTGCTGGACGGTGGTTTTGCCTCGACCTGACGCCATCGCTGAGCTGGCTTTACCATCATCCTGTTCTGTGGGCAAGCTGCAGTTATGATTGGTAATGTCAACTTCCCTATTGGGAGGTTTCTCTCTTGTCAGGGTTTGCTTGGCGATTCCTCTTAGAAAGATCAAAGCTGTGGTCATCATTTAATTTTATTCCAGTGGATCTTTGTGGTGTTGGCTCCTTCATGGACGAGCTCCTCTTACTTAGTTGTTCACTGGTTCTTTATCTATTCTGGTGTTAGTGTCATATGGTTATGACTTATGAGTGTTCAGTCCACTGACATATACTGCTTAAACTTGCTTGGCAGGGTAATACAGACTGGAGGATCCAACAGGGAAACTATCTGTCACTATCAGTTTTGAGCAGTCAAATGTATGTGCTTCACTTGTTTCTGACCTGTCAAGTCACTGGTGTAATATATAGTTAGTGTTGTGCATTCTCTGTGTATGACTACTTCTCTATTGATGACGTGATATGTGCCGCTACTGCTAAGACATGAGGTTGGATGTCCATTATTGGTAATAGCCTTTTCCAGGCTGCGGCAGTGTGAAGGGGAAAAAAAAGGAGAGAAAAAAAACATGAAAAGGAAAACAAATTACTCATGGTGAGTATACTAGTGCCCGCTGCAGCTCTTTTTGACCATTTAACATCAAATGACCATTTGCTCAGGTGCCAGAAAAGCAACGTTCATTATATCTACGTTACCTGTCTGATCCAATACAACCAGACGTTTGTTATGTCTGTCTTGAGATCTTACTATTGGTTGTCCAAACTTTGTGATCCGTCACACCTTTCTTTTTCTCTTTCGACTTTTTTCATCCTGGTGTACTGGAATGCTTGTGTATCTGGGTGTGAAGAGGTGAGATTTTGAATGTAGTTAGGTGACCCCTGGACTTGGTATCTATTGAGAAATTCAGGGTCTCTCCTTCCTTCTGGAATGTTCATTTGTCGGAAAGTGAAGATGACTTGCTCTGTGATAACGAATAACTTGTACTGGCAACCATTTGAGTTTTGCTTCAGAATATCACTCTCCTTTTTCCGGGCTCAATGTTACACGTTTGTACTTGACTTATTGCTGCCGACATCACTACTCCTCCCTTCGGTGGGCCAAATTCCTTCCTTTAGGAGGAGGATAAAAGGGAAAGCGAAGAACGAAAGTGCAAGAGCCATTGAGGCAGATTTACCTTCCATTGAGCGAGAATCTATCTGCGGGGAAAAAAGGGATGACAAGCCCACAGATCTTGATCAGAGACAAACTGAATAAAGGGCGTTGCATCAGGTTCTCTCTCTTTATTTGTGGGAGAATAAATGACATATGACCGTGGAAATGAATCAATGAATAAAGGAAAAAAGACAATAACGACAGGCATACTCTTAGTTTTAATATTGCTAAAGTAATCAACACAAAATACTTAAAGCGTTCAATCCCACAATTCAAGAACATTCAAAAACAGATCTCCTGTACTGGGATTTGGGGTTTAACTGCTAATATATGAAAGATGAGATTTAGCTGTACCCCTTTAAAATGCCATTCAAAGGAAATGTTCTGTTGCTTGAACAGAGAAGGCAAGAGAACATGCCATGGAATCACAATCACCGTCCATGTTCATGATTAAGAGTTACTCATAGCAGAAGACACTTGAGAAAAAGTGACGTAGCAAGCTTGCTGTATTGGATCAGACAACATAGATTGAATGTTTGTGATCCGAACTTCGGTAAAAGTGACCTATTTTTTACAATTGTCCCCGAGTTTAGTAACTGCATCTGTTTAAGCTTGAATGTTTCTGCAAGTTCTTGAATGATAAAGATGAAAAAAATCGATTCCCTTATGCTACTAACAGCAATCGAGGTCGAACTGGCTGTTAAAAAGGGGGACAAGATGTCACCTTTTCAGCTTTGTCTAAATTGTCGACCCTCATTTGTTAAGGAAGCACCATCGACGGTGAAAGGCGCGATTCAATCATATCGATTGTCAATCTAGTGGTGCGACGAATGCTCTTACGGACACGGTTAATGTATTCGAGGAAGTGTACCGTGTGAAAAGCATATGATTAAAGAGTCCTTGATGTTATAAAGTTCCCGTGTGCGCTCATCGGAAGAGAAGTATAAATTCTACAAGCAAGGCAATGTGCAGTACTCAAATTTCAGACCTCCCTATGCTCATAGAGAAACATCAACCTGGTCTAGTCTCCATCTCTGAATTCTCTGAGTGCTCAAGACTCGAGACGGGCAAAAATGTCGGGGGCCACAATGGATGGTCGACGCATAAGCTGCAGCCAGTGCCAAAAACAGATGAGGCCAGTATGGACTATAAAGGAAATGCACTGCCCTTGTTGTCAGAATCTCATCAAACTCACGAGGTACGATGTCAGGCCACCAACAAGCGTGGATGCCAAATGTATCCTCAAGGAGAAGTTTCAATGTAAGCTCAAATGCAGGTATTCAAGCAGCTCCAGCTCCAATCGCACTTCCTTGAATCGCTGCTCAGTTCCCGGAAGTGGAATGACATCGGCGACTAAACCACATCCAGGGAAGCGTGCGGTTCTCTGTGGGGTGAGCTACAAGAAGAGGAAGTATGAGCTCAAGGGAACTGTTAATGATGTGAAGCACATGAAGGAACTGTTGCTTCGGACCTTTGGATTTCTGGAGGAGAACATTCTAGTCCTCACAGGTACTACAAAAAGCGATTGCTTCAGTTGTTTGCTAGACAAGGCCTTCTTATATTCGCTTGTAATGTATGAGGTACTGTTTGTTCAGTCATTTCCGTGGGATGCCTCGCACTCTTTTCACGTCTTTCTCACTCTTTTCCTGTCCTTTTCTATATGTCTAGCTTCGGACTCAAATGCATGCTAATTTGGTCGTTGATCCCAGAAATCAGTGCTTATGATTGATAAAACACAATCACTTTCTTGGAGGAATTTTGAGTTACTTTTGAAAGTATCTCCTTATAGAATATGTATAAATAATCGAGGAAAGTAAGACGGACAACCAAGAGAGGAGCTTGATAGAATTGCTTTTTGGCTGTGCCACTTCCAGCCGTGAGCTGGGTTGGACCACCAAAACCGGATGAAATCACAATTGGAAATGTACTAAATTGCAGAAGAGGAGAAGGATGAGCATCAAAGACCAACAAGAAAGAATATTCTGGACGCGTTTCAATGGCTTATCAGGGACTGCAGGTCAGGGTACTCTTTGGTTTTCTTCTTCTCAGGGCATGGTTTACGGCATCCCGAAAGTAATGACGATGAACTGGATGGATTTGATGAAAGCATCTGTCCAGTTGATTTTACCACAGAAGGCGCCATTCTCGATAATGACATAAATTCTGCAATTGTTCGTCCGCTGCCGAAAGGGGTAACCCTTCACGCGCTAGTTGATTCTTGTCATAGTGGGACTGTTCTAGATCTGCCATATGTATACGACAATAAAAAGTGAGTCCTCCAACTTTAACTGGATAAAAATGCTTATCTTGTTGTAAAACATCGCTGGATAGTCAGCACTTCATGTTTTATGTCAATGCACTGAATTCATTTTGCAATTTGGTCTGCTACATTTGCATTGTAAACCTCCTTCTTAGCATCTTCTCATTCATAGTCGATACTATCATGCCCAAGAAAACAAAGTGAACACGCAGCTGAACACACTTATGTGCATGCATACAACCATGTATTGTCTATGTGCTGAGTTCTTATGTGGAAACATAAGAAGGCAGGCAAAGTACCAGAAATGGTCCTGTCCAAGTTGAAATTAGCATGCTTATACTATGAAAAGATCATCTGATGTTAATTTCTGAGGAAAATTTTCTGAGAAACAGAGGTCAGTGGGTGGATAATCGGCCTCCTTCAGGTGCATATAAGGGAACAAACGGTGGACTTGCCATTTGTCTAAGTGCTTGTGCGGATGAGGAGCTGGCTGCTGATACTTCTGTAAGATATATGCCCTTTGACAAAGTCATGTCTCTTTACATGTGAAAAAAATTTACCATCTGTTGCTCTCTTTAGTTTATTTCCCTGGCTATTATGCATATGTCTCCAGAATTTTTGCTAGGAAAATGATATGATCCTTATCTGTTAATATGTGAAAGAAGATGAAGTGTTGCATGCAAGGATAAGAAGCTAATTCTTAACATCATGAAGTCATTCAGATTCCTGTATATCAGTAGGGAAATGACAATATTTCATCTGGGACTTGAACAGTGCCTAGTGCCAGCCAAAGTCGTGAATTTTGAGAAGAATCTTGATTCAAACATGAAGCGTACTCAATTTAGCAAGTTCAAGCTTCTCTGGACTTCTGATATTGACAGTATCAATATACTAAGGAGATTCTTCAATAATAATCATTGCTTTCAGGCTCTCTATGGGAGGACGATGTCTGGTGCCATGACCTCGAGCTTCATCCAAGCTATTCGGGAAAAACCTGGGATTACATATAAACAATTACTGAAAGCGATGCAAGATGTCGTCGATGCAGCTAACAAATCTAATTGCTTAAATAGTCGTATCCTATCAAGGTTTTTTCATGCCAAGATGTCACAGGTCATCTTCTTCCCTTACTGAATTTAATGTTGAGTCAATAGAATTGCGAACTGAAATAGAATCTCATAATTCATCCTAGAATCTAGGATATATCTTGCCATGATTCTTGATTCAAGAAGAGATCATTAGGTGTCAAAGGGACCTGATGTTTCTATTTATTAGAGGTATTAGTTATATCTGAGATCATCACCGTCATGTCAACCACAAATCTCCCATGGTTTGGAGTTTGCCAGACTCAGAAAAGATGACAGGCGGGACACAATTTACAAGAAAATTAAAGAAAGAAATGGGGTTGTCTTCTCAATAAATGACAAAAGGTGGTGCAATTGTGATCAAATAGGATTGGAGAATGGAGATGTGGAATCTTGGCCAAACATGTGCATTAAGTACTAGCCAATTGAAAAGAAGCTGGTGTTTGAATATGATAGCTAGCCTCATTAGTAAATGTTTTTGAAGTCTTTAGTTTCTTAGAATTTCAATATAATAACTCTGAGTCACTTGTAATTGAATTCCGCAGGAACCTGTGCTATCGTGCTCTGATACGATAGGCATTGAAAATATGAAGTTCGAGCTATAAAGAGGGAAATATCTCCAGTACAGCATACTCCACGTCTAACAAAGCTGGGGATGGACGGTGGGATCCTTATCAGGATCAAAAACATGCTTTTGTGGAGATTTTGCGATGGAAGGAAATAACAATGTGAACATCTGTCACATTAGGTAGATGATGAGGCATAAAAAGGAATAGGACGAGCATAAGATCCCATACATTCTGTAACTGGTTTCTTTCTTCTGTGGTCAGACAGTTCCTTTCTACTTCATTATGAGATGGTAAAAGTTTTTTGAGACATGACAAGGAGGCTGTAGAATAAAATTTCTCTCTGCACTTTACAGATGGTTCTCAGACATGCAAGGAAGATTTGCATTTTGGGAAGATTCCCCTTAATCTCTGAAGAAACTCATGCCAAGAACGAGAATCAATCAAAGAAACGCATCGAGGAACTGTCGAATGATATAGGAGGTCCACGCTTGTTCATGCAGGAAGTTCTATACACCACTCGTTTTTCCGACCATGGATGCCTTAAGGCATTACCATGAAGGTCCTTGACATTTTTATCAGGCTCATGTGCCAAACAACCAAGTGGTAGAATAAGAACCTGTCCCTGGTTCCCTTTACCTCAGGGCGAAATACAAGAAAGAGCGAAGAAGGCTAGGAGAAGTAAGAATCTGATTCGCCGCAATCTGCGGCATGACTCAATAAGGCTAAAGTGAATAAAGGAAACCGAAAGGATGAACTTTTCTGATACATGTACTCCTTTACACTGCAGGAGATGCAAATTCCTGGGTAGTCTCCGTACAGAAGAAAAATCTGAAAACACCTTTTGATAGTTCACAAGAAAGAATAAGGTCATTTGGGCAATTCCAACAGGCCTAATTCTCTTAAAAGTCAACCACTTTAGTTCGGGTCCCGATTGTAGCCCAACTTTTCTTTTGGTCTCATGAAGAACATCAATTTTGGATCGAGTCTCAATTCTGGCCCAAACCTTTTGTGGTCTCATAAAAATGTATCAATGAGTCATCTTTCTCCTCACTCTTTAATTATCTCTTAATTCCATACTTGCATTCAGGTGAAGAATTATTCATTGGCATCCATGTGCTGCTAGACTCTAATTAGATCCTCAGATAGTAGCTTTCCCATACCGACCGTAGTCTCCTGAGACATCAAATGGCAGATAGGAGATAGGGATGCAGTTGGTGTGGTGTGCAACTTTGTGGTGCTGCCGGAGGCGACAGGCAGTTCGGTGTGCTGTTTGCCTATCTGTCACCAAAACTAACCTCTACGATCCTCCGCTGACACAAGCTCATAATTCTCTATACCTGGCGGCTAACTTGTTCAACACAATTGCAAACAACATCCATCCTCTGGCCAACTCAACTGGCAACTATCCTGGAGGATGCACATCAAACTATGGCTATGATCCTCCCCTAGTTCGGTGTGTCGTGTGCCTACCTGTCACCAAAACTAACCTGTACGGTCCTCAGCTGACTCAAGCTCATAATTCTCTATACTGGACGACTAACTTGTTCAAAGGCCTCGTTGGTACCGTTGCAAACAACATCCATCCTCTGGCCAACTCAACCGGCAACCATCCTGGAGTGTACACTTCAAACTATGGCTATTATCCTCCACCAATTCATGGCAGGAAGCTTGGTTTGCTTTGGGGAAGTAAGCTATAGAGAGAAGAGGTACATCCTCAAACTCAAAGAAAGTGTCAACGATGTGAGTGTGCATGCGCTACTTCCTGGTCGAGAAGATGGGATTTCGAGACGGCTCTATACTCATTCTCTCTCAAGTAGCTCGGAGTTGGTCTACTCTCCCTCTGAACCCCTTATTTATGAGTGATTTGTCCAGGCTCCAACTATTTTATGCGTCGTATCTTCAATCGCAAAGTCTAAAGTAGATCATAATCAAAGCAACGCGACTATAGGAAGAGCAGATGAAACCCGGGAAGCAACTCCAGAACTAGCCATCCATCAATTAAGAGCCTCTCTCTGGTCATTAGCTAGGTGAGAATTCCGTCAATGGAATTGGACTTTATTTTTATTTTAGGAAAATGTGACATTTCTCAAAAAAATTCATCGTTTAGTGAGAAAAATAATTTCCCTAAATAGATATGCATTATTCAAGCACTAGTGACTTATACATAAGTAGCCAAGGAACCCGGTATGAGCACTGGGGTCTTAAGCCCGGATCCCCGACTCCTGGGCATGAGCACAAATATTGGTCTTGGATCCACCAAAACCGAGCTGAAGAACTCAATGCCCGTACGCAACTTAGTGCCCCAGCCTCGGTCCATAGAGGAAGGGTCCACAACGTTTGGGCCTTGGTAGGACCTAGGCCTATGACCCCAGCGCCAAGGCTTGAGTTAATTGAGGCTGGGCCCCAAACTTGGCACCCAGACCTTGGTCCATCAAGGTCGGTCTCGGGACATTGGTGCCCATGCCCAAGTCCATCGAGGTCAAGCTCCATGGGCGCAGGCGCAAGGAACCCGGAAATGGGCACGGGAGTCCCGATTCCGGCCTCGATGGACTCAAGCATGGTGGCCGGGATCTTGAGGATGGCCTAGATAGTCTGAAGTTAGGGCAACGAGGTCTTGAGCTAAGCCTCAATGGACCCGGCCCCATTGCCTAGGGCACGAGAATGATGGCTTGGGAACGAGCATTAGGGTTATCGTGCCCAAACATAGAGTTTTTGATCCAAACGCCGATACCTAGTCAAACTTTGAAAAATGATTTTCGATTTTTATAGAGGAGATCATTTTCTTGAATTTAAGCGATTGAAACGCCAAACAATAAGGAGAATATTTTCTCGCAAAACAAACGGAGCATTAATGTTCAAAACTTTACACCGACTCGTGGGAATATTACAAAAAAAAAGTCTCAAACATATTGCAATTATGCCAACTCGATCTTAAACATTTCGCATTTGTGTCAAAGTCTATCCATGGTCGGAAATCACTAGTGTGGATGTTGGCCGTCCAACGTCGGCCGATACATGGATAAATTTAATGATAAATAGTTTTTCAATTTGTGGAGTTAGTTTGCGTTCAGGTGCAAAATCCACAAATATCCTTGATTCGGTCCGATCTCATGCGCGGGAACCCCATCTCCTTATTCTCGTTGTTTCAAAACTCAAGCTCATAGAGTGAATCCATTATAAGGAAAACATGCTTTTGAAATGCCTCTTTTTGGAACATCCTCTTTATTTCTAATTTTCCAGCAAAGGTAGATAACGACAAAGAACGAAAACCATAAATTGCCCGTGCATTGGAATCCTTCCACTTGGGCGAGTAATTTTTTGTCACTCAGATGCTTATGTTAGCAATTTGTCAGGGTGAAAAACCAAAGAGAGTATAAGAGAGGATTACTATTTTGTAGGGGGTAATCGAAAATTGCACGAGGAAAGAATAAAATCTCTTGAGTTAAGTTTTGACGGGTAGTCTTTAAAGGTAGGGAGAATATATTCCTCTTGAGCAATCTCATGTCCTTCATCACTATAACTAAAATTAGTGGCAACATATAGGAGAGACGTATCCCTATTGCCAATGCTCATAATTACATCTATATAACCGCTTCTTGGCCCAACCCAAGTGAATTTGTTATTTTGTACACAGTTATCGACGAATCCTTTTGGACCAAAAACGATTGCATAGGGACAATTCTTCTATGATCTTGATCACGACCACTTTTTACTTAATTAAAAGTAAGAAGTAATAAATACTTGTGGCTTGTACTGGTAAAGATTCCGTTGGTGCAATGTATGTAAGTTCTATTTGCTGTAATGATCGAATAGATGGTAACGTGTCAAATCTCACAGGGGCTGGTGCAATGATACTTAGAAGGATTTTGCTAAGAGCAAAGTGAACAGACGAGCTGTACAATGTAAAAACTAAAATTCTACGAGTCTTATATCTATCTCGTTCAATATGAATAATTCATTTTTTCCTACATATGCCAAGTTCCTTTTGTACCTGGATAGAGGGTCCCGATAGGTAGGAGTGCAGCTACAGAACACAGTGATTTGGATTCAAATAACTGCGGGTTTACATGAAACATCTCCTCTGAGAAAGAGAGAGATGAACACAAACGACTGGAAGCAAATGAATGACTTTGCATCCAAAGTCCGAGTTTCATAAGAATACAGCATTGGTCATTCAAGGAAAAAACTGCATTTCCATCGACTACTCGTCATCTTCATCAAACTCGGACTCATCAATCGGACTCTCACTCTCAGAATCGCTCACCACATATCTTGTCTGCTTGCGGTTCGCCCTCTGAGGCCTTCCTTTTGGAGGGGCCACTTCAACCACTTCTTCTGCATCATTGCCGGCGGAACTGTCTGCCTTCCCTTCCCTTCCCAGCACAGAACTGCTTTTCTTATTGAAAGGAGATGCCCTCATCTTCCGTACTTTCTTTTCCGGCGAAACTCCAGTGCTTTCAGCTGGCTTTAACACCTCAGTCAAGAGCCGTTGGTTCGTTCCCCGAGCCTGCTGCTTGTTGGCTAGACCTTTCTTCGTTGCTGGAGGTGGCTTTGATATCTTTGCAGCTGCAGATGGTTTTCTGCTTCCTTTCTTCTTTGCCACCTCTGCTTCAGAGTCCACTATCTCGTAGTCATCATCTCCACTGTCATTACTATTCTCTTCCTCGGAAGTATCTGAGAGGGTGACCGAGGGCTTCTTCCTCGAGGCAGCCCTTTTGCTAGGTTCTTTTGCCTTGACTGGTATTTCAGGCACTTTGTCCTCTAGAGCTGCGTTGCATGGAACATGTTTTATGCGATAATCGTTATTACCAAGTAACTCCAGGATACAGCAAAAGGATGCAAGTCTCAAGTAAACTTTGGGCAAATATGGCACAGGTTCCTCAACACAGTTATTCACTATCTCATGTAGCCCCAGCGTCTTTACAGATGGAATTGACTTTTAAGTCGAACAAGTTTAAGTCACTCAGACAAAAGCTCATACCTGACGAATTATCTGGTGAAGATTCAAGGTTATATGCAGCAAGTCGATCTTTTAATTCAAGCAACTCAAAGTCCTCGTCATCATCTGAAACTGAGGCACTCTTGCTAGGCTGTGTGAATGTAAACAGAAATGTGAAAATCGTCAAAGACGGTTGCCTGGGGTTTGAATTAGAAGGAAGAAACCAAACGCACCTTCAGAGCTGGAGCTTCCCTAGAATGGGCACCGCGTTTTGGTTTCGCAACATCAGCAGCTTTTTCCGAAGGAGAAACTACTGTCAGTGACTCTGTATAAAATAACAATGCAAGCAGTTAAGTTAAAACACGAATTCCATATTAACCTGCTTCCAATGCAATAGTTGATCCTTCAGTGACTTGTGCTTGAGCTTCTGAATTGTTGGCTTTAGTGTTATTCTTGCGAGGCTTCTTTGGTGCTTGTCTAGAGACTTTTGTGCCAGCTACATTTGTTTTGCTTCTTGCCTTTCTCGCTTCCTCTGCTTGGGCATCAATTTTTTCTTGCTCCTGCATAACACAACAGAAAGCATTAATCAAAACAGAAGTTAATGGAGTAATGTCAAGAGGGCAACGAAAATCATACATCAAGTTTTTCCTCTAGAGCAGCAAGATCTTTCAACCACAAATTCTCAGGAGTGGCTTTTCTCAGGGCATCAACTTCGTTAACTAGCTTATCCTTATCAGCACATAATTCCTGAACTTTCTCGAGGGTGAGTGTGCCAATTGCCATGGAGAGCAGATACTCATAATCACTGGCTCTCACTTCTTTGGTGATGGCCTCTGGGTTCTCTTCTGCTTCTTCTGAATCATCTGTTGACCCAGCTACTGCTGTTTCAATTGTTCTAGTCTCCTTCCTGAAGGGAGCAAAGCCTTTTGCTTGCAGCTCTTGGAACAAATCTGCTCTCTTTCTATTGCTCACAATGATCTCTCCATGGACAACACCGAGAATAAACCTAACCTTGTTGTCCAACATCACTAACTTTAGTTCCAAGTTTTCCAGCAAAATTTTCTGCAATGGAGAAATAGAAAAGTACTCATAATATGCTATTTACAACCAAGTCACATATGAAAAAAAAGAGCACAAATATATAACTGAAACCATTTCCTCGCTTTAACTGAGATTACCTTTCTTTTCTCATAACACTCGAGCCTTAAGTGGAAAAACTCCTCTAGAACTGCAGAAAGAGAGATGATAAAATTTGCAATGAGACATGGATTAGTTTACCATATAATTCATAATCCTAATAAAATATGGTTGATTGTGATCTAAGCAGCAAAATTAGCATACTTTGTTCAGGGCAGTCATATTTCTTAATCACTCCCTTTGAGTCAAACAAGTGCATGTTACTCGTGCTGATTGTTGAGGTCAGCTTAAATTTCTTCAGTAAACCCTCTTGCTTTGCTATCATCATGTTCTCCTCTGACAACATAACTTCAAAATGTACAGTTACATCATCACTGTACTGCCTAAATTCCTGCAATTGGCAATTACAGTTTAGCGACGATATTCAAAGACAAGATGTGATGCACAAGGTTGGGTTGCTCAAGAACTCATTACCTTGACAAAAGGATCCTTCATTTTATCCTTCTCTCCAGTTGATAATGATTCCAAAAACTCCCTGTAATCCTGGGTCCATCGACGTATTGGAAGCTCTGTGATCCTCAGTGTGGTATCATCGATTTCCTCAATTATCCCGCAAACAGTGTAGCTGACGCCGGCTTCCTTAGTGGCTGTTTTCTCTATGGTCCCTCTAAATCCACGATACCAAGGATCCATGGACTCCATCATTTCACCACTCAACAAACGTCTCAAGTTGGCAACAATATCTCTTGGATTGTAGTTGGGGATGTAAGAACTCCATCCAGTTCCAATTCCTTCGCTACCATTGACGAGAACCATAGGCAAGACAGGCATGTACCTGCATTACATGACCAGTATTAGTCAACACTTTCGTATTAGGTAAATGAATAACAAGGGTCCTATAATGAGTAATTACCAAGTTGGTTCAATAGATTGCCCATCTTCATTTAAGTAGTTCAGCAGGTTGTCGTCATCCTTAGGGAAGAGGAATCGTGTAATAGGAGAAAGCTTTGTGTAAATGTACCTAGAGCTAGCATGATCTTTTCCTCCCTACCAAAGTAACATGTTCCATGTAAGTGAAAAGAAAAATTGTAGACACCCCAATTATCTTCAGTGAAGTATGAAATTCTCACCATGTTGCGGGTGCCAAATTGGCCGTTCGGGCATGAGAAGGTTAATGTTGTTGCTGCCCACATAATCCTGTGCCATTCCAATAATGGTGCTAGCAAGACTTTGCTCGCCATGGTGGTATGCTGAATGCTCGGACACGTAACCAGAAAATTGGGCAACCTTCGCTTCTTTGATGAAATTCCTTTTGAATGAGCAGAAAAGAATTTTCCTTTGACCTGGCTTGAGGCCATCGACCATGGAAGGAATTGATCTTTGAAGATCAGCCATAGAAAACAATATGAGCTCCTTATTAACAAAGTCACTATACTTGATGAGCTTCTCCTTCTGATCAAGATAAGTGCCAGGCTGCGGGAAACAAATATATAATTCCATTAAGTCACATCTAAAATGCAACAAGTACTTCATGTTCTTATAATTTAGACAGCACTTCCTACCTCGAACTGACGAAGCCAAGTCTTCCTTGCTTCAATCTTCTTCTTGCTAAAAGCAAGCTCAATTGCGTCGCTGTCTTGGTCATCAATCCATACAAAATCCTTCTTGTGCATTTCAAGATTTTGGAAGTATTGCTTCCCCTCTTTTGAGGTGCTTGTTCCCAACCCCTGCAAGGATCATTCAACTACAACTGTTACCCATTACAAGTACTTTGGCACTAACTGAGTTATACGTCAACAATGTATACAAACCTTATAATACTTGATTGACCACCCACTTGCATTGCCCCTCAAACTTTCTTTCCAGGACTCATATTCCGGCATTGAATAGAAACTTAATTCTCTTCCATTTTTCTGAGTAGCCTGTAGTTACAATTTGAGAAGGCTTCAAGCTCTTTTTCCAACTACTAAGAACAGTTTAAATTGATCGAGTTAATTTCATCATCCCTACCTTAACAATTGGAGTGATAAATTCCACTAGGAAAGATGGAACTTTGAGCAAGGATGGCCAGAAGGAATGAATGAAGTTAATAAGAAGGCCTTTAATGTGGGAACCATCATGATCCTGCAAAATTGCAATTGCACATCCAGAATGCAATATGTACACAGTGACTGCACTATAAGAAGCATTGACAGTAGTGGCACATGCTTGACAAAAAAATTATACAAAACAAATTGTATAGAAGAGTGAAACCTGGTCTGTCATTATCATCAAATGACCATATCTTAAAGATTTGACACTGTCATAATCCTTATTTTGCTGCAACCCAAGAATCTGCTTTACGTATTGTATCTCTTTGTTTTCCATTATTTGACTATGGCTGGCTTCCCTCACGTTGAGTAATTTACCTCTCAAAGGAAACACACCATAATGATCTCGACCGACAACAGAAAGTCCAGCCATCTGCAACAACTCAGTTAGGTTAGGCAACCATTTGAGAATGTTCAGCGACAAAAATAAGAAGCTTTTTATGTCACACATCCAAAAATGTACCAGCACTTACTGCAAGGGCCTTTGCTGAATCTCCTTCTGTCAAAATCAGGGTGCACTTATCAGAGTTTCTACCTCCAGCATCGTTAGCATCCTCAAGCTTGGGAATCCCACGGAGGTTCTCTCTCTTCGACCCATCAGTTTTCTTTAGGTCTTTGCTTTGCTTGAAATTTGCCCATGAGATGAGAGACTCAACAATTCCAGACTTTGCCACTGCATTACAGCAAGCACAAAAAAAAAAAAGTTGCCCAAAAATCGGTCCATCAATTTCATTATATTCACTAAAGAGTGTCCAACCTTTTTGTAGGAACTTGTCAGATAGTTCACACTTGGATCCGAAGCTGCTCTGGCGAAGTGTCAAAGTTTCCTTGGTTTGAGAGTCAAATGCAGGATTGTCAATGAGGGCATTGACAAAAACCCATAAATGACTCTTAACGTTATGGGCCTTGAGGTTCGCATTCTTATTCTTCTTGTTCACAACACTCATAACGTGGTTCGCAATCTGATTGGTCACATAATCAACATGTGTCCCTCCCTTAACAGTAGCTATCGCATTCACAAAGCTGACCTGTCGTAGAATTGACAATGTAAGATTTGTTCGGTAGTACTAGCTCTCTATTTTTGCCTTTTACCAGAAGAAAGTATTCAAAGTACCTGTTGAAACTGTCCTTCGCTTAGGCTTACACAGACTTCCCACCTCTCATTCACAGTCTCCTCAATCCTAATCCAATCAAGTAAATTTAGCATTCAGAATACCAATTCAAGCTACAAAATGATTATAATCAGACAAAAAGAAAAGGAAAGAACCTTGGGAGGGAGCGTTCTGGGCTATTTTTAGAGGAAGATTTTAGACAGAGGCCAACATAATCAGCAAATGTTTTGACAGGAACCCTTTTCCCGTTCAGCTCGACCTTCACCATTTTTCCGAGGCACCCAGCCAAGTCAATGACGCGCTTTTTCATCAAAGCAACCACATCATCTTCAAGCTGGGTCATGTTAAACTTGGCCAAGTCTGGTTTGAATGAAACCTTGGTCCAGTTTTCGCCAGCCTTGCAAGCCTTAATATCAGGTGCACTTTTTGCTCCCATGTTCTTGGAGAAAACCTTTAAATCAGTGGGAAAAGATCAGCATAGAAGTTCAACTAAATTGATTTCACTAACCAAATACAATTAGCGGGTACATTCCTCTGAAAACCAAAGCGAATGTAGTTACTATGCTGAAAAGTAGCAACAACCTCGAGCAGTAACCTTCCCATCAGAGCAATGTGCATAACTATCGTGGAGAAATAAACCTGAAGGAATCCAAATTATGAAAGCTAGAGGAAATGGTACCATAGGCGCATCCAAGACACAAATAAACGGAAGCCTAACAAGTCTAGATAACGCAGGTTCTTCTTATGCTTCGCAATCTTCCATATCGTTTTTACCTGCTTGTACTTGAGGCCATTCTTGCCATCAGCTGTCTCAATAATGAAGTCGGTCGAGAATATATTCGTGAGCTTAGCACCATACCCATTTCTCCCTCCGGTCGTCTTCTTCACGGTGTCATCGTAGTTACTGCTGGTCAGCAAATGCCCGAAAATCAACTCCGGCACATAGACGTTCTCCTCCCGGTGCATCTCCACGGGCACGCCATCCCCGTTGTTGTACACGGTGATCAGATTCTTCTCTGCGTCGATTGTCACCTTCACGGAGTCCATCCTGGGGTCTCGCTGCTTGTTGTCCGCGGCGTTGACGAGGATCTCGTCAAAGATCTTGTAGAGGCCGGGGACGTAGGTGACAGGCCGGTGCACCATCTCGTCGTTCTCGTAGACCCAGAGCGTCTGGGTGTGCTTTTCGACGGAGCCGATGTAGGTGTCGGGGCGGAGGAGGATGTGCTCAAGCTGGGACTTCTTCTGGTAGGTCTCCTCGACGGTCTTGCCCTTGCGTGCCGCCGCCGCCGCCACCGGAGCGGCGGTGTTGGCGATGTTGCTGGTCTGCAGAGGGAGGGCCATGGGGGCGGCGAGAGGGGTCTCGAATGGGGTGAAAATCGGAGCAGGAATCACGCAGCGAGTGAAGTAAAAAATGACGGTTTTGGAGAGAGAGAGAGAGAGAGAGTGTGTGTTTGAATTTTGAATTCAGGCGCTTGCTTTTCGGTTACCCTTTTCTTTTCTTTTTTTCCTTTTTTTTTTGGGGTTGGTTCTCCTTCACTAAAGCGAAAAATGAGAATTTGTTTAGGTTTGCCCTCCAATAAAAAAAAACTACACATTTGAAAAAAAACCTTTTTAAAATAGAGGCGCTTTTATCAGTTTAATGAGAAATGTGTGAATCAAGGCTATTTACTAATGGAAATAAGGCGGGCGTGATAACACTTCGTTTTAAATCAACTTTAAAAAAAATTATTTGATAATAAGACAAAATTTTTGTTTTTGAAACAGAAATCTATTTGATAAATTTTTTTTTGTCAAACGTTTGGTAACGGTTGAAAATTTCGATTTTTGAAATATTATTAACACAACATCTTCTAAAAAAAAATCCTTACAAAAAAAAAAAACATCTTCTACAAAAAAATTATTGATCTTAAACTAAAATGCATATTATTCAAGAAAAGTGAAATGCAAATATTGACAGATTTACTTATAACTTGTTATTTAATTATTTATGCAAATGAGGACCAATTTTATGGGAAAAATTATATTAATGAATACGATGATCGAGTTCATATATCTAGGCCGAAAGTACCTGAAGTTTGGTGCTTTCTCTCATGTGCTCTCATAATTTATTAAGAATAATGATATTGCTAAAAAAACTCTCATACAATTGAAATTATTTTAAATTTTAAAAAAATTTAATTTCTTTAAAAAATATAATTTACGTTTTAAAAGTATACTTTTTACTCCTAAGAATCGGAGACGGAGACCTTGTAGCAAATGGGGCGGTGGTTAGCGGCGACGGCGTTGGCGATTGGGGGTGGCGGCAAAGGCATCGTTGGTCGTTGATGGTCGCCGCAGTAGGCAACAGATTAGCGACAATTGGAGGTGACGTCGGAGACATTGTTTGGACCGCGGCGAGGGGCTTCGTTAGTCGTCAATATATCTAGTTGGACCCACCTTCATTTAAAATCTTAAGTCAATGAGTTATGAGCCAATTATGATATATTAAATACTCAACACCACATTAATTCTCCGCTATGGGACTTCCCGACACACTCGCACGTGCACACTCAAAAGCTCGACACAACTCGCACATGCACACTCAAAAGCTTAAACCAATAAGCTATGGACTAACTAAGATATATTAACTACTTGACACCACATTAATTCTCTAATGCGGTACTTCTCTAACACAACTTACACGTGCATTTCGTATAGAGGTTATTATGTCGGCAAATAGTGTTCGGTCGTGGAATTTCTTTCTTTCTTTAATTCCAAAATATGAGTATGTGACTTGTTATAATTGTTCTTGCACCAACATATCTCAACTTGAATTTCCATCAACACCCACAATACCCACCTGCCCAAAAATTACGTTGGTAATCGGATTCATTCCTTGAGATATTTCACCAAACATTGATACCATTTATTAGGAACACGCAGCAGAAATCCGATACCTTCATTCGGAGAGATTCTTAAGATGGAACCTAAGTTTAAGCCCATTAACAAATTCAGTTGAACACACCTTCACTAAAAAAACTTAAGCCAATGAGTTTTGGGCCAATTAGAATATATTAACCGCTCAACACCATATTAATTATCCAATGTGAAACTTTTCTAACACAATTCACATGATGCATCTCAACGATCACACTTGCATCTCAACAATTTTGATGCACCACCATTTGATGGGAATGTACAAAGACATGCCCAATGCCTTTCCCTAGGAAATCGCTAAGAGGGAACTCAAGTCCGAGCAATATATCATATCCAATTAAACACACCTTCACTCAAAGGTTCTCGGGGAAGGTATCGGGCTTCGTTGTACATTCCCATCAAATAGTATCGTAGAGGCGATGGTTGATTGGTGACCCACTCTTAGTATGTATCAATTTTTGGTGAAATGTCTCAAGAAATGAATCGGTGACCAATATGATTTTCGAGTCGGTGACGTTGTGGCGTAGCAATGTGGGCTCGATGGGCGTTGATGGAGATTCAAATTGGACTATGTTAGTGCGAATAATACTTGAATTAAAGGGAGAGCAAACCTAACACTTGAACTCATACGTGAGGGTGAGATTGTTGAGATGCACATGTAATTGTTGAAATATATGTGTGAGTTGAGTTGGAGAAATCTCGCATCATATAATTAATATGGTGTTGAAGCAGCTTAATTTATCCTAATTGGTCCATAACCGATTGGCTTAAATTTTTTAATGAAGGTGAGTTCAACTAGATATGTTAATAGGCTCGGACTTAAGCTCCCTCTTAGCGATCTCTCCGGATGATCCATTGTGCGCTCCTATCAGCAAAATGAGCCATTAAGGGCATAACAACGGTTGGCTTGGCAACGACATGCGCTATCCTAAAATTTTGACCTTTCGATCCGCAAATTGCCATTCATTCGTGGACAGGGAGACCAATCCTTCACCTCCGATTGAGTTGTTTTGACTTCCATGTATCAAAGTCCTTCTCCATCCTCTACGGTGGTGTTATAGGGTAGGCCGGTTTCACCGTCTTCCTTGACCGACTTAATAGAACTCCGGCTGAATTTCTTGCCAAGATGTCTAAAAGCAACAAAAAGACACACCGCTGGTTTTTCCCACCATTGTTGCCTTAAGGGCATTACCATGAAGGTCTTTCGACCTTTTTATCGGGTTCAAGTGCCAACCGCCAAGCAACCAAATTGGTAGAATAAGAACCTGTCCTGTCGGGGCCACATACAAGAAAGAACGAACAAGGATAGAAGAAGCAAGAATCTAATTCGCCGCAATCCATGGAATGACACAATAAGGCTAAAGTGAATAAAGGAAACACAAAGGATGATCTTTCCCGATACATGGACTCCTCTACAAAAGAGACAACTTTGAAATAGAATCAGTTCAACATCGTCCGATTATTTCAATGGATCGAATTTCTCCTCACTCTTTAATTATCTCTCAATTCGACACTTGCATTCAAGTGAAGAATAATTATTCATCGGTATCCGTGTGTGCCGGCCTCCAGTTAGATCCTCGAGATAGTTGCTTTCTCATACCAATCGCAGTCTACGAGATATCAAATGGCATTTAGAAGAGAGAGATGCGGTTGGTGTGGTGTGCTACTTGAGCTACCACCGGCATTTCGGTGTCTTGTGTACCAATCTGTTACCAAAACTAACCTCTATAATCCTCCGCTAACTCAAGCTCGAATTCTCTACACTGGGCGGCTAACTTGTTCGAGAGGCCTCGTTGGTACTGTTGCAAACAACATCCATTCTCTAGCTAACTCAACCGGCAACTATCCTGGAGTATACATATCAAACGATGGCTATTATCCTCCGGCTCCGTCTCCGCCATCGCCGCTCCTCCTGCTCATGGTAGGAAGCGTGCTTTGCTTTGTGGGGTAAGCTACAAAGGGACGAGGCACATGCTCAAAGGAAGTGTTAACGATGTGAGGTGCATGCGCTACTTCCCGGTCGAGAAGATGGGATTCCGAAACGACTCTATACTCATTCTCTTAGGTAGCTCGGAGTTGGTGTACTCTCTCTCTCTCTCTCTCTCTCTCTCTCTCTCTCTCTCTCTCTCTCTCTCTCTCTCGAACCCCTTATCTACAAGGGATTTGTACTTGGCACAACTGTTTTGAGGGTCATATCTTCGATCTCGTAGCTAAAGCAGTTTCTTTGTTCTTTCTTTTTTCTCGCTATCTCTAAAGTTATTATATCTTCTAGGAGTTCTATCTAATTAGGAGAGCACGCTGCTAGCTTATGATACCATCTTAATCCATGAACTTAATTTCGCTGAGCGGACCATTTTGTACCACTCTTCAATAAGATGGAAATTGGAAACCCACATGAGTTATATCCTCAAGCTTGAAAACCACACCAAAGATGCACATTACATGACATACCCTCAATTCGATTTCGCATCGCCAACAATAACAACTTGATTTATGCACGAAGAAGAGACGGATCGACTCAGGATCCCAACAAAGCAAAACATCCTCATGGCTATGCGATGGTTGGTCCATGGTTGCCAATCTGGTGACTCATTGGTGTTTCACTTCTCCGGCCATAGCTCAAGACAAGCGATTATGATATGGACGAAATGGACGGGTTTGACGAATCCATCCGCCCAATTGATCATGAGATTGCAAGGAAGATACTTGATGGTGAAATTAACGCCACCATTGTGAGACCATTGCCTCGAGGAGCCAAACTCCACGCTATAATTGATGCCTCGCTACGGTGGAACCATGGTCGATCTACTCTTTGTATGCCGGATGAACCGGTCGGCGATCTTTCCAACGTCTCTATTGACAAAGCAAGAACATTGTTATTGCACTTTCTACCGCACTAAGTCGACTAAATTGAGTATCACTTTTCTTTATGCGAGAGAAGGTACCTACGGATGGGAAGATCACGGATCAACCGTTTATAAGGGCACAAGAGGTGGACTAGCCCTCTCTATTAGTGCTTGTGATGATAACCGGACCTATGTGGAAACAACGGTGAGTGAGATTCCAGCTTAGACTTTTCGTTCTGCGTTGTTAACCGGTTCTGACAACCCCTCAAGTAACATCCCTCACAAGAATGGTAAGTGTTAGATGATCAACCGATCAAGTCCAAAGCAGCTTTCTTGTGAAGCCTCTTTGGATTTCAAGTGGCTAGAGTCATTTCTTTTTGTTTGGCCAATGTGAGTCCTAGGACAATGTGATATAAATGAGAAGTTCCTCCAATGATGCTTGTTTTAGTCTTCAAGTTCAAGGATTAAATTCCGTATATGAACTACCGATTATTAACAGGATCGACATTGGAAAAGGTTGATTCCATTGCATCGACATACATTTCGCAGGGCGTTAGTAAGAAGCGCGAAACAAGAGGCCATGACATACGACTTCATTCAAGCAATGCAAAACAAACATGAACTCGGATACGACCATGTACCGGCAGCCATGCGTCATACAATTCGCGAGGCTAGCACTGGAGTTCGTCTTAACTGGTCCGATTGGATCCCTTGTTAACAAATTGCTTGGTGTTGGTTTGACTTAGGTATCAATCATTCTAAACCATTACAATCCCTTTGCACCCGAAATTACCGAGATGAGAGTTAAAAGTTTTGATGGTAAGAGTTATTCTATACCCCCGGGAAACCCATTAAGAGTGTCGGTGCTAACTTATCCATAGCCTGTTGGTGTTCTTCATCGTTACATAAGCTAATAAGCGAACCACATGTCTTCCCCCTAGAAAATATAAGTTGCCGAAGATTTTGTGATAGGGTTGAATCATTAGTCCGGGAAGTGGGCAAAGCACATGTCTAATGCAATTTTCGGTGGCCACGTAGGAACCGGCCCTTTGACCGGGCCCACGGTTCCGACCCGTTTATATAAAAAAAAAAAAATAGGGCGCCCGGGCTCCAACAGCCCAAAGAGCCATTGCAATTGCAACGGCCCAAAGAGCTGTTGCAATTTGCAAGCCAAATGGCCGTTGCAAATTTGCAAAGGCCAAATGGCCTTTGCTTCACCCAAATTTTTTTTTTTTGATTTTTTTAAAAGTTAAATAACCTTCCACTTCTTTATAAATACATATCTTTTCCCTTTTATTTTTCTCACAAATCCTATCAACGATTCTCTCAATCCCGCCTCAATTCTATCAAAAATGGCAAATGGAGCGAAATCTTGGAAATAGTAAGATGGCGATGGGAGATTTCGAACATCCTATTTCTAGATATGATCCTCGTGAGTATACATATTGAGAAGACCACGACGATAATATCAACGTTGTTTCTATTCTGAACGTCGAGTACGTCCCAACACAAGAAAGTCTTTATCCTCCTACTGGTGTTGAAAAAACGTCGACGGCAAATAAGCCGAAAAGGAAGGGCCGAGAGTGTACATCCGATTTGTGGCTGCACTTCGATAAAGTATATGATGAAAGCGAAAGTAAGTATAATATAAATTGTAAATATTGTTCGCAAACATACAAATTTACCAAAGGAGACGGCTACGGAACATTCACAAGATCATCCGACGAAAAAAATATTCAACGCAAGCGAGGGATCGACACTAGGCAACAACAAATTTCCGAGTACGCCAATCCTAATACTCATCCTTTATTCCGTTATACTGATGCACTTTATAAACAAATTTTAGCTGAATATGTTGCCTTTGTTCATACTCCGTTTACTACTTTGGTAAAAATTTTAATTTGAAATATTTGATAAATCTTGCGTTGGTTTCGCAAGTATCAACTATTCGAAAAGTACTCTTAAACGCGAACTTTTGCATCTTTATAAAAAAAACAAAAAAAATATTTAGCAAAATTTTTTCGGAATTCAATGGACGTGTGCATTTAGGTAGGGATATTTGGAGTGATCCCTGCAAATTCATTCTTATATGGGTGTTACGCGTCATTGGATAGGTGACGACTAGACCATTCAAAAAAGACTTCTTGCATTTCGAGTTTTTGATGAAAAGCATTCGGCTAATAATATTTATAGAATAATTAGGCAAGTTTTAGAATAATATACTTGATAAATAAAGTATTTTCAATTGGTTTTGATAATGCCGCCGCAAATACCGCTTCAATTCCCCGAATTAGAAAATATTTGCAAACCTTCTTTTGGGGAACAATTTTTTTACATTAGATGTGTTTGCCATGTTTTAAATTTATGTGTACAAGATGGTTTACGAACTCTTAAAACTTCTCTCGCCCCAATAAAGGGTGCAATTAAATTTTTATGGAGTCATGCCCATTTTATGAAAGCATGGAAAAAATTTTGTAAACAACATGGGAGAAGGGCAAAAAGGTTTCCAAAATATATTCCGACTCCTTGAATTCTACCTACGAGTTGCTTCATTAAATTTTTTATTACAAAGATTTATTGTGTATGTTTATTTAGCAAAATATTTCTGAAATTACTTTACTTTCGCAACTTTAGGACGTTTGCAAAAAAAAAATTAGATTTTTTGAAAATTTTTAATGATACTACTAATATTTTATCCGGTATTTATTATCCTACTATGCATTTATTTTTAATAGAGTGTGTTAATATTGGTAATGTTTTTAGTGAATATGAAAAAGATATTGAATTAGCTCGGACTATTTTAGTAATGCGAGAAAAATGATTGTATTATTATTTCAAAACTTCTCTTGTCTATTTAATTGGTATTATTTTTTATCCACGTATTAAATTAGATGTTTGTTATATTATCCGAATGTGTATTATTATGATTGTTTACATTTAAAAGATGCAATAGATATTTCAAATATACAAGAAGAGGTTAAAAGTAGACAATCTATTGCCTCACGACGAAGCTCGGTAGTTCACTTAGTAGAGGGTACGATATGCTTAAAAGTAGACGAAAAAAATGAAAAAGGACAAGAGGTAGTATTTACGAATTAGAAAAATATTTAACTACTCAATTTGAGTTTCGTGATGTCGAACACAAGCAGATTTTCAAATCCTAGAGTGGTGGAAGAGTCACTCAAACGATTACCCAGTTCTCACCCTCATCGCTCGCGGATATTAGCAACCCCTTCTTCAATAGTTGTAGTGGAATAAGCATTTAGCACTGAAGGATTAGTTTTGGACTCTTGCCATTCAAGATTAAGTCCTGAGTCTGTGGAAGTTCAAACTTGTGTCGACAATTAGACGAAAGCTAGATTTCGACATCAAGAGCCTGGATCGAGAATACGAATTCTTTAGTGATGATTGTAAAGATACCACGTACCACGTACCACAACGGGTAGCGATGATTTACAATGAAGCAAGTTGGGGTTATCAAAAGTAAAAGAACTATATGGACTTTGATTCTTCTAAATCCCAAGAAGATATGTAGGCGATTAATGATAATTCATTAAGTTCAAACCCATTCCTCCTCTCTTTTTTTTTTCCCAAAATTTATTACAATGTACAAATTGATTATAATTTATAATTTCTTATGTTTATTTTATTATTTATTATTTTAAAAATTAAATTTAAAAAAGCGAACCGGAGCCGGCCGGAACCGGCCACGTCTAGCTACGCCTATTCATGCACCAAGATAGGCATTGCTAAATTAGGGATGAGCAAATCGGACCACCCGAATTGGGAACCGCCCTGACGCACCAAACCGGTGGCCCGATTCCCGGTCTAGATGGGTCCGGTCCCGTTTCCGTTCCCGATTTTTAATATTGGAATCGATGGCCCCGCGGTCCGATTTCGATTCCGAGAACATAGGACCGCACCGGACCGATCGAATTAAAAAAAAGTAACGGTAATGTTTATCGTTTTGGATTTGCTTCTTTCTTTTGTTGTTTTGTGATTGCCTTTTCTCGTCACTAAGAAGGGCAAAATCTTAACGAGTAATCAAATCACATCCAAGAAGCTAAAATCAAAGTAAAGAAATATTGATAAATCCTGAAAAAAAGAAAAGATGCTCTCTATCCTAGGCACGTGTAGAAATTGGAATCGACCGGGAACCAGATCGGACCGACGGTCCGATCCGGTTCCCGGTTCCTAGAGTCGCCGGTCCGGTCTCCGATTCCGAAAAATGAAAATCGGGCTCATCGATCTAACTTATGGTTCTTGAGGGGAATCGGATTGGACCGGGAACCGACCACCCCTGACCGAGGAGGAATGATCAAGATTATCTTGCACAGCTCTCAAACTTGACAAGAGATGAACGTACGTTGCCTTCGTTGCTGAGTAGCCGTGAATTGCTTATTTCGCACATGGCATCAATGTGGAAAACAGTCTAAAATCCATAGGAAAAACAAATAATGTGGCGACCCAGATGAAATAATTGACAATATGGCCACAAAGAACTGTGGCAAATGCCATCATGAGTGTTAAAAGAGGAACCCAAATGACTTAATGTGCCTCAGTACTTCGTTCACCATCACCATAATTATTGAGCTCCCCTTCGCACTTTGCATGCAGGAACCTCAGCTATCATCATCCGAAGTGTTTGACATTTACCCAACAAAGATTTCTCTGTGACATGAGCTTTCATGTTCTTGATGGTTTGGACATCATCTATCTGGATGATACGTGAGAATACTTTCCTGGAGTTTTCCTTATCAAAAGAATAATTTCTGCTATATTTCCTAGGTTCTAGTACAATCTACAATGAGAAGCATTCGCTCTCTTCCATTCTTAGAGCTTAGATAACATAACTTCATATGATAGCTTAAAATGCTATTCCTGTATCAATACTGTACACCTGGTAATCTCTAGCTTCTGAAGGATCTTCTTCTAGTAAACTAATTCTACATATTCACTGAAGAAGTATGAGCTTGCGAGAAGCAGTGCACCAGCGAATGTAGGAGGCGTGAAGATTAGGCCAGTCAGACGACGGGCAATACATGAAGTGGTGAAGCCACTGCGAGAGCACTTGCTCCTTCTCCTCCTCCTGTCCCAGCATTTCGATGGTTTCCTCCAACACTCTCTCCAGTTCGGCTCTTTCGCTGAGGCTTAGAATGGGGACATCGGTTCCATTGCTTGCTCTGCATAGCAGGGGCAACCATGACATCAACATCTTCATCCTTGTCTGCCTTTGTTGCTCTTTCTTGCTTTCATCAATTTCGTCCAGCCCCATGTCCTTGGCTTGCTTGAATAAGAATGCTAAAGATAATAGGAAGGAATTGAAATGAGATTATGCAACAACAGCGCTACGGTAAAACAAAGAATAAAGGAAGAAGGAGCCATCAAAATATAGTTGCAGGAATTGATGTCCTAGCGATAGTCAAATTTACGAACCTATAGACAAAATCATGACATTGCCTCATTGGCATAACGGGATAGAGTGCAGAGCCTCCCCTACCCTCCAAAATTAAACGACCCTCTCACGATATGCAGGTGTTTATGTGCTTAAAAGTTACAGAAGAAAATCAGGCACACAATATGATAGAATGCATTTTCTCAACTAGGACGCTCAATGGAAAAAGACAAATGATTGATTTGACAAAATGGCTTGGTAATTTGCTTGCCCTCAAGCAGCATATCTGTATTCAGCATATAGTGCAGAAGTTGACATACTACCAAACTTGACGTGTAGGTGAGAAAATTCTCAGAGAGAGAGAGAGAGCCACCAGACTCAAGAAGTCGGCAGAAAGTCAGAGACTCAAATATTACACATCGTCATTTAAATTGTCAAGGTTAACAACACAGAGAAAATTGGAAGACGTGATTTACACGCAAGTAACTTTAATTATATGTTTGAAACAAGTTAAAAAGTACAACCTTTTATCCCCTAGAAAGAGAAAACAAAAGAGCACCCTCCTTACTTGCATATTCCTTAGATAATGAACTCTATAATTGCAAGTATTTACATGCACACCATCTTAGGAGTCGCAAATTGTGACGAAACCCTACAAACTTTCTTGCAGGAAATTCAGAGTTTTATGAATGTTGCAGGAAATTCAGAGTTTTATGAATGTTGCAGGTCCAACCATCCACTTGAAAAGTAAAACTTTCTCACACATCCAGAGAAAAAATAAATTCGAATTACCATTCTATTATTACTGTGTAAAACTAATGGTGCCTAAGCAAGAGGTGCAACTTGCCCAGAAAGGTGTTCTTTGACAATGGATTTGGTCAACCACTACAAGGGATCAGTGAGGTGTCTATATGAGTTAGGGTGATCTTGGAACTTAGATTTTAGAGAAATCCTTGTGCAACCACTGATTCTTTCATTCGCAGTTAAATCCTATCCCAGTTATTTTTTTCCCATAGATTTTCACGAATACTCTGAAGATGGGTTGCCAAAGAAAAACACAAGTACGAAGAGAGAAGGAACCGAAGGGATATTAAAAAAGCAACGGCGTTGGGGATGTGTGTAGAAGCAAGAGGGCAGATCAAAGTATTCGGATCATATTCAATATGCACAATAAGATAATGTATCTTATTCAAGAAACAAAGGGCCACAAAGAAAAGTGCCAGGACATCAACCGTGCACATTGAACAAAGCAAATCATGCTGACATCGACCATAGTTGTTTGGTTGCACATTTGGTGATTAAAAGCATGTTCAAGAATATTCTGCAGCTAATTCGCAGTAGCGGAAGAAAGTAAAAACTACCAGTCTTCGAGTTCAACTATCATCCTGTCTTCTTATTCAAAAGACTTGATTGCTCATTGCGGCTCCCAATCGTGCATAATGGTGTACGACGTAGGAAAGTTATGACACAGCTTTTACTGCCATGATTTGACACAGAGTAACCTATTGGTGCAGATAAACAAGATTTCTCACAATCGCAATTCTGAATTCTTTCCCCATCTAAAGCATTAGGGGGCTTTGTTCTTTACAAGAGAAAACTGACAGACGTGCCCTTCCAATGAAAAGTAACCATTTGTCTTTCAAGAGGTGTTGATACTCCAATGCTAGATGGGTTCACTGTAGAGCAAAAAGATCAGAGCTTTTCGATCAAAAGAAAAAGATCAGAGAGCTTACCAGAAACCTTGACTAGGGAACCTTGGAGACGCGGCTCCGCCGAGATAGCGAGCCAAGCCAAATTAGTAGCCGACGCCCACCTACAAACCGCATCCTCGGCGCACCCGCAAGCCGCCAATTTCTGCGCCAACCAGACCAGCTCAGCGGCAAGCTTCTCAGCCGAGCTCCCCAGCCGGGCTGGCTCTTCGCTCGACCACCAGACCCGTCCACGCCAAGCCACATCCCGAACCGACCGAATCGCCCTCAGAACCCGGTTCTTCCTATACTGCACCGAGACGGTCCCCGAGCCGTCGCCGGAGCCGTCCCCGTCGCCGCCCCCCCGCAGCCGCGCTGCCGCTCTCTGTCCATCATCGCGGCCTCGAGCTGGTTGAGAGTCCTCGAGAAAGCGGCCGACAGAACCGTCCGATTGACCTCGCGCAGGGCCTCGGTCCCCTCCTGCTGGTTCTCATCGATGAGCCTCTCGGCCAAGGACCGGACGGCCTCGTACTTGCGGGAGCTCACGGGGACGTTGTTGACGATGGCGAGGAGCTGCGACAGCGCGCGGGCGATGCCGGAGTCGCACGCGCCGGAGTGGGGAGGAGCGCGGGGGTCGCCGGCCGGCTTCGGGGGCTTGGGGGCGTAGCCGTCGTGGACGACAGGGTGCACGGAGGGGAAAAGCGTGGGGAGGAGGCGGAGGAGGAAGAGGAAGGAGGAGAGGAGGAGGTAGCGAAGGAACTCGAGGAGGCGGTACTTCTCGGCCAGGTTGAGGAAGGACCTGTCGGCGAAGATGAAGATGGAGGTGAGGAGGTTGCGGAGGAGGAGCGGGGCGATGGTTGGGAGGGAGTTGAGAGCTTCCATGGAGGCGGTGTCGCGGAGACCAAATGGCGCGTGCTTGTGCATCGAGGAGGGATTACTTGATGAAGGACGGACAGGGTCGCGGGGGACGACTATGGAGGAATTTTAATGGCGAAACGGTGCGGTTGACGTGCGAGGCGAAGAGTGTTTTGATTCGCAGGAGGCTTCTGTCTTGTTTTGTTCGCGGGAGGAAGGCGACTAGTCCGAGGCGGGGAGAAACAATTTTGGGTCGGGCAGTTGTTTCGGGACTGTTTGTTGGGCAAGAATAAATCGTTTTGAAGGAGAGATTCTTTTATGCATTAAGTTTCCAAATTCATTTCCTTTTCTCTCTTCGTTTTTCCTTTTGTAAATTTCGTTATTTCCTCTCTCCAATTTGTTATTATTCTGGCGAAGGTTTTATACTGATCAGGAAAGGAAACGAGGCTAGGACGGACACTAGATGAACATTCTCTTGTCCGTTTTATAGTGCTCCGTTACCTTACGGTTTCACTTTCATATTCACACACACAATGAATTTAAGAGGGAAGAAAGCTATTCTGTCGGACTGTGGGGTGGGTGCAGCCCCAATTCGACACATGAGCAAAAAGGCTAAGCTTGATTCTAAGCCATGAGGAAAATGAGATCCCGGCATGTAGCCTTCACCTTTTCATGAGCTTAAAGAAGCACAAAATCGGTGCCATAGATACAAGCCACAACTCACTTCATGTAATTGCAGCCGAGAACACGTAGCGACTCCAATTAAATTCGTCTCGAATCAAAATTTGCATAATCTGATTATGACAGCACATTTTTTCAAACAACAGAGGCTTAAAATGTTTTTTCATGTTTTGGACCAGTGGCAAAATCTTCCCTCAACAGAATGCATCGTCCTCTTTTTATCCCGTTTCTTGAGCCTGAAAGGACGAGAACAGTAAGCATCATCATTCTCAATCACCCAAGACCGCCGCATCTTCATGGGAGAGGCTTAGAGTCATATATTAATATCAACTCAGCAGCTTCCTGAGTCGTTTTCAGCACGACCAGCATCCTTGTTCTGCGGTTCCAGAACAAGAGCATGCGTGAAATCTGTGGATCACAATACAAACTGTTAGTTTGGGAGAGGAAACAGGAAAAGCAACTCCTCCTCGGTGCACGCATAAGTGCATTGAATCAAGCATTGTCACAAGTTACATATTAGGATAAGGTCTAGCCTGCGCACCTTGTAAAGCCTCTTTATTGCGGATAAGCGACTCCCTAGCCGTTCCACGTCTTAGATACGCCTTAACATTCTGCAAGCACATAATCAAGCCAACTAAAGGATTCAGATTTAAGTAACAAACAATCCTACCTACTTGAGCTCAAACAGTCATGATGCCAACCCAGGCAACCACATGGACCCACAAAAAAAAAAACACACACACACACACATGTGGCATGACAAGATATCAGAATTTCATCAATACTATCACATTGTCTACTAATATAGATATTGATGGTGCATTGGCCACTTAAAGTTCTCCCAAGCCAATTCTACTATGTTCTTCAGGGGAATTAATTCCTATCAACTGTGGACTTAGAATATTGAGGTAAATGGTTAAGGGCCATCCAGAGTGCTTTTAAGCTACGTCATCTCTCTGATTCATTAATCTAATTCCAGCAGTACTTATCAAGTGATACCAGAAGAGGCAAAGGACTTCCTTTTTTTTTTTTTTTTTTTGGCCGCGAGGAAAAAAAAAGTGGGGGAACTTCCTTCGCATGTTATATATCCTACCTTTTTATCCAGTGAGATTGCCTTGGTGCAGTCCTCTTCAGCTTGTTGAAAACTGCAGAAAGTGAAAGGTGATTAGCAGGAAGACAGAGATTAAGTGCCAGTCAATATAGATAGCTCAGATTTAACAAAAATACTTAGATACCATCCTAATTGCAAATATGCAGCAGCACGGTTGCAATAGTAAGTGGCATTTGTCCCATGCAATTTGATAGCTTCACTATAGTAAGTTACAGCTTTATTCCACTGGCATCCCTTATATGCCGCATTACCCTGCCAGAATATCACACAAATAAACTACACGAGCAAAGTTTCAGATGACATTCACATGGTCCAGTTTAAACATCCACTTTTAACAAGGTTGCATCAATGGTAAAGACAGAGAAAGATGCTGACAACTCCAGAACATGAATTAGCTATTCCATCAAAAATAAAAACAAGAGACAAAGAAATGTGTGTGTGTGTGTTCTGTTTTTTTTTAGTTGCAGAAGCTCCAGAAAAGCATACTCATAACGTCCAAAAGTTTGGCTACCTATTTGATGGAAGATCACTCAAAATATCAAGGGCTACTATTTAATACAAACACTACACGCTTGGGTAAATGTTGCTGCCATCAAATAAATTGTATTGAAAGAACTCAACTTGCCGTCAGTCAAAATCAACAAAAGAAAATAGGAATAACCAAATTGTTCCTCATAGATACATATGATAGATGAAACAAACCTTTTCTTTTAACAGTTCAGATGTATCCAGGTTACCATTTGCGTCTGCAAAAGGTAATGAACTAGAAGCAACCGTAACTTGCTCTTGAAGAGAGGAATACATATCTAAAACTGAATCGAGTAGAAATTTATCGCCTCCATGATATGAAATGAATGAGACAGAGATGGGACAGCCATCATGTTTCCCCAGTGGAATGCTAACCTAGAAACCAGGAAGAGTATCA